>CM048751.1:298968148-300168148 GCA_026315105.1 Locusta migratoria
GAAATCAGTTAGGACCAGTTGATTCACAGCTAAGGTGCAATTCTGTCAGAACCACTTATGCAACAGCTAAGGTACAATTTGTGAAGCCCAGTTGTGTCACAGTTGAGGTGGGAATCAGTGAAGTCCTGTTGTCTGCTATCCACATCACCCTGGTATCCAATCTGACTATAACATTCTGTTTTGTATATATAGCTAGCTGAAAACCCGGCGTCGCTCGGGTATTTATTCATGTAAGTTTTAAGCTAGAGCATCTGTCGTTCCATTTTCTTGTTCTCTCTCTGTTCATCTCCACATCGAATTTCCCCCCTCTCCCTCTTTGTTCATCTCCTCATCTCTCCTCTCTCTGTTCATCTCTTCGCACCCTTCTCTCTGCCTATCTCCACCATTCCCTTTCTTTGACAATCATCTCCTCGTCTCTCTATGGAACTCCTCCTACTCTTCTAATTCTTCAGTCCATTGACTCCTCCATCGCTGAAAAATTATGTAACTCTGTTAACTTTCTTGTTGATCAGTAATGTGGTGTCTAAGTTTATTGGAAGGCACCCTCTGCTATACACCGTATGGAATTTGCAGGTAGACGGTGGTGGTTCTCTTGTTTTGAAGATTAAGACACCCTCCGCCAATCACACTGTACGGTGACTTTCTAAAGGGAGCTCATGCATTAGTTCAGAATATAAGCTATCTTCATCCCAAATTTCATTCACATCTGTCCAGCTATTTCAGGGTGAAGGCATAAGAAATGAATTAACTAATTGTAAAGCACCATCCGCTATGAACCAAACGAATTTAATTTTAGTATGCCTATTACTATCGTGCGAGTGCAAGCAAGGAGTTGACAAAGTTTTACCGCAATCGGATGTACCCTTATGGCTGTGCATCAAATGTTCAAATATTTGTTAAGCTTAACGGACTTAACTGCGGGGTCATCTGTCCCTAATCTTACAAACTACTTATGAACTACCTTATACTAAAGACGACGCAAACATCCATGCCCGGGTGGAGGGGGGGGGGGGGAATCCAAACCCCCGACGGGGAACGGCCTCAGGCAGCGTAGCATAGCGCCTCAATGCGCTCGGCCGTGTCTCTCTCTGCATCCACCTATTTCTCTCTCATTTCTCTGTTCGTTTCCACCTCTCCCTCTCTCGGAAAAGTTGTCTGAAAGGTACCCTCTGACATGTACCAGGCAAACATTTATGTACCCAGTGATCTTCTTCTTGGTTTAGAGGACATGTGTGCAGAAATTCAAAAAGATCGTAGCAAAACTATGCATATCGTAAAATTCCGTATGTTAAGTACCCTCCAACATGCACCGAACGAAATTTGATACAGATAGTGACATTCCTCTTGTTTTTAAGGTAGAGTGTGCAAAATTTTTCAATATCGGGTCAAACCTACAGATTTCTATGCAATAGAAACGCAGGGTCACATTAAAAAACGCACTTTGTTGTTCTCAAATATCGAAGTTCTATTTCTTACAACCCTTGTTCCGAGAATAACGAAAACAACGGAAAACGAATCTGTGAAATCGGTCGAGCCGTTCTCAAGTTATGGCGCGATCAAGGTATTTAGGGATCCCTACTTATGTTGCAAAGTACTCTCCCCCATGCACCGTATGAAACTTAAGGTAGACGGTGACATACCTCTTGTTTTGAACGTCAAGTGTTGGTTCAACTGTAGAAGAAGTATGTTCCGTCATGCACCTATCACAAAATACTTTCTTAGCTGACGTTTTCTACCTATAAACTACATTTTTGCCAAATTTCAGCTTCATATGTGAAATAGTTTTCGAGATTTCGTGTTTAGTCAGTGAGTGAGTGTCCTTTCGCTTTTATATAGACAGAGATTAAGAAAACAGATTGCTTAATTTTGGTCGCAAGAGAATTAAGGGAGACTTGGATAGAAAAATAAATAGTAACATGCAAATCTGTAATGCTAACTTTATTTGATACAAGGTCATGCCTGGTGCGACAGTTTTACGGCGTCTACAGCGAAACTGTTGTGAGCGGTAGACTTCTTTGTGTTTCATCATTTTGTAGGAGGGGGGGGGGGGGGCGATCAGTTACAGAACGCTTCATAAACGTCCGAAATTACTTGTAAATTTTGTTACAGGTCCCTAATTACTCCCATTTCGCAACAGTTGACGCATAAATCTAGGTATTCTCACGCAGTGGCCTCTCATTTTTTATGACGTCATATCTCCTGAGCTATGTGTCGTACTCTTTTGTTTTTGGGTCACGAACCTTCGTGGACGTACGATGAACAGTTCACAATTTCATTGCAATCGAATGAATGGTTTATGAACGCTTAGAGGATATACAGACAAACAATCATATATATATTGGTTGCTAAAGTGTTGTTGGTATAGAAGCCTATTTATACCACATTAAATTATTGATAACTACGCATCCTTGACAAAAAAGAACTTCGTTCTGTGGAATAGGTGACTTAACAAAGTGGGAAAAGCCGAAAATTAGTTAGCATAACAATAAATAATCGGACTTAACTTCTGGGGTTTCAATTGCTAGGCTTACAGACTAGTTTAAAGTAACTTATGCCAATGACAACAAACACATACACACACACACACTCTCTCTCTCTCTCTCTCACACACACACACACACACATGCCGGAGGGAGGACTCGAACTTCCGACAGCTCCCAAACTAACAGTGATAGGAATGTAGTTTAAATTGATTTGGACACAGCTGGTTTCAACGATTCCAATGCTCGATAGAAAAAAAAACTATTGTTCCATTTAAAAAATTATATCTTTGTGCTGTAACTCTTTGGAAAATGATACAATAAACTATGTTCATACCTCAGCAGAAAGTGTAACATTTCTTGTGTTGACCTACCGCATTAAAATTTCCCGTCACCTATTATTTTATAAGTTACAGAGGCAAACACATTAAGTGAAACACCCTGTAGGTGTGCCGCGGCGGAGTGACCAAGCGCATTGAGGTGCTATGCTTCGATGCGCGGGGCCGTTTCCCGTCGGGGGTTCCAATCCGCCCTTGGTCATGGATCTTTGAGTCCCCTTTAGTATAAGGTAGTTCATAAATATTTGAGAAAATGCATACTGTAAACCATCAGCGGTTTATTATTTTTCAAACTTCTACCGGTTTCGGTTATAAACCATCTTCACGGAAGAGAACTACACAGACTGATTAAACAGGTGCATTATATGCCTCCTTATGCAAACTGGCATGCATGTCACACATTAAAAATAAATAAGACCTTACTTGGCATCAAGTCTTGATTAACACATAAAAGCAATGCTAGGCTGTGTGATGAGTTGTGTTAGGTTCTCTTGTAATAGACCTTGGTTCACCATCACACAGCCTGGCATTGCTTTTATGTTTTTAATCAAGACTTGATGCTTAGTGACGTCTTATTTATTTTTATTGTGTAACATGCATGCCAGTTTGCATAAGGAAGCATATAATGCACCTGTTTAATCAGTCTGTCTAGTTCTCTTCCGTGAAGATAGTTTCTAACCGAAACCGGTAGAAGTTTGAAAAATAATAAACAGCTGATGGTTTACAGTATGCACTTCCTCAAATATGTTACGGCTATTGAACCACATCTCAATAAAAATTTGAAGTTCATAAATAGTTTGTATGTTTAGGGACTGCTAACCCCGCAGTTAAGTCCATTACGCTTCACAAACATTTCAACATTTTTTGATACAGGTGTGGAAAACGATTTTATTGGTAGTGGTTAAGCAATAACATTAACAATTTGGTCTGGTCCATTTGACATGTAAACAAATAAATAAATAAATAAATAAAATATATATATATATATATATATATATATATATATATATATATATATATATATATATTTTGACGAAATACAGCGTTTAAATGAATGAAATAAATCGCAATTTGCGTTGTTATGGCTTCACTGTACTCGGTTTAGATGGAATACCAAACTGTGGTGAATGAAAATTTGTGCCCGGCCGGGATTCGTACCCGGGATCTCCTGCTTACTAGGCAGACACGTTGACCACTCCGCCACCGAGGACACAGTGACCAGACCCACTGCAGAGGACTCTTCCCTGCACGTCTCCCGCCACACACAAATCTCCATTCGCCACACTGTCTCTTTCCCATACCACAGCCTATTTATTCTATAATGCTCGCAGCCTCTGTTCTCCCTAATGCGGGATACAGTATTGTGGCTGCGAGCGTTATAGAATAAATAGGTTGTGGTATAGGAAAGAGACAGCGTGGCGAATGGAGATTTGTGTATGGCGGGAGACGTGCAGGGAAGAGTCTTATGCAGTCAGGCTATTCACTCTGTCCTCGGTGGTGGTGTGGTCAACGCGTCTGCCTAGTAAGCAGGAGATCCCAGGTTCGAATCCCGACCGGGCACAAATTTTCATTCGGGACAGTTTGGTATTCCATCTACACCGAATACAGTGAAGCCATAACATCGCAAATTGCGATTTATTTCAACAAATAAAGTGTTGATTATGCAGCCTAGTTTTATGGAGGTGCGGCGTGTCGTTGGCAGGTGTCGATCATCGCGGCGACCAGCTGCCGCTACCTGTACTGGCAGCGGTCGGCGCTCGAGTACCTGTTCGTCAAGGAGACGTACCTGGCCACCGTGCTCAGCACGCTCGTCGCCAGGGACATCACCGTCAAGCTGTACTCCATGAACCGCAAGGTGAGCCACGCTGCGCTCCGGCACCTGCGACTACAACAGCTAGGGGAGGGCGGCCGCACACTGCTGGAATTCGCATCACTGCCAGACACGAGCGGCGAACTTTCAAGGTCACGCACGGCGCAGTCTGTCACTCTGCCGGAATTCCAGCTGCATTGCTGGCCACACGCACTGCAAACGTCATAAACTCGTTAGGCCGATATTACACTATCAAATTTTCTTAGACAAAGATTTTTTGTTAAAGAAAATTGGACAGTGTAGTATGGAACTTTGGTCAAAGTTGCTTTTCGTCAAAAATTCTTTGATTAAATCTAGCAGCTCACCGTAGATTTGATGAAAGAAAGCGTTCCTCTTGTGTTAACTGCGGTGAGAAATATGACCTCTTGAAGCGCTAGCATCGCTGTAGCAGTTTTTGACGTACTGTTTGAAAACGTGACCGCGTAATTCGTATTGCGTGTCGTCGCAGCAACTAAATTCATGCAGTTGTATAAGGTTGATTATAAACACCGGCTGCATCGAGCCGAAAGGTAGATAATTGCGGAATTCTTTAGCGATCAAGTGAGTACTGTTTGCACGGCAGAAGACGAAAAAAAAAAGAACATTTATTGTCTCTGCACCAGTTTTGCAGCGGATAAAGCAAAAGTACTTAATGACACTGTTCAATTCCGTACATATATTTAGTCAGACAAATACTATTTACACAATATAATTATAATACACGAAATATAAATATTTCAAAAGATTTTGTTTACTGTAAGCGCGGCCGAGTACTAGCAAATCCGGAAACAGGGCACAGGCATCTTACCAGCGACAAATGTACTGCAATATAATTTTAGAGCAGAACACCACTGCAGCCGCAAGCGTCACCATTGTTGTCAGTCTTCCAAACGACGAGAAGAACCGTTTTCGAGTGGTACAGCGGATCTCGCCTCAGGTGTATCGTGTAATGCAGCCTAATATTACATATTTGTAGAAAACGACGAAGTACTTTGACAAGCTACACTGTAGATGTCTATTATTATTAACAAAAGTACTTCACTATGTTTTTATTATTATTTTTTATTTTTATTTTTTTTTCTGAATATGTCTTAAGAGTACAGCTGAAATTGTTGTGAGTGAACAAGCAGCGATGAGATCTACAGTCTAGCTTGTCAAGACTACTGCGTCTTTTTCTACAAATATTAGGCCATATCATACGATACACCGAGGGCGAGAGCCGCCGTACAAGTCGAAAACGGTTCTGTGAATAAAAGCACGTTTCCAAATGTCTAGTCGTTTCAATTGTTGTAGGCGTACATGCAATCAAAGTGTATAAATAGATATTTACAATTTATGTAATCAGCAACTAAGGTTAATAACAAATATTCATCAGACATTTTCGATGCACTCCGACAGATTCTTTGTCAAAGAAGATTTGATAGTGTAATGTCACCATTTCACTACGTCAAAGATTCTTTGTCAAAGAATATTGGACAAAATTTCTTTGTCAAAGAAAATTTGATAGTGTAATACCGGCCTTACAGACCTCGCACATCACAAATTTACAATAGAATTAATTCTACAAACAAATATATTACAATTACATACAAGCACAGAAATACCATTTATAGTTGTAACATACCAACGACGACAAAGATATGCTTTAGAACATAGCAAATAACCTTGTAATATCGCTGATACGTCTCTCAAAATAGCTGTCACATAAGGACGACATGATAATTAGTTTGATATAGAATATCTTCATGAAGAACCACAAAAAGAACAGTTCTAATATATCTGTCAATATAACAACCAAACAGAACAGATAAACAGTGCCATTACACAGAGAAGAAGAGCTACCAATGTATGTATAAAGAGTATATTTGTGAATTACAACTATTTATGAAAATTTAATAGAATTTCCACCCAAGTATTTTACAGTTAATCTGATGATGGCTGTCACGCTGAAACAGACCTATCTCAATAAATAATATATTCAAAAGCAGCGTCGTTGGAATAAATAATGTTCTGTGTTAGCCGGCCGCGGTGGCCGAGGGGACTGAGGCGCTCCAGTCAGCCTGCACGGCCACATTGGGGGGGGGGGGGGGGGGGTTCGAATCCCCCCCCCATCGGGCATGGATATTTGTGTAGTCCTTAGTCTTAGCTAGTTCATAAGTAGTTTGTAAGCTTAGGGACTGATGACCCCGTAGTTAAGTCCCATAAGTTCTACAAACATTTGAACATTTTTTTTGTTCTGTGTTAGGCAGAATTTAGCTAGAGTTAAAATGAGAAGTATGAAATGGGGGATGCAGTCCTGATGTTGGGTGATTTGTATAGGGAAGATTTACAGTTAATTTTATGGATTAATGCCAGGAAGAAAAATGAGGTCTAGTTGGGTGTGTTGATTGGGACTTGGGAGCATGGAACAATAGATGAGGGATAGGAAGGTAGATAGGGGATAGAGCCATGATGTTCGGTGTGTCGGGTGAAAGATTATAGTTAATTTGATAGATAAATATCTACATCTGCATTTCAAAACGGATTTCATTATCTGGGAAAGGTAGTCAGATGAAGTTACTTTAGATGTTCAAATGTTTGTAAATCTATCGGACCAAACTTCGTGGTCATCAGTCCGTAGCTTACAAACTACTTAAACTAAGGTAAACTAACCTAACGTAAACATACACACCCATACCCAAGAGAGGACTCGAACCTCCACGGCGAGCAACCGCGAGACGCCTTAGACCGCTCGGCTACTCCACTGCGGCAGTTACTTTAGAAAGCATAGAGACTGTGAGTATGTGGAAGGGCAGTTGGTTGAAAGTGTAATGACGTGGCAGAATACAAGGTTTAATGATCTAAGGGGAAGCAATGGGATCATTACATTTTAGTGGGCTAACGGTATAGGAGATGTGGGGACGTTCGTTCTGATTGATGAGAGGAGAGCATTGTGATCAGATGGTAAAAGTTCCAATGCGAGAAGGTAAACAGATTCAGGAAGCAAAGGGCAGTGCATGGTGTTCATCAGTTTGGTGAACTTTTAGAACTTGGGTGAAATGGATATCCACAGAAAATTTTTAAGTCTGAGAATGGACCAATTCAGCGCTTAGTAGGTGTGCAGGGTAGTGGAAGGGTGTAAATTCCACCCTCAACAATTTAGTAATTTTAGTAGTTTTAATCTTAGATGAAATTTCTATGGGATGGTTAATAGATTTATTTATTTAGCGCATGGCTACATTACAAAATTTACAGTTACTTGATGTTTTAACAACAAAGATACTTATAATATTACACGTGTAACAAACTACAAACTAGTATCAAGTCCATGAATATAGTCCAGTGATCCCTCCGTAACCATCAGGAACTCTGTTGGGTCGCCAGCGAAAGCTCTCAGGGGACATTCTTGAACCACATGGTAGACAGTCTGCTTTTCAGCGCCGCAGTCACAGCTTAGAGAACCTATTTTCTTCCACTTGTACAGAAGGTCTGCTCACCTTCCAGTGTTGGTTCTTATTCTGTTAAGTGCTGACCAATCTTTGTGCGATAAATCAAAGCCCGGTGGCTCGGTTGATATGCACGGCATCTTCAGTTGTTCTGGTGTTGCACTAATCTGCCATGTTTGTCTCCAGCAGTCATCGGTATTAAAGTTGTTGGTAACTAAAGTTCTTGCAGTCTCAAGAGGTGGATGTCAAGAGCGAAACCTTGCTTTTCTTATGCTTGGTATGTCTTCATGCACAGGAAGGTGGGCATTCTTTTGCAGCTTTTTGTACTCGGATACTAGTGCATTTTTCCGCCATAAAGAAGGAGGTTGTATGTGGCTAAGTATGGCTGTTGTTCACGTCTGCAGGTTTAACCATCAACTACCCTGCACGTGTCCCCTGGGTGGTGCCAAACGAGCAACAAAACACTGGCGCCCAGACAATCCTTGAGATCTCCTGGTAAATATTACATCAGATATCAGAACATGAATAAGTCAACAAAGGGTTAATAGATGAAATTTACACATTAGCTGTGGGTCGATGGTCAATCCAAAACATTCTAATGTGTTAATTAACTGGATAGGGCCGTGATGCGCTGCAGAGCACACGGTAGCTCGCCATCAGAGATTCGAGTGTATGTGTGTGTTGTCCTTAGTTTAAGTCGTTTGTAAGCTGCAGACTGAGGACCACCAATCTATCTGGTTCGATAGATTTACAAACATATGAACCTGAACATAAATAACTAGATGGAGTAGACATAAGTGGAAGGATACAAGGTCAAAAATGTTTGTAAACTATGCACTTAACTACTCAAACTAACTTAAACTAGGTTATCCTAAGGACAACACACACACACACACCCCGATGCACGATGGAGGATTGGAACCTTCGACGGTGAGAAACCGTGCGTCCCACAGCAAGGCGCCATGGGTTGTATTTATAGCCCGCGGTTCCTCCGCTGCGAAGCAATCTCGGCGGGTTGGTACTGCGCGGTTTCTCATAAGGCAGCGTGGGCGCTGTTTATAGGCGCGGCTGCGGAAGCAGCCCCTCCGCTCTTCCGCTGCGGAGTCAAAATTCCAGCGGCTACACATCCAAACTACCGCGGTTGAGCAGGCCGCAGCGGCGTCTTCTCAAAAAAATGTTCAAATGTTTGTAGAACTTATGGGACTTAACTACGGGGTCATCAGTCCCTAAGCTTACAAACTACTTATGAACTAGTTAGACTAAGGACGGCACAAATATCCATGCCCGAGGGGGGATTCGAACCCCCGACCGTCGTGGCCGTGCAGACCGTGACTGGAACGCCTCAGTCCCCTCGGTCACCGCGGCCAGCAGCGTCTTCTCATGGGGCTGTTCGGTACATGCGGCGGAACCGCGCGTCCTTAGTCAGTGCGCCCTTTTTGTGCCCCACCAGGTAGGAACAGGGTCCTCAAGGTCACCGCGGCCTAACCACCTGCTGTTTGAGTGACATGCGGATCCTCCACAGCGGAGGAACCACAGTCTATAACGCAGCCTTAGAGGTCTTGGTCACTCCACTGTGGGGAGTATAAGTCATAGAGGTTGGAGGTGAGAGAGGTTCGTCATACAATTATTCATTGGTGTTGTGAGAATTGATCTAAACAAGCCATTGGTTAGGGGAAAAGATAAAGTGGCTGAGGTGGAATTAGAGGCAGCATTACGATTTGTGGAGTGTGGGATAGAGCGGTATAGAGATGAAGGAGATGACAAGAGCACATACTAGGGGCGTTCCTGGAGCGGCATGAAAGATATGAGAGATGCTATTGTTAGTACTTGACAAAGATTGCATAGTGCATTAATTAACTCCTTTAATGAAATTGTCAGTTTAGCTAATTGCTGTTGAATCTTCCGGGTTATATGGTAGCGGTCGAAGAAACATATCTGTTTCTGACGTTTCGTCCAGAGCTGCGCTGGACACCTTCAGAGGCTACCTGGACGAAACGTCAGGAGCAGATATGTTTCTTCGACCACGGCCATACAACCCGGAAGATTCAACAGTAATTATTTCAGCCGGTCGTGAAAGTCTTCAGTGCATGTCAGTTTAGCGTTTCATATATCAGTGGAACCATGTCGATAACAAGATTACCAATGTGAAACTGAAAAATACTTTTTACCTTACATAATCTTAATTTTGTGCTGATATAAATAAATGGTTAAGGATTTGGTTAAGATCAGCGAAATATTATTTGACGTACACTAACTGTGTACTTGGTGTTGAGCGTTTATTCATTTTACCTGAATAGTAATTTTTTTTTATGAAAGCAACCATACTGAAGAGCCAAAGAAACTGGTATAGGCATGCATATGGAAATACAGAAATATATGAACACTTAGAGGAACAACAGTCTGGATGATCGACTGATCTGACCTTGTAACATCAGCTAATGTGGGTTTGTCACAAACTTACTGCGAACGGCTGAAAGCAAGGGGAAACTACAGCTGTTACTTTTCGAAAGGACATGCAGCTCTACTTTATAAACGTATGATGATGGCATCCTCTAGGGTAAAATATTCCGGAGGTAAAATAGTCCCACATTCGGATCTCCGGGCGGGGACTACTCAGGAGGATGTGATCATCAGGAAAGACAAATTCTACGAGTCGGAGCGTGGAATGTTAGATCCCTTAATCGATTAGGAAAATTAGAAAATTTAAAAAGGGAAATGGATAGGTTGAAGTTAGATATAGTGGGGATTAGTGAAGTTCGGTGGCAGGATGAACAGTATTTCTGGTCAGGTGAGTACAGGATTATAAATACAAAATCAATTGGGGGTATCACAGGAGTAGGATTGATAATGAATAAGAAAATAGGAATGCGGGTAAACTAGTATGACCAGCACAGTGATCGCATTATTATTGTCAAGATAGATACGAAGCCAACACCGACAACAGTAGTACAGGTTTATATGCCAACTAGCTCTGCCGATGATGAGGAAATCGAAGAAATATATGAGGAGCTAAACGAAATTTTTCAGGCAATTAAGGGAGAGGAAAACTTAATTGTTCTTGGAGACTGGAATTTCGTAGTAGGACAAGGAAGGGAAGGGAAGATAGTAGCTGAATACGGTCTGGGCAAAAGGAATGAAAGAGGAAGCGACCTGGTAGAATTTAGCACCGAACATGATTTAATTATAACAAACACCTGGTTTCAGAATCACGAAAGAAGGTTGTATACGTGGAAGAGACCAGGAGACACCGGGAGATACCAGATAGATTTTATAATGATAAGACATAGATTTCGTAACCAGGTTTTAAACTGTAAGACATATCCAGGGGCAGATATAAACACGGACCATATCTTATTGTTCATGAGTTGAAGGCTGAAACTGAAAAACTGCAGATAGGTAGAAAAATAATGAGATGGGACCTGGATAAATTGAAGGATCCTGGAGTTCTTGAGAATTTCAGAGGGAGTTTTAAAGTTGATCACTGTACGGAATAAAAGCTTAATTCTCGGAGGTGGTGAGTGTACCAAAGTTGAGTTGCATTTAGATTAGACCGCGAGCAAACACGCTAACGGCGACACACGGCTACGTTACATGATGGCACTCCACTGAAAGTGAAGTGGTTAAAACTCGGAATCATTACACAAAATCACGGCGGATTCTTAAGCTGCAATGTGAGAGTAAACTACCTAGGCACTGGTTTTATGATAAGTGACGTGAATTCAGGTTGTTAGCTGCAAACCCCTAAAGTCGGAGTACGGACCCACGTGGTTCCGAAAACTATATAAATATAGTATATAAAATATATAAATTCAATTTCCGAAAAATAAAGAAAATTAACTACGGCATGAAACCCCTAGAACTGTGTAGAATTTCGCAAGGAAGCTACTGCAATGCAGCAACATGCGATTGGGAGCTTTCACAGAGACGGAAAAAGTCCAGTCTCAAGACCCGGAAAACTGAAATAATTAGAAAGTCGGAAAAATAAAAATAAAAACTATGGCATGCAACCCATAGAAATGTTTAGAACGTCATAAGCAAGTTATTGAAGGAGCTTGTACAAGGCTCGGAAAGAATTACTGATAAAGACTAAGTGCTTACAACAAGTTTGGAGAAGAAACAGCAAAATTAGAATTGGCGGGGAGAGAAGATCGCGAAATGTTGGTGGAAATCAGAAGGATACACGCATAGTTGCTTGCCTGATGGGCATGGAACAAACAATAGTGGAAGCTGAAGGCTTGGTTCTAAGAACCGACCACGTGGAACACAGATCACTCACGGAAGGAAACAATAAGAAAGATTTTTACATACACTGTACAGAAATGAACATATCGTCTGTTAGAAATCGGGCCCCACAAAGCTAGAAAGAATTTACATGGAGTTCGTACACCGCCACATAATCACAAAAGGTTTGAATATACCAGGCCGTTATCAAACTGCAACTAGTAACACATACACCATGTTTATCGGTTGGAAAACACTGGATTGAAAAACTAGAACACATTTCCGCGCACGATGGGAAGGAATATTCCAAAAATAAAGCTAAGTTCAAGAGATTGACAGGAAGTGCAAAATGGCTAAGCAGCAGTGGCTAGAAGGCAAATGCAAGTCTGTAGAAGAATGTATAGATAGGGGAAAAATAGATACAGCTTACAGGAAAATAAAAGAGATATTTGGAGATAAGAAAAACAGCACTATGAATATCAAGAACACAGATGGAAAACCTGTTGCCAGCAAAGAAGAGAAAGCTGAAAGGTGGAAAGAGTATAAAGAGAGGCTCTACGAAGGAAATGAACTTAGAGGCAATATTGTAGGAAGGGGAGAAGAAGTAGATGAGGATGAAATAGAAGATACTATTCTGAGAGATGAATTTAAGAGACCACTGAAAGACCTAAGTCGAAACAACGCCCCTGGAGTAGATAACATTTCCTCAGAGCTACTGAAGTCTGTGGGAGAATCAGCCATGTCAAAACTGTTTCACCTGATGTATGACAGGCGAAGTACTCTCAGACTTTAAGCAAAATGTTATAATCCCCATTCCAAAGAAACCAGGCGCATACAGGTGTGAAAACTACAAAACCATCAGTTTAATAAGTCATGGTTGCAATATAATAACACGAATTATTTACAGAAGGATGGAAAAGCTGGTAGAAGCTGACCTCGATGATGATCAGTTTGGGTTCATGAGAAATGTAGGAACACGGGAGGCACTACTCACTTTACAGCTTATCCAAGAAGATAGATTAAGAAAAGGCAAACCTACATGTCTAGCTTTTGACAATGTTGATTGGAATAAACTCTTTCAAGTTCTAAAGCAATCAGGAGTAAAATATAGGGAGCGTAAGGTTATTTAAAACTTGTACAAAAACTAGACAGCGGTTGTCAGAGTTGAAGGGCGTGAACGGGACGCAATGGTTGGGAAGGGAGTAAACCAGGGTTGTAGTTTTTCTCCAATGTTATTCAATTTGTACATTGAGCAAGCTATAAAGGAAAGCAAGGAGAAATTTGGAGAAGGAATTAAAGTTCAAGGTGATGAAATAAAAACATTGCGTTTCGCTGACGACGTAGTAATTCTGTCAGAGACAGCAAAGGACTTGGATGAGCAGATGAACGGAATGGACAGTGTGCTGAAAGTTGCATGTAAGGTGAACATTAACGAGAGCAAAACTAAAGTAATGGAGTGCAGTCTAAGAAAATCAGGTGATGCTGAAGGAATTGGATTAGGTAACGAAACAAAAAAAGTTCAAATATTTGTAAATCTATTGGACCAAACTGCGTGGTCCTCAGTTCGAAGCTTACACACTACTTAAACCTATATAAACTTACCTAAGGACAAACACACACACACACCCATGCCCCAGGGAGGACTCGCACCTCCACGGCGAGCAACCGCGCGCTCCGCAGCAAGAGCTTTAGACCGCTCAGTAACGAAACAATAAAGGAGGTGGATGAGTTTTCTTATGTGGGAAGTAAAATAACAAATGATGGTCGCAGTACAGAGGATATAAAATTCAGAATGGCAATCGATAGAAAAGCGTTCTTGAGTAAGAGAAAGTTGTTAACATCGAATCTCAATTTAAGCATAAGGATGACCTTTCTGAAGGCATTTGTGTGGAGTGTTGCCTTGCATGGGAGTGAAACATGGATGATAAACAGTGTGGACAGGAACAGGATAAATGCTTTTGAAATGTGGTGCTACAGAAGAATGCTGAAGATCAGGTGGGTGGATCACGTAACTAATGAGGAGGTACTGAACAGAATTGAGGAGAAAAGGAATTTCTGGCATACATTGACTAAAAGATGGGATCGATTGGTAGCACAAATTCTTTGACGTCAAGGAATTGTGAATTTAGCGGTGGATGGAAGTGTGTGGGGTAAAAACCGCAGAAGAAGACCAAGAGATGGATACTGTAAGCAGATTCAGATAGATGTAGGTTGCCGTTCTTTTGTGGAGTTGAAGAGGCTAGCACAGGTTAGGGTATTGTGGAGAGTTGCATCAACCCAGTCTCCGGACTGAAGACCACAACAACATCTGTGAATTACGTGATTAAGCTTGGTTTCTAGCCGCGCGGGAGTAACCGAGCGATGTGGAGCGCCACGTTATGGATCGCGCGGTCTCCCTCGTCGGAGGTTGGAATCCTCCCTCGGGCATGGATGTGCGTGTTGTCCATACGTTAGTTTAACTTACGTTAAGAATTTTGTAAGACTAGAGACTGATGACCAATGTAGTTTGGTCCCATAGAATTACAAAATTTGAACTTTTTGCTTGGTTTCTAGAGAAAATACATGATGAAATTCATCAGTGGTTTGTAGTGAACAGTTTACTGATTGAAATTATAAATCTGATTCCTGCAGAAAGTTTCTCAAAACAGGTAGCGTCCATACAAGATTTCCACATTAACATCTACAGCAGTATTGAAAAGTAGATTCCAGATTTTCAGGTATGTAGTAAATGCAGGCCAAAAAGAAGTGTTAACTTTAAGGAAGAGAAACCAACACAACCATTAAATGTAGTTACAGAAGCTGGAACTGAAATAGATGATGAGATGCTTTTGAAACTAAAATGACTGAAGACTACAACAACAACAACAACAACCTATGAACTGTAGTCGGCAAAGCCTAAGACAACAGGTGTCTGGTGGAGGCGGTGGATCGTTTACTGCTGTTACAATTGCACGTTAGCTTGATTTAACTGAGTTGAATGTGGTGTTATCGTCGACACGTAAGACATGGCACACAGAGTTTCTGAGGCAGCGATACGGTGGAGATTTTCGCGTACGACCAGTTCACTAATGTACCATGAATATCGGGAATTCTGTAGAACATCAAATCTCTGACATCGCTGGGACCGCAAAAAGATCCTGCAAGAACGGAACCAATAACGACTGTCGAGAATTGTTTAATGTGCGGATTTCAATGCTGACAAGTGTCAGCATACGAATGATTAAACGAAACTTCATCCATTCATGTCCATGGTGCATTCCGGCGGACTTGGGGAATTCCAGCAGGACAATGCGACGCGACACCCTATACGCCAGAATCGCTACACCAGTAGCTCCAGGAACAGTCTTAATGTTTAAACACCTCTTCTGGCTACCAAACGTCCCAGACATGAACATTATTGAGCAACTCTGGGATAATCTCCACCTTCCTCGTACTGTTACGGTTTCATGGAGAGACCTGCGGATGCATGGTGTCAGTTCCCTCAAAAAGTATTTCAAACGTTAGTCGAGTCTATTCCTCGTCATGTTTCGCCACTTCTGCGTGAGAGTCTTGTATGGTATTAGGCAGGTGCACCAGTATCTTTGGCTCTGTATGAGAGTATGCACAACCACAAGCGACATGCATTAATTTTTCATGATATTCCTCATTTATACTCATCATTATAAAATTAGCCTCCTTTTTACACACTCATGTCCATTAATATTGCTACACCACGAAGATGACGTGCTGCAGACGCGAAATTTAAGTGACAGCAAGAAGATGCTGTAATATGCAAATGATTAGCTCTTCAGAGCATTCAAACAAGGTTTGCGCCGATGGTGACACCTACAAAATGCTGACATAAAGAAGGTTTCCAACCGATTTCTCATACACAAGCAGCATTTGACCGGTGTTCCCTGGTGAAACGTCGTTGTGATACCCCCTGTAAGGAAGAGAAATGCGTACCATCACGTTTATGACTTTGATACAGGTCAGATTGTTGTCTATCGCGATTGCGGTTTATCGTATCACGACACTGCTGCTCGCATTGGTTGCGATCCAATGACTGAAAGGAGAATATGGAATTGGTGGGTTCAGGAGGGTAATACGGAACACCGTGCTGGATCCCAACGGGGTCGTATCACTAGTAGTCGAGATGACAGGCATCTTATCCGCATGGGTTAAGGGATCGTGCAGCCACGCCTCGATCCCTTAGTCAACGTATGCAAGACAACAACAATCTGCACGAACAGTTCGACGACGTTTGCAGCAGCATGGACTATCAGCTCGGAGAACGTGGCTGCGGTTACTCTTGACGCTGCATCACAGACAGGAGCGCCTGCGATGGTGTAAGAAACGACGAACCTTGATGCACGAATGACAAAACGTCCAGTTTCTGCTCATGATGGTCGCATCCGTGTTTGGCAACGCATATTGTAACGCATATTGTAAGTGTGTATTCGCCATCGCCATACTGGCGTATCATCCGGCGTGATGGTATGGCGTGCCATTGGTTACACGTCTCGGTCACCTCTTGTTCGCATCGACGGCACTTTGAACAGTGGCCGTTACATTTCAGATGTATTACGACCCGTGGCTCTACCGTTCATTCGATCCCTGCGAAACCCTATATGTCAGCAGGATAATGCACGACTGCATGTTGCAGGTCCTGTACGGGCCATTCTGAGTACGACTGCTGCCCTGGCCAGCACATTCTCCAGATCTCTCACCAATTGAAAACGCCTGGCTCGTCACAATACGCCAGTCACTACTCTTGATGAACTGTGGTATCGCGTTGAAGCTGCATGGGCATCTGTACCTGTACAAGCCATCGAAGCTCTGTTTGACTCAATGCCCAGGCATATCAAGGCCGTTATTACGGTCAGAGGTTGTTGTTCTGGGTACTGATTTCTCAGGACCTATGCACCCAAACTGCGTGAAAATGTAATCACATGTCAGTTCTAGTATAATAAATTTGGCCAATGAATACCCGTTTATCATCTGCATTTCTTCTTGGTGTAGCCAGTAGTGTATAATTTAACTCGTCAGTGTTGGATTTACACCATTCGTCACACCCACTTGCGCCGGCAGATCGTGACGGAGAAGGGCTCGCACCTGGACATCCGGCTGCCCAGCATCACGTCATCGCTGACGTCAGAGCTGCGCAGCCCGCCGCGCGCCGCCCGCCACAGCACGCTGCTGGCCGCGCCCGTCTCCCCAGACTCCGGTGAGTCTCCTGCTGAGCACTGAGCACTCCTGACACTGGTAATCAATTGCCTGAGACATAGACTGACCCAGTACATCGAATATATTCCATATAAGGAGAGCGCGTGAGTAAAAATTGTTTTGTTCCGCGGCCAGGATTCGAACCCGGAACCTCCTGCTCAATTGTCAAACGCTAGAACATCCCAGCTAACGCGGCGGCATGGACAATTCTGCTGCACAGACTGTCTTTCAGCACGTATCCCTACACATCATAAAGTTCAATTCTGCCTCGATTTTCACCTTGGGTTGCCAGATGTTAAATGTAAGATATCGCGAGAAAATTTAAAAATGGTAGGATTTTAGACTTACCGAGTGATCAAAAAGTCAGTATAAATTTGAAAACTTAGTAAATCACGGAATAGAGACGTAAAAATTGACAAACATGCTTTGAATGACATGGGGTTTTACTAGAACCAAACCTGTACCGTTATCGGGCGTTTTTTCTTCGAGGAACTGCGTCATTCTGATTTGTAACTGCTACTGTTGCCTGGCTGATAAACACCTGCTGGAACGTACGATTATTATGCAGGATGGCGCCCCACCGCATATTGCTAGACGCGTGAAAGATCTCTTGCGCGCGTCGTTTGGTGATGATCGTGTGCTCAGCCGCCACTTTCGTCATGCTTGGCCTCCCAGGTCCCCAGACCTCAGTCCGTGTTATTATTGTCTCTGAGGTTACCTGAAGTCGCAAGTGTATCGTGATCGACCGACATCTCTTAGGGATGCTGAAAGACAACATCCGACGCCAGTGCCTCACCATAACTCCGGACATGCTTTACAGTGCTGTTCACAATATTATTCCCCGACTACAGGTATTGTTAAGCAATGATGGGGAACGTATTGAGCATTTCCTGTAAAGAACATCATCTTTGCTATGTCTTAATTTGTTATGTTAACTATTGATTTTCTCATCAGATGAAGCGCCAACTGTCGGACATTTTTTGATTTTTTTGGTTCCAATAAAACCCCTTGTCATTGCAAGCACGTATGTCAATTTTTACCTCTCTATCTACATTACTGCGTGATTTATTAAGTTTTCAAATTTATACTGACTTTTTGATCACTGACTATTTTCTGAAGAATAATATATTTTTCATGAAAATGTTATTTTTTATTGTAAAATAAACAGCCTACAAAAAGATTTAACATTTTTGTACATATTTAACTTGCAAGTAATTTTTCACTTTGCTGATGTCTTTGTGTCGCATTTTAGAGTCCACTAATTTGGATAATGTGGTAACATTGAAAAATGAATTAAAATTTGCACAGTTTCCATCAAATTTCAGCCGATTTATTAATTTTGCCTTTTCTTAATCAAAGGCCATACGATATCTTTCTTTCGTATGTAAATTGATTAACACTAAACAGCTTTTCGCAATAAGCCTCGCTTGCAGGAGCTAACAATACAAATAATTCAATCTCTAACTTTTTGAGTTGGTTTTGCTCGCATTTTTAAAGTATTATGCCAAAATTTTGTCATTTGTCACATATTTTGGAAAATAGGCTTCATCTGTAAAGCAGCAGTAATCGCTATATAAGGCATGATTGTGAATATAATTTAAAATAGTGTCACGTTAAAAACTGCAAATGTGTCCGAGTTCGAAGACTGGATCTTTAATAGAACACAACACTTGGAACAGGATTATTTTTAAGTAACACTCGGAACAGACTGCCTCCTGATTAGAGAACGTAGAAACATTTTTCTGGAACTTACAAGTACATCAATCCTAAGGAACACGTAGAACATACAAATAGTATAGTAGACTTAAATAATATTTTTTTCTTTTTTTGCGGGTCTGGGAGAAATTTGAATCAGGAACCACCAGCACATCAACCTGCAACCCAAACCCCTGCATCACGTGATCCGTTAGAACACTCGCCGCAGTGCTTCCTTTTGTGAAAGGTTCGCTTTGGAACTAGCTGCAGTGTGCTGGATCTTGATGTTTTCGTGCGTCCTCTTTCTTCCATTCTGCCTGCACGCCTTCCTTGCAGTGGCGACAAACGACTGCAAGCCCTTCTATCGTGGGTTCATCATCATCATAACAGTCTTCAGAGTCCTTGAATAAGAGGCCTATCTGTTCTTTGGTATCGTGGTAAGGCTTCACATGGAGGACATGCACATTGTCTCTTGGTTTTTGTCATTTTCAGGACGGATCAAAATCCTCGACTTCGTATGTGAGGTCTTACAGGCGACATATGACACGATAAGGACTAAAGTATTGCTTCAGTAACATTTTCGATAGCCCAACTTTCCATACAGGGGTAAAAATACATACCAGATCTCCTGGGCTATACACAACAGGTCGGTGCTTATCGTTATACCGATGGCGGTCCTTCTCCTGAGCGTCCAGTGTCCGTATGCGAGCCAGCTGTCTTGCTTCTTCGACTCTGGTGATGAGCTGTTTCACAAAGTCATCCTGATTGTCGTCCGGTTGGAACAGAAACAGAGCATCCATTGTCGTCTCAGCTTCACAACCATGGAGCAGGAAAAACGGCGTGAAGACTGTGGTGTCTTATCTTGCGGTATTGTAAGCAAATGTCATGACTGGCAGTATTGTATCCCAATCCTTCTGCTCAACATTTCAGTCGACGTGTTCGTACGCTTCTCAACAACAGAGTCAGTGACCGATGGATTGGTAGAGGCGGACCAATTCCATGGCCTCCACGCTCTCCTGACCTCAACTCTCTTGACTTTCATTTATGGGGGCATTTGAAAGTTCTTGTCTACGCAACCCCGGTACCTAATGTAGAGACTCTTCGTGCACGTATTATGGACGGCTGTGATACAATTTTCCAGTCTCCAGGGCTGCATCAGCACATCAGGGATTCCATGCAACAGAGGGTGGATGCATGTATCCTCGCTAACGGAGGACATTTTGAACATATCCTGTAACAAAGTGTTTGAAGTCACGCTGGTATGTTCTGTTGCTGTGTTTTCCATTCCATGATTAATGTGATTTGAAGAGAAGTAATAAAATGAGTTCTAACATGGAAAGTAAACGTTTCTGGACACATGTCCACATAACATATTTTCTTTCTTTGTGTGTGAGGAATGTTTCCTGGAAGTTTGGCTGTACCTTTTTGTAACTCCCTGTATAGTATGTTGTCATACCTATGCTGTTTAATAAAGGTCCAGAATTAGGAAGTGTAACGTACTTCCTGCTTATCTCTTGTAGACGTGGGTATTGTTCAACATTTGCTGTGATTTTTCCCGTCCAACACATATCTGTTCCCCATCAGTTAGTCGCACAGCTCATTCTCCGTAAAAATAACGAACTGCATACGATGGTGGTGTGGCTGGAGTAAGAACGACCAACGTCAGTCTCGAGCTGCGCGCCACCCCTTGCAAATCTTGACGGCCCAGATCTAAGAAAAGAAGCGCCCGGGGAGGAAAGGAAGTTGTAGCGATGACAGGCAGCCCTGGAGGACAGGCGGCGGCGTAAACTTGGGTCGTTAAGGCCTGCCAGCCTTTATGAGTGGCCGGTCACCGCCGCCGTAAACACGCCACCATCTTTCTGACCCCAAAGGAAAATAACGCCGAGGGCGTTAGGGGCGCCTTTACGACGCCACACTCCCACACATACGTATATATACGGCCTTACAGAATTCAGAATTTCATCAGAGTGGATGGGGAGTATCCAGGGCTGTGCGATGCTCTGGGTGAGATAGTGGAGACTACTATCCATCGATTACTGTTTGTCGACTTCATGAAACTCCCTAAAACATCGATGCAAATCCGATGGAATGGAGCTGCCACAGGTGGAATAAGTACGAGATGCCCTGGAGGTAATTGCGGCACATACTTCCGTCGCTGACCGACATAGTGCTTGACAGATCGGTAGAGACCTTGCTAGTAATACCTGCATCTGTTTATGTCTAGGGTCTTTACGAATACCAGATGACCAGATATTGGAGTCTCGACGAAATACTGGAGAACAATTGGCCGGAGATGTGCTGGAACAACCTTATCCATTTGGGGCCCAGTAAATAGTAGTTGCTCTTATACAATGGCCCGTTTATAAACTCTTCTTTCGCCGGTTTTCCTTTCATCAAGGGCTCTATGGTTTGTAATCTTCCCTCTGTTCAGCTCTAAAGTTACCTAATTCATCCACGTTGTTGTGTTCCACTAATGGATTTCTCGAAAGGCACTTGGCGTCCCTGTTTTTGCGCCAGTTTTGTAATACTACTGCGACTTTGTACTCTTAGAGTCTTAGTACCTGATGGTTCCTTGAAACTAGTCAGCTAACATAAAGAATGGTGGACTGTCACGACAGTGAATGGTTTGTCGAATAAATATGGCCGGAACTTGTCGATAGTCCAGATAACTGTGACACATTTCTTCTTGGTTGTAGAGTAGTTTATCTCGGACTTTGAGAGTACCTGAACTTGCACGAGAATTGCACCAATCACATTACCACTACTGTCAGTGTGAAGTTTGGTTTCTGCATTCTCGTCCTATAAGGTCAGGACTGGTGTGGAAGTTAGAGCCTCCTGAAGTGTCTGCAAAGCTCTTTCTTTCGTATCAACCCAGTATAACTTGGCGTCTCCCTGCAGAAGTTCTTGCAATTTTTACGAAAACCTTTTACGAAACACCAGTAGTATGAGCCCAGCCTGAGGAATCTTCTCACATCACGTATGTACTGAGGAGTTGGAAATTCTGTGACTGCCCTTACTTGATCTGGATCAGGACGGACACCTTTTCCGTTCACTAAGTGCCCAACGATTTTTATTCCTTTTGCGATGCAGAGGCAATTATTTGGGTTGAGGAGTAGTTCTGCAATCTGAACACACTTCAACACAGTTAACAGGCGGCTTAGATGTTTCGCAAATGTCCTTGAGAAAAGGGACGGTGTCATCTAGGTAACAGATATGTCAGTCTAAGATGTTGAAGCAAGTTGTGAATCATGCCTCGGGTGTGGCCAGAATAGTGCATTGTCCAAACGACATGACTCTGAATTCATAGAGGCCATTAGGTGTAATAAAAGCAGTCTTCTCCCTGTCAGCTTCGCCTGCGTGTCCCTGCTTGGAAATGTGTAGCTCCTTTCAAGCAGTCTAAGGTGTCGTCAATGTGTGGCAGTTGGTATATATCTTTTATTTAGCCGCCGATTGTCGACACAGAAACGCCACGTGCCAACCTTCGTCCTCACGAGGACCTTCAGAGACAACCAAGACATCGTGGAACCTCTTCTCCACTTCTTCCCGAATTATCCATATTTCAGCTGTTGACACTCTGTACGTACGTTGGGTAATTTTTGGATGATCCCCAGTAATGGTACGGTGTTTCATCGTGGATCGTTTCATCTGGCTCTCGTTCTTCCTGGCCCTGAATTAACAAGAAAATTGGTGTAGTATGGCTAACACCTGCAGACATTGTTCCTGTGTCAGACCGAGCTCTATATGCAATGGCATAGTAGTTTCCTCTAGTGCGCTCTCAGCAGTAACAGTAGAGCATCAGACTTTGTCGATAGCATTGAGCTCACCGTCCTGGACTGGTTCAGCTATTCATATACACATTGATTTCGGGATGAGTTGCTATTTCTCGTGAAAATGAGTGATTCAAACCTCTCCTCGACCACTTGTAATGCTTATGATAGCCGCTGGTATGTAGATTTCCTTCGTTATACTGATTAGCTTTTTGCGATCAACAAGCACTTCACAGTTATGCTGCTGACTGCGACTCTTCTCATTGTTAATGGCGGGATCTCAACATTCTCAACAGCAAACAACCTCTCCGGGGAGTAAGTGTTACATGTAATCGCCGGAACTGCTTCCTCAGTTTGTAGCTCAGATCTTCCACAGTCTACAACAGCCTGGGATGCTTGAAGCAAGTCCCATCCGAGGTTGGCATTCAGGTCTTGGAAACTATCTTGTCCCACTGCATCCACCAGCATCTCCGTCAACAGCAGCTCCTTCTGCTCTCTCAATGTGGCTTTCGAACTTCCTTCTCTGCCGATGACCACGTCCTGCGCTTTACCCAACTCCTTTCCGTCCTCCCGTCGAGCCACTATCCCCATTTCCCTCGACATGGAGAAGGCCTACGACCGTGCATGGTATTCCGGTCTCCTTTCAAACTCCAGCTCTATGCCCTTCCCATTAATTATCTCTGCTTCATCGCTTCCTTTCTCGTCCATCGCCTGTCCTATGTCACTGTCAACAAATCCAAAACCGGTTTGTTTTTCCCCACTGCCGGTGTGCCCCAGAGCTCCGTCCTCTCCCCCCTCATCTACCTTCTCTATTCCGCTGATATGCGAAAACCAATATGCTGCAACACCACCTTCCTTGCCATCACCCCCTCCCTCGCCCGCTCCCTACATCTCCTTCAGTCCCATCTCTGTGAATTCTCCTCCTTATTGTTAAATCCACAAAATCCCAGGCAATCATCATAGGTCACACCATCCCTTCCTTCCGTCACCATGACCTCTACCTCACACTCCATGGCTGTCCCATCCCACAAACCCTCTCCCTTGACCGATTCCCTCTCCTGGAAACTGCACCTCCAAACTGTCCTTGAAAAAGCCCTCTCCTGCCTCAACCTCCTCAAGCTTCTGTCCCGCTGAACATGTGGCCTTAACCCCTCCATCATTCTCTTCACCTACCGCTCAATCATGCGCCCTATCCTCTGCTGCTTCCATCCAGCTTGGGTCTCCACTCCCCCTGCCCACTACGAATCTCTCCAAATCCTAGAACGGTACACGCTCCGCCTCGCTTACTGTATCCGCCTTCCTTGCCCCATATGGATCCTGTATGACTTGATTCCCCTTCCTCCCCTTCCTCAAGTTCCTCGAACACCTCCGCCTCCGCTCTGTGTCCCATATAATAGAATCTCGCTACCCAGTTGTCTCCCACCTCTTGCTGCATCCCGTGCCTCTGCCACTCTTGTTATTCCTCCCTCCCTTCACCTCCACGACCTCTCTGAGGGTAGCTTCTGTCAACTTCCTCTCCCGGATGACGCCCTCCATGCCGACATCTACCCCTCCTTTCAACCTTAGTCCCTCCCCGTATTTGTATGTCTCCCTTCCTCCCCCTACCATCCCTGTCCACTCCCTCGCTCGGCTCTCCTCTCCCAGCTCCTTCCTACGATGAGTCCTTGCACCTTCCTCCTCCTCCCTGAGCCATCCAGTCCTTCTCCCACCGCATTTCCCCTTTCTCCCTTTTCCCATTGCAGGGCCCCCGTTTCGACATATTTTAACAGTGTGCCGTTTAGTGTTGTGCCAGTGTTTGTGCTTTGTACCCAAGCAGTGTTTTAATACTTAAGCAGCCACCAATCAGGCAGAATATTAGTGTTGCCATGTGTTTTAAGCAGTGTCTTCGTCCAATGTAGTGTGTTCCAGCAATGTCATTTTAAGCATCCGGGATTTTTAACTTCTATCTCGGTGTGATTTTAACCACCATGGCAGTTTTAATTCTGAATATGTTTTACTTCAAATTCTTTACTCTATGTCTGTTCTCTTCATTTTAACCTCCATTCTGGTGTTAAAGCTCATCAAATTTTATCACCTTTCTCTATTTTCATTGATGTTTCAACTTTGTAAATACGCTCAGCTGAAGAGCAGCAATGAAGTTGTTGCCAAACTGCCACCTCCGGTGGCTTTAAAATACCAATAAAGAAAAAAGAAAAAAAAAAAAAAGGTATAAAATTTAAAATTGCAGGTTTATCTGCTGTGGTTCGTCAATTTAGATCTGTTACATACTTCTTTATTTATTTATTTACATATAGCCAGAAATAATGTCTTATTATTTAAAAATTATGACAAGCTGAGGAATGAAAACAGCACACAGCACAATTATAACATACAGCACACAGAGTGGGCTATATATATGTTATAGCAACTATTTCATATAGCCAAAAATAAAGTCTCATTATTTAAGATCACAAGAAGCTGAGGAATAAAAACGGAGCACAGCACAATTACAAAATACAGCACATATAGTATTTCCACTGTGAAAAAACAGTATAAAAATTAAAAATTGCAGGTGTATCGGCTAGGGTTTACATACAAGTCCAGAAATGGATAAATACATCAGAGTTGGTGTACAACTGCCAACACCTACACACTTTCGTCATATATGTCACTACATATGGGGGAATGAGGGGGTTGAGGTCTTGGTGCATAGTTTACGAGTTAGGTGAATGACAGTAAGTAATTTAAAGCACTTTACTGAGTAAGAGAGGTACTAAGTGAAGTAGACAACTGTTGCTGCTCATATAACCATTGTTACATATGCTGTAGTATGAATAGTACTTTTTTTATTCCCCCCCCTCTCTCTCTCTCTCCATTTATATGCATACAATGACACAGGCTAGCATCTGTGCTTCTTTATATAATATTTCATCAGGTAATATTTCATAAATATAATATATTCTCATTACATTCATGCACTTGACATTGTATAACATTACAGGTAGGGTCTAAGAGCTTACATACATTGTAATATCATAGCTTATGGTATAGGTAGTTACTCTAAAATTAATGTCAGAGCTTTCTGTCTATGTCGTTTACATATAAAATCTAATCACTCAATATTAAATAATCTATCAGAGTGGTGTGCAAACTCTCATTACATTTATTAACTTGGCATTAGTATCTACCAGAGTGTCTCTGTCCCATAACTACTTCTCTTTAGTTATATCAGAGTGGGTGCACAGACTGTCATTGTATTCATGAAAGTGACAGACCATCTGAGTGGATGTACATACAGTCATTACATTCAAAAACTTGACATAGGTGTGTACCAAAGTGAGTGTACAGGCTGTAAACGTGACAAGAGTATTAGCAGAGTGGTGTAAAGGCTATAAGCTTCACATGAGTATCTAACAGAGCAGGTGTTAAGGCTGTAAACTAGATATGAGTACCAAACAGACCGGGTGTACAGGCTGTAAACATGACGAGTATCTAAAAGAGTGAGTGTACAGCCTATGAACTTGATACGAGTATCTACCAGGCTGGATGTACTAACTGTAAACTTGGCATGAGTAGCAGAGTAAGTGTATTAGGCTGTAAATTTCAGTAACAGAATAAAGAAAAACAATGATGTAACAGATGTAAAATGACAAACCATAGAAGGTACACCTGCAATTATAAATTATATACTGTTGTTTTTCTTTTTTTTTTCTTTGTTGTAAGCTGGCAGCGCTCTTAGGCACTCTTCACCCTACAGAAATAAAAAAAAATTGAGACAGCAGAAACATATAAAACATAAAGGAGACAAAAGCTTGGAGATAAAACACACAGAAAACGGAGATGTTAAATGGAGATTAGACTAAGTATTTAAAACGGAGTGAAACAGTGGCGTCATAAAAGTTTTGATATGGCGATGGCGGAGAGTCAAACAGCTGCTCGAAGTGCAGTGGCAAACAAACAATTAAAATGAACACAGGGCGGCGGCTACCGGTTAACCGTCCGCTATTGTTCAGTTACAACGAGAAATACACCACACATACGAAGAAACACACAATTTGAAAGTGGCGGTGTCGGCTGTGGGTTGGCCGTTCACTGTCGTTAAAGAGAAACGGTGTATGGAAAAGGCACCACACTTGTGAAGCACTCCCACAGAAGCACAGTAGAAGTTTCACATACGGTGGAGCACACATAGTATTAAAGATGTGATGTGGGGGCAAAGGGGATGGGAGGAGAGGGAGAGGGTGGGGAGAAGCCGCAGGGCCAGTGGGGAAGGGACGGGGGGATGATGTCCCAGAAAGCCATGGGGAAGAAGGAAAGGGGAGGGCGGTAAGAGGAGGATCCGGTGGGACAGCTGGGAGAATGAGGAGGGGAGAGAAGGGGCGGGAAGGGAGGAATAGTCGGGGCCATCAGGGAGAGAAGTGGGAGAGGGAGCAAGGGGAAGGATCACAGCTGGTAGGAAGGGTAGATGTCAGGTCGGAGGGCATCATTCAGGAGGGGGAGGGTACGGAAGTTGCCGTGGGAAAGGATCTGGAGTGTGGACAGGTGGAGAGCAAAGGGAATACATTGGTGGCGGCGCGGCAACGGAACAGATACAGAGAGGACGGGATGGACTAGAGGACGGAGGGTCTGATTTGCAGGATATGTAACGGAGGCGGAGATGTTCAATAAAGCGAACGAGACAGGGGAAAGGAAAGAGATCGTAGACGAGCCACATGGTGGAGGGAGGATCAAAGGGGGATACGGAAGGTGAGGCGGAGGGCATGGCGCTCCAGTATCTCCAGAGATCTGTAGAAAGATGGGGGAGCGGAGATTCAGGCGGGATGGGCGACACATAGGATGGGACGGATGTGGGATTTATAGGTATAGAGGACGGTAGAAGGGTTGAGGCCCCATGTTCGACCAACAAGGAGTTTGAGGAGGTGTAGGAGTGGGCTTTTTCTTGGATAGTGCATAGGTGGGGAGTCCAGGAAAGAGTGCGATCAATAGTGAGGCCACGGTACCTGACGGTGGATGACCTACAATGATCGCTTGGGTTTTGGTAGGATTTATAGACAGGAACCATTGGTTGCACCAAGTGGCGAAGAGGTCAAGGTGTTCTTGGAGGAGGCAGTTGGAATGGGCAAGGATGGGAGCTTAGGCAATGATCGCTTGGGTTTTGGTAGGATTTTATGAGGTGCTCCAGGAGATGGTGGTGGGGGCATGGGAGGGCGTTGTAAAATGACGGTGGAGGACACAGTAGTGGGACAGATAATCACATGTCAATAGTTTTTTCTCACGTACTTGCACTAAATTATAGCATTATTACAGACATACATATGTAGCAAGTTGGATAGTACTGGTAGGTCGTCACATATTAAAATATACCGTTTGGTTGTCAGATATAAAATTCGTGTAATTATATAAATGCACAGTTGTGAGTGACAACAAGCTACTAACATGGGGCGTTGTGATTACTATAAAGTTACCTTGACATGCCGCTAGAGTCCACTGTTGAATGTGTAATCCTTACAACTGTTCCCAATTGTCGATAATAAAATATAAAATTCCAGGTGTATCTACTGGGGTTTCGTCAATTTACATATGTTACATGAAATTTAATTTACCTATAACTAGAGATAAAGTTTCGTTATTTAAAATTATGACAATCTGACGAATAAAAACAGCACCCAGCACACTTATAAAATACAGCACGTATAAGATTTACCACTGTGAAAGAAGAGTACACCTTTCAAATCGCTACTGTCACGTTAATCTGTGCTATGTTTGTTGTGTTTCGCGTTTCGAAAAACGAGCTGCGAAACGAAAGGTGTACTCTTCTTTCACAGAGGTAAATCTTATACGTGCTGTATTTTATAAGTGTGCTGGGTGCTGTTTTTATTCGTCAGATTGTCATAATTTTAAATAACGAAACTTTATCTCTAGTTATAGGTAAATTAAATTTAATGTAACATATGTAAATTGACGAAACCCCAGTAGATACACCTGCAATTTTATATTTTATTATCGATAATTGGGAACAGTTGTAAGGATTACACATTCAATAGCGCACTCTAGCGGCATGTCAAGGTAAGTTTACAGTGATCATAACGCCGCCTGTTAGTATCTTGTTGTCAGTCAAAACTGTACAATATGGCGGTTCTATTTATATATATGATTAAACGAATTTTATATCTCACAACCGAACGGTATATTTTAATATGTGACGACCTACCAGTACTATCCAACTTGCTACTATATTTATTTCTTTAATAATGTTATAATTTAGTGCAGGTTTGTGAGAGAAAACTATTGACCTATGCATACAGTTATGTGACATGTTCCTTTGTTGATCTTTTGTAACCACACATTTTATGTTCGCCCTTAGAAACCAGAAGATGATGTCCATGTACATCGAAACCGGTCGTCTGTTATAAATAAAGACTAAATACCGTGGTCTTGGCATTTCATTATTCACAAAAAAATATATTGTCGCGTTGAAATGGAAGCAGGCTTGACTTCTAAGGCAGGGTTGTCAACCTAACACAGCACTTATACTGAAAGCAGGTTTATTACGAACTTAAAATACACGCTGCACTAACTGCCTCTCGGGCAGAGTGCTCTGCTATTTATACACAGGCAGAATGTACCAAAAATTAGAAGAATAGTTAACACAACAAACAACTAGAAAGTACAAGTGAACATAAGAAACATGTGTAATATTCTGGAATTATTAATTACAAAGAAATAAATTTTTGCCGGTGGACGGGATTGAACCGACGACCTTCAGCATCGCAATCGGTGAGGCTATCCATTGCACCACGACGAAGTTGGTAACTTTGAGTCTCAAGGCAATATTTATAAGAGTTTATAAGATGGTTCCGTGCCATGAGAAAATTATATAAAATCGCATATCATGATCAAGTGCAGTTATATGAAGGTAATTAATATCTTTTGAAATAAAATTTAAACGAAAAATATTCCTCTCTATCTGGGTTAATGAGATCTTTCTTTGTCTGTTGTGGTTTTCGAAAAACATTCAAATTCTGTTTATTATTAAGGAACTTTTTCGTCAAGCTGTTTGTTGGGAGATTTTGTATTTTTTCGTGAGTTCTTCAGATCGTATGAAAAGTAGGGGGAATCGAGACGAATCGCGACCATCTGTCCACCCTACGGTCGTTCCCAATTACGTTCACTGCTGTGGTGCTATTCCGCTACTGGAAAGTCCCGGCAACATTGACACGCCTTTCAAAGGGGAACATCGACGAAGAACTAAAGTTTGTGTTGTGAAGGGCGACGAACTCTAGCAGAGTCCGTGCAGACGCATTATGCATAATGCCCGATTAAGTGAGTGGTTGTTTAGCAATCGTGGGTCCCTGGATGGAATGCCAGCCACGGCACAAGTTATTAATTCGACACCTGTCCTCATATTGAGCTTCTGACAGCACCTGTACGCGCCTGTCTCTCCACAAACTGCTCAGCTGTACTCTATGTCACCGCACTCATCAGCTATTCCTCAAGTTGACAGCAGTAACATAATAGTGTCGGTAGCCAGCACGCTAGGGAGGGGCAATGTGAGAGATAGAAGCAAGAAACTAAGAAGTAATGCCACAATTAATGAAGTAGGAAAATTGTTTGCTAGAAAAAGTGTAAACCATGTAATGAATTTTACAACTTATTAAAATTTAAGGAATGTTAGTTATAATGTAGCTCGTCATGTAACGAAAGCTTTCACGACCAGTTGCCACAATTCTTGGTGAGTATTCCGGGTTGTATTGTAGTGATACGAGAAATATTTCTTCTCCTGATGTTTCGGTACGAGTTGCGCTGGAGCTCTTGAGTCTTCCCGACTGCGGAGATCGGCATAAATACTGTGATTAGTAGAGATAGTAAAATACGACCTGGGTACTTCTGCAAAAGGTGTATATTCGAACTACGAAGAGAAGCATCAATATAAGACTGAGCCCGTGGTTGTGTATAAAATAGAGGATGATTCTCACAATAAAGGAAAAAAATACAGCGAGATTTAATAATGCTATTTATTTACAAAATAGCGCAGTTACTGGCTTCAAACCTAACAGCTCATCTTCAGACGTCTGGACATATTTCATAATCTTGTCTTGTGGCGAAAGTTTGAGCATAACCAAAATATAGATGGCAAGAAATGCATAGAAACATAAACAGCCTTCTGAAAATCAACTGTCGGGTTTGAAACGGGTAACAGCGCTATTTTGTAAATACATAGCACTATTAAATGTGGCTGGTTGCGCTTTTCCTGATTGTGAGAATCACCCTGAATATAAAAGTCTTTGCCGAATACGGAAAACTGAAAAATCAACCATTGTTGAGCACCCACTGCAATCAGGATACTGCAATCTACAACGATGACCCCTTCCACTCACAGCAATTTTTCATATGGAACAATGGTTGTTTCTATCATGCACTGGAATTTTTGACACCAGCTGTGTACAAAGAATTTTGAATGGCATTTTTATGTTTAGTTTGGCAGCTACAACCATTCAAAGTTTCGGGGGCAGAGGCTGCTGTAGCGTAGCTGACTGGCCGAGTGGCTAGCCCCTGGGGCACGGCCCACTGTCTCATGACCACCAGTCAGTAAGCTCCGCTGTCGTAGCCTCCGCCCCCAAAACTTTGAATGGTTGTAGCTGGCAAACTAAACATGATAAAAATGTCATTCAAAATTCTTTGTACTCAGCTCGCGTCAAAAATTCCATTCCATGATAGCGTGCTATCAGTTGAGACATCCCGGCACGCTTCAGGGTCAGGCCTTCACAGATTTACTTCCGCCAGTATCTCGCCTCCAATTTTTCAAACTTTACAGAAGTTATCCTTCTAATCCTGCAGGACTAGTACTTGCCAAAGAACAGACATGGATTAGCCACAGCCAAGATGACTTTTCCAGAATGATATTCTGGTAGAACGCTTGCCCATGAAAGGCAAAGGTTCCAGCTTCGAATATCGAATCCTATTTCCGGCACACAGTTTTATGTCTGTAATTTTTTAGGTCAAAAAATACGATGCCACAGAATTCATTGAGACTCCTTACAGTTTTCACCAATGAATAGAATGTAGCGTCCGACTGTGGACTGAACTGTGCTGGAAGATATGTTTTTTCCCTTAATTGTATTACAGCTTGTAGAACTGACGTTTTTCTTTTATCTATTATATACCTTTCATTTTAGAATTAGATAAATACTTGCGTATATAATATAAACAAATGGTATTTATTTAAGAACATTATTAAAAAGAAGACGGGGCAGATGCAGAGGAAAATATTGTATGCTTTCCTTATCGGGTCATCGAGGCCTGATTACATCGGTAGTCCTGGTCGATACTTTCAGGTCGTAGATTTACGTCTGGTCAGAGACTACTGTTATGCAGTTACTGAACTCAATGACTACTACTTCAAGACGTACGAAGCGGGAATAGATCGAGGTATTACCATGGTAATACTGTATAATCTCATTCTGGAGGCAGATTCCGAGCAAGTTGCTTTAAAATTAACCGGCCGATTTCCTTTCCCATCCTTACCTCAAAATCTGAGTGTGAGCTCCTGCTCTGATAACCATGCTGTCGAAAGGAGGTTAAACCCCAGGTTCGTCCCTTTCTAGGAATCGCAGGAGCGCGCGCGCGTATATATATGTGTGTGTGTGTGTGCTTATGGGTGGTAGGGGTTGGTTGTGTTTATTTGATTACATGCTTTATATTTGTTGAGGTGTATTGGCCACCACTTAACTGTGTCTTAATTTATTTCTTTACAGCTTTCCGATCTCCGTTTCTGGTGTAGCCTACGGTATTACTTCTTAGCCTCATTTCAATTATGATATGTATATCTAACTACTTGTGTGTTAACTTCCTAAGTAAACGTTTTGCAACTATACATGCGTTATATGCGAACTGAGACTTTTCCAGCGTATATGCTGGGCCCTTGGTTCTGGGATTACTGCCAGATCGAATCGTTGAAAGTTCACGATACTGCGGCAGACAACTGACAGGTGTTGATGATGAAATCCATCTCGACCCCCTGATGATGGCCGCAATACCGTGGAGTTGCAACGATTCGATATACCAGTAAATCACAGAACCATGGATGTTTTCTTACAAGTGCGCTAGGATGCTGCTCAGCGCTGTTGCCTGTACGTGTGCTGGTGTTTGTGTCGGTGCTCTCCCACGGTTCTTCTGCATGTTTGCACCGTTTCTGTATGTTGGTATGAAAATGTCATGTCGTGTGCGTGATGCAGCATCACCGATCTTGTTAGTACATCCCATTTAAGCGAGTCTTTATGTGTTCGTCAGGTGTGTGTGGTGGCCCGATGTGTATCGCCACATGTGCAGTCAGCAGTCTGGCTCAGGTTCACGCTCTTTAAAAACGCGGGGCAAGACCTGTGTCCAGGCAGAAATTAGACAATTCCACAGCTGAGATGGACATTCCATTGTACCCTTGTGAATTTTCAAATCCAACAGCCCTTTGTACTTGTTTCCCATTCCCTCTGCCAGATATCCATCTGCCGTTTGTCTTACATCTAGTGTTTTGCTCTTCGTCTTCAAACAACTTATGTTGTCTCCCTTCCTTTAGACAGTACGTTACTACCTTGAACTTAATTGTGATGTGACTGTGGCACATTTTTAGCAATATAACAGCGATACCATGGACATAGTGATGAAAACCCTTACAATGTAAACAAGTCACTCTTGTGTGCGAAGGTGCTGTTAGATCCTGTAACGAGAAGTGGCAAGTCACTAGTGGACTTGCGTTCGTGTAACCGCACGAGGTAACAGGGATTTTGTATTGCTTGAGCTGTTCCATCACTGGGCTCGTGTGTCTGCTTCAGGCAAGAGGGCGGTCTACTGCACGTGCTCTGCCAGCGCCAGGGGACGCTCGGCGTTCTTCGGCTCCATGAACCACGGCGACGTCTGGGTGTGACCACCGTGTGGGTATGACAGCGACCCGTTCCCAACCAGAGGACTGTCCAAGTAGGCATAATCCAGCATGGTCGACGTCAACCAGCACTCAACCAACTCCAACAGAGATCACTGTAATGTTTACCCCTAACAGTAGACTCAGTTGAATGGTGTTGCGGCCACCATGAGGGTATGCCAGCGCCCCCTCCCCCAACCAACGGACCCCCAATGTAGACATAATCAAGCATGGTCGAGGCTCAAACAGTACCCTTTAAAATAACGCCAACTGAGGTAATAGTAATGTGTACCCAAATGGATTTAAATATAGATTCCTATGAATGTTAGTATAACGATTACGTGGGCATGCCAGCACCCACTCCCCTAATCGACAAATTCTTCCCCTCCCACTCAACTATGCTGAACTAAAAATAGTTAATGTACAACCAGCACTTTCTCTACCATGTCCAATAGAGATCACTGTAATATGTACACAAGAGGACCTAAAAGTAGACTCAGTTGAATGGCATTGTTACCATCACTATGGTAGGCCAACAAATCCTCAACCTACGGAAGGTTTGCACCCTCCCCCTCCCCCGCAAAGTAGGTCGAACCCAGAATGGTCGATTTTCAGCCAGCACTCACCAACAGAGAACACTATAATGTCTAACTTTTTTGTTGAATGCTATGACCACCTTTGGGTGTGCCACTGCCCCCTTCCTAAGACGAAGACCAACCCCACCATCCACAGGTAGGCAGAACCCAGCATGGTTAAGGTTCAACCAGCACCTTCCACATCAACACATCAAACACCACTATTAGCTCAACAAACTCCTACAGAATCACTGTAACATGTACCCAAGTGAAACAAAAGAGGACTCAGTTGAAGAAGTTTTGTCGGCATCATGAAGTTATGCCAGTGCTCCCTTGACCGCCACCACCACCACCCCTCGCGCAAAAAGAAAAAAAAAAAGAAAGAAAAAATACAGTTTCCCCTCCCCCACTTTCCAACTAGTGGTAGGCACAATCAGCTTAAGTTGAGGGTCAACTAGTACAACAGTAAACACCTCTGTTAGATACATCACCTGCAATAACGAGCACCATATTATGTACCTAAATGTATCTAAAATTAGACTCTGTTCAAAAAGCGGTCATGGTATTACTTCCCCCCTCCCCCTCCCCCTCCCCTCCCCCTCTCCCTCCCCTCCCCCTCCCTCTCCTCTCCTCTTAAGTTTCGGATTTTTAGAAGTTTTATCTTTCGGTAGCTATTCTGCATTTTATATCTTCTTCGCTTTGGCCCTCACAATATATGTTGCTACCCAAATAAGAAAACTTATCTACTACTTTTATTGTGTCATTACCTAATCTAATACTTTTATCATAGCTTGATTTTATTATTCTACACTCCATAGTCCTTGTTTTTCTCTTATTAATGTTCATTTCATAACCTCCAATCAAAACACTGTCCATTATGTTTAATTGCTCTTCAAGGCTCTTTGCTGTCTCTGACAGTGCGATAAAAATACTTTGAATGGGCATATAAAATGATCTGATAGAAGAACGAAACGAAGAATGATTATTTAAAAACACTTTTTATTTAATACAAATAAACAATCCATGAGACGGATTTTCGTCTAGAATATGTCGAAGACATTGATGATAAATATGAAGCATTGAATTAATTTTTTTGATGCGTCTGAGAATCGAACCTGGACCTCCATGCTTACTAGTCAGACGTCGTACCGTTAGACTAACGATTAAGGCGCCTCGGAAAAGTCTAAGTACGATTTCCCTCCATATCACAAACTTTAAATCAGCTTCTGTGTTCCAAAGAGAATTGCCACTACTACCAAGGCTCTCCATGCAGCGGAATAGCACCTCGGCAATGGACATATTGGAACAATCCGGGTTCGATTCCCGGCCGCATCACAAATTTTAATTCAAAGCTTCAGATTTATCATCAATGTCTTTGACATATTCGGGACGAAAATCCGACTCAGGGATTGTTTATTTGTATTAAATTGATATTTATATCACCTTAAGAGGACAGGCGAAATACCCTCAGACTTAAAGAAAAATGTAATAATCCCCATTCCAAAGAAATCAGGCGCAGATAGATGTGAAAATTACAGAACCATCAGTTTGATAAGTCGTGGTTGCAAAATTTTAACACAAATTATCTACAGGAGAATGGAAAAGTTGGTAGAAGCTGACCTTGGGGACGATCAGTTTGGATTCAGGAGGAACGTAGGAACTCGGGAGGCAATACTCACTTTACGACTTATCTTTGAAGATAGATTAAGGAAAGGCAAACCTACATTTTTAGCTTTTGTAGATTTAGAGAAAGCTTTTGACAATGCTGACTGGAATACACTCTTTCAAATTCTGAAGTCAGCAGGGGTAAAATACAGGGGAAGGAGAATTATTTACAACTTGTACAAAAGCCAGACCGCAGTTATTAGACTCGAAGGGCATGAAATGGAAGTATTTGTTGGGAAGGGAGTAAGATGGGGTTGTAGTCTTTCTCCGATGTTATTCAATTTGTACATCGAGCAGGCGGTGAAGGAAAGCAAGGAAAAATTTGGAATAGGGATTAAAGTTCAGGGGGAAGAAATAAAAACATTGCGTTTTGCTGATGACATTGTAATTCTGTCAGAGACAGCAAAGGACCTGGAAGAGCAGTTGAATGGAATGGACAGTGTGTTGAAGAGAGCGTATAAATTGAACATTAACAAGAGCAAAACAAAGATAATGGAATGCAGTCTTAGAAAATCAGGTGATGCTGAAGGTATTAGATTAGATCATGAAACAATGAAGGTGGTAGATGAGTTTTATTACTTGGGTAGTAAAATAACATATGACGGTCGCAGTACAGAGGATACAAAATGCACAATGGCAATGGGAAGAAAAAGCATTTTTGAAAAAGAGAAATTTGCTAACATCGAATATTAATTTAAGTGTAAGGAAGGCATTTGTGTGGAGTGTTGCCTTGTACAGGAGTGAAACATGGACGATAAACAGTGCGGACAGGAAGAGAATAGAGGTTTTTGAAATGTGGTGCCACAGAAGAATTCTGAAGATTAGGTGGGTAGATCGCATAACTAATGAAGAGGTACTGAACAGAATTGGTGAGAAAAGGAATTTTTGGCATACCTTGACTAAAAGAAGGGATCGATTGGTAGGACACATTCTTAGACATCGGGGAATCGTAAATTTAGCATTGGAGGGAAGTGTGTGGGCTAAAAATCGCAGGGGGAGACCACGAGACGCGTATAGTAAGCAGATTCAAATGGATGTCGGTTGCCGTTCTTATGAGGAGATGAAGAGGCTTGCTCAGGATAGAGGAGGGCGGAGAGCTGCACCAAACCAGTCTCCGGACTGAAGACCATAACGACAACAAGAGGATTGTTCCAATATGTCCCTTGCCGAGATGCTATTCTGCTTCATGGAGAGCCTTGGCAGTGGTGGCAATATCTTTTGAACACAAAAGCTGAATTAAAGTTTGTGACGTGGAGGGAAATCGTACTTAGACTATTCCGAGGCGTTTAATCGTTACTTGTGAGGTGGTCTAACGGTAAGACGTCTACCTCGTAAGCATGGAGGTCCGGGTTCGATTCCTGACCGCATCACAAACTTTAATTCAATGCTTCAGATTTATGATCAATGTCATTGACGTTTTATTTTTTTTCTGGGGGTTTACTGAACCAGTGAACGGATGGGATGCACCGCCACTGATTAGAAGATTGCTTTAAGATCTTTTTGTCTCTGCATGGTTGGCAATTACACACGAGATGTGTACAAGTCTCGGAGGACTGTAAAGTAAAATTCAGCTGTTTATGACAGGTCACGTTCTCGTGCGAGTGATTCGTCGTCTCACGTTTTGACGTGGGCGCGCTGTTGCAGTGTTCAGCGGCAGCCGGGAGCGGCTGTGCCCCAAGGAGAACGGGCCCGGCTCGCTGGTGCCCAACGGCCGGCTGCTGGAGATGGCGCCGCTGCGAGAACTGCCGTCGCGCGACCACCTCGACCTGCCCGACGTCACCAGCGGCGTCGAGCGCTGGCTGGAGTCTGCCGCCGTCGCCGCCGCCCGCCAGTAGCCGCGGCACACCACAACCTCACCTGCCGTCTCCACGGCTGCCGTCTCCATGGCTACCGTCTCCAAGGCTGCCCGTCTCCATGGCTACCGTCTCCATGGCTACCGTCTCCAAGGCTGCCCGTCTCCATGGCTGCCCGTCTCCATGGCTGCCCGTCTCCATGGCTGCCCGTCTCCATGGCTACCGTCTCCATGGCTACCGTCTCCATGGCTACCGTCTCCATGGCTACCGTCTCCATGGCTGCCGTCTCCATGGCTGCCGTCTCTAGGGCTGCCGTCTCTAGGGCTGCCGTAACCACGGCCGCTGTCTCTATGGCAACCACCTCCACAGCCGCCGTCCCCACGGCTACCAACGCCGCGGTTGCCGTCTCCACCGCGACTCGGAGACTGCCTGAAACTGTCACACCGACACTACTGGCATCTACCACTAGCTACACAGTTATTATTCGTGACCTGGATTTTCTGTACAAGTTTCTCTTTGGCAATCAGGGAATCATGAACTTCACACAATTTCGTACAAAAAAAAAGTTCAAATGTTTGTAGAGTCTAAGGGACTTAACTACTGGGTCATCAGTCCCTAAACTTACAAACTACTTACGAACTAGCTTATACTAAGGACGGCACAAATATCCATGCCCGAGGGGGGATTCGAATCCCCGACCGTAGTGGCCGTGCAGACCGTGACTGACGCACCGCAATTTCGTACAAAAACATCTGAAAGTATCCCAAAAGGAAAACGCCAAAACTGAGGGGAAAAACAGTAGTTTTTTTTAACGAGATAATGTGAAATAACGTATTTTTAAGATTTTTTTTTTATTTTTTATTTTTTTTATTTTATTTTTTTTTTTTTTTTGCTACTTATGGTGCGTGAATTTCAGAACTCAAATAACAATCACCGAAAGCCATACGATGCAGCTCTAAAAAATTATCGAGCAAGTCGATTTGAAGTTTTGCTATGACACTGTTTTTGGAAAGTCATCTCCATAACTACTAATGGCTTGCCAAGCAACTAATCTACTCAACCATCGTTTTACATGACGACAAAGTGTTCAGCTCATCTACATACACATAATCAAAAACAGACACAACGTCTTGACTTATAGATTCTCTCGTTTTATAAAACTGGGTTAAAAATAAGTAACAAGGTCTCAGCAGAATTCTAACCATCGGATTCCTCTTCGTTGTATAGCTACAATGCTGCCTCCTGACCTACACTAACGAATGTTGCAATTCTTCTAATTATTGGTACTTGCATAAACTTGGAAAACTTCAAATTCGATTTTCTCGGTAATTTTTAGAGCTCATAGAATAGCTTTGGCTGATTGTTATTAAACTTATTGACTTTACGTACCATACATATAAAGAAATTCTAAAATCCGATTCCCCTGTGGTCTCCTTTTTAGGGCAGAATATTGATAACAATTTCATATGGACTGTTCAAATTGAAATTTCCCTTCATTTTTCTTCAAGATGTATCTTCAAGTAGGATCTTAAAATTACAGGTCATCTCTCACCTAACAAACGCTGAAGTAATGCCCAAAAGCAATTCCAACACAAAAAGAAAAAAGTATTCCAAATTTCTCTAAAACTTAACAAAGAATTTCTGCATCCACATCTACATAAATACTCTCCAAGTCTCATTGAAGTCCATGGCAGAGGGTTAACCAAACCGCTTTCATGGTATTTCTCTACCGTTCTATTCTCTAATTACTCCAGGGAAAAAGGAACGCCTAAATCTTTCCCTTTTCGATTCTGATTTCTCTTATTTCATTATGATGATCATGTCTTCCTGTGCAGGTGGTGCTAATAATACATGTTCGCATTCGGAAGAGAAAGTTGGTAAAAAAAATTACGTACCTAGATCTCGCCGCAACAAATAACGCCTTTCTTTTAATGATTTGCACCCCGAATCGTGCATCATTTCCGTGACACACTATCCACTCTATTGCGATTATACAAAACGAGCTGCCCTTCTCTGAACTTTCTCTAAATCTTCTGTCATTCCCACTTTGTTTGGATTCGACAATGCGCAACAATACTCCAAAATAGGACGCACAACTGTGGTGTTGGCACTTTCTTTAGTAGAACTGTTGCATCTTCTAACTGTTCTGCCAACGAAACGAAGTCTTTGGTTCGCTTTCCCTACAATAGTTTCTATGTGTTCTATCCAATTTAAGTTGTTTGTAATTGTTACTCTTACGTATTTAGTTGAATTTACCGTCTGTAGGTTTGTCTGAATTATCGTGTAAACGAAGTTTAACAGACTCCTTTTGGTGCTCATATGGATGACTTCACACTTTTCATGATGAAGGATCAATTGCCATTTTTATTTCACCAGGCAGATATCTTATCTAAATCATTTTGCAGTTGCTTTTGATCTTCTGGTGAGTTTACTAACCGTCAAACGACAGCATCATCCGCGAACAGTTTAAGGGAGCTACTCAGATTGTCTCCTAAATCATTTATAAAAATAAGGAATATTAGGGGTCCTTTAACACTTCCCTGGGGAACGTCAGATATCACTTGATGACTTTCCGTCATTTACAACACACTGTATCCTTTCTGAGAGGAAATCACGAATCCAATCGCACAACTGTAGCAATATTCCACAAGCACGTAATTTGATTAGATGACGCTTGTGAGGTACGGTGTCGAAAGCCATCTGGATATCTAGAAATACAGAATCTATTAGACATTTCTTGTCGGTACCACTCATTACATCATGTGAGAAAAGAGCTAGCTGTGTTTCACAAGAATGATATTTTCTCAATCCGTGTTGACTACGATCAATAACAAATTGTTTTTTTAGCTTTGGGACTTAACTGCAGGGTCATCAGTCCCTAAACTTAAAGCTACTTATAAACTACCTTATATTAAACACAATACAAACATCCACATCTTAGGGGGGGTATTCGAAGCGCGGAAATACTGTATGGGTCAATAAGTCGTTCTTTTCGAGGTAGCAATTTGTTACAAGAATCATCCAAGTTGCCAAAAAATAACATCCAAACTAGGAAATTGAAAGTCCGAGTTATGTGAAAAGAGATACATGGCCGAAATGACTAACTGTTGAACTGTAAGAAGTAACTGGTGAAAAGTACCAATGATTTTGCCAAAGAAAAGAACAAAACATGAAAACACGCTAATAAGTACTGTACATCGAAAAAATTGAATTTTACAAAAGAAAAACTAAGTTAGAAAAAATTATATCAAAACTATCAATAATTAAATTTGTATAAAATAGCAGAAAATGTTACAATTGTAAAGAAATTGCCGAAAATAATAATAATAATAAAAAAAGAAATTTGTGTAACTCACTATATTTGGAAAAATTACTTTAAAATTTGGAAAAAGAACTGTATTTCCAAAATAATTACAGCAAATTTCATGCATTTAAATCAGATTCATAAAAACCACCGTAATAGGCAAACTATTGCACAAAAATCGGAAAAAGTAACACCAAAAATTGAAAAAGAATTATATGGTTTTTTATAAAAGAGCACCGTATTTGATAAACAAGTGTAACAGCGAAATTGGCAAACAAAATAATTCCGAATTTAGCAAAGCAGCAAAAAATAACACGAAATTGGAAAAAAACACCGAAATTGGAAAAAGTAGTACAAAATTTTGCCGTAAAATAGAAGAACTTTTGTCCCTCTCTGACAATTACTGGTGCTGAAAGTCGTCAGGGGGCTCTGCCAGCTGTGTCAGCTGCCTCCTGCCAGCCCTGGCCTCCTCCCACCCACCATCTGCCACCCGAACGAACTAGTTCGGAAGAGCGCTTCCATAGGCGAAGTACGCGAACTAGTTCGCAGATCCCTCGCCTCTTAGTTCGTCCGCTCCTTTTCCGAACAGTGACGGGGAACAGCGAGAGCACGCAAGAGCGCGCAGAATCGCGTGATTCCCTTCTGCCAGTTAACTTCATAAAGTACTACGAGTACTCTGTATACAAAGTAGTTGAATACCATAGTATCACCCATTCGTGTAAATAACTGGTTTATTTGCCTAAGTATTTGATGTCAAATTACCCAAAAATACGGGTAATAGCACACGCTTTGGCAACACTGATTCATTATATAAAAAAGCTGTCCTAACAAAAGAAACAGCTCTTTTAGTAGCGGTAGCAAAATCCAAAAAGAGCGGACGAACTAAAAAGAGTGGACGAGCTAAAAAGAGCGGACGAACTACAAAGATCGACCTACTTCGCGACCAAGCTGTGAACTAAAAGGAGAGCTACCGGTCGCGAACTAAAATATGCGTGATCGATCACGAACTAAAATATGCGCGATCGGTCGCGAACTATTATGCCAAACGTATCTCGCTTCTTAGTTCGTTGGATTCTTTTCCGAAGACCGATGGGCAATAGCGAGAGGGCGCATAGCAGAATTAAAAATCACGTGTTTTGCCTTCTGCTGATGAGAGTCATTTCGAGGTGAGCGTCTGGCTACTAGATTACATAGCTCAGTGCTACAAAATTTCTGTTTTGAAGTACTCTGCAATATCTGACTAATAAATTCCATAATGACGAGATATAGAGATAACTCTAAACTTAAACGCGAGAAGTTCTCCACAAACTGTTTCTTTTGGTTTGCGTGATATCGTTAGCGGCTCAAGGAGCAAGCGCATGAAGCAGCTAGGTGGGGGAACTTCTCCCTCCACCTGCATGCGCAGGCCACGCCGCTCAGCCGTCACTGGGTGCGGACGAACTAAAAGAGCGAACTACTTCGCGGCAGAGCCGCGAACTAAAGTGAGCGCTCCCGATAACGAACTATTATGCGCAAGTCTAATGGCAGTCAAGCAGCCTCTGTCCCCCCTGGAGACCACGACGTGCAGCTGTCGTACCACCGCAACTGGCTGAGTGCTGTCGTCCGTGGCCTGGTGCTTTGGCAGGAGTTTGCGTCTGGCACCCAACCAACCACCGCCACGACAATTCGTCAAATTTTAGCCAAACGTTTAAAAATATTCCACGAAATATAACAGGAAAATGGTAGTTTTTAGCGAACTAAAGCGAAGTCGTCTACTTTCTTACTAAAAACTGTAAAATTAGCTATTGCTCCCTGTCACAAAGTTATATTCTAACACAACTTTGGAAATATTCGTAACATTTTTATATTGGATGTTACAATTCAGGTTTTCCCTCTCATTTCCCCTCAGGCTGGCGTTCAATTACGATATTAAAATTACAGTTACTTTCTCATGTAACTTAGTATGATGTGACGCCGAAAAAAACACCAGACCTGGAAAAAATGAATATCGACTTTCCCAAAAATGTTCCAATGAATTTGTTACAATGAACATCAAATATTGAAATGTTTGTGAAGAGATGGGACCAAACTGCAGTGGTGATTAGTCCGTAGACTTACAAACTACTTACACTAACTTATGCTAAGAAGAACACACACACAACTATGCCTGAAGGAGGACTCAAACCTCCGAAGGGGAGCAACCACGCACTCCGCAACAAGGCGCCTTACAGCGCTCGGCCATTCCCGCGCGGCAGAGGGAACATCGAATTTGCCGAAAGGTACTCCGATACACGGAAAACGAAAGGTCGAGTTGACACAGTGGCGAATCCTGGGGGAGGGTGCGCACCCCTTCCAATTCAAATATTCAAATGTTTGTAGATCTATCGGACCAAACTGCGTGGTCATCAGTCCGTAGCTTACAAACTACTTAAACCTAGGTAAACTAACCTAAGGACAAACACACACACCCATGCCCCAGGAAGGACTCATCCCTTCCCTCAGAGCATGCCCTTTCTGAAAAGGGCGTAAGCACAGATCGGGATATACTTTTTTTATTATTATTATTTTTAACTTCAAAATGTTTGTATGAGCCCAAGAGCCCAGTCCCCCCCCCCCCTCCCAGACAAAAGCCCTGGATTTCCCACTGAGGTGACAGACACAAATAAGTAAGTCCTGAACTTGAAGGAGTTATGCCAACACTGGTAAAAACCACCAATTTATTTATTTATTTATTTTTTTGAAGAGAAACAAACGTCGAAAGTGGCTAATAAATCCGAAACTAAAAAGAAAATAAATCCGATTGCGCTCCAGTACCAGTTACTACATCACATTCCGACATACAGTTCGAAAGAAGAAGTAAGCAATGCCCGTCAAGCTGTAATTTGGCACCTAGTCAAATTTCCATTAGTTTGTACGTGCCCAAAAATTTCTTACTTGTTTTAAAGTTCACATCCGTGTGTCATTAAAAAGGCTGGTACGGATGGTGAAGAGAAACGTTTTTTTCACTTGGTATCCAAAACGAAGTTACATGGGGTCGAAAGTGCCATCATTCGAATTCCACGTTAAACTGTAGATGTGAACACGTGATAATGAGTGAAACGTCTGGACGGATTACATTTAAATAATTTTATGAAGGATTTCAATCACTTATATTGTTTTATTGTCGCGATCCAGATGTCGCCCTTAGGCGATTTTCCAGCGATATGATTAAATTCATCACACTTGATTATAACATTTCACATTGCCTGAAAATGACTTAACGCCAAAATTTGGATTGTGACAGTAAGACAATATAAATCGGTAAAATGGCGGTCAAATACTTCAGAAAATTCAGACGTTAAGACTCGTCAAAACTTGTTACATCAATGCATGTCTCAAAACCTTATTTTTACATGAAGCTTAGAAAATCTAAGGCTTATCATACTTAAGAATGAATGTCTAAACTTGATTATCTAACTAAGCGTAAGTATTTTCAATAGTATGCTATGTTTCCATGCTATTTCTTTATAAATTGCTTCCCAAGTTTTTGCAATTAATTTTGCTAATGTAAACTCTATGTTGCACACGAAGAAGGAAGAAAGACACGATTTCATCGCCAGAAGGTGCCCAAAATAATGACGATTAAAGATGTTCGAGTTTTATTGAAGAAGCTGTTATTAAGCCAATGCTGTTTTTACTAAAAAATTATTTACATGCTTACTTGACTTAATTGTCTATTGTGTAATTGTGTAATTTGCTTTTGTACAAATATATTTAACACTATACTAGTTAATACTAGGTCTCATCTGTCATTTAACGTTATTCGCCTGTCTTGTCTACATGATCATTCACCAGCTGTTAGCTTGATATTGTATTTAATATGTTATATTGCCTCTCTATTATTCAATGGAGGCGAGATAAAAAAAAAATATTTTCATGGTCTCGGTAACGTGCAACGATTGTATTACATGTATTTATAAATGTTTGTTAATACAGATGATATGACATCAAAATGTAAATGCGTTGATCGGTTTGCACTTATGGCTTACTGTAACATAATATTCGAATAGAAGACAAGCCTGATGTAGATCTCCAAACTTTAATTGCAAACTTTTAATTCGATCAGAAGAGAACTTTTGGTATGCTCGCAAAAAAAGTGGACAACACTGATAACGCTGTTGTATTGCGTTGTTTTCTGAATGGAGGTGGTTTTGGAACGAGCTTTTTAATAAAGGAACGCTGTAAGTCTGGGTTCAAAGGCATTTTTATTTTGATCAGTACTCCGACAAGAACACATACATTCAAAGTGAATGGCTGGACAATACGCAGACTGTGGCAGTTTAATGTGGAACATAAACAAACTGGTGAGACCTCCAAAACCTCCAAGTGCTGATTTCAGATTTGGAAGAAGAGGTGATGTTCTTCATAGAAGATCTGTTGATGGTATCCACTGTTACACAGACAGGTATTCGTTGATGCTCCTCCTTTGCTATTAGCACACAGAATAATCGGGGATTTAGTGTGAACAGTGCTCTGATGGACGTGGATTGTTCAGCGTGCACACGCTGTCAGGCATAGTGTCACTTTCGAGAGTGATAATTCTGCATGGATTACATGTATTTAATGTCGGCTTCAGTATTACCAAAGCGTGCGAACACGGGGTTGCTGAATATAATCGACTTACTCGCACTTACTGTTCAGACGTGCCAAAAATTATCACGTCAAAGCCTCGGTGAGAGACCAAAAGAGTCAGGGGCTGGTCCTGAAGAAAAATCCGTAACTGACATGCAAGCAATGTTGCCCTAGAAGAAAAGAAGAAGACCAACTACCGGTAATAATGAAAGTTATCTAATGAACGCACTCCTCAAGTGTATGTGGATGAATGAATATGCGAAGAAACTGAAATCAGTAACATTATAAACTGCTTCTACAATACTGACTGTTCAATTTCGTGAGAACGTGTTGGAAGTGCGTGTACCTGAGAAGAATAGAATAACTGATTGTATATCTGATTAATCAAAAACTGTAACCTATTCACCAAACCATGGCTGTATTAAAAGAATCAAGTTAAATTCAAGCTTAATGGTGTGATCCTAATAATACGTGACGATAATTTTTTTTCTTTTTTTAACTGCAAACACCACTGCTCTCATAATTCTAGCTTCACATAATTTTCAGTGAAAATTTCTACTTGTAACTATGCTGAAAGTTCTTTCAGCCATTGCTTTGAATAATCCATATACATTAGAGATACTTAGTTCGTCAACGAACTAGTTGAATTGAATTATTCTGTGAAGTGCACTATAGTTCATTTTGGTTCACTTTCGTGAACTACAGTTCTTTGACGCCTTGCTTTCCCGATCTACTGGAGATTGGAAGGCCTTCCATCATAATGAGTACACACCACCCCCAGGATCTAGAAGTATGTATTTCAGAAGTTCTAACTTATAACAGCGTAAACTTCATCGGATCCGAAGGACTGAATACTTCACTTAGTTCAGTTCATGAGCTACTTCCAAACTGCGCGAAGTCGTATCGAAAGACCGAAGTAGTTCAGTTAGCTCACTTAGTCCAGTTGACGAGCTAGATGATCTGCGCGAATTACGTCACATCGGAAGGCCGAAACAGTTCTGATAGCTGTGAGCGTACAAGGAGAGTGTATGTCAGTCGCATATTTTTATACATCTTCATTTATGAATGGGATGAAAAGTATTGCTCTTAATGCAATTTTTCATCTAGAACAAAGAAAATGTGTGTGTCGTTTCTCAATCAGACATTAAATTTCAAAGACTCTGGAAATTCATCCTGTTGTTCTTGTTGTCTTCAGTCCGCAGACTGGTTTGATGCAGCTCTCCACGCTACCCTGTGGTGAGCAAGCCTCTTCATATGAGAATACGAATGACAAACTACATCGTTTTGAATCTCCTTACTGTATTCGTCCCTCGGTCTCCCTCTACGATTTTTACCCCGCACACTTGCTTATAATGCTAAGTTGACGATTCCTAGTCTTCTCAGAATGTTTCCCTACAACGTATCCCTTCTCTTAGTCAGGATATGCCAGAAACTCTTTCTCTCCCCAATTTTGCTGAGCACCTCCTTATTAGTTACATGATCTACCCATCTAATCTTTATCATTTGTCTGTAGCACCACATTTCGAAAGATCCTATCATCTTTTTGTCTGAACTCCTTATCGTCCACGTTTCACTCCCATACAATGCTGCACTCCAGACACATGCTTTAAGAAAGGACTTTCTAACATTGAAACTAATATTGGATGTCAACAGATTTCGCTTCTTCAGAAATGCATTACTTCCCATAGCCATTCCGCATTTTATATCTTCTTTACTCCGGCCATCAGAAGTTATCTTCCTACCTAAATAACAAAAATCGTCTACTGCTTTTATTGTCTCATTACCTAATCTAATTCCTTCAGCATCGCCACATTTTCTGACATTACATTCCTTTACTCTTGTTAATGTTCATCTTATATCTTCCTTTCAAGACACTGTTCATTCCATTCAGTTGCTTTTCCAGATCATTTGCAGTCTGACAAAATTACTATGTGATCGGCAAACTGCAAAGTTTTTATTTCTTCTCCCTCTAATTCCCTCTCCAAATTTCTTCTTGCATTCAAAAAATGTTCAAATGTTTGTATAGCTTATGGGACTTAACTATGGGGTCATCAGTCCCTAAGCCCAAACTACTTATGAACTAGCTAACAATAAGGACGGCACAAACATCCATGCCCGAGGGGGGATTCGAACCCCCGACCGTAGTGGTAGTGCAGTCCGTGACTGGCGCGCCTCAGTCTCCTCGGCCATCGCGACCGGCTCCTTGCATTCCTTCACTGCTTGTTAAACGTACAGATTGAACAACAATGGGGAAAGTCTACAACCCTGTCTTACTCCGTTCCCAACCACTGTGACCCTCTCATGCCCTTGGACTCTAATAACCTCTATCTGGTTTTTGCACAAGTTGAATATAACTCTTCGTTCCTTCTATTTTACCCCCTGCTACCTTCAGAATTTGAAGGAGTGTATTCCAGTCAACATTGTCAAAAGCTTTCTCCATATCCATAAATGCTAAAAAGCTATCTTCTATGATAAGTCGTAATGTGAGTATTGCTCGCGTGTTCCTACATTTCTCATAATTCCAAACTGAACTTCCCCGAGGTAGGATTCCACCAGTTTTCCATTCGCCTGTAAATAATTTGTGTTAGTATTTTGCAACCATGGCTTATTAAACTGGTAGTTCTTTAATATTCACATTTGTCTGCACTTGTTTTCTTCGGAAGTGGAATCACTATATTCTGCTAGATTTTGTTTAATTTTTTTAAAGATTTGTTATCCTAACGATAATAGCAGTTCAGACGGAACATCATCTACTCCATCTACGTTTATAGCGCGGACATCAATATTAAGTATCTTTATCTCTGTAATCAATAGAATGACTTGATTGAGTGTTCACTGACGGGCAACCGAACACTGCACTTTCGGGCGCACCACTTGTGAGCGAATTACATCTAATTAAAGGCGAATCAGATAGTATGGAAGACCAAATTTTCGTTGAAGTGGGATTGCCAAGTATTTGTAAATACTAAAAAAAATTCATTTTTAGTATGCGTACTTCCTCTAATAGTCTGACATGCAGTCAAACCAACTGAACCAAAACCATTTAATTAATTGTTTTGAAACTTAGCATGATTTTGTAAATGATATTTAGAGGTATTTGTAGACAATTTTCAATATTTAAAAAAACTCAGAGAAGTAATTATTCTGAATTATTATACATTTTTCTTACTAATATCTTACTACAGCTGACAGACCACTCACTTATTTTTCACCAATTACTGGAGTGGCAGATGTAGACACGAGGTCGATGGGGTCCGGATAACTTTGAAACTTTTTATCGAGGTCCATATATAAAACCTCATGTTCCTTATTAATTTTTTATTTTAATTTTCTTTCACAACATAATACGAAACACAACTGACAGGCAAATTTGTATTGAAAAATCCAGAAAAATTCATATTATTTGCTATTTATTTATTTTTAATTTTACTCATAAAAAGTATGAAATAAAATGGAAACAGTTCGTGCATTATACATAACATTTTTTATTTTTTATTTAACTAAGAAAGTATGAAGTACAATGAAATGTGCTTATATCTGTCAAAAATATCTGTCGCAAAAATTACATTTGCGGTCTTGAGCAGGTAGTTGAAATTAGCTTCACGTGCGGAGCAGCTTATACGTATAGTGTCTTCAAAGTGCGCGACCGTTAGTCTTGAGCCATAATTATTCTCGAAGAAATTCATTTTTGAAAATGAAATTTCACAAATATATGTGGAGCCAAACATAGCAGCCAGGTACATGGTAATTTTTCTTTTTTTTTTTTTTTTTTTTTTTTTTTTTCATTTTTCATATTTTTCTGGGACATATTGATACCTAAATTCTTCAGTGGATACAGTTTTATACGTTTGCAAGGAAATGTCTTGCTGCAAGTTTATTATCGCCACTTGGAGTAAAGGCGTTGAAATATGGAACAACTTCGCAGCCCATCCGTCCTTTCTCCTGCAGGACAAACTTCAAAAGGTGATTTAAAAAATCGTAACGACTCGTATATTTCCTTGAATCTTACTGCAAATTTCTTCTTAAAATCTGCCAAGAAATTTGATAATATGGTAATGTCTATTTGAGGCTTATTTTTGTATTCAAAAATTGTTGCAAAATGAAGAAATTCTTGAATTAAAATGTCTCTTTTCAAGAATTAGCTTGCAGTGGAATGATGATGCAGTTTGCAATAAATCACAAATTAATTTCCCGTTTCCTTATCTACAAAAAAATTAATAATTAGAGTATGTGTGTTACACTTTGAAAGTACTTTCGGCGGTCCATTTTTTTGGCCTTCCGCGGTCCGGACGTGGACCGCGGTCCGCTAGTTGCCGACCGCTGGTTTAGGACAATGACATGAATTTGTAACGTACAATGTATTACTGCAACCTATCTTATATTAATGTTATGTTAATTGTATGTCTATGACAATAAATTACTTACTCTATTTAATTAAAAGAAAACTTACCTCAGTGTTACTGCTAGGTTCTTCCTCCGCACCAAGACAGACACGTAAGTTGGTTTCTTTCTTTTGTAAGTTAGTTTCAATATTCTAGAGGCAGTAACTCGAAAGATGCTAGAGACATACGGTAATAATGAATTTCTCCAGATAACTCCTATGATTCTTATGTGACAACACAAACTTCCCTTCACTTGGACGATTCATAATAAATGGATTAACCCACCATTTTCGTTGGCGGTTACGCCTTCTGAGACGATGAACTACTTATAATGCTACTGCAGCAGAATATTTAAGTTCTGAACGACAGCTCGTCATGCGTGGTGTCTCTCGTGGTTGCTGCAACCAGTTCAGTACGGCGCGATTTCACCCCACGCGATTATATCCGTTTAAAGTGTGTCACTCGAAAGCGACTATTTCAGCCGCGATTATTATCGAGAGGAGAAAATCGCCTAGTGTGGCATTAGCCTTATACTGCTTACAGCGCCTTCTATTGATAAAGTTAGGAACTACTTTTTTGGTTGGATTTTTGTGTATGGCATTGCAGTTTCACCATTAGTCATGTATCATCAGTTCAGATTTGCATTCATTCTGTGTGGTGGTCCTTATTCTACAGCATTTCGAAAGTGGGACTTTAATTATAGACAAGTTGCATATTAAAAAGCACTGTATTTTGTTTTGGAAGTGAAAACAGGTAAAATCAAAAGAAAGGGATTATAGTTAATTATATTCATCGCGCAAAATCAGATGGCACTAAACAAAGTAGTGGCAGTCATTAAAGGAACATGAATATATTGTCGCGATAAGATACTGAGAACAACTCAACAGCAAATCGTTCACTGTGTATGTTCAAATGTTTGTCAATCTATCGTGCTTATAGTCTCTAGGATTACAAACTACTTACACCAACTTAAATCAACGCCCACCCACCCACTCACACACACACACACACACACACACACACACACACACACGAGTGAGGACTCCAACCTCCGACGGGGAGCAACCACACGCTCCGCAGCACGGCGCCTTAGAGCGGAATTTATTCTGGATGTTGTAATATTCCTGGCTTAAACGCATCATATTAAGATCTGAGTATTGCTTCAGTACAGCCGGTTACAACCAGTAGGTGACAGAAAATAAAAGCTGGTGAGAACCACGACAGGTGGTACAATAGGTCGGGTTCTCATGGGAAAGAGCACTGGCAAGTCTCCCAGAATTCTAGGGAAGTCCTCGAGCGGCAGGCACTGGACGCAGATTGGCTGTAGTACTGGCGGTCACGCGCCAAAACGCAATCATATTTTTATTAATACTTCACCAAATTATTTATTAAATGTGAAAGTGAAGTTAGGAAACCTTTCAAAGCCAACCTATGCCCTGACTTCATAACATAAACTAACTATTGCAAAATTTACAACCAAAACAATTTATATAAGACGGACGATGCAGGGGAACCATGTTTGCGCGTCAAACTGCGGAGCGAAGGCAGCCTTGCATCGAGCCGGCACACTTCAGTCCACACGCACTCGGAGGAGTAATGATAATAACAATAATATGGTTTTCTGTTACTTATGCTGTTTGAAAGTTGATTTCCGCTAGAACGCTCAAAACAGGGTACTTCCAGAAACAGCCAGCCAGGGAGGCTGACAAAGGGGATAAGAGTGTCATGTAGAACCAAGCGGGAGTTGTATCAAAATGTTAGAAGCAGTCAGAATGAAGATGCAGTAGCATATTACAATCTGTACTGTAACGTTTTGAAAAATGTCATTAAGAATGCAAAAAGTACGTGGTATGCAAAAAGAATAGCAAACTCTCGGGATAAAATTAAAACTATCTGGTCAGTCGTGAAGGAAGTGTCTGGTCAGCAGCAGCAGGTAGGAGATATAACGTCAGTGCGTAGTAGAAATGTTTCTGTTACTGACAAGTTAGATATATGTGCAGTATTCAATAATCACTTTCTGAATATAATAGGGGAACTAAACAAAACCCTAGTTTCTACATGTAATCATATAACATTTTTAGAAAATGTCCTTCCGAGGCTGTTACCTGAAATGATCTTCCATGATATTTCCATAGGCGAGATTCAGTCAATAATTAAATCACAAAAGACTAAGGACTTTTGTGGATATGACGAGGTATCTAGCAGAATTCTAAAGTTCTGTTAGCCCACATTTGTAGTTTTTCCTTTCAGAATCAGTTTCCTGACAGATTAAAGTACTCAGTAGTGAAACCACTATATAAAGGCTGTATATTTAAGATTAATTAATCATTTCAGTTCACATAATTTGTTGTCAAACATACAGTTTGGTTTTAGAAGTGGTTTTAGGTTTTATCGTTTCTCTGTGAGGCACTTGATGGGTTAAATAAGAGGCTATGGACATTAGACACCTTCTTTTATTTAACAAAAGCGTTTGATTGTGTAGATCACAAAATATTGTTGCAAAAGTTGGAACATTATGGAATACGAGGAGTAGCTCACAACTGGTTCACCTCTTACTTTAATAATAGACAACAGAAGGTAATTCTCCGCAGTGCGGAAAATGGCTATGACGTACAATAGCAATGGGGCACCATTAAGTGTGGGGTGCCCCAGGGGTCTGTTTTGGGACCATTGCTGTTTCTTATTTATATAAATGATATGTCTTTGAGTATGGCAGGTGATTGTAAAATATTTTTGTTTGCTGATGATACCAGCTTGGTAGTGAAAGATCTTGTTAGACGCAGTATCAAATAAGGCAGTTAAAGAGATAAGTTCATGGCTAGTAGAAAACAAGTTGATGTTAAATCACAGAAAAACTCAGTTTTTACAATTTCTAACACATAATTTGACGAAAGCTGACATTCTGATTACACATAATGGGCATTTGATAAGTGAGACTGAACAGTTCAAATTTCTAGGTGTTCATATAGACAGTAAGCTGTCATGGAAAGCCCATGTTCACTGAATTCTGCTATGTTTACCATTAGAACAATATCTGAAATAAGTGATTTTTCAACACGAAAAGTAGTTTACTACGCTTACTTTCACTCACTTATGACGTACGGAGTTATTTTTTGGTGTAACTCGACTGAAACAAAAAGGATATTTTTGGCTCAGAAACGGGCGGTTCGAGCAATGTGTCGTGTAAGTCGACCCCTTTTCAGTAGTCTGGGAATTTTGTCACTGGCGTCACAATACGTTATTTTCTTTAATGTCGTTTGTTGTTAATAATATCAGCTTATTCCCACGAGTTAGTAGCTTTCACTCGGTGAATACTAGACAGAAGTCGAATCTACATTTGCATCACACCACCTTGACACTAGTGCAGAAAGGAGTGCAGTATTCTGCAGCATCCATTTTCAATAAGCTGCCACAAGAACTAATGAATCTTAGTACTAACCCACACGCTTTCAAATCTAAATTGAAGAGTTACCTCATGGCTCACTCCTTTCATTCTGCCGAGGAACTCCTAGAAAAGTTAAACAATTAAGCTAATTCATTTTTTTCTTTATTGATTCTTTTCACTTTGTCTTAAGGTTGTCGTGTGTATAGGACTACTTAAAAATTTTCTATTACCAATCGTGTTAAACTTCATGTATTGACTTGTTCCATGAGCATGTAGTCTTACTCCTCAATTGGGTCCTGCTGCTGAGTAACATGTCACATACGTAAGCGGTCATGAGTCATAGACTAATCAGTTTAGAACAATGCGAAACGAGTTTATATTGAACTTTCAGTTAAGAGTATTTCGTGTGGCTCATTGGCCAGTCTTTCAATTGGACGCCTCTTCGGCGACTTGCACGTGTTAAGACAATGTGTGTCAAGTAGATGTTATTATGGGGTTTGCTAATTTTCTGCATTATTTAAATAAAATTAGCTGGCTGCACAACGACTTCAGTATTATTCTGTAATTAGATGAGTTCCTCCAATAGTTTAATAATTTCAGCCTCTCTTCAAGAACTCCGACCTCTGTGCTATCATCTGCGTGGGGACGACAGCTATAGAAGACGTAAGGTTGGTGAACTTTAGAGTTTCTACTCTTCACGCAGTGCAGTGGGGAGTAACTACAACCCTCGCATACACTGTTATTGCGTTACAAACGCAAACCGTATTCACAGATCATAAGGCCCTATCATTCCTCATTGCCTGTAGGCTAAGCCACAATAGGTTAACAAGGTGGGCTATAGCATTGCAGGAATATAATTGCACTACAGAGTACCTCCCAGGCGTAGCTGATTCACTATCCAGATTACCAGTAGGAATGGATAAAGCAGATTTTATTTGTTCTAGGGAAAAATAAGTCTTCATGTTATATTTAACCCAGGTAAAGAATGAGGGTAAAATAAGGGGTATTCTTAAAAATTTAAGAAGGGAACAAAATAAGGATGCTATTATCAAACTGTTAAAAGCGAAATGGAGTCACAAAACAAATGACAATGTTAGGAAGTACTACATTATATACAAGGGTATATTTTATCGTAGGGATGATCCAGAGAAACAACAGTGGTAAATTTATCGGCTTAAACAGTGTATCAAAAGTCTTGTGGGGTTCATTCATTATATCTATTGTCACTTAGGTGCTAAGAAATGCGCAGACGAAATTAAGGAAAGCTGTTATTTTAGTAACTTAAAAAAAAAACGGTACTCAAAATCCTTAAGACCTGTAGTAAATGTCAGAAGACAAAAACTTCTAAAGTGAGTAATTAGGCCGAGTTGAACAACGTAATACGTATCAAAGTTCTGGACAAAGTATGTGTCGATCTGTATGGCCCTCTTCCGACATCACGAGGTGGTTGTAAATATCTATTTGTTGTACTTGACATGCTGTCAAAACATGTAAAGCTATACGCTTTAAAAAAGGTACAGGTAAGTCAGTCGCAGAGAAAATAAAAAATAAAAAATAAATAAAAAACATTATGTAAACAAAGTTGGTAAGCCAGATAGAATCCTTAGTGATAATGGTACACAATTTGTTCCATTATAGTGGAAGCAGATGTTACAGGATCAAGACATAAAACCCGTTTACATTTTTAAATACCATCCACAGTCAAATATGGGCAAAAGAGTTATGAGGGAACTAAACAGATTATTCAGAAAATATTGTGCTAAAAATACTGCGCTTGAATAGATTATGTGGAAGAGTTCGAGAGGGTCTTAAACGAGTTACCTCATTCAATCACAGAAATACCACCACAAGAATTATTAACAAAGAAAGGGTACCTAGTATTATAGAGAAAATAGTAACATTTCCATCTCGAGATGAAATATCACTGAAAGAGAAAAGAGAACTGGCATAGAAAAGGATAACAGATAAAACAGATAAAAGAAAGAGCAGACACGATAGGCAAATCAAAAAGATAATATACCAGACAGGAAAATTGGTCCTAATCAGATCCTCAAAGGAACTATGAAATAAAAAGTTTCATTAAGTATATGAAGGTCCATACAGAATTATCAGAATCGTACACTCTAACGCGGTGGAAGTAGCCAACACAAAAACAGGGGTGAGCAAAGGTATACTCAACATTGTTGACATTAAAAAGTATTATACACGGAAATAATAGAAAGTACATACCTCAGGGGGCGGTATCATTCTTTACATCGCTAGGCAGCTGACGCCTACCAGGAACCTGAGTTAACTAACAGCTTACTTCCTTTCCTTTCATGCTGTTAGTTCTTCCATCTTAATCATTCAGATCTATTATCTATCGTCTTTAAATTTCTTCTCTATCACACGAACTAGACAATAAAACATAAACAATCGATGGTGACATAAAATCAAAGGATAAACCAACCAAAAGTACTACTACATTGAAAAATAAACACAGGCTCAAACTTAAGACAAAGTATACAAGTATAACACCTACACATAGATTATAAACCAGTACAGAATAACAATAACGAACAGATACCAGGTACAAAGTGAAGCAACAAACATTATTTGAGAATTTATGTATAATTAGTGATGCATTAGTAATTTTAAGCAATGATGCTGAAGGAGAGGAGATTTACGAACAAGATAAGTGGATAAGTAAACAGAGTATGGTTATAGTAATTGAGGAGGTAGATGATCCGCTCTTTGTGTGAGATGTTAAGAAACAAGGGATCATTAGGTGCAACCGAATATGAGAAAATTTATAAGACGACAGTAAGTCGGTAAATTTACGTAAGACAGGTGGTAGCATTATTATAAGGAGATATATGAGGCAACAGTAAGTCGACCCATTATGGCGAGTTGTAAAAGTTTTCTGGCGGCAAGAAGTCGACCAATTTATATTATGCAGTAAGAATAGTAGTAGTAAAGGAAGTGCTGAGAATTTTAGGCGACGATAAGTCGGCCACACTTGTAAGAAATAAAGTTGTAGTATTAAGGCAATGTAAGCGTCGACCCTAAATTAGTTGAAAAGTGGATCCCTTTATCTTTGAACACTTAGTAGTAGAAATGTTACCTCTATTATTAAGAACGACAACATATATAAATATTCACCAGTTCAGCAGATTAATCCTGATGTTACTTGAAGAGCAGAAAATAATGTTACAAAGATCAATGTAAATTTTAATTCAATGCTTCAGATTTGTCATCAATGTCTTTGACATATTCGAGACGAAAATCCGTCTCAGGGATTGTTTATTTGTGTTTACATTGATTTTTATATCACCTTAAACAGGAATGTTCCGTTAGGTCCATTGCTGAGGTCCTATTCCGCTGCATGGAGAGCCTCGGCAGTAGTGGCAACGTTCTATGGAACACAGAAGCTGAACTAAGGTTTATGATATGAAGGAAATCGTGCTTAGACTATTCAGTGACGCCTTAATCGCTAATCATGCGGTGGTCTACCGGTAAGACGTCTGCCTAGTAAGGATGGAGGTCTGGGTTCGATTCCCGGTCGCGTCACAAATTTTAATTCAATGCTTCAGATTTATCATTAGTAATGTTTCAGTTACATAAAATACACAGACAATAAATAAAACATTGTATAACGTATAATTTTTTTAAATTGCGTTAGGAATCAAGAAACTTCTGTGTCGAATAAAGCAATTCAATTCCCTATATGTGCTGGGTACTATTGGTTCTTGATATAAAATAAACACATTCTCATTCTCGCAATATATGATGAAAGGTATTTGTATACCTGTATGACAATAAAATCATAGAACCACAACATAGTCAAGAAAGCGTGATAGGAATTACTCCAGTGTAAAATAAATGTATCGGCAGGCCGCAGGTCGCTAATATTTCAGTAGGCTGGGCCACAGCTCCAGCTGACGCCGTACACATGGTATCGTGGCAGGGGTAGAAACAGGTGGTGCCTGCGCACGGCTGTAGACAAGTAGGTCATGCCTGGAGGGCACTGACCGAGACAAAAACACTAACAACAATAGTAGTGTAAAGAAACTTAAATGCCTGGAGGGCAATGACCCAGACAAAAATACCAACAAAAACAAAATGTAAACAAACCTAAATTATCTGTAAAACGAGTCAACATTTATCTCCTATTGTATACATATATTGTGCTTCATTCTTGAATCAACATTTAAGGAAAATTATGAATTTTTGGTGTTTCATTTGTGTCGACACTTACACTAATACAACATATGATGACTGATTATGTACTCCTGTGTTTTATGTATGTAATAATATTGAAACTAATTTGACATTCTTTTTTAATTATTGTGTGTTCTTGTATCACACTTACGTATTACATGGTATTTTTGAATTTATGTATTATGATAAAATTTTGTAATATTTTACTTGATGTAACATATGCATATTATTACATATAACGCAACATTTCTTCCACTGTGAAAATGGTAGAAAGATTAGAACTGTCTAAACTACATCATTCGTGCGACACCAGTGTTTTGAAGAGAGTGTTTGCGAACCAAATGGCAAAGAAAGCCAACTGATAGTGAAAAATCCTTTTATTTCAAAGAAGTGATACAGGGTATTCTTTAAAATCTGAACGGCCTGGTGTTGAGTGTATTGGTTTACTAAGTGTCAATAAGTTGTGTTGTGGCGTAAAGTCAGCGCCACACACCAAACACACGAGAACGATCGTGGAGAAGGCAGCGGATGACCGGCAGCCAATCACACGCCGGAGCCTCTTGGAGGGAGAAACCAAGAAGCGCGCCCTCTACAAGCGGCTATATCCAGGCCGACATACGTATGGAAGAACCTATATGAACTCGGCTCCGAAATAGGCAATTACCAGGACACAGCGCAGCTAGCACCGAGGAAGAAGACGCCGCCGCGAGAAGAGACATACTTTATAGAAGTTGAGTATATACTATTGTTCAATAAATAAAACTTGTATTAGTAATCAGTATAGCGGTTATAGATTGCAATGCATCCCAAGCGTCCTGATAGAACCTTTCCTGAAAGACATGGCAACGAAGACTCAACAAGTCGTGGACGGCAAAGTGCCGAATTTTAATGGTTTATACCAGTGTGCCCAGCAAAGCGCTGAATTAAGTGCAATCATGTAGTGCATATGGAAGGTTTCACGCAGACGACGTATTGTCGAGCAAATGTATTTCAGAGTTCTGTAACTCTGGTGATAAATGAAGATAGTGATGTGCTGTATCTATGTATATGAATTATGTTTATCTATGTATGTTGAAACTATGTATGTAGAGTATGTTTGTAAGTACTATTGTAACAATTGACTATTTCTTTGAAGGGTAATGGTTGGTAATGTTAAGGATTGAAACAGAAATTTTCATAGTAATTTTGCTCTTCACAAACTGATAAAAGATAATCGTCATCAACTATTAGTGAAGCCAATACTGTAAAAATATGTAACTTGTTGTGGTTTTCGTCGAAACCATGATTATTAACAGTCTTTTATAAAATGTAAAAAAGTACGAATAAACAAAAATACGTGTATTTTTCGTAAAGAATGCCATTCGATAATGAAATTGTGTAAGTAATCGAACACAATGAAAAAACAAGTATGACGGCGGGATTTGAACCAACGACCCTACAGTAGTAAAGCCAGAACGCTGCCACCTTTCTTTTTAATTATCTATTTATTTTTTGATCTGCGGGTAGTTCCGTTCCTTGCGGTCACTGATCGTGTTTGTTAGTTGTTGTTCGACGTTTTCTTGTCTCAGGTTATTATTATTATTACTGAGGACGTTCAGCCGTCTGACCGAGCGCGCTGAGCCACGGCACCCGGAATCTGAGCTGCAGTGGTAGATGCTGCATTTGATTTAATTATTCTTACTTACATGTAATTACAAAACTTCAAAGTCGATTTTCTGGAGTTTTGAGATTTGCGTCGAATGGCTTTGTGGTGATTGTTATTTGAGTTCTGAAATTCACGTGCCACAGATAATTATAAAAATAAATTGTAAAATCCGATACCCATGTGGTCTCGTTGTTGAAGCTTCAAATGTTTTAAACCTTTGAGACCACACTGCTGTGGTCATCAGACGGCATACCTACAAACTACTTGACCTGACGTATGCCAAGGACAACACAGACACCCATACCCCAGGGAGGACACGAACCTCAGACGGCAGCTGTCGTGTAGTGCGTGTAGTGACGTCCCAGGCCACGCGAGGTGGGTGTTGGTCTCTTTATCCTTGATAAAAGCACTGAGATAGCCTCCACATTTGCATCCAACTTGAATCTGCACTGCTCAGAAATTTATATATGACGTTGGGGTCTTGCCGTATTCTCTCATAGTCCTATGGCGTTCGAAGTATGGAACAGCGTGCATCTTTGAATAGTAACAGAAAGTTGCCGTGACATTTGCACATCGTGTGCTAAACGCCTTTTATCCCCCCCCCCTCCCACCTTCCCCCACCATCCTGTTTTGATCACTGCGATGAAGTGGATTTGATGAAAAATGCAGCATTGTCTCTCAAACTTTCACGTCAATCATCGTGTGGTTTTCGAGTTTTGAGAAGACAAACATATAGGGTAAGTGTACCAGTTACTGGCATCTTCACGGGATTTACATTAAATAGTATGTGTAAATCCTATTTTAAACTACAACATTGGTTGTAACTTATTTTGACATGCCACATAAGTCCATCTGGTTTCGTATGGGTATGCACAAGTCCTTAACCACTACAGAGTCAGTTACTTGGACAGTGGCGGTTAATGGTACAGTTACGCTACAAGCTGGATTTTTATAATTAAGATAATTAATGGACGATACCAGAAAAACAAGGTGTAACCCTGTTGACAACTTTTAACGGACTAAATATGGTTCATACTGTAGAGATACTTTCCACACATCATTACGAACACATAAAAACATAGCTAATCTAATGAAAGACGTGTTTCGGTTTGAACACACCAACAGACTTCGTAGGTGAAAAACTTACTGCATTAAAAGTATGAAGTCTGACAATAAAAGCCATTTTACATAAATCGTAGACTTGAAGCTCAGTAAATAATAAAGAACAGCTAACCTCAGTCCGATTCAATCTCACGCGAAACGATTGGAGAGTTAAATAAAATAATTCTTGTGAACATAGATTAACGAGAAAGGAACTAATGAGATCAATTCCCGACTTTGGATTCATAAGTCTCTTGGCAACGAAAGAAAGTGTGGAAAAATAGACAGCCGGGAGAAAAGGAAATTAGTACACCTGAGAAGAAGATAACAACAGCTGTTTCACTAAGTGTGTTTGCCTCGGTAACTTATAAAATAATAGGTGACGGGAAATTTTAATGCGGTAGGTCAACACAAAAAATGTTATGCTTTCTGCGGAGCTATGAACATAGTTTGTTGTATCATTTTTCAAAGAGTTACAGTACAAAGATATAATTTTTTAAATGGAACAATAGTTTTTTCTATCGTATATTGGATTCGTTTAAACCAGCTGCGACCAAATCAATTTAAACTGCATTCCTATCACTGTTAGTTTGGGAGCTACAACCCTTTAAAGTTCCGGGGGCGGAAGCTGCGATAGCGTAGCTGACTGGCCGAGTGGCTATCCCCTGGGGCACGGCCCATTGTCGCATGACCACCAGCCAGCCCCACCCTCCATTTAAATGAAACTTACGTATGCAAAGTACAGCTAAAATAGGAACAAGTTTATAGATCCAGGCTTCCTCAAACGAGGGATTCACAGACCTTCAACTGTCAGTCAACCCTCAAATTACCCAATGAATTTAGTTAACAAAATTACACAATAATTTCAAAACTTAAAATTTCCCTTTTTATATAACTTTTAATAAATAGGAATACTTCAAACTACCAAACAGCTAGATTACACACCCTTCCGGTCGGGATTAATGAAACAAACCCCAAATGAATTTGTTTTGTTTGCTCTGGTAAAATTTGCAGCGCACCAAACAACTTACAAGCAGAGAAAATCTTGAAAACATTTTATGGCTAACATGCTTTGATGGCGACCGTTATTTAGCTTTTAAGTAATCCAGAACGACCTCTTTCTTTAAGACATATACGTACATGTGTACGTGGGTGACGGCGCTGGTTAAGTACAATCCAGACACTATAAATATCCCTAAAAGTGACTACAAGAACGATGCTGCGGGTTTTCAAGGTACAAGATACAGTAACTAGTACAAAGCCCAAAAAATTACTTGTATTTCCAATAGGTTGCTCATCATTGAGACCGATCTGTCACAGAGGGTCTACCAGTTCTGTGTGCCCGCTCAAATGCGAGAGCTGGTCCCAAAGAAGCACTGCTCTCAGGTGGTGATAGCACAACATATGCAAACAAACCAAGATGCGGGTGTTAAGAGGCAGTCACGAAATGGAGATTCATCACAGGAACAAGTTTGGCCATATACATGGAGATATGGGTTACAAGACTTGAAAATACCCCACAGTTCCAGTTAAATCAGGAAATAAAAGAATTTAATGCACAACTTAAATATTCAAATCAAATGTTCAAATGTTTGTAAAGTCTATGGTACTTAACTACGGGGTCATCAGTCCCTAAACTTACAAACTACTTATGAACTACTTACGAACTAGGACGGCACAAATATCCATGCCCGAGGGGGGATTCGAACCCCCGACGGTAGTGGCCGTGCAGACCGTGACTGGAGCGCCTCAGTCTCCTCGGCCACCGCGGCCGGCCAACTTAAATATGAATGATTCATAAACCACCAGTCATAATAGGATTTAAACACACCTGGCGCACTCCAACTTTTCAGTAAAATTTTTAGTCACATACCATGCTTAATGCGCACTATGTGGCAGAACACCTGAAGGAAAATTAGGAAAATTTTTCGAGTAGATTTCCCGATCATGTTATAGTTTTGGGAGGAGATTTTGATTTATCGGATATAGACTGGGAGACTCAAACGCTTATGACGGGTGGCAGGGACTAAGAACCCAGTGAAATTAAGTGTATGACCTGAAAACTACCTTGAGCAGTTAAACAGAGAACCGACTCGTGGCGACAACATATTAGACCATCTGGTGATAAACAGATCCGAACTATTAGAAACAGTTGACGCAGAACAGGGAATCAGCGACCATAAAGCGTTACAGCATCGATAATTTCAGCCGTAAATAGAAATATTAAAAAATGTAAGAACATTTTTCTGTTCAGAAAAAGTGACAAAAAGCAGATTTCAGAGTACTTGACGGCTCAACACAGAAGTTTTATCAAGTACAGATGGTGTTGAGGAACAGTGGTCAAAGTTCAAAGCCATCGAACAATATGTACTAGATAAGCAAGCACCAAGTAAGATCGCAAGAGATGGAAAGGAGCCACCGTGGTACAACAACCGAATTAGAAAACTGCTAAGGAAGCAATGGGAACTTCACTGCAAACATAAACATAGCCAAAGCCTTGTAGACAAACAAAAATTACACGAAGCGAAATGTAGTGTGAGGAGGGCTATGCGAGAGGCGTTCAACGAATTCGAAAGTAAAGTTATATGTACTGACTTGGCTGAAAATCCTAAGAAATTTTGGTCTTATGTCAAAGTGGTTGGTGGATCAAAACAAAATGTCCAGACACTCTGTGCCGAAAATGGTATCGAAACAGCACGGTAAAGGCGGAATTACCAAACGTCTTTTTCCAAAGCTGTTTCACAGAGGAAGAGTGCATTGCATTTAGTTCTCTATATTGCCGCACGGATTACAAAATGGCAGATATCGAAATAATTGACAGAGGGATAGAAAAAAAAGTCACTCTAAAGAGGAAAGGCCGCAGGACCTGATGGGATACCAGTTCGTTTATACACAGAGTACGAGAAGGAACTTGCCCCCCTACTTGCAATGGTGTACCGTAGGTCTCTAGAAAAGCGTAGCGTTCCAAATGATTGGAAAATGGCGCAGGTCATCCTTGTTTTCAGGAAGGGACTCGTACAGATGTACTATAGGCCTATATCTCTAACGTCGGTCAGTTGTAGAATTTTGGAACATGTACTATGTTCGCCTATAATGATATTTCTGGAGACTAGAAATCTGCTCTGAAGGAATCAGCATAGGTTTCGAAAAAGGCGATCGTGTCAAACCCAGCTCGCGCTATTCGTTCACGAGACTCAGAAAGCCATAGACACAGGTTCTCAGGTAGATACCGAGTTTTTCTCCGCAAGGCGTTTGATACAGTAACCCACAGACGTTTAATGAACAAAGTAAGAGCATATGGTCCATCAGACCAATTGTGTGATTGGATTGAGGAGTTCCTAGATAACAGAACGCATCATGTCATTCTGAATGGACAGAACTCTTCCAAAGTAAGAGTGATGTCAGGTGTGCCTCAGCGGAGTGCCCTGGATCCGTTGCTGTTCGCAGTATACATAGTGTCCCAGTCAACTGTTTCACTCAACTGTTTCTCTGAAACTACAAGAGATACTGAAAAACTTTTACGATCATGAACGTACGGCAGGGGCTTATGAAAGTAGGTGCTATGAGATACTCTGAAACATGAAGAAATATTATTTTCAACACAAACTTATGTCTTTTTTTAATGGATACCCAATATTATTTCTTAAGCAATCGATAGAATAAAAAATCACATAAAATGGCGTTGGTTGCATCGCGATGCGTCAATTACATCCCGAGAAACTGCGAAGCGAATTTGACGTTTGAAATACATGAGGCGCGCTGCTAGCGTGTGTCCGAGAGTCAAGCGTGAGTCTCGCATTAGCCTCGGACACGCGCTACATACTTGTATGTAAAACAGCATTTGGGATTTTATGATGCCAACTAAATTTGCTGCACATATCTTTCTCCATGAGATAAGGTCACTGTATACATAAAATGTCGTATGGTAGGTGACAGAGGGTACTTATGGACCTCCACAAAATGCAGAGTTTTATTCCGATGTTCATGGAATTTTGCACACTTCACCTTCAAAAGAATAGTAACATCATTGTCTACATAATATATCATATGGTACGTGGGAAGGGTACTTTTCACAGTTTTTCACCGATTACAATAAATCTGAACACACACACATTCAACTATACGAAAAGGAGACAGCGGCTATAAAAGTAGAAAGGCATGAAAAGGACGCAATGGTTAGGAAGGGAGTAAAAGACGCTTGTAACCTTTCACCAATGTCATGCAGTGTAACCAATGTGTATATTGAGCAAGGTGTGAAAGAAAGCAGAGAGCAATTTGGGGAGAGAATTAAAGCTGAGGAAAAGGCAATAAAAACTTCTTGGTTTTCCGATAACATCGTAATTCTCCCAGTGACAGGAAAGCACCTGGAAGAGCATTTGAACGGTATGGACAGTGTCATGAATGGAAGGCATAAGATGAACATTAACAAGAGTAATAAAATGGAAAGTTCATAGAAGGGCAACCCGTTTTGTGTTATCGCGATATAGGGGAGAAAGTGTGTCAGGCAAATGATGCACGAATCCGGGTGGAAATCATTAAAAGAAAGGCATTATTTGTTGCACCGAGAAGTTTTTTTCACCAACTTCCTCTTCCGAATGCGAATATTTTTGTTAGCACGCAATTAAGCTAATTCATTTTTTTCTTTATTGATTCTTTTCACTTTGTCTTAAGATTGTTGTGTGCAAAGGACTACTTAAAAACTTTCTATTACCATTCTTGTGTAACAATTAATGTATTGACTTGTTCCATGACCATGGAGTCTCACTCCTCAATTGGGTCCTATGGAACAGAAAAACAAAAATCAGATCGAAAAGAGAAAAAACTTGGTGTTTCTTTTTCCCGCGAGCTATTAGAGAATGGAACTATAGAGAAATATCATAAAAGTGGTTCGATGAACCTTCTGCCATGTACTTCAAGATGACTTGCAGAGTGTTCATGTACATTTGTGAATAAGTCCGAATTATGCAAGATACAAGATACCTTGTTTTGTTTTAACACCCAAAAATGTTTCGGCACTTATTGTGCCGTCATCCATGGGTTTTTGCTTTTTATTTTTCTAGAAAAACGTGTTACAGATTCTGTTTGTACATTCATTTGGACGAATTGTTCCATTTGACGATTTTTTTAGATGTATTAGGCCTAATTTATTTATAATACTTATATTATGTCATTCGCAGGTTTCGCATCTGCTGCAATTGAGGAAGGAATGGTTTTTATAGCTTGTCATCTGCAAACAACAAAACGTTTTTAATTACAAAAACTAACTGATTTATTCTACACTCGCCTGGAAGTTATGTTGAAAAATTTTAACAAAAATAAATAACTTAATAAAAATAAAAAGAAGACAAAGAAGAAAACTATTCCAAAACAAATTAATAGACACTAAAAAGTAAATAATAATAATTCCCTATTATCTACAATTTAATAATCCACTTACTTTTTCTACGCATCAATGTGTTTACCACGCAAGAAGATAGGCAGGTACCTACCCATTTCAAATCAAACTCAACACATACCTATGAATAACAAACATTGATAAAAATATTTTTAGAGTTCTTCTAAGTAAAATGAAATGATAAATATCAGACTACTTAAAAGTCAATCAAGTTATTACGATAATATAAAGTAGTTACAATTATTGTTATTTTTGGAGTCGGTGTCAGCCAAGGAAACATTCGGTCCGACTTCGGTCTCAATATTGTCGTATATATTGTACTGTTTCCTTCGTTGACGCTACTACGATATCATCATCACTAACTCCTGTCACTACAATGACATCGTTAATGAGGTCGGACCTGTTTGTAGCGATAAGATCTAAATATTTCCATTGCGTGTGGGCTATCGGTTTAACTGCTGAAGACAGTATTTGGAAAACGAGTCCAATAGTAACTCGCAAGCCTGCTTGCCTGTCCACCTGAAATGAAACTAGAGAGGGCCCAATCTATACTCTTAAGGTTGAAGTCTCCCCCGACTAATATTACATGGCCCGGATACCTACGCACTGCCTGGGATAGGCTTTCTTTGAACGATTCTAAAACTGCTTCAGCAGCATTGGGGTGCCGGTAAAAACACCCAACTACTAACTTTCGCCGCGGTGGAGTAGCCCAGGAATCTAAAGCGCCACGCTGCGGAGCGCGCGGTTGCTCGCCGTGGAGGTTCGAGTCGTCCCTGGGGCATGGGTGTGTGTGTTTGTCCTTAGGTTAGTTTACCTAGGTTTAAGTAGTTTGTAAGCTACGGACTGATGACCACGCAGTTTGGTCCGACATATTTACAAACATTTGAAGATTTTTTTCTACTAACTTTTCTTGTGTTAGAACTGTCACTCTCAACTTCAACCTCGGTGGAAACAATAGCCGTGTCCACTGCAATGAAATTGCCCCTCCAGTTGTGTCCGATCCGTCTTTTCGTAATACCTTCCACACGTCGCTAAATATTTCTGAGCTTCTCACATCATGATTTAGCCAGCTTTTGGTGTCTAACTAAAACTAACAGGCGTACAGTAAGTAAATGTAAGTTTAATGTCAATAATATAGGAAGGACAGTTTACAACTCACCGCAAAGACGTGGCGTCGAGCTGCGACAGGTACATACAAAAGACATACACATACAACACTTTCAGCTATCGGCCATGGCCTTCTTCAGAAAATAGAACACTCACGCAATCACAAAGGCACACAACACAATTATACAACCATCACCTCCGGCTGCCGCACTTTGAATCACACTCTGCAGGGAATTAGGGACGGGAGGGGAAGGGAGGGGATAGGAGATAGGAAGTCCTGGCCCTATCCTCCTTACTTCAGAAACTCAATTCCTTCTCCCCCATCCACTTCACCTGGTTTTCCTCAACCTACCATGCCACGTTCCTGGATGTCAACCTCCACCTCACTGATGGCTCCATCTACACTTCCGTCCATATTAAACCTACCAACCACCAACAGTACCTACACTTCCCTTACACATCAAAAAATCCCTCCCTTACAGCCTGGCCACCTGTGGATGGCATATCTGCAGCGACAAGAACTCCCTTTCTGAATTTGCTGAAGGTCTCACTAGGCCCTTCACAGGCAGAAACTACTCCACAGACCTAGTCCGCAAACACATCTCCCGTGCCATATTCTCACACAAAAACCGCAAATCCTCCTCCTAACACCAGTAACCATCCACAAAAGAGCGCTTCCCTTGTTACGCAGTACTACCCCGGCCTCGAACAAATAAATTCCATCCTTCGCCAAGGTTTTGATTTTCTATCCTCGTGCCCAGGACTGAGAGACATCCTGCCCAAGATCCTTTTAACCCCTCCTAAAGTGGTGTTCCGTTGCCCTCCCAATCTCCAAAACATCCTAGTTCATCCTTACGCCACCCAGAAACCCATCTCACTGCCACAGGGATCATATCCTTGTGGAAGACCCCGCTGCAAGACCTGTCCAATCCACCCACCCAGCACTTCCTACTCCAGTCCTGTCACAGGCTTATCCTACCCTATCAGACGCCGGGCCACCTGTGAAAGCAGCCACGTAATTTAACAACTGTGCTGCAAACACTGTACAGCTTTCTATATTGGCATGACCACCAACCAGCTGTCCATTAGGATGAATGGCCACCGCCAAACTGTTGCCAAAAACAAGGCGGACCACCCTGCGGCACAGCGTGCTGCGGAGCACATGCTTGATTTCAATGGCTGCTTCAGAACCCGGGCCATCTGGATCCTCCCATCCACCACCAGCTTTTCTGAACTGCACAGATGGGTGTTATCCCTACAATACATTCTTCAATCCCGAAATCAACCAGGCCTCAAGCTACGATAACTTCCCTATATTTTTTTTCTCCATACCTTAGAGTTCCTCTCCATCCCAAACCTCACCTATTTTGAGTGGTGTGTGAATGTGGGATCGCGCGTGTGTGTGTGTGTGTATGTATGTGTATGTGTGTTTGTGTGCGTGTGTGTGTGTGTGTGTGTGTGTGTGTGCGCGCGCGCTCGCACGCGTGCGTGTACGTGCGCTTGTGTGTGTATGCGGTCTTGTGTACTTGTAGTGTGCACGCATTATATATATATATATATATATATATATATATATATATATATATATATATATATATATTTAATTACTTTATTTCATTTTGTTTATTTCATTTTATTTTCTCCCCTCACCCACCTACCCACTCCACTCCTAAGCTGCATCTCGTTATTCCCACCTAACCCATCCCCACCACCGTGACGTAACCTTCCTATCCCCTCTCCCCTCCCCACCCCTCCCGTCCCCGATTCGCTGCAGAGCGTGAATCGAAGTGCGGCAGTTGGTGGTGATGGTTGTATGATTGTGTTGTGTGCCTGTGTGAATGCGTGAGAAGGACATGGCCGATAGCTGAAAGTGTTGTATGTGTGTGTCTTTTGTATGTGCCTGTCGCAGCTCGTCACCAAGTCTTTGCGGTGAGTTGTAAGCTGTCCTTCCTATATTATTAATTCCAACCTGGAATTTCCATTATTATAAGTTTAATGTCAACATCATCAGACGACATGAATGCATGCTTAAAAATGTCATATTTCTGCCCATGGATATATCATTATCCAAGCATACAAATACTTCAACTTACAAAAAATATGACATCTGTCATTTCTCTGATATAATTTTACGACCTTATAACTGGAGAGTTGCATCACGCCTTTACCGGAGATTTACAATGTGTTTACTTGGAACTAGTCACTATCGGATTACCATATGGTGAAAACGTCATTCTCGTTGCCCTGTAGTAAGGTATGTGATCACCTTGGACGACCAGTACAGTGGTACACCTACACCTACATCCTACATCTGCATGGGGTACTCTGCAAATCACATTTAAGTGCCTAGCAGAGGGTTCATCTAACCACCTTTATAAAATTTATACCCCATTAGGTTATGGTTGTTAAAGAGGAACCTGTGTATATCATGTGTGCTTTTTTTTGGGGGGGGGGGGGGGGGTTGCGGACCTACGTCAGCAAAAACAGATTCCTTGTTGAATCGCTCTGTCAGTAAACTCAGCTCTCCTAGCCAAGAAGTCAAATTTAAGTAGAAATAATTGTCGAAAATGATGAATCTTCATAAAGGTTTTCATACAAAAAGTGAAATTAAATTAAGTCCGTAAATTCATTGTTATTTTGTGTTCATAAAGATAAGACTTAGGTGTGTGATTCTCTGTGGCATAAACTTCTGAAAACACTTTTATCGTTGAGATGAGAAATAGTAATAATAATAACAGCGCCATGTATTGGTCCTGTGGTGTAGTACTAAACTGTTTATCTCTCACAGTAGGTGTACGCTGAAGTATTAGAATGTTGCAGTGTTGCACCGGGGACAATGTAGTTATTCTGTATGCAGTGCTCCATATTATCGAAAAGTCGACGAATACTAAAAGTCTGGTAATTCAATCAACAGAGCAGTTCATGTCTGTTTACATAAGACGACATGGTGGTGTCAATGTGCGATAACGTAAGTCTGCGTAATCGTTGAAGGAATGGCGTCAGCTGATCGTCTGTATAGAACTTTCCATTAAATATAGTAGTATTTCCAGTGAATTGTCTGTGATAGCTGCATCGGCCACTCTTTCAGCTAATACATGTCCTCACGTCCTGCAGTGATTACTTCGTAAAACACGAAGTTGAAATCGATCTTGTGTGATAGAATTATATATTCAGAAGTCGGATTATAACTCTACAAAAGAAGGCGTTTTTCTCTATCGTAATGTAGTTCGCACCAAAAGTAAGTAATTACAAATTTTAATCACAATATTGTACTGAACAATTATGAAAGCAGCGAGGTTTCTGATGAGTCTGTCGCTCGCGTGTGTATATTATCTCTAGTGGCAGGCACAGAGCAAAAATATCTCTGGAGTGACCATTCAGATGCGCAGAACAGATTTTCTGTCCTCACCATTAAGGTGGAAATATCACCTGATATTGGGAAAAAATCTACTAATCGATGACTTCACCTTGGTCCCATTTTGTTCGGTTAAGACGGATGACTATGTGTAAATGGCCCATTTAGTGACATTTCCTCAACTTTCTTGTTGCTTCTGTAACACATTTATTTATATATTGTTTCACGTTACGTTACTTGGTTGCTCTGCGAAAAGGAGGTGGGGCTTCTTTGCAGCCAATGCGGTACAAACCAACCGTAAGAGCAAATAAATGTGTGGAAAGAGTGGATTTGTCCCAGTACCGCCGGCCACGGTGGCCGAGGAGACTGAGGCGCTTCAGTCACGGTCTGCACGGCCACTACGGTCGGGGGTTCGAATCCCTTCTCGGGCATGGATATTTGTGCCGTCCTAGTTCGTAAGTAGTTCATAAGTAGTTTGTAAGTTTAGGGACTGATGACCCCGTAGTTAAGTCCCATAAGCTTTACAAACATTTGAACATTTTTGTCCCAGTACCAATTGGTAATTCCAGCTTAATGTTGAGAAGATGCACAGAAGCCAATGCTCACTCCATAGATATTTATACTCTATGTATAATTTAGTTGTTATACCCGTCTAAAGATGCACTTCTTTTCTTTCTATAACATTGCAAAGCATATGGGGTAAAGCCAAGAAGAAAACAAATATTTTTGTGTTCTACCTGGGCTAAACTTTACATGCAGTGGCAGCGGTTTAATATGTTAACGTTAGCAACGAAATATTCGCTATAGGGCGATCATTAATTTACTGATCGGAACAAAATTGATTATTTATATCATTATCAACACTAAGAATTATTCCCCTCATTGTATGTGACTGATTTTTCAAAAAGGATTCAACGGCTGTTACCAACATCAACACACTACACCGTTGCCGTAAGGAAAAATCGCAGCCCTTGTTTCAGTGTATTAATTATGAGAATAAACAACGAAGCATCGCCATCTATTAGTTATTTGGTATACTATGCCAGTAACAGCGCCTCTATCGGATCTTTGCTATGCTAGGCTGCAATTCAAGCATAGCATACACCAGAAACTACAAATTACGATATCTTTTCTTCCCTTGATCCGATTTTGATGAAATCAAGCTGATACGTTGCGCCAAGGTACTCTCAGTTGACCTATGAAACCCCATGTAAGTTCGTGTAGTACTCTTGGAGATTTGCTGTACTACACCATATTTATAAGCATAGTATACTCAAAAACTTCAAATTACGATATTTTTCCTTCCTCTGATCCGATTTTGATGAAACTAAGCCTATGTTACACTCCAAACTATTCTCAATTTACCTGTGGAAACCCATGAAAGTTCGTGTAGTACTTTTGGAGATTACCCTTAACAAATAGACATACACGATAGCTTTTAAGCAAATGATTAAATTATGATATCTTTATTTCATGTGATCCGAATTTATTTATTGAAACTATTATGTAACCGCACGATGTTCTAAAGTTGCATGTCAAAACCCTATGAAAATTAGTCAAATAGTTTTGAGACATATGTGTTCAATATAGACAGACAAAGATAACGGTCGTAGATAAGGAAATTCAAATTACGATATCTTTTTTTTTTTTTTTTTTCGTGGTCCGACTTTGATAAAATTATGCCTATATGTCGACCCAAACTTTTCTCATGTCTCCTGTGAAAACCACATGACGACTAGTCCAGTAGTTTTGAAGATTGAAGGGAACAGCGAGAGGCCTACGTTTACAGATTTATTATCAGTATAGAATAGATTACATTCTCGAATAGCACGCGGGAAGAAAGAACACCTGAATCTCTCCGTTAGAGCTCTGATTTCTCGAATTTTATTCTGATGATCTTTTCTACCTATTTAAGTGTCAGCCAACAATATATTTTCGTATTCGAAGGAGAATGTTGACGATTGGAGTTTCGTAAGTAAGCCACGCCGCAGCGATAAGCGCCGTTGTTGTAATGAGTCTGCCGGCCGCGGTGGCCTAGGGGACTGAGGCGCTTCAGTCACGGTCAGCACGGCCACTACGGTCGGGGGTTCGAATCCCCCCTCGGGCATGGATATTTGTGCCGTCCTTAGTTGTAGGTAGTGCGTAGAGGCCACACAACCGAAGACAATGTCGGACTGATTGTGTTGATATTTCGCGTTCTGTTGCTGCCTGAAGGGTGCGTTGCAGCTGAGTTGCATCCACCCTGATGCCTCCAGGGGCTGTTAACCGGAAGTAAGCACCATCTCTTGATAGACTTTGGTTCAATATTCTACGTGCTGTCTTCTGAGCCAGTTACGTAGCTCCAATTTGATCATTGCCTTGGTGATTGTCAGGACAGGTCCCGGTCCAATAAATGGAGTCTCTGCCCCCATCCTGACTAATCTGTCGGCATTTTCGTTGCCACTGATCCCCGAGTGGCCAGGGACCCACAATAGGTTTACTATATTGCTTTCCCCTAGATCCACGAAAACCCTGTGACATTCTGCAACAATTTTAGACCTTGTTGCAGGAGCTCCCAGTGATCTCAGGGCTGCCTGGCTGTCTGAATAGATATAGATACTATGATCTTTGTAGCACCTACGCAAATTCTCCTCCACACATGCCCTGATGGCAGTGATTTCGGCCTCGAATACTGAGGCCAGTTTCCCTAGAGAGATGACGCCCTCCAGTCTTGGCTGCACTCCGTATTCCCGGCCCCAACGCCTTGGTCTGATTTTGACCCGTCAATGAACCAGGCAATATCCCCCGTACGGTGTCGAACTATTTTCTCCCACTGCTCCTTACTTCCAATTGTTATATTGAAAGGCTTGTTGAAGCAGTATGGGGTTATAATATAGTCGGTTGGCATTTCCCCAACCTTTCCTATATTTACCTCACTCACTATTTTAGTGTGGGATTCTGGATATCCCAAAGAGTTCCAGTTTTTGCCAGTTTTGAGTCTGTATGCACCAGCCGCTGCCTCCATCTTGACCCAAAGTTGTAATGGGCGCATATCCAACATGGTTTCCATCCCAGCAGTTGGTGTGCTGCTAATTCCGCCTGTTATGGCTAAGCAGGCTAGTCTCTGCACCTTACCAAGCTCCTTAGCAGCAACCTGCTGTTCTACCTTCATCCACCACACGGCCGCCCCAGAGGTGATCCTGGGCCTAATCACCGTGGTGTATATCCAGTGCATACACTTGGGCTCAGACCCCAATTTTTGCCACAAGCTCTCCTGGTACTTACCAGAGTACCTTTTGCCTTGGAGCAAATATTCCTAATGTGAGGGGTCCGTGTCAGTTTTCAAACTTCCTCTTCTCCCGGAGCGGTTTTCGTTTCCCTCCGGTAGCTCTCCTCTTATGCCAATGATCTCGGGATATACCCATCTTGCTGCAGACGGCCTTGTCTTCTTTTACCGGTTTCTGTTGCCTGAAATGGCGTCAAGGGCCTGGAAGTAACACTTTGGAACACTCCAATAGCTGCAGCCACTTCCCCATATGTCTGCTTTGCTTCCAGTCTTCCTATAGTTCTCCATGCCACAGCTTTGAGTAAGTCATGTTGCTGTTGTATTGCACTACCTGCTCACTGCACTGTCTGAACCCAACTGCTTGTGTAATTCGTTTGGTAAACACAAGTCAACGCCAACTTCATCGGCAGCAACTTTCTGTTATTACAGTATCTCGGTTGCCGTAATATTGTCTCCACTCCGCTGAACCACAGAAAGACGTCGAACCATTTTAGTTCAATCTGAGGATGAGAAAACTTAGGTAATCTCAATATCTCAAATGATTCCCCAATTTTTTGACCATTGTAGTAAACTCCATTGAACCGTTTAAAAGATTGCAATTTGTAGTAAAATTAGCTTATAGTTTTACTATTAGTAAAGTGAATGGACAAACTTTAAAATATTACGGCATTAATGTTAAACGACTCTTACGTGTGTCACTGTCAACTGTACGTCGTTTGGTCTAAAGTAGGAAAACGAAAAACAGAAAAAAATGTGGGTGTATTCTACCGATAATAAAATGAAATATGTTGTTTATGGAGTATTGCAATAAATGGATTTAATATATTGCCAGTATTTATTACCTCTAATATTGTAAAGTTTATCCTTTTATTCGAACTATAACAGAAACTTATATCAAGTCCCGAAACGAAGTCGGGTACTTGTGACATACCTGCTCGCATAATTAATTGATTCTTGATGTTCTCGAAGTTCGTTGCTCTCGGTAGCGGCTGGCTGAAATTTGGTAGGGCGAAAACTGATCCATTTCAAATAACGTAGTCAAGAATTGCAGTTCGTTGACACTTTTAATGACTGATAAATACCCAGTTGCCCCATTTATGGTCAGCTTACCAGTCTCATTAATTACTCTCAAATTGACCAGGTATACACATTTCTCACATTGATAATACGAATTTACAAAGTTAGTGTGTGGAATACACAAGTCTGAGGTGCACAGTGTGGCACAAATATGGAATAATCACGGTAGTGCATTTCTGAATGCCTAACATTAAAGAACTTTTAACATGCTGTTCAAATAGATTCCGAACTGCCGTGAACTGTGCCGCAGATCACGGAAGAAACAATACTGAATACTCTCTTAAATGCCGCGAACGCAACCTATTTATATCTTTCAAAGAATAATAATGGAAATTGCGTATTGTTAACTATGTACATAAATTAATTATAATAGAAAAATAAACAATTATATGCAACCGCCTATAGTAAAAGATAGCGTAAATAATACTGAGTAAATTGCTATAGAAATATCAGTTATAGTAACTGTGTTTCATTTATGTATTTAATGAAATATGTTCAGCAACAATACTTTCGTGATTAACGGTAATTATAGACACTAAGGAGTGCATAACATAGTAATACCTACTTTAATATTATGAGAAAAGACTTAGTTTTAATAGAAGTACTAATTAGCATATTACGTCAAATACACTACTGACCATTAAAATTGCTACAACAAGAAGAAATGCAGATGCTAAACGGGTATTCATTAGACAAATATATTATACTAGAATTGACATGTGATTACATTTTCACGCAATTTGTGTGCGTAGAGCGGATGCGACCATGACGATCCTGTAAACAGAACCTGGATTCATTCGAAAAAATGACGTTTTGCCTTTCGTGCAGCCAGGTTCGTCGTTGCGTACGCCATCGCAGGTGCTCCTGCCTGTGATTCAGCGTCAAGGGTAACCGCAGTCATCGTCTCAGAGCTGATAGTCGATGCTGTTGCAAAAGTCGTCGAACTGTTCGTGCAGATGGGTGTTGTCTTGCAAACGTCCCCATCTGTTGACTTAGGGATCGAGACGTGGCTGCACGATCCGTTACAGCCATGCGGATAAGATGCCTGTCATCTCTACTGCTAGTGATACGAGGCCGTTGGGATCCAGCACGGCGTTCCGTATTGCCCTCCTGAACCCACCGATTCCATATTCTGCTAACAGTCATTGGATCACCACCAACGCGAGCAGCAATGTCGCTATACGATAAACCGATATCGCGATAGGCTACAATCCAAACTTTTTCAAAGTCGGAAACGTGATGTTAGGCATTTCTTCTCCTTACACGAGGCATCACAACAACGCTTCCCCAGGCAACGCCGCTGAACTGCTGTTGTGTGTGAGAAATCGGTTGGAAACTTTCCTCATGTCAGCACGTTGTAGGTGTCGCCACCGGCGCCAACCTCGTGTGAATGCTCTGAAAAGCTAATCATTTGCATATCGTAGAATCTTCATCCTGTCGGTTAAATTTCGAGACTTTAGCATGTCATCTTCGTGGTGTAGAAATTTTAAAGGCCAGGAGTGTATAACAATAGGTCTCTGGTGTGGTGTCGCACAAGTACAAAGTGCGCGCCACCTACTTTCGCCGCACGCCGCCATGCACGCACGGCGCGGCGTTCTCACGACGACAGCCACGAGCGCCCTCTGCGAGAACTCCGCTCGTGGCCACCACTGAAGGACATCGGCACTTCGGACGGAGATAGCAACCAGTTAGGACCTTCGTAATCAGATAGGCACCAGTGAAGACTTTGCTATCGTACAGGCACTAGGCAGGCCTCTAACAAATATGTATCAACATTCTGCAGTACTATGTAAAAGTTAAGTATTGTTACATTCTGTGCAATATATATCTCTTTCTAATTTACTCTAGTGTTTATAGTTTCTGGCTGCTCCCCTCCGTACCTGCACCAGCGTGCTATTTTTGTTCCTGTGTCGGGCTCATTCCACTCGGCCACCGACACCTACGACGAGGCTGGGACACAAAAGCGGCGACGAAGTTGGGACACAAAAGTGGCGACGAGGAGGGATACACGAACCTTGGACCAGCCCGCTTACAGCAGCCAGACAGCAGTAGTCGGAGCACGCAGAAATTGCTCCCGCCCACCCACCCTTATTATAAGATTTTTGGGGGAATATATTCAGTTACGTGTTTGTGGACTTTTTTGTTGCAGAGCGTCCTCTTTCATATTGCATTTGTGTTTTGTTATAAGTTACTTGTATACGCGGCGCCTAATCGGTCAGCATGGCCACTTCCCCGAACCCAAACTTAATGGAAATTATTCAGTTACAGACGGCGCAAATCACTCAACTACTGCAGGCCGTGTCGCAGTTGACGGCACAGGCTGCTCACCAACAACAACAGCCGTCACATCAGCAGCCCACACCTGCCGCCGCAACGCTTCCTACGTTCCGCCAGTACAACGAACGTGAGGAAGAATGGAGCGACTATTTCGCACAATTTCAAGAACTCGTCGCGGCTCATCAAATTACAGGTCAGAGAGTGAAGAACCTTTTCTTATCGATTGTGGGCCCCCAGACCTTCGTACTATTGCAAAAACATTTCCCTCTCGCATCTCCTCGTGATCTAGACTTTGAACAAATTGTAGATGCACTGAATGCTCATTACGAGAGGAAAGTTCTCGTAGCCGCTGCGCGGTACCGATTTTTCAGACTTAAAAAATTACCGCAGCAGTCACACCAAGAGTGGATTACAGAATTAAAGGGCTTAACCCGCCAATGTAAATTTACTTGCTCTTGTGGACTTTCGTATAGTGATGTGATTTTGAGGGATGCGATTACGCAGAATATTCAGGACCCCAGAATTAGAGCAGCAATTCTGACCCTTCATTAGACAGTGTACTGCAGCTTATAGAAGCGCATGATACTTTTGACTTAGCAGATGTAGAAATGCAAAGCCACAGTGTAAATTCAGTGCGCCGCAACGGACGCTTTCCTAGCCGTAGTTCTCAGTGTAGCACTAGTGATTCTTACAATAGTACAGGCCGTGCTGAACAGACAGTAAACAGTAGCCAGTGTAAAAGTGCGACACAAAGGTCGCCCCGTCGTGTTAGAAACAGTGATTTGAATAACTGGCGCCAACGCTCATTTCAGAAAAATGTACGTAAATCTTGCCCCCATTGTGTGTCTCGCCACAAGCGTGCTCATTGCCCTAGTCGCAACGCAACCTGTTATCAATGTGGCAAATCAGGACATGTACAGTCTGTGTGTATGCAAATTAAAAACTCAAAGAACAGTAACGTTAGAAACGGTGCTTCGCAAAGTGCGAGAACAGTTCATTCTGTAAATGTTATACGGGCTGTGGGATTGAACAGTGCTTTCCTTGGATCTCAATTTCAATAAAGTACTTCTGCGCCTATGGCAACACTATATAGTGCACCACGTAGCAAGCGCCAACGAGCGCGTAAAACAGTGCAACGGAAATGGGTTCGGGACAAGCAAAATGACTATGAACAGTGCATTCCTGTAGTGAAAATAGTGCCTTCTGCAACTGCTCCTTGTAATAGTGCCCAGTACTGTGTTGCTAGTGACAGTAGACTTGTTGTAGATACTGAAAGTAATTTTAGTGCAGTAGCCTCGCATTGCGCGGACGCCGATCCGGCGGTAGTGCCATCTAGTGACAGTGTTGTTAATCCCCTGCGTGCCGAGTCTGAGCCGCTTCCTTCACTACGCGGCCCGCGCATACGCAGCACACAAACCGTAGCAGACGTTGCCCACATTCGCGCATCTGTCGTGCGCCAGAAGCACAAACTTTTTGGAAATCTCTCCATAGAAAATAAGACTGTGCAATTTCAGCTTGATACTGGTTCCGCTGTCACATTAATAAATAAAGACACTTATGAACTTCTGGGTTCGCCAAAATTGTCGCCGTCACAGCAAGTGTTATCAGCTTATACAGGTCAAAATATTCCCGTGCTAGGAACGTGTAGCCTGCCTGCCTCTTTCCAAGGTATAACAAAAAAAAGTTGCTTTTGTAGTTCTTCAGGCCAAATCGACACAGAACATTTTTGGACTAGATGCTTTTGACTTGTTTGGTTTATCAATTCAAAGAGATGTGCTTCAAATTTCGTCAATAGTGCCTCAGGATAAAATCAATGCATTGTGTGACAAATATAGTGACTTGTTTTCGCCGGAACTAGGTTGTGCAAAAGACTTCGTGGCACATGTAACTTTAAAAGAATCTGCAGTTCCAAAATTTCGTAAAGCTAGACCAGTGCCTATCGCCTTGTGTGATACAGTTGCCGAAGAACTTAAACGTTGGCAAGATAGTGGGGTGATTTCTCCTGTTTCTGCGAGTCAGTGGGCCTCGCCTATAGTAATTATACCCAAGCCGTCAGGAAAACTTCATCTCTGTGCGGACTTCAAATCAACAGTGAACAGTCAAACAATTGTAGACACTTATCCCCTGCCCAGACCTGAGGAACTGATGGACAAATTAGGACAGTCTCGCTTCTTTTCTACGATTGATTTAGCAGAGGCATACTTACAAATTCCGCTTGATGACGAGTCAAAAAAAATTTTTCGTCATTAATACTCACATGGGCCTTTTTCAATTTCAACGCCTACCCTTTGGCAGTTCTTCCGCTCCCGCTATTTTTCAGCGTTTTTTTGGAACAGCTGACAGTTTCTGTACCGTGTTGCTCGAACTACTTAGATGATATTGTGGTATCCCGACGTACAGTTGAAGAACATTTAGCAAACCTGGAGTGCCTTTTCAAAGTGTTGACTGCAGCAGGTCTACGTTGTAATAAAGCAAAGTGTTCGTTTTTTCAAACTGAAATAGAGTACGTGGGCCATGTGATTAATGCCCAAGGAATTCATCCCTTACAGTCACATCTTCGACCAATCAAAGACTTGTCTCCTCCTAAGAATGTGCATGAATTGCAAGCAGTGATGGGAAAGCTTAACTATTATTTCAGATTTATTCCCAATGCCTCTCAGATTGCAGCTCCACTGTATCGTTTACGTAGGAAGAATGTTCCTTTTGTATGGTCCTTGATATTGTCTAATTATCAGTATGAGATTTTGTACCGACCTACCACTAAACACGCCAACGCGAACACACTTTCCCGACTTCCGGTTGGCCAGGATGTGTCGTTTGATTCTTCGGAAATGGCATGTTGTCAGATAGACTCCAGAGATGCTATCGCTGTCGCAGATTTCCCTTTGAACTCTCGTCGGGTTGCGCAGGAAACAGCTGCGGATGCAGACCTAAGTGTGGTAGCACGTTTTGTTCGCTCAGGGTGGCCTGCCAGAGCCAAAGACATTGATCGGCCTCTGGTTCGACGTTATTTTGCCCAACGTCATGCATTATCTTTAAGTCAGGGTGTACTGTTGTTGCATACCGACAACGACCAAACAAGAGTGATTGTTCCTCGTTCTCTGCAACGAGAAGTGTTACGCCTCCTGCATCAAGGACATTGGGGTATTGTTAGGACAAAGCAATTGGCCAGACGTCATTGTACCTGGGTTGGTATGGACGCTCAGATAGAGAGCATGACGTCACAGTGTACAGTTTGTGCGGAGCATCAGGCGGCTCCTCCGCGACGTTTCTCAGACTGGCCACGCCCCAAGGGACCATGGCAACGTTTACACATTGACTTTGCCGGACCTTTCTGGAATACGCGCTGGTTAATTGTTGTAGACGCTTTCAGCAAGTTTCCTTTTGTGATTGCCATGAACTCAACGACAGCTTCTAGTACAATCAGTGCCTTAACATCAGTGTTTTGCATCGAAGGCTTGCCTGAAACTATCGTCAGTGACAATGGACCTCAGTTTGTTAGTGCGGAATTTCAACAGTTTTGTCGTGCGAATGGCATTCAGCATATCACCACCGCACCTTTTCACCCTCAGTCCAATGGTGAAGCAGAACGTTTAGTTCGAACATTCAAGTCTCACATGGAGAAGATGAAAGGTCAGCACTCCAGGCAGCAAGCTCTTCAAATTTTCCTGTCTACGTATCGATGCATGCCACGTGACGGCCCGTCTCCTGCCGAGCTGCTACACGGCCGCCGTCACCGCACTCTCCTTCACCTGCTGCAGCCTCCCACGCACCGAGTCGGTTCGTATGGCACTTCGCGTTTTCAGGTTTCTACGCCGGTGCTGTACAAGGTGTTTGCTGGCAACAAGACAAGATGGACGCCGGGCACCATTCAGCGCGTGCTCGGGCGCAATATGTATGTTGTACGTTCTTCCACAGGGTCGGAGCTGCGGCGCCACGCAAACCAATTGCGCCTGCATAGGCCGCGCGATCCTGTCTCCGGTTTCTTGATTCCAGACCCAGTTCACCGCCAGGGAGCACAAACACATCGTTCGTCAACGGGTCCAGTGTCCCCGGACTACGAGATCGTCCCGATGGAGATCGACGCGACGCCGCCGCTGTTGCCGCCGCAGATGACAGCGTCACCGAGAGGGACTCCGAGACCGTGCGTCCCGCCGCCGCCTGGGCCACGCACCTCAGAAGAAGATGACCTGCTCAATCTGGGCGGCACGGTGCGCCCTTCCCCAGGTTTCGGCGGGTTCCCTGGAGGATCGCAAGGCGGATGCCGGGGCGCGGACGGCGTCTCGATCCCAGCCTCAGCTAAGACGCCCGTCCCACCAGTAACGCCCCCGCCCAGGCCCTCCTCCCAGTGCCGTCGCCGTGGCCCTCAGCCCTACGCCACGACGGCGCGGCGGTTTGGGGGGGAGGGGTGTGGTGTCGCACAAGTACAAAGTGCGCGCCACCTACTTTCGCCGCGCGCCGCCATGCACGCACGGCGTGTCGTTCTCACGACGACAGCCATGAGCGCCCTCTGCGAGAACTCCGCTCGTGGCCACCACTGAAGGACATCGGCACTTCGGACGGAGATAGCAACCAGTTAGGACCTTCGTAATCAGATAGGCACCAGTGAAGACTTTGCTATCGTACAGGCACTAGGCAGGCCTCTAACAAATATGTATCAACATTCTGCAGTACTATGTAAAAGTTAAGTATTGTTACATTCTGTGCAATATATATCTCTTTCTAATTTACTCTAGTGTTTATAGTTTCTGGCTGCTCCCCTCCGTACCTGCACCAGCGTGCTATTTTTGTTCCTGTGTCGGGCTCATTCCACCGACACCTACGACGAGGCTGGGACACAAAAGCGGCGACGAAGTTGGGACACAAAATCTGGCATTAACAAATTAATATTTGCTAATTATATAAACTTCTGCGACACCAAATCACAGAAAGTAACTTCAGCTAGTTTCTACATCTACATCTACATGGTATACTCTGCAAATCACATTTAAGTGCCTCACAGAGGGTTCATCGAACCACCATTATACTATTTATCTCCCATTCCATTCTCGAACAGCGCGGGTAGAAAGAACACTTGAATCTCTCCGTTAGAGCTCTGATTTCTCGTATTTCATTTTGATGATCATTTCTGCCTTTGTAAGTTGGAGTCAACAACATATTTTCGCATTCGGAGGAGAATTTCGGCGATTGGAATTTCGTAAGTAGCCCACGCCGCAGCGATAAGCACCGTTGTTGTAATGATTCCTATCCCAGATCCTGTATCATTTCCGTAACGATTTCTTCCCTGTATCGTGACAATACGAAACTAACTGCCCGTCTTTGCACTCTTTCGATGTAATCCGGCAAAACCACATAATAAGGATGCCACACTGGGCAGCAATACTCCAAAAAAGGACGGACAAGCGTAGTGTATGCAGTTTCCTAAGTACTTCTGTTGCATGTTTTAGGGGTTCTGCCAATAAAACGCAGTCTCTGGTTCGCCTTTCCTACGACATTATCTACGTGTTCTTTCCAGATTAAGTCCGAATTAATAGTAATACGTAGGTATTTTGTAGAGTTTACGGCCTTCACATTTGATTGATTTATCTTGTAAACAAAGTTTAACGGATTTCTTTTCATACTGATTTGGACGACTTCACACTTCGCATTATTTAGTGTCAATTGCCAATTTTTATACCATAATAATATCTTATTTAGATCGTTTTGCAGTTGGTTTTGATATTCAGATGCTTTTATTAGACGGTAAATGACGGCGTCATCTGCAAACAACCTAAGAGAGCTACTTAGATTTTGCCCTAAATCGTTTATGTAAATAAGGAACAGCAGAGGACCAATAACACTACCCTTTGTAACGCCCGAAATCACCTCTGTTTTAGTCGATGCCTTACCATCGATTACTACGAACTGTGTCCTCTCTGACAGGAAATCCTCTATCCATTCGCAAATTTGGGGCGATACACCATAACGACGCAATTTGATTAAAAGCCGTTTGTGAGGTACCGTGTCAAAAGCTTTCTGGAGATCAAGAAATACGGAAGCGATTTGTGAACCCTTGTCGATAGCACTCATCACTTCGTGTCAATAAAGAGCTAGTTGTGGTTTTTCTAAATTCGTGATGACCTTCGGTCAATAGATGAAAAAGAAAAGTTTTGGGAAAGAAAATGTTAGTAGACTAATTACATTAATGTCTATTATTAAGCAGCAGTGGTAACTGAAGGTTCCGTAATGCAAGCAGATGGGAATAAATCCCGACATGCTTCGTTACATACTGTAGCTAGTTAGCATTAAAAATCGGCATTTGAATGTGCGTGTTCAGATATTAATGTAATAAATCGTGTGTTATCGTGTTCGGTTGTTATGGTTTACGTAGCAGAAAACTTCGCCCTGAATGTCCAGCCATTATACGCAGTAGACACGCAGAGGAAGACATTTTATGGGCTCAGACAATCTAAGAAAAGCGGTCGGCCGAGTGGCGACTGTAATGGGATTTCCGCGTCGGATGGCGAGATAGCGCCGGAGTGGGTATCTGCGGCGCAGTTAAACGCAGGGCGTGAGTGCGGAGCGACCCAGATACGACAGGGGGTTGGCACGCGAGGCGACATCGTGGCCGAGCTCTGGCGTGGCCAGGCGGCGACGTAAGCGACAATATTTCCGAAATTAGTTTGGCGACCGTCCGCTGACCGACAAGCCGACGTCTGCCAACTAATACTTGCAGAAATAAGCAGCTTCGTCGCTCAGAATAATCAGCTGCTTTTATTGTGGTCTTCAGTATACTCTACCCTGAGCAAGCCTCTTCATCTCCTCATAAGAACGGCAACCTACATCCATTTGAATGGGCTTACTGTATTCATCCCTTGGTCTCCCTTTGCGCTTTTTACATCACACACTTCCCACCAATGCCAAATTCATGTTTCCTTGATGTCTAAGAATGTTATAACGTCGTCCTTGCTTCGTATGATGCCATAATTGTTAAAGTAGGAGTTCTAATCCCCCCTCGGGCATGGATATTTGTGTCGTCCTTAGGATTCGCTAGTTCATAAGTAGTTTGTAAGTTTAGGGACTGATGACCCCGTAGTTAAGTCCCATAAGCTCTACAAACATGGCCGTAATCTGAACTTCTAGCAGTGTCTTACGTAAGCGCAGTCCCGAACGCTGCGTCATAAAGCTGTCACATTAAACCGTCCTCGCGGCAGTGTTCTCGTCGTTAGGTTCAGTAGCTAGCTCCACCTCGTGGCCTTTTCGGACGGAGCGGCTCTCGTGGATCACGAACTTAAAAAGCTGCAGCTGTCTCCACGACAGCTTCTTCGTCCACCATATTGGCATATTATTGGTCTGAAGATGGACCAACTGTAGACTGAAACCGATGTTGTTGTTATGGTCTTCAGTCCGGAGACTGGTTTGATGCAGCTCTCCACCCTACTCTATCCTGAGCAAGCCTTTTCATCTGCTCATAAGAACGGCAACCCACTTCCACCTGAATCTGCTTACTATACGCGTCTCTTGGTCGCCCTTTGCGATTTTTACCCCACACACTTCCCTCCAACGCTAAATTCACAACTCCTTGATGTCTAAGAATGTGTCCTACCATTCTACCCAGTTCTGTTCAGTACCTCCTCATTAGTTACGCGATCCACCCACCTGATCTTCAGCATTCTTCTGTAGCACCACATTTCAAAAGCCTCTATTCTCTTCCTGTCTGCACTACTTATCGTCCATGTTTCACTCGCGTACAAGGCAACACTCCACAGAAATGCCTTCAGAAAAGACTTCCTTACACTTAAATTAATATTCGATGTTAGCAAATTTCTCTTTTTCAAAAATGCTTTACTTCCCATTGCCATTCTGCATTTTATGTCCTCTGTACTGCGACCATCGTATGTTATTTTACTACCCAAGTAACAAAACTCATCTACCACCTTCATTGTTTCGTTACCTAATCTAATTCCTTCAGCATCGCCTGATTTTCTAAGGCCGCATTCCATAATTTTTGTTTTGTTCTTGTTAATGTTATCAGCAAAACGTAATGTTTTTATTTCTTCACCCTGAACTTTAATCCCTATTGCATATTTTTCTTTGCTTTCCTTCACCGCCTGCTCGATGTACAAATGGAATAACATCGGAGAAAGGCTACAACCCTGTCTTACTCCCTTCCCAACTGATGCTTTCCTTTCGTCCCCTTCGAGTCTAATAACTGCGGTCTGGCTTTTGTACAAGTTGTAAATAACTCTCCTTTCCCTGTATTTTATCCCTGCTGACTTCAGAATTTGAAAGAGTGTATTCCAATCAACATTGTCAAACGCTTTCTCCAAATCTACAAAAACTAAAAATGTAGGTTTGCCTTTCCTTGATCTACCTTCTAAGATAAGACGTAAAGTAAGTATTGCCTCCCGGGTTCCTATGTTCCTCCTGAATCCAAGCTGATCTTCCCCGAGGTCGGCTTCTACCAGCTTTTCCACCCTTCTATAAATAATTCGTGTTAATATTTTGCAACCATGACTTATTGAAGTGATGGTTCTGTAGTTTTCACACCTGTCTGCACCTGCTTTCTTTGGAATAGGGATTACAATATTTTTCTTAAAGTCTGAGGGTACTTCGCCTGTCTCATACATCTTACACACGAGGTGAAACAGTTGTGTCATGGCTCTTCCTTCCAGAGACTTCAGTAGCTCTGAGGGAATGTCATCTACTCCTGGGGCCTTGTTCCGACCTAGGTCTTTCAGGGCTCTGTCAAATTCATCTCTCAATATAGTATCTCCTATTTCATCTTGATCTACTTCCTCTTCCCTTCCTACAACATCGTCTCTAAGTTCATTTCCTTTGTAGAGCTGTTCTATGTACTCTTTCCACCTTTCAGCTTTCCCCTCTTTGCTGAGAACTGGTTTCCCATCTGAGTTCTTGATATTCGTAGAGTTGCTTTTGTTGTCCCCAAATGTCTCTTATTTTCCTGTAGGCTGTATCTACTTTTCTTTCCTTCCCACCAATGCCAAATTCATGTTTCTTTAACGTCTAAGAATGTTATAACGTTGCCCTTGCTTCGTATGATGCCATAATTGTTAAAGTACATTCCGCGATAATATTTTGGACAAGGAATTGATGGTACCGAATTTTTTGAGTTTGAAATAATTTAGTTAAACTACAGCACAAAATGAACATTAAAGCAAATAAGCCGCGCGTTGCTTATTAAAGTCGGACACCATACAAGAAACAGCGCGTTATAAGACTTACGGAAAGCATCTAGCTGCATATCGCGCTTCGTATTGTAGAAGCTGGAAATAATAACTTTTACTTTCTTAATACGTAAACGTTGGAGATACTTTCCGTAGGAGATCAATGTTCAGACTGTTCACTTCGCTTTTCATTGTTGTGCGACCGTGGGTGGAACATGAAGTTGCCGCTAATGATAGGAATAATAAAAATGATCGGACTTCATGAAATTACGAAAGAAATGACTGCAGGTTCTAAAATCAAGCAAAGTATTGTATAAGGATGATTGATTGTGATTAAAATTTTGCAGACAATCTGAAGCGATTGTAATGGCGTCTGAACATTAAACTATTACGGACGTCAATGAGCTGAAAACATTAAGAAATTAAATATTTGACGTGGAGAAATTTGATTTAAATGAAAACCAGGAAGAGGGAATGCTTTTAAATTTAAATAATATATTTATAGCAACAGCTTGCATTATTCTTACTTACATGAGTGGATACAGGTATATGTACTGCCTGTTCTTTCGGACATATGTATAATTTATACTCAAATCAACATTCGATATCAAGTAATTTCTCTTTATTACAAAAGCTTCTTTCCCATTGCACTTCTGCATTGTATGTTGTTTGTATTGTGACCATCATATTATGTTAATTTACTGACAAAATAACGAAACTCATGTACCACCTTTATTGTTTCGTTACCTAATCTAATTCCCTCAGCATCGCCTTATTTTCTTAGACTACATCCGATTACCCTCTTTTTTGCTCTTGTTAATATTCATCTTATAAGTTCCTTCGAAGTCACTGTCCATTCCGTTCAGTTGTTGTTCCAGGACGTTTCCTGTCTCTGACAGAATTACAATCTCATCAGCAAATCGTAAAGCTAACTCGCTGTACAAATTAAATAACATTGTAGAAAGGCTACAATCCTCTCTTACTCCCTTCCCAATCTATGTTTTTCTTTCATGCCTTCGACGCCGATAACTGATATCTGGTTTCTCTAAAAATTCCAAATGACCTTCCTATATTTTATTGCTGCTAAATTCCGAATTTGGAAGATTGTATTGCAATAAACATTGTCAAACGCTTTCTCCAAATCTACAAAAGCTGGAAATGTAGATTTCGGTCTCCTTAGCCTCTCCTCTAAGATAAGTCGTAATAAGAATATTGCCTCGCGTGTTGTTATATTTCTTATAAATCCAAACTACTCTTCCCTGAAGTCGGCTTCTATCAGCGTTTCCATTCTTCTGTAAATATTCCGTGTTAGAATTTTGCAACCATGAATTATCAAACTGATGATTCTGTAATTTACACACCAGTCTGCGCCGGCTTTCTTTCGATTTGCAATAATTTGTTGTTGTGGTCTTCAGTCCGCAGAATGGTTTGTTGCAGCTCTCCACGCTACCCTGTCATGTGCAAGTCTCTTCATCTAAGGTAGGCTCGGCAACCTACATCATTTTGAATCTACTTACTTTATTCGTCCCTCGGTCTCCCTCTACGATTTTTACCCCACACACTTCCTTCTAATGCTAAGTTGACAATTCCTTGATGTCTCAAAATGTGTCCTACCAATCTATCCCTTGTCTTAGGATATGCCAGAAACTCCTTTTCTCCCTAATTCCGTTAAGCACCTCCTCATTAGTCACGTGATCTACCCATTTAATCTTCATCATTCGTCTGTAGCACCACATTTCAAAAGCTTCTATAATTTTTTGTCTGAACTTCTTATCGTCCACGTTTCACAGCCATACAATGCTAATCTCCAGACATATGTTTTCAGAAAGGACTTCCTAACATTTAAATTAATATTGGATGTTAACAAATTTCGCTTCTTTACAAACGCTTTTATCCCCATAGCCATTCTGCATTTTACATCTTCTTTACTTCGGCCATCAGAAGATATCTTGCTACCCAAATAACAAAATTCATCTACTACTTTTATTGTCTGATTACCTAATCTAATTCCCTCAGCATCGCCTGATTTTCTGACATTACATTCCATTACCTTCGTTTTAATCTTGTTAATGTTCATCTTATATCTTCCTTTCAAGATACTGTCCATTCCATTCAATTGCTCTTCCATATCCTTTGCTGTCTCTGACAAAATTACTATCTTATCTGCAAACCGCAAACTTTTTATTTCTTCTGCCTGAATTTTAATTCCCTCTCCAAATTTCTCCTTCCATTCCTTTACTGCTTGCTCAATGTAGAGATTGAACAACATTTGGGAAAGGCTACAACCCTGTCTTACTCCCTTCCCAACCTCTGCGTCCCTTTCTTGCCCTTCGACTCTAATAACCGCTGTCTGGTTTTTGTATGGGTTGAATATAACTCTTCGCTCCCTATATTTTACCCCTGCTCCATTTAGAATTTGGAAGAGTGTATTCCAGTCGATACTGTCAAAAGCTTTCTCCAAATCTAGAAATGCCAAATACGTAGGTTTCCCTTTCCTTAAACTATCTTCTAAGATAAGTCATAATGTATTGCCTCCCGTGTTCCTACATTTCTCCTAAATCCAAACTGATTTTCCCCGAGGTCAGATTCCACAAGTTTTTTCCATTCGTCTATAAATAATCCGTGTTAGTATTTTGCAACCATGACTTATTAAACTGATAGTTCTGTAATTTTCACACTTGTCTCCACTTTCTTTCTTTGGAATTGGAATTACGATATTCTTCTTGAAGTCAGAGGGTACTTCTCCTGTCTCATACATCTTGCATACCAGTTTGAACAGTTTTTTCATGACTGGCTCTCCTAACGAAATCAGCAGTTCAGATGGATTATCATCTAATCCATGGGCCTTGTTTCGACTCAAGTTCTTCAGCACTGTCAAATTCGTCTCGCAGTGTCATATCTCCTATCTCATCTTCCTCCACTTGGTCTTCCCTTCCTAGAATACTGCCTTCAAGTTTACTTCCTTTGTATAGGCCCTCTATATATTCCTTCCACAGTGCAGCTTTCCCCTCTTTGCTTAGTACTGGTTTTCCGTCTGAGTTATTGATATTCATACAGCTGCTTTTCTTGTCTCCAAATATTTCCTTTATCTTCCTGTAGGCGGTATCTATTTTTCACCTAGTTATGCATTCTTCTATGGTTCTGCATTTGTCCTCTAGCCACTCCTGCTTAGCCAGTCTGCACTTCCTGTCAATCTCATTTTTCAGACGTGTGTACTCCCTTTCTGCTGTTTCACTTGCTGAATTTTTATATTTTCTCCTCTTATCAATTATGTTCAGTATATACTGTGTTATCCAGGGATTTCTATTAGGCCTTGTCCTTCTGCCTATATGATCCTCTGCTGCCTTCACTACCCTATCTCTCGGAGCTACCCATTCTTCTTCTACTGTATTACTTTCCACCGTTTCACCAATCCTTGCCTAATGCTCCCTCTGAATCTCTCAACAACCACTGGTTCCTTCAATTTGTCAAGGTTCTAACTCCTAACTTTTCTACCTTTCTGCAGTCTCTTAAGTTTCAATCTGCAGTTCATAAGTTATGGTCAGAGTCTATATCTGCCCCTGGATATGTCTTACAGTTTAAAACCTGGTTTCTAAATCTATTCCTTACCATTATCAAGTCAATCTGGTACCTTGTCTCCTGGTCTCTTCCACGTATACAGCTTTCTTTCATGATGTTAGAACTCATTGTTGGTGATCATTAAATTGTGCTCTGCGCAAAATTCCACCAAGCGATCTCCTCTTTCATTCCTTTTTCCCAGCCCATATTCAGCTACTACATTTCCTTCTCTTTCCTTTCCTACTACCGAGTTCCAGTCCCCCATTACAATCAAGTTTTCGTCTCCCTTGACTTTCTGAATCATTTCATTTATCTCCTCATACATTTCTTCGATATCCTCATCATCGGCCGTGCTCGTTGGCATATAAACTTGCAGCACTGTGGTCGGTGTTTGCTTCGTGTCTATCTTTGCTACAATAATGCGTTCACTATGCTGTTCATAGTAACTTACCCGTATTCCTATTTTCTTATTCATTATCAGACCTACTCTTGCGTTACCACCAACTGATTTTGTATTGATAACCCTATACTCACCTGACCAGAAATCCTGTTCATCCTGCCACCGAACTTCACTAATCCCTACCACATCTAACTTTAGCCTATCTATTTCTCTTTTCAAATTTTCTAACTTGCCTAAGCGATTAAGGTTTAGAACATTCCACGCTCCGACCCGTAGAATGTCTGTTCTGTTTTTCTTGATGACGACATCCTCCTGAGTAGTCCCCGCCCGGAGATCCGAATGGGGAACTATTTTACCTCCGGAATATTTTACCTAAGAAGACGCCATCATATAACCATACAGTAGAGCTGCAAGTCCTCGGGAAAAGTAACAACTGTAGTTTCCCCTTGCTTTCAGCCATTCGCAGTAACTGCATGGCAAAGCCATGTTAGCTGATGTTACAAGGCCAGCTCAGTCAATCATCAAGATCTCTTAAAATATTGTGCACAATAAATAATTACAATATAAACAATAAAAGTCATACATCAACAAGGGAGATACGAGATCTTGCTTGCAATGGATGAAGGGCAACAAACAAACAGCACATTTCCCGATTTTAGAAGGCACGGGCATATGGAATAGGTACCCAAATATGTCAGTGGCTCGACGGCTTCTCACGTAATGGAACCCAGTACGTTGTCCTCGATGTCGAGTGTTGATCAGAGACTAGGGCATCATCATGAATGCCCCGGGGAAGGGTAATACGACCACCATTATTTTCTCTGCATACAAATGACCTGACAGACAGAGTGAGTTGCAATCTGCAGCTGTTTGCTGATGATGCTGTGCTCTACAGGATGGTGTCGACATTGAATGACCGTAGTAGGATACAGGATTGCTTGGACCAAATTTCTAGGTGGTGTGAAGAATGTCAGATAGCTCTAAATGTAAAAAAATGTAAGATGAATGGGACATACAATCCCATAATCTTCGAATACAGCATTAGTAATGTGCTGCTTGATAGTCGCGTCAGTTAAATATCTATGCTTAACACTGCACTGCTATAGGAAATGGAACGAGCATGTAAGAACATTCGTGGGGGAGGCAAGTGGTCGACTTCGGTTTATTAAGAGAATTTTGGGAAGGTATGATTCGCCTGTAAAGGGGACCGCAAATAAAACGCTTGTACGACCCTGACTTGAATATTGCTCAAGTGTTTGGGATCCCCGCCAGGTCGGTTTTAAGAAAGACATAGAAGCAATTCAAAGGCGGGGGGTCAGGTTTGTTATTTGTAGGTTGGATCAGTGCGCGAGTGTTACTGAGATGCTTCGGGAACTCAAATGGGAGTTGCTGGAGGGGAGGCGACGTTATTTTCGAGAAGCACTGCTGAAGAAATTTAGAGGGCCGGAATTTGAGGCGGACTGTGGAACGATTCTACTGCTGCCAACCTACATTTCGCATGAAGACCACAAGGATGAGATCAGAGAGATAAGAGCTCGTGCAGATGCTACAAGTATTCGTTTTTCTCTCGTTCTGCATGGGAGTGGAACAGGAAAGCAAGTAGTGGTACTGAGGATCCTCCGCTACGTAACTTTTGGTGGATTGTGAAATATGTGTGTAGATGTAAATGTAAATGGACAGCAAAGAGAAAGAAACAACACAGCCAGCACATGAATAAAATATGTGCACAGGGAAAACAAAAATAATCTTCATGAAGTAATTCAAATTCAAACGCTCTCTATGAATTGGAATACTCGTGAATAATAATAATAATAATAATATAAAAGGCTATATATGTATATATAATATAGAATAAAATAATAGTAATAATATATTATTTTGTAGACATTTATACTGAAAGAAATCTCCAACAGGTCCGTCAAACAGTAAGGGCAGTCACAGAATTTCCAACTCCTCAGCACATTCGTGATGTGAGAAGTTTTCTCGGACTGTGCTCATACTACCGACGTTTCATAAAAGGATTTTGTAACAAGGCACGTCCATTACAAGAACTTCTGCAGGGAGACGCCAAGTTTTACTGGGACGAGACAAGACAAAGCGCTTTCCGGGCACTTAAGGAGTCTCTAACTTCCGCACCAGTTCTAGCCTTGTACGACGAGAATGCTGAAACTGAACTTCACACAGACGCCAGTGGTTATGGGATTGGTGCAGTGCTTGTACAAGTTCAGGAAGGTGCTGAAAAAGTGCCACCGCATCAAGAATACTCCCAAAGTGAGAGATAAACTACTCTACAACTGAGAAAGAATGTCTCGCAGTTACCTGTTCTATCAACAAGTTCCGGCCGTATTTATTCTTCAAACCATTCACTGTCGTGATAGACCACCATTCTTTGTGTTGGCTGACTAGGTCAGGTCGACTAGCAAGACGGGCATTAAGACTCCAAGAGTACGATGTCACAGTGGTATTCAACAACGGGCGCAAACACAAGGATGCCGACTGTCTTTCGAGGAATCCATTAGTGGAATACAACAGCATGAATGAAATTTCAGCCCTTCCTGAATTAGATGGCGTTACAGCAGAACAGAGGGAAGATCCAGCACTATTGAAAACGATAGAGACCTTGGAGAAAGGAGAACCGACCAATGGAGAGTTCCAACTTATAAACGGAAAATTGTATAAGAGCAACTACGACCCACTGGGCCCCAAATGGCTACTGTTGGTTCCAGCTCACCTCCTGCCAGATATTCTCAAGTATTTCCAATATCTGGTCATCTGGGATTCGTGAAGACCCTAGTCACAATCAGACGCTGGTATTACTGGAAAGGTGGCTACCGATCTGTCAAGCACTATGTGAGTCACTGTAAAGAGTGCCAGCGACGGAAGCATGTGCTGCAGGGCATCTCGTACCGGTTCCGCCGGCAGCAGCTCCATTCCACCGAGTTGGTATCGACAACTGGTATCCGATAGATAATAGTCTGCACTGACTACCTCACACGCTACGCTGTCACCAATCCTGTGCCGACTGCAGAAGCTCCAGAGATAGCAAAATTACTTTTAGAAGACATTATTCTGAAGAATGGAGTACCACGTGTGATGACATCTAATCGTGGAAAAGTATTCCAGTGAAAAGTAGTATCAGAGGAAATGTCACGTTGCGACATTGTCCACAGAATGACAACTGCATTCCATCCTCAGATAAATGGTCTTATCGAACGTTTTAATAAGACGTTAGCAGATATGCTGTCGATGTATGTAGATGTTGAGCGGAAGGATTGGAATACAATACTGACAGTCGTGACATTTGCTTAAAATACTGCAGGACAAGACACCACAGGCTTGACGCCGTTTTTCCTGCTCCATGGCCGTAAAGCTGAGACGACAGTGGATAAGCTGTTCCCGTTCCAGCCGGGTTGAAGAAGCAAGACAGCTGGGTCGCATACGCACATTGGACGCCCAGGAGAAGTACCGTCAGTGGTATAACGACAAGAACCGACCTGTTGTGTACAGCCCAGGAGATCTGGTATGGATTTTTACCCCTGTACGCAATGTAGGTCTGTCAGAAAAGTTGTTGCAGCGATACTTTGATCCGTATCGTGTCATACGCCGCCTGTCAGACGTCACATACTAAGATGAGGATTTTGAACCGTCGTCGAAACGACAAAAACGAAGAGACATTGTTAACGTCCTCCGCATGAAGCCTTACTACGATCCTGAAGAGCAGATAGGCGAAAATGGCTTCTTGTTCAAGGACTCTAAGGAGGGTAATGATGCTGAAGAAGCCAGTACAGGAACGTCTGTAGTCGGTAATCGTGCAGAAACGAAGGATTCTCCAGAACTGCCATACAGAGGACTCATGACATGATCAAGAGCCAGGACATTGCAGCTGGCTCCAAAGGGAACCAAGTCAACCAACTGGCGGCATGGCGCAATGGGTAGTAACACGGATTGAGTAGTTTCGCTTGAAACGCGGTGCGGTAACGACCAGTTTACAGCTGCGCGCGGCTAGCGGTGTTTACTAGTTTCTGTTTACTGTTTGTGAGCGTTCGTGTGCGAGCTTCTATTCCTTGTGTGTCCGTTCTTAGTGTAATTTATTTGCGATTAACCTCGCCGGGCTAATTGCAATATGTCACATCCCGCACCCAGGAAGAATACTGTAAAATTCCAGTTCGACAAGTCAACACGGGCGGTACAACCGACGTCCTCTGAAATTCATGTTTAGCTCGCTGATGTTATCGGCATAACTTCCGAACAGTGTCACACTGCGTATTACGATTTGGAGGATTACTGCTTCTACGTAAAACTACTGAATCCAGTCGTCATGGAGCGCCTGCTGCTGAAGTTTGGAAGTGAGATACGATTCCTGCACCGTGATGGACGAGTAAGTACCGTACTTATTTCTAACGCTGGCGTTCAGTTCACAAATGTACGAGTATTCAATCTTCCACCTGAGGTTGAGAATTGCTTTCTCAGTGAAGTTTTATCGAAATATGGGGAGGTGCGGAGTGTTCGTAATGAAATGTGGTCCCGGCAACACAGGCGGCAGTGTTATAGCGGAATTCGATCTGTGCAGATGCACGTGAAGGCCAACCTACCATCTCACATAATGGTTTGTGGCTACAGAGCTCGGGTTTCGTATTCTGAACGGGTATTAACATGTGACATCTGCAATCAAAGTGGTCATTTCCGACAGGACTGCCCACGTAAAGTGGTTATTTTGAAAAATAATTTGCAGCAACGACACAGGCTCACATTCAATTACGTCGATGTGGCGGACCCGGTCGTTCCCATAATACCTGATCCTGGCTCCGTAGTCACCTCCGAATCGGCTGAGCGCGAGGAGTTTCCTATACTGCCTTCTGCAAACCAGTCTGTGCCAGCTAACAATGATCGTCGTATTCAAAGTAATAAACGACAACTTGATGATGTAGATAAGTCCTCTGATAACGAAACCGAATATCGAGCTTCTAAGCAGAAACTTCAAACACATGAAGTGCCTCAGCAGACAGAAAACATGGACGCTGAGCCACTTCCACGAAATCAGACACAGCAGTCGGAATAAAACGTAGTGTCACCGGCCTTACAATCTGTCGAAACCAACGACAGTGTCATGTCAGTTGTAGACGCAGTAGAGTTTACTGAAACCTGAAGCGATGCGGAGGTTGCCAACATCCACGGCTTGACGAACGTCCAGCCACTGCTTCGGAACAAATGAAAGAGGTTGTTGAACAAAGTGTACTTCCGAAGGACATATCTGGCGACTCGGGTTCCCCGGCGTCTACCGAAAGTGCGAAAGGCTTAGCGACCCCAGGCTATGCGCTACGCCGCTAGGCGAAACCGTAACAGAATTTCAACCCCCCTACGAATCACGCTAAGGCAAAGCCATCCAAATAAGAGACAAAATTGAAAAACAAGAAAGCCGGGTCACTCCCGGAGGGCACTTCAGCTAGCACTTCTTCATGGCGGGACACCAACTCATGCCACCCGAAAGACGATGCCGAAGGGACGACGGATATGACACTTGGGACGGATAGAGGGGAAGATACTGTTGACATTAAATAATTTGTGTTTTAAGTTATAGTAATTGATCTGACATTTATGTCACAGGAATGTAGGTGACCGATACCGTCCTTGTCCGATTCTGACATTAACTAGTCTATCCCAATGTTACCGGCATGTACTGTCACTGCGGTACACATACCCACTATAAGGCTTGATTTGACAATTTGCAGTCTTGACACAATTCGTACTGTTAGATGAACTGATCTGTTGACAAATCTCAACATCACCTACTCCCTCACAAACATGACGCAGGCGTATAAAATTTTGTCTCTGAACATTAACAAAATACAGACTGACCTAAAAGCAGCACTACTCAAAAAGTTTATCTACGATTCCGAAGCCGATATAGTCTGTTTGCAAGAAGTTTATATTTTAGATCTGCACATCACTGGGTTTCAACTGATAGCCAATACTGCGAACAATGCGAGTACAGGCACCGCAATTCTGGCAAGAGAGGGCATCCCTGTTAGCGCTATTGAAACCTTGCCGCCTGGTAGGGGCATTGACTTTAGTCAGTATCTATGCCCCGTCTGGAACGTCAAACAAAGCTGAACGCGCCAAAGTCTTCAAAGAAGAGATAATTTACCTGCTACGACGAAACCCGTCCCACCTAATACCTTGCGGTGATTTCAACTGCATGCTCCACAGGAAACATCAGTCCCCGAAGTACAACTTCTGCAAATAATTATATGATCTTGTTAAAAATGTGCGGATGAAAGACGCGTAGGAATTAAAACACTACACCACCGTAAAATTCACATACTTCACGTTGACGTCATGCAGCCGCTTTGGCCGCATGTATGTCACGGATAATATTAGTCAACAAATTCTGAACGTCGATGTAATTCCTGCACGTTTTTCGGACCATTGTGCCCTCTCCGTAACTGTGAACAAACAGCCGTGTAAACGTTTCAGGTCTCAGTGGACCTTAATATTTCACTAGTGACTTGGACGATTTGTTTTTGCGCCGTGGACGGATTGTCTTAACCAATGTCGACGGTACACGACCAAGATAGCCTGGCGGAACGCGGTAACAAAGCGGAAGACGCGGCAAACTTTAAAAAGCTATGGGTGGCAAAAGGCACAAGACACCAAACGAACCATTGACTCCTACGAGACGGTCCTGAGGGAACTGTATGCGCAGGCAACTCCAATTAACACACGACGAACGGAGATAAAAATCGATCAAAGCGAAGCTCATCAGCATCAAACGCCAACAACTCGAAGGACTGAAGATAAAAGCGAAAACCAATTCTCTCGGGGCGGACGAAGTTACGTCACTGTACCACCTCTTAAAACACCGCTCCCATCGCAAGCAAGCTTTTATTGCAGAGCTGGTAACGGAGGCGGGGGACTACCTAACTAATCAGAGGGATATTCTCCAGGCTACTCATCAATATTTCTGTGATCTGTATTCCAATAGTGACGCTGCCGACGAGGTCGCTCAAATGCTCCCTTCTGCTCTTACACACGAAGACAACCAAGCGATTGTAGAAGAGTTGACCACGGATGAAGTGTTAGACTTGATAACTCGCTAGCCGTCAAAAATATCACTTGGGTCTGACGGACTGCCTAAAGAATTCTGGCCTGTGATTGGGCAGGCTTATACAGACGTACTCAACGAAGTCATGAGGGGGTGTGAAGTCCCAAGAGAAATGAAAGAAGGGAGGATCGTGTTAATTTCTAAAAGTAAGAATGTGAAAAACCTCGACAACTACCGCCCAATCATTTTATTAAATTTTGATTATAAAACATTTACCCGGGCACTAAAGAGCAGATTGACACCAGTGCTGAAGAAGGTTATAAACCCCATCAAAACTGTCATCCTGCCCTGACCGTCATGACCCTCATCTTGTAATACAGAGACATCATAGCCATAGCGTCAGTCACCAACTTAAAGTTTGCACTAGTTTTCTTGGATTTTAATAAAGCGTTCGACCGTGTCCGTCATTATTATCTCGCAAAGATACTCACATATTGTGGACTTGGAAAAAGAGACGCTGACGTCGTGCTAAATTTAATTTCTGGAATTACACAAGTTAGCGTCAATGGACAGCTGACACAGCCCATTGCTATCCATAGAGGTGTTCCACAAGGAAGTCCTCTTGCGATGCTGTTATACGTCCTGTCCTTAGAGCCGTTGCTGTACTCCATTGAAGAACATCTGACCCGATTGACCATAGCAGGATCAACCATCGCAGTTGAAGTGTACGCTGACGACGTCGGAGTATTAATACGAAGTAAAGACGAGATGTTGACACTGAAGACCACGATTGACGATTACTGCAGAGCTTCGGTGGCCAAAATTAACGAACTCAATAGCAAAATGATAAGTATCCGGGAATAGAACCACCGAATGTTTCTTGGGCAAAACTCGCAGAGAGTCACAACACTCTAGGAATCATAATTGATAAATGCCCACTGGTGATGTGCGCCTGAAACTGGAAGAAGGTCGCAGAAAACATGCAAGGCGCTGTGTATGAGAATAACTGGCGGTCTCTGGATCTCCTCCAACGCATTAGACTTCTGAAGACATACAATCTTTAGCAAATATTGCCTGTTCCCAAACTGCAGGCAAAGAAGATCGTGAGTGTGGCCAATGGTTTCATTTGGAAAGGAAACATGTTTGGACTGAAACACGGTAAGATGTGCTTTCCACGACAGGCTGGGGGCCTTAACCTACCTGACATGTAAAAGTCGACCACTGTACGTAACAAGAGCTTTGGTTTAACACTAAAATTAGTAAATGAGGTCCGTTTGAACTACTGGTTACTCCCTGCTATAAAGCCTTGTTCCCTGGCCCAAACTGACAACTGACTCGTTTCAAATTACTTCAATAACAGGAAGTTAATACTACAGTGGTCAATATACATAGCAGCTCACACGTTATTACACATAGACATTAATAAGCAAGCCACGACAATTAAAGTTATCTTAGAAAGGTGGCTAAGAAAACATTTATGGGGCAACGGAATTTAGTTCCTAATTAAAATTGCATCTGAACTTGTTCTCAGCACTTGTGAAGAACAATATTAAATGAAAGAGGAAAGGTGCTCTAAAACTACAATTTATAGGCAATTTACGGATTATGCTGAACTTAAACTTGTTTATTCAGATAGAAAACAAGCAAAATGGGGAACCAATTTCATTAACACAATAAAAATGCAACTCTTACATGGATTAATGCCGACGGTGCCCAGCCTAAATTATACACGATTTAACGCTACTGGGGGGAAGGATTCAGAAACGACACTCATTCGCTCACACACACGCAGTGCCACAGCGAAACTCACCAAAATCAGCGTGCTGCGACGAGGCGGAAGCAGGCGCCGCTATCGTAGGTGAAATTCACCAAGTCGGAGGTAGCACAAAACACAATACACAAAAACACTTTGAAGCCGGCTCTGGTCTGTCGTGCCTGTTTTGAGATGGTACGTGTGTATAGCCAGGTTAAATTACATCTGAATTTGACCGCGAGCAAACACGCTAACGGCGACACACGGCTACGTTACATGAACGCACTCCACTGACGGTGAAGTGGTTGAAAATCGGATTCATTATACAAAATCACGGTGGATTTTTAAGTTGCATTCTGTTAGAAATCTATTTAGGTACTGGTTTTATACCAGAAGTGGCGTGAATTCAGGCGACTTATCTGCAAACCCCGGAAGTCGGAACTCGGACCCACGTTGTTCCGAAAACCGATATAGCCGTGGTGGAGTAGCCGAGCGTTCTAAAGCACCTCGCTGCGGAGCGCGCGGTTGCTCTCCGTGGAGGTTCGAGTCCTCCCTGGGGCATGTGTGTGTGTGTGTGTGTGTGTGTGTGTGTGTGTGTGTGTGTTTGTCCGTAGGTTAGTTTACCTAGGTTTAAGTAATTTGTAAGCTACGGACTGATAACTACCGATAGATTTACAGACATTTGAACATTTTGAAAACCGATATAATTGAATAAATTCAGTTTCCGAAAAATAAAGAAAATTAACTACTGCATGTAACCCATAGAAATGCTTAGAATTATATAAGGAAGCGAATGAAATACAGCTACAAACGATAGGGGGCGATTACAGAGACGGATGAGGTCCTGTAACAGAAAACCGCAAAGATGAAATAATTACCGAGTCGGAGAAATAAAAATACGAATTACGACACGCAACCCATAGAAATGTTTAGAATTACATGAAGCGAAAGAAATGCAGCTACACATGATAGGAAGCGCTTACAGAGACGGATGAATTCCAGTCTCAAAAACTCGTAAAGGTGAAATAATTACAAAGTCGGAAAAATAAAATCAAGAATTACAGCATGCAACCCATAGCAATGATTAGAATTACATAAGTAAGATATTGAAGGAGGTTTTACCAGGCTCAGAGAGAATACTGACAAAGACAGAGTGTGTACTTACAGTCGGAGAAGAAACAGCAAGATTAATATAGGCGGGGAGAGAAGATCGCAAAATATTAGTGGAAATCAGAAGGATACCCGCATAGTTACTGGCGGATAGGCATGGAAGAAACAGGAGTGTTTGTTGAAGGCTTTGTTCTATGAACCAACCACATGAAACACATATCACTCACAGAAGGAAAGACGAGAAAAATTTTACATGCACTATATAAAATGAACATATCACCTATTAGAAATAGGGCCCCACAAAGCTAGAAAGTATTTACACAGAGTTCATATACCGCCACATAATCACAAAAGGTTTTATCATATTAGTCCATTATCAAACTGCAACTATAATCACACACACTGCGTTTATCTATTGAAAATTGAAAAATTGAAAAATTGAATTGAAAAACGAGAACACATTTCCACACACTATCAGAGAAAATATCCAAAAACTATGAAAAAAGTTCATGAATCTAAGTCAAACGTGCTAGTCAACGGAATGGTACCATCTCCCGGATACCAGAGAAGAACCAACATTACCTCGTCAGACGCCCACTATAGAATGATCAGCCGAGCGGCCACTGGTGCGCGGGAAGCCACCGGAGGACGGAAAATCCAAGAAAAGCGGTGGTGGGGACGGACAGCGATACTCGCGCTGGAGGGAAGGCTCGCTAACTAGACTGTAACCAAAGGGTTTAGAAACCTCTTTGGTAACCTCAGCAGTTATCGACTCTGAGCCAGAGAGAACGATGTAAAGCGAGCTATCACTCCCCACATTCAAACAGCCATAGATTCTCGCACACACTTAAAAGTACAACAGCTGCACATTCTCACAGGGGCAGTGGCGTAGCGGAGAAGCCTTACTTATGCCACATTAATTAATATAATAATAAATTATTAACATAACAAAATAAAAAAACCTGGCAATATTAACTGATATTTTAACACGTGAAATAAAGATGCTATTGCTCAAGCCTTGAAAAGAGTGGGGTTCAAGTTCAAAATAATAATCTAGCGACATCAAATAAATTATAACTTTACAAAAAATATATGGAAGACGACAGACTGTCGTCTTTCACTGTCAATCTCATTTCTTATTCGTGAGTGACCCATTTTACCTGCTTCATTGACTGCATATTTATATCTTCTCATTTTATCAATTAAATGTAGTATTTCCTGTAATATTCAAGGATTTTTTTATAGATTCCGCCTTTCCACTTATTTGGTCCTCTGCTCCCTTGACTATTACACCCCTTAAAGCCTCCCATTCCTCTTCTACTTTAAGGCGCTACTTCCTCTTCCCTTCCTACTATTGTCTGCTGTTCCTTATTTACATAAATGATTTAGAGGAAAATCTGAGTAGCTGTCTTAGGTTGTTTGCAGATCACGCCGTAATTTACCGTCTAGTAAAATCATCTGAAGATCAAAACCAACTGCAGAACGATCGGAATGAGATATCAGTATGGTGTAAAAATTGTCAATTGACTCTAATGAGGAGTGTTAAGTCGTCCACATGAATACGAAAAGAAATACTTTAAACTTTGTTTACATGATAAATCAATCAAATATGAAGGCCGTAAACTCCAAAAAATCCCTAGCAATTACTATTACTTCAGACTTAAACTGGAAAGTACACGTAGATAATGTCCTGGGAAAGGCGAACCAGAGACGGCGTTTTATTGGCAGAACCCTTAAAACATGAAATAGAACTACAAAACAAACTGCATACACTACGCTTGTCCGTCCATTTTTGGAGTATTTGTGCCCAGTGTGGGATCCTTATCGGGCGGGTTTGACGGAGGACATCGAAAGAGTCCAAAGAAGGGCAGCTCGTTTCGTATTGTCACGATACAGGGGAGACAGCGTTAAGGAAATGATACAGGATCTGCGATGGGAATCATTACAACAACGGCACTTATCGCTGCGGCGTGGGCTACTTACGAAACTCCAATCGCCAACATTCTCCTCCGAATGCGAAAATATATTGTTGACTCCCACTTACATAGGTAGAAATGATCATCAGAATAAAATACGCCGGACGCGGTGGCCGAGGGGACTGAGGCGCTCCAGTCACAGTCTGCACGGCCACTACGGTCGGGGGTTCGAATTCCTCCTCGGGCATGGATATTTGTGCCGTCCTAGTTCATAAGTAGTTTGTAAGTTTAGGGACTGATGACCCCGTAGTTAAGTCCCATAAGCTTAAGAAACATTTGAACATATTTGAATAAAATACGAGAAATCAGAGCTCGAACGGAGAGATTCTGGTTTTCTTTCTTCCCGTGCGCTATTCGAGAATGGAATGGGAGATAAATGGTATAATGGTGGTTCGATGAACCCTCTGCCAGGCACTTAAATGTGATTTGCAGAGTATCCCATGTAGACGTAAGTTCATTTCGTTTGTTGAGTTGCGAACGTAATTAATGTACGGTCCGTAAGTTTATGAGTGAGGAGGAGGAACGGCTGAGTGCGCGTGTACCGGATTCGAACCCGGGACGCAGCCAGAGAGCGGCGTGTGCAGTCGCTTTGATGTGAGCCAGTGTGCCGGAACAGCGAGCAGCCAGTTGCCAGCACTGGAGAGCCACAGCCACGGCTGCGGCGTGTGACGGTGGTGGTGGCCGCCACTGGGGCTGCTGCCAACCAGAGCTCAACTACCCACATTTTTCCCCAAGCTGTAGGAGTCGCCACTTTCCGGACGAAGCTCTCGCGTTATCTTGCCTTCCATTCAACTCGCTCACACTCGCAAACTACTCGCTGTACGAACGTCGAACTTTGATCAATATGTTCGTAAGAAACTGTGACGATGCAATGGAGTGACCGCGAAATGTTTTACCCTTAGTCGTCTATATATTCCTCATATTGTTAAATATCTAACACCTCAATGATATATACATGGCGAATTTGATGTTTTCTTTTGGCCTCAAAATTAGCTAAGCATATCATTTATGTAACTTTTTCTTAAACTTACCTCAAAATCTGCATTTAAAGCATTACAGCACGATCTCTTTTTGTTTATAACACCAAAACATATTAAAATTTACGTATTTCGACGTTCACAGCTGAGAAAGCCATGTTGTTTACTTGACTTATGGGGCAAATATCTTCAAGGAAAGATATGCAAATGAAAAATGCAAATGATCTAAATTCATATTCTATGTAAAAGACCTGAAATATTATTTAATGTAAAATTATGTACTTACATTATATTGATCTTGTAAATTAAATTAAATTGTTTTATCTTTGTGATAAACTTAGTATTCATCATAAAAGAAAATGTATAGTAATATTATTTGTTGCTAACATCAAATGCTAAAACTTTAACAGTACAATGAATCAGAATACTATTGTAATTCTATATTGTAAAACAATTAATTTTATTTAAATTAATAATGGATATAATCATGAGTTCACATGTTCTAAATGATCACATGACATACACTGTCATTTGTCACAGTATTTTTATATTTTCTCCTTTCATCGATTAAATTTAGTATCTCCTGTGATATCCAAGGATTTTTTGTAGGTCTTGCCTTCCTACCTATTTTGTCCTCTGCTGCCTTCACTATTTCATCTCTCAATGCTACCCATTCCTCTTCTACAGTTTTATTTTCCCCCGTTTCTGTCAATTGTTGCCTAAAGCTCCCTCTGAATTTTTTAAGAACTTCAGGTTCCTTCAATTTACCTAGGTCCCATCTCCTTATTTTCCTACCTTTTTGTAGTTTCTTCAGTTTTAGCCTACAGTTCATAACCAACAAGTTATGGTCAGAGTCTATATCTGCCCCTGGGTAAGTCTTACACTGTAGAACCTTCTTTTGTGATTCTTGAACCATGTGTTTGTTATAACTAAATTATGTTCTGTGCAAAATTCTACCAGGCGGCTTCCTCTTTCATTCCTTTTTCCTAGACCATATTCACCTACTATCTTCCCCTCCCTTCCTTGTCCTACTACTGAATTCCAGTCTCCCATAACAATTAAGTTTTCCTCTCCCTTAATTGTCTGAATAATTTCCTTTAGCTCCTCATATATTTCTTCGATTTCCTCGTCATCGGGAGAGCTAGTTGGCATATAAACCTGTACTACTGTTGTCGGTGTTGGCTTCGTATCTATCTTGACAATGATAATGCGATCACTGTGCTGCTCATAGTAGTTTACCCGTATTCCTATTTTCTTATTCATTATCAATCCTACTCCTGTGATACCCCCAATTGATTTTGTATTTATAATTCTGTACTCGCCTGACCAGAAATCCTGTTCATCCTGCCACCGAACTTCACTAATCCCCACTATATCTAACTTCAACCTATCCATTTCCCTTTTTAAATTTTCTAATTTTCCTACCCGATTAAGGGATCTAACATTCCACGCTCCGATCCGTAGAATGCCAGTATTGTCTTTCCTGATGATCACATCCTCCTGAGTAGTCCCCGCCCGGAGATCCGAATGGGGGACTATTTTACCTCCGGAATATTTTACCCGAGAGGATGCCATCATCATACGTTCATACAGTAGAGCTGCATGTCCTCGGGAAAAATAACGGCTGTAGTTTCCCCTTGCTTTCAGCCGTTCGCAGTAACTGTGTGGCAAAGCCACATTAGCTGATATTACAAGGCCAGCTCAGTCAATCATCCAGACTGTTGCCCCTGTAACTACTGAAAAGGCTGCTGCCCCTCTTCAGGAACCACACGTTTGTCTGGCCTCTCCACAGATACCCCTCCGCTGTGGTTGCACCTACGGTACGGCTATCTGCATCGTTGAGGCACGCAAGCCACCCCACCTCGGCAATGTCTGTGGTTCATGGGAGTGGAAAAGGAGAAAATATAAAAATGCAGTAAATGAAACAGGTAAAATGGAGTACAGACGACTAAGAAATGAGATTGACAGGAAGTGCAAAATGGCTAAGCAGGAGTGGCTAGAAGGCAAATGCAAGGATGTAGAAGAATGTATAAATAGGGGAAAAATAGATACAGCCTACAGGAAAATAAAAGAAACATTTGGAGACAAGAAAAACAGCTCTATGAATATCAAGGACACTGATGGAAAACCAGTTCTCAGCAAAGAAGGGAAAGCTGAAAGGTGGAAAGAGTATATAGAGGGGCTCTACAAAGGGAATGAACTTAGAGACGATGTTGTAGGAAGGGAAGAGGATATAGATGAAGATGGAATAGGAGATACTGTAATGAGAGAAGAATTTGACAGAGCTCTGAAAGACCTAAGTCGAAACAAGGCCCCTGGAGTAGATGATATTCCGTCAGAGCTACTAAACTCTCTGGGAGAACCAATCATGACAAAATTGTTTCACCTGGTGTGTAATATGTATGAGACAGGTGAAGTACCCTCAGACTTTAAGAAAAATGTTATAATCCCCATTCCAAAGAAACCAGGTGCAGACAGGTGTGAAAACTATAGAACCATCAGTTTAATAAGTCATGGTTGCAAAATATTAACACGAATTATTTACAGAAGGATGGAAAAGCTGGTAGAAGCCGACCTCGGGGAAGATCAGTTTGGGTTCAGGAGAAAGGTAGGAACACGGGAGGCAATACTCACTTTACGGCTTATCCTAGAAGATAGGTTAAGAAAGGGCAAACCTACATTTCTAGCTTTTGTAGATTTGGAGAAGGCTTTTGACAATGTTGATTGGAATAAACTCTTTCAAGTTCTGAAGCAAGCAGAAGTAAAATATAGGGAGCGTAAGGTTATTTACAACTTGTACAAAGATCAGACAGCGATTGTCAGAGTTGAAGGGCATGAAAGGGATGCAGTGATTGGAAAGGGAGTAAGACAGGGTTGTAGCCTTTCTCCAATGTTATTCAATTTGTACATTGAACAAGCTATAAAGGAAAGGAAGGAGAAATTTGGAGAAGGAATTAAAGTTCAGGGTGAAGAATTAAAAACACTGCGTTTTGCCGACGACATAGTAATTCTGTCAGAGACAGCAAAGGACCTGGAAGAGCAATCGAACGGAATGGACAGTGTGCTGATAGGTGCATATAAGATGAACATTAACAAGAGCAAAACTAGGGTAATGGAGTGCAGTGTAAGAAAATCAGGTGATGCTGAAGGAATTAGATTGGGTAACGAAACAATGAAGGTGGTAGATGAGTTTTGTTATTTGGGTAGTAAAATAACAAATGATGGTCGCAGTACAGAGGATATAAAATGCAGAATGGCAATGGGTAGAAAAGCGTTTTTGAAAAAGAGAAATTTGTTAACATCGAATATTGATTTTAGCCTAAGGAAGTCCTTTCTGAAGGCATTTCTATGGAGTGTTGCCTTGTATGGAAGTGAGACATGGACGATAAACAATGCGGACAGGAAGAGGATTGAGGCTTTTGAAATATGGTGCTACAGAAGAATGCTGAAGATTAGGTGGGTGGATCGCGTAACTAATGAGGAGGTACTGAACAGAATTGGGGAGAAAAGGAATTTCTGGCATACCTTGACTAAAAGAAGGAATAGATTGGTAGGACACATTCTTAGACATCAAGGAATTGTGAATTTAGCGTTGGAGGGAAGTGTGTGGGGTAAAAACCGCAGAGGAAGACCAAGAGATGGATACAGTAAGCAGATTCAGACAGATGTAGGTTGCCGTTCTTATGTGGAGATGAAGAGGCTTGCACAGGATAGGGTATTGTGGAGAGCTGCATCAAACCAGTCTCCGGACTGAAGACCACAACAACAACATATAAACTCACCAGATGTAATTAGCAGCATTGGCCGTAAGCAATGCTGCTAATTACATCTGGTGAGTTTATCATTGTGTGGTCGTGGAGCACCTCCAAGTAATGGAATCAAACCTAAAAAACAAAACAACATATAAGCTGCTGCACAGGCAGTGCACGTACTTATGTTGAGTTCTGTTTAGCGCTTTCAGTTCTGATTCTAAACTGTTACCAGCAGAGAAGTTTCTAGTTGTTATGAGTTAATAGAAGTCTATTTTATGATTTGTACTACAGAGTTGTAATCTGGCATGGATTGAGATTTGTAAAGAGAACATTAATTTTCGTCGTGAAACTTGAAGGTAATAAAATTGAAAGAACGATATTCTTGGACTATTTTGGAGCCTGAAACGCTATTTCAAAGTGAATTTCAAAAGGAACTTTAAAACAGCAAGAATTCAGGACAACATGGCTTTGCAAAAGATAAGTTCCAACTAACAGAAATTCTCCTATGCTTTCCAAATATGTTTTAATTGCACAGTAGAAAGCGTTGCATTTCAACACTATACTACGTTTCCAAATTATTAAAACGATACACTGATTGTTTACAGACATCCTCTTTCTGACAACGTTACAGTATTTCTGACATGCGGGTGTTGTGGTGTCGCCTTTCACCACAACGCCGGCGGCCCACACAAGTCGTAGAGCCAGTACGCGAAGGAGCGATAAGTCGCTCCACAGTGCTTGGGCTGCTGGGGGAGCCCGCAGTCTCGGTACATCTGTGCCTGCTTCGCGCGCCAGCCAATGGAAAGAAAGGGGCTCGCCTAAATATGGCGGCGCACCACAGCTACGACAAAGAGTACGGGATTCCCAGTCAATACGAATCACATCCACGAGCTCGACAGTTCCAGGAAGTACATCAGAGGAGAACCAGCAGTCTATTTATGTAGTATTGTGCCTAGTGGTAGGTCCATGTCTCCGTACGGAGAATTTATGATTCCATTGTTTCCTGTCTTCAGCTTCTTCCTTCAGTCTGTTGTATCTCCTTCCATCTTTCATGTCGTCCAGATGCTGAATCCTCCTCCTTCCTCATCCTGTGTTTCCTCTTATTTTTCCTTCGCATAGGAGTCTCTGGTGTCTAAGTACGTGTGCAATCCAGTTGGCCTTTCTCTGCAGAACTGTATGCAGAATACTTTTCTTCTCTTATACTAAAGACAGCACAAACATCTGTGCCCGCGGGAGGTATCGAACCCTCGACAGGGAACGACCTTGCACATCGGAGCATAGCGCCTCACTGTGCTCGACCAGTCCGCCGCGGCACTTAGGATATATTGTTGTTGTTGTGGTCTTCAGTCCGCAGACTGGTTTGAGGCAGCTCTCCACGCTACTCTGTCCTGTGCAAGTCTCTTCATACGAGAATAAATTCCGCAACCTACATCCTTTTCAATCTGCTTCCTGTACTTGTCCCACGGTCTCCCTCTACGATTCTTACCCCACACGTTTCCTTCTAATGCTAAGTTGACATTTCCTTGTTGTCTCAGAATGTGTCTCACCAATCTACCCCTTCTCTTAGTCAGGATATGTCAGAAACTTCTTTTCTCCCCATATCGTCATTAGTTACGTGAACTACCCATCTAATCTTCATCATTCGTCTGTAGCACCGCATTTTGAAAGCTTCTATCATCTTTTTGTCTGAGCTGCTTATCGTCCACGTTTCACTCCCATACAATGCTTCACTCCAGACAAATACTTTCAGAAAGGTCTTCCTAACATTTAAACTAATATTGGATGTCAACAAATTTCGCTCCTTCAAAAACACTTTTCTTTACGTAGCCATTCTGCATTTTATATTTTCTTTACTTCGGCTATCAGAAGTTATCTTGCTACTCAAATGACATTCATCTACTACTTTTATTGTCTCAGTACCTAATTTAATTCCTTCAGCATCGCCTGATTTTTCTGAAATTCCATTCCATTACTATCATTTTACTCATGTAAATGTTCATCTTATACTTTCCTTTCAAGATGTTATCCATTCAGTTTAATTGGTTAACTGGTCTTGCAGGACCTTTGTGGCCCTGACAGAATTATTATGTCGTCAGCAAACCGCGAGGTGTTTTTTTTCTGTCCTGAACTTTAATTCCTTCTTCAAATTTCTCCTTGCATTCCTTCACAGGTTGCTTCAATGTACAGGTTGAACAACATCGGACAAAGGCTATAAACCTGTCTTACTCCCTTCCTAACTTCTGTATCACTTTCTTGCCCTTAGAATCTAATAACTGCTGTCTGGGTTTTGTATAAGTTGAATATAACTCTTCGTTCCCTATACTTTACTCTTGATACCTTCAGAATCTGAAAGAGTGTGTTCCAGTCGACATTGTCAAAAGCTTTCTCCAAATCTACAAACGCTAAAAACGTAGCTTTACCTTTCCTTACCTTAGCCTAATGTAACTATTGCCTTCCGTGTTCCTACATTTCTCCTAAATCCAAACTGATCTTCCTCGAGGTTGGATTCCACAAGTTTTCCATTCGTCTGTTTTATGAAAAGTACGTTCTAAATATCTTAGGATATAGGCAGAACAGTTGCCAAGGAGAACACTTTATTATTTCATTGCAAAACTGTGTAATCATTAAGAAGTCTTTGTACCATAATAAGCATAGCAAAGTTATGTACTCATTTCATTTATAATAGAATTATGTGGGATAATCAATGCTTTTAGTTACGGACCCGTGTGGACGGACATCCTCGCTATTCACTGTCCACCACCTACTACTGCCACATCCCAGAGCTATAAAAGCAAGGAACATTTTTCTCTATTGAAGTTAGGTGAACATATTAAGTGAATGAAAAGTTCAGAGTACATCAAATTTTCATCCACTGCAAACAGGAACTTTGTGAGGAATTTATAATTTGAGATAATGTCGGTTAAATATGACGTTCTGGGATCCGCTCGCCAGTCTACAGAGCTCCTGGTATTTAGGCACAGGTTGTTACTGCATAACTTATTAACCAATTAAATTTAATAGTAGCAAACTACAAAAGTGCTGTTTCTATATTTCTAAATGTCTGAATAAAGAAAATTATGTTAGAAATGAGAACAAGGCAGTTCGTTAGCTACTGTAGAGATCCTTGGTATCTGTCATTTTCTAGTATTCTCGCATTAAAATCCTCGTTAAATATAGTAACTTTCGTTCTGTTAGTGCTAGCCTATGAACTGAAGGGCATGAAACTCCTACTAGTTTTTCACAAGATTTGTGACTGATGAAGGAATTGTAAAATGTAAACTTTCACGGCCGAGATGGTCAAAATTACTAAAATTTTCTGGGCTGTTATGCCGTGGTCTAGTGGATTTATTATTAAAACCCAACGTTTCGTCCCCGTCTGCGGAGGACATTCTCAAGGGGGATCGTGGCACTTTTGGATGTCCGATTCACACCCTGGCTCGCTACTGTATGAAGCCAAATTCTGTTTACAAGGGCTCGCGCGCAGTGGTGTGACGTCAGATGTTTTTGACATGCGCGCGCAATTCGTCGTTGCCGATAGCCTCCGTCCGTTAATGTCGTCCCATGGTGGAAGACTGTTACATTTCTTCTTCAAAACCGGAATCCAGACATCATTTAGTTTCACGCCCTCCTCCATCCTATTGAAATTATTGGGGTGTTTTACAATTTCTATAGCCTTTCTATACAGTCTTTCGTGGTATCCATTTGTGGCTGCTAAAACGTGGGTACCAAAAAAAGAACAGTCAAAAAACGACTAGATGAGCACAAGGGGAACTGTAGAAGGGGAAAGATTGACAGATCAGCTGTTGCTGAAGATGTTTTTCAACCAGGGGACCACCTTATTCAATTTGACAAGACTCAAGTTTTAGCAGGAGACGACATTAACGGATAGAGGCAATCGGCAACGACGAATTGCGCGCGCATATCAAAAGCATCTGACGTCACACCACTGCGCGCGAGCCCTTGTAAACAGAATTTGGCTTCAGTCAGTAGCGAGCCAGGGTGTGAATCGGACATCCAAAAGTGCCACGATCCCCCTTGAGAATGTCCTCCGCAGTCGGGGACGAAACGTTGGGTTTTAATAATAAATCCACTAGACTACGGCATAACAGCCCGGAAAATTTTAGTAATTTTGATGAAGGAATACCATTCCTGTACATCAACTAATAGATCCATAACCTTACTTTTTTCATGAAAAATCTATACTACCTTGAATAACGCGATAGTTAATGAAGTTTTGCACAGAGTCTATCTAGCCGCCGGCTGATACGCAGCAGACGCCGCCTTCATATTCTGTAAGTGAAACCGGATTCTGATTAGAAACGACATATATTACTTTGTTTTTTGACTGCGCGTTTCCGTGTCAGTTTGCAAATTTATATGTGCTCCCGTGCATATTAAATTAAAATTAGCGTTTTAACAAACAGTGTAGTCTTCCTTTGAGTGCATCACGATAGTAGTTTGTTTTGTTTTCTCGGCACTGTAATCATGAATAGGGACTGTGACTGCTGTGTGCGGATGCGGTCTGAGCTGGTGACACTACGCTCCCAACATTAAGTGCCCTAATACAGCCAGCAATGAGGCAGACACCCCACCTGCGGTTGCGTGGGACGTCGCTGGCCTGCTGGCCTGCCTCGCGTGGCAGGCGGCTCAAGACATTCCGGAGGACCGATCTTGAGGCCTCCCCGGTTCGCCTTGCGAACAGGTTTGAGGCGTTATCTGCTCAGGACGACGTTCCTGAGCTGAATGGTGTCTCTCATCCCGAGGTCACCACTCAGCCTGTAAGATTCGAGCTTTCACAGAGGGTGGGTTTACTTGTAGTTGGGAGCTCCAACGTTAGGCGGGTGATAGAGTCCCTTAGAGAGGTGGCTGCCAAGGATGGGAAGAAGGCCAACGTGCACTCCGTGTGCATACCGGATGGATTCATTCCAGATGTGGAACGGGTCCTCCCGGATGCCATGATGGGCACAGGGTGCAACCAAATGCAGGTGGTGCCTCACGTCGGTACCATTGATCTGAAGAGATTCTCCCAGGTTTTGAGCGGCTATCTGAAGTAATAAAGACTGTCACTCTTGCTTGCAAGATCAAAGCAGGGCTCACCATCTGCAGCATATTTGACAGGACCGACTGTGGACCTCTGATACAGAGCCGAGTGGAGGGTCTGAATCAGAGGCTCAGACGGTTCTGCGACCGTGTAGCCTGTAGATTTCTTGACTTGGCGCCATCGGGTGGTGGGTTTTTCGGGTTCCGCTAAATAGGTTAGTAGTCCACTACACGTAGGAAGCGGCTACTCGGGTAGCAGGAGCTGTGTGGCGTGGAATGGGCGGTTTTTAGGGTAGAGTGCTTTGGGGAAGCACTAAATGGGCTGTCTCAAAGGATGCAGTTAGATCACAGAAGAAATATTGATCTAGGAACTATCGGTAACACGGTGGTAAATTGTCGTAGCTGTGTCGGGAAAGTATCAGAACTCTAAGCGTTAATAGTAAGCACCGAAACACATACCATTATAGGTAGCGAAAGTTGGCTTAATCCCGAAATAAGTTCAGCAGAAGTATTTGCAAAAGATTTTCTGCATCCTCCTCTTACACCACAATTCAGACGTTTCTAATTTGCTATTTTCGCAAGTGCTGAGTGTCCAAGTTTCGAATACATATGATACCACCCTCCACACATAACACTTTGTAAATGCTTTTTTGGTCTCATCTTTTATATTTCTTGATGTGAGAAGCATCCGTTTACTGGTGAAGGCTATTTTAGCTTGCGCAAATATGCTTTTTTTATGTCTGCTGAATTTTTGCCATCTGCTGTGATTTTACTTCCTAAGTAGGTGAACACGTTAACTTGTTTCGATGGCGCATCATTAATATTAATGCCAGTTGTAATTTGCTCGCGATTGCATACCATGATCTCTGTCATTCTTGAATTGATTTTCATGTTATATTTATATGTCAGCATCTCATTCGTTCTGTATAATGCCTTCTGCAGATTTTCTTCGCTCTCTTTAATGATGGCTAGGTCATCAGCAAACCTTATCATTTTCATTTCTACTTCATTGATCTTAATTCCTTCCGTAGCCTCTTTACATTCCATAATTCCCTCCTAAACATACAAGTTGAAGAGCACTGGTGATAAACTTCTTTCGGTGTATAAACCTCTTGTATTTCGCCATATATAAACTACTGGTCATTAAAATAAGAAATGTAGGTGATAAAGGGGTATTTATTGGACAAATATATTATACTAGAAGTGACATGTGATTATATTTTCACGCAATTTGGGTGCATAGATCCTGAGAAATCAGTACCCAGAACAACCACCTCTGGCCTTGATAACGACCTTGATACTTGCCAACTTTTTCTATAAGTGATATTGTCGACCGAAGTTTCACCTATATGAAATACCCAACTCTTGCCTGAGTCCAGTGATTTCGTTTGTCCGATGAAAGATTTACATCGCCAGTCACTTACACCCAACCCCCTGCCAAAATCTTTCTTTTACTGACTCATTGTCCAAGCATTAGGAAGAGATATATCGAAAAAAAAAGAAGAAACAACGGATTCCTGATAACTCGTCAACATTCACGTTTCCAAACGGAATAAGTAAAAAAAAAGTAAAAGAAAAAATTAAAATTATTCAGTTTTTTCGAGACTTGTCGATTTCTTCGGAAAAAAGGCCTTTTCGAAAATTGGCTCCTGATCTGTTTTCGTCGTGAAAAGTTGTAATATAGTGCTATAAAATATTTTTTTCGATTTGGTTAACCCTTTCATTCGCAGTGTTGTTCCTGGACAACAACGTATTAAAAGTTGATTTATACGGTATTTTCTGTATCAATCCTTAAAGTTGATGAACAGCTCGCTTCTAGTAGGACATTTTGCTTCTTGGTACGGCGTGTAGCCACTTCTGAGGCATTAATCTGTTCATCTTGGAGGTTGTGCTGCGTTACCGTCTGTACGTGGCTGAGAGTGTGAGCTTGAGTGTGGTTCCTTTTATTTTATTCTAGCAGTGAATTGTCTTGTCTTTGGTGCTGGGGCGAACATTATTCTAGCATTATTGATCTCGCAGTGTTAACTGTGAACAAAATTACGTCCAAGTAAGAAAATAGTTCCACACAAACGTCAGTGTTGTGCATGAAATACATAACATAATAATCAATAGTTCGACCAATCATTTTAAAACAAAAAATAAATGTTCAAATGTTTGTAAATCTATCGGACCAAACTGCGTGGTCATCAGTCCGTAGCTTACAAACTACGTAAACCTAGGTTAACTAACCTAAGGACAACACACACTCCCATGCCCCAGGGAGGACTCGAACCTCCGTCGGCGACATTTTAAAACACATATATTGATGTTTATTGCACTATATTAATACACAAAACACTGAATGGTAATTTTTCCGAAGCTGAATCCATAATGTGTGAATAATTTTGTAAATCTTTCCCTATTTTCGACCCATTTCCCAGTAGTGACTATTTTTATTTTTATGTTATGAGATGAACTGTTAGAGAAATATATTGCCAAAAATGTGTCGCAGAGTTTAAAACAAATAATGTTGTTCTACGACCTTCTCGAGCAGAGATAAATATTTTTCATAGAAAATATTCTAGTGAACGTAATTACAATTGATTCAAATGTTCAAATGTTTGTAGAACGTATGGGACTTAACTATGGGATCGTCAGTCCCTAAGCTTAAAAACTACTTATGAAATAGCTAAGACTAAGGACGGCACAAATATCCATGCCCGAGGGGGGATTCTAACCCCCGACCTTAGTGGCCGTGGAGACCGTGACTGGAGCGCCTCAGTCCCCTCGGCCACCGCGGCCGGCTTACAATTTATTGAGATGTGCTTCATGGAGATTAATATTGAACACGTGTACGAGTAAGGAGAAATACTTGGATTTGTTGCAGTGTTTTCTAGTATTACTAATGGACTGGTGAACTGAAGCGTGCAAGCGCGCTTTGTCTTTGCTAGAGCGGGCGAGTGGCCGTTGGCAAAGGGGGACGGGGGAGGGAGCGGGAGAGACTCTGATGTGAGAGCCTTCTAATCGGCCCGCACTCGCAAAATCTTTCATATATTTTTGGAAGCGTTTAGGTTTTCTTTGGGAAACAGCGTCCAAATTTTTTATACTTTGTTATGTTTAAAACACTCTAGAGCCAGTCACAAAAATGGCATTTTGCTTGCAAAAGATGATACATCCAAGTTTTCGACCTACAAAACCCTCGGTGCAGTTTTTAATTTCATTGGTAACTGAGGACCAGATGGGAAGCATGTGGGAACAACCTTTTCAGTTCAAGCCTTGTTGTAAGAAAATATCTTTTTAATTTCTACACAAGTTATTATAAACTAGGAATAATTTCATTTAGTTATACCGTTCAAATCGCCACAGTCAAGATAAAGATAACTCAATGGTACTTAAATTTTTGTCCTGAGAATGTTTAACTTTTGATAAAATAGTGAAAACAAAGTCGAAGAAATAACAATTTCACGGTATTTAAGATTTCCCCTCAATTAACATTTGAAACAAAACAATGAACATAATTAAAGAACAAATTCCATTCTCTTCCATTTAAGTGAATCACGTATGCAAAGTACAGTTACAATAAGAAGTTTAAAGATCCAGGCTTCCGACTTTTACAACTGTTAAACATTAACACTTCAAACGACCAATTACTCAAATTACAGACTTCCCCTACTGTGATTAAACAAACCCCAAATTAATTTTTTGTCCTTTTTAAATAATTACTCTAGATTAAATTTGCAGCGTGCCATACAACTTAGAAGCATAGAAAAACATTAAGACAATTTACAACTGACATTCTTGATGGCGTTTCTTTGAGACAAATACGTACGTGTGCTCGTGGGTAATGGCACTACTTAAGTACAATTGAAATCAAATGTTTGTAAATCTTATGGGACTTAACTACGGGGTCATCAGTCCCTAAACTTACAAATTACTTATGAACTACTTACGAACTAGGACGGCACAAATATCCATGCCCGAGGGGGGATTCGAACCCCCGACCGTAGTGGCCTTGCAGACGGTGACTGAAGCGCCTCAGTCCCCTCGGCCACCGCGGCCGGCTAAGTACAATTCAGCCACTGTAAAATTATTCCCAAAGTGACTCCAAGAACCACGCTGCGGGGTTTCAAGGTACAAGATACAGTAACTAATAGAAAACACAAGAAATGACTTATATAGCCAATATGTTGTTGCTCATCAATGAGCCCGACGGCCACAGACTCTCCCAGTTCCGTATACGCGGAGCGGGAGCGTGGCCCACACAACCACTGATCTCAGGTGGTGATATCACAACATATGCAAACAAACCAAGAGGCAGGTATTAATAGGCAGTCACGAAATGGAGATTCATGACAAGAACAAGCTTGGCCAGTTAGACAAAAGAACCTTAAAATACATCACAGTTCCAGCTAAATGAAGAACTAAAGTACTCGATGCACATTTTGACCTTAATGATCCATAAACCATCAGTCATAAGAATAACACATGTGACATTACCACTCTGCAATAAGTACCCAGCTGTGTAGTTAGACAAACGAGGTTCTTAAGACCCTGCTTAACAATAATAACAAATTAAAAACACTACAGGCTGAGAAGGCAGTGACAAGTACTATGGGGGAGGGGGCGTATGCTAGGTTTCTCCCATAAAATAAGTTGGCTCAGGAAAACGTACTTTCACCGCTATGATCGGCAGTCTCCAAGAAACGATTAAGTGCACGAGAATATGCGCGAGCGACACTCTTGAGCTCACAACAAGCTACCAAAGCAGGCGTCCTGCTCAGCGCCGCCGTTACTTCCAGTAAAATCTTCTCCTCTCCTGACAGAACTCAAACTGCCCGTCGTTACTCCAACACTCCCCATCCGTACGCGCGCCCCCTCGCGGAGATCGAAACCAAACCGCGCCAAAGACGAAACCAAACAAATGACAGATTTGTGCGGTTAAATCAAACTTGAGCCATGACACGGCTCACTCGGGACAACTTTTTGTTGCTAAATAAAATGCGAAATTGTGGCACTTTCGACAGATTTTCGCTTATTATTCGGAAACTGTACAACCACCTCTAGAAGTTATCCCTAGCAAAACAAAAAAGCGTTAAATTTCTGTGGCGTCGGCACTCGCCACAACGCCGGCGGTGTGTACACATCGCCGCGCCACTAGATGGAGAGGCGGCCAGTCGGCAAGCAATACTTTGCCCATCAGGGGCGCCTAAGGTGCGATTCCGAACACGACCGCAAGAGGCAGTCGTCACTTAGTCTAGTCAATGAATGCATTGTAGAGTGCATGGAATATGCGAGAATTTTTTATTTCAGGACTATTAGCGATAGTCAGGAGGTGAACATGCTAAAAGTCCCCGCCCCTGGGGGATGAGCTAAAGCGGGGTGGGGGGTGGAAAGGTACAATTTTTTTGGTTTTTCGTCTATATCTCGAAAACGGTCCGCTTTAGAAAACAAATGTTTCAAATAAAAATGAAAGATAACTGAATTCTCTATAAAATCGTTTCTATACATACAGATTAGGTCGAATTCCCAACAGTTTCGAGATATATGTGGTGTCGCACAAGTCTTAAGTGCGCGCCACCTACTTTCGCCGCGCGCCGCCATGCACGCACGGCGCGGCGTTCTTACGACGTCAGCCACGAGCGCCCTCTGCTGCTATCCCGCTCGTGGCCACCACTGAACGACATCGTTCACTTGGAACTGAGATAGGAACCAGTTAACAATTAGGAATCAGATAGGCACCAGTAAAGACTTGGCAATCGGACAGTCACTAGGCAGGCCTCTAGCGCAACTATGTATCAGCATTCTGCAGTACTGAGCTATGTAAAAGTTAAGTATTACTAAATCTCTGTGCAATATATATCTCGTTCTAATTTACTCTAGTGTTTCTAGTTTCTACTGTCCCACGGGCTGGTCATCTCCTATCTGCACAAGCGTGCATCCTTTATTCCTGTGTCGGTCTTTCCACTCGGCCACCGACACCTACAACGGAAACGAGACACAAAAACGGCGACGAGGCTGGGACACAAAAATATACGTTATTGAAAATCGACAGTTTCGGAAAAAAAATCATGTTTACCTCACTAATTTTGTCAAACATTTACTTCTAGTCACTCGCTCGTTCGTTTCTCAGAAAATTTGTCAGAAATAAACTTATCGAGCATTAAATTTCCTTCAATCTGATATGCACTTTTGCTACGTTATTTTCAATCAATCAGCAGTTACGGCATTTATGAGATGTGCGCTGTTACTATATCCATCAGGAAATGAGTGTTTTGAGTGGCTCTGACGTTTTTATCTTACTAAATGTGCTAGCATGGTAAATAGCAACACTTTAACAATGACAAGAAGGTAATTTCAATGGAAACAGATCCCCTTTTTATAATTACAGATTTTATTATAATATTATGAACCATATCTGTCAATATTGGTGATAAGGTTCGTGACCTGACAACTGATATGATAGCAACGCACTTCCTCCTTGATTCCTCAGTTTTCTTGCTTTCTTCGCCATAACAAGCTCAAGAAAGGTTTGGAGGGATTGTGGGAGAGAATCTGCATCCTTCCAGAAGGTATCTCTTGCCAGGTATGTATTATAATTGTACACTTCACTTTGACTATCTTGCCTTATTATCTCAGCAGTTTTCGCGACAATCCTGAGTCGCTCTTCTTTCTTATCCTTTTCCTTGTTGTCATACCAGACGTTGGTTAGCAATTTGTACCCAGTGTCCCTGAAACAAAGTCCAACCGACATTCATCATGATACACAGCCTCCTTCGCAACTAAATCATTTGAGCTGGATAGACGCCTCATCACTTCCTCTCCTCAATGATCATCTCTAGCTCGAGCAGCATCCATACTTCTCACTTATATGTCAGTTCTGTTGCGTCCTTTAGTGATATTAGTAACTGAAAATATGTTCCTGCGTCTCTCCTTGGGCTTCTTATGCTCGCCGTCCACACTTTCGGCACAAAAGGAACATTTCGTTTTGAAATAGAATTTCGGTTGTTTGGATGTCAAAGTTGCAGGCTGAGGTGCTTCAGAGGACGATGAGAGCGTCTGTCTCTTTAAATTAGCATTGATGGAGTGTGGCCTGATGTAATTTTCTGGACATTCAGTATGAATCAGAAGTACGTCCAAACCTCTTAAAGATGAGCCCTTGATATGTCCCGTTTCTCTGCTTGCTGTGTCACTGTGAAAACACCAGCACCTGGTCCAGCTATTGTTTCATCGTATGCAAAACACCCAGTAGCCATTGTGCGCAGTACACAGTCAACATTTTCATAAATACATTTTAAAAAAATCACGAAAAGCTGACACACAAACTTTATCTAAGCTTGGTGAACTTTTGAAGTGAACTGAAGTAAGAAGTGAGTGAGAACACGCCATTCCACCGCCCAGTCCGATGTTTTGCAACAAGCAAGTGACAGGCCTTCGATGTTCGTTAGGAGTTAGGTACCGGTGACCTTGATGGCGTGTCTACTGCACGCGACAGTAAATGAGCTTCAACTCCTCCTCCTCAGAAAAACGATCGAGTCAGTGACTAGAAGTAAATGTTTGACAAAATTAGTGAGGTAAAAATGATTTTTTTTCTGAAACTGTCGATTTTCAATAACGTATATCTCGAAAACCGTTGGGAATTCGACGTATATGTATCGACACGATTTTATAGAGAATTCAGTTATCTTCCATTTTTATTTTGAAAATTTGTTTCCTAAAGCAGACTGTTTTCGAGATATAGGCGAAAAAACAAAAAATGGTACCTTTCCACTCCCTTCTCCGCTTTAGCCCACCCCCAGAGGCGGGGACTTTTAGTATGTTCACTTCCTAACTATCCCCAACAAAGTCATAAAGTCAAAAATTCTCGCATATTACATGCATTCTACGCCCCTCTTTTGAGCTGATCCCCATTGTCTGCAATGCGAGCCATGCAGAACGCGATGCCAGCGCCGCCTGCCGCCCTGCCGTATACCTGTACTTCTGCTGTAGTGGCAACAGGCAGCACATCCGGTCCCCAACCGGCGGTTCGCTGCCGCCGATCCGACCCCCGGATGAAGACCGGTTTTCTTGACAACACCCCAGGGCACAGAGTAACAGATACAGAGGAGAAGCCCCCCCTAAACCACTGTCCTACGCTCCCCTCGTAGTTCCATAAGATGCTAGCAGGTGTCAGGCGGTTCCCCGGCTTAAGGTGCTTCTCGCACGTCAGAGGGTAGAGTGGAGGGGAGGCTGGGAGAGCTCGTGCCGCCACGAGGCCACGGCTGTGTACGGCTTGTTGGCGTTTGAGGGAAGGTGGTGGTGGAGACAGCCGCTACCTGCCGCCTGCTCTGGCCAGTTTAAAGTGCTGCTTCTGACCGCAGCGCCATCATGGAACATCTTACGGAACTGCTGGAAACCCTCCTCCCCGCACCCCTGAGCGTAGGACCGGGCCCTTACGGAGGTTTCCCGTCTGTATATATTTGTCTGTGCTCAGAGGAATGAGTTCTTCAGACTCCGATGAAAACAAGTCCGCACACACAGTAGCAGCATTTCCTGTAATATCTGACGCAGGAAATGACGAGTACAGAAATGTTTTAGTAAAAGATACCTGGAAAGCTACACGAAACTTGTTATATATATATATATATATATCAAATGTTCAAACGTTTGCAAAGCTTGTGGCACTTAACTACGGGGTTATCAGTCCCTAAACTTACAAACTGCTTATGAACTAACTTAAATTAAAGACAACACAAACATCCATGCCTGAGGGAGTATTCGAACCTCCGACGCGGGAGGCCGCGCGATCCGTAACGTGGCGCTACAGACCGCTCGGCTACTCCTGCGCGGCTGTTATTTATCAACGAATGGATTCATATGTGCGTTGTTTACAACCATTGAAGCACTTGGGGATAATCCCTCAAGAAACTGTAAATTCAGATTTTGTTGGTTTTAATTTATTGAGACATACTTGGATTGAATGTATCTAAAAGCAGAAGACATCATTGCCTTTTCCTTTCTACAGATCCGATTGAAACCTACAGTTGTTTGTTTGTAACATGGAAGAAGAGTTGTCAAGTTCCAGGAATAAATGTATAATGGCCCTGGAACTGTTAATCAGTTGGGGATTTTTATTGTAAATTCTGATTAACTCAAAAATCAAATGGTCAAATGTTTGTAAATCTTATGGGACTTAACTACGGGGTCATCAGTCCCTAAACTTACAAACTACTTACGAACTAGGACGGCACAAATATCCATGCCCGAGGGGGCATTCGAACCCCCGACCGTAGTGGCCGTGCAGACCGTGACTGAAGCGCCTCAGTCCCCTCGGCCACCGCGGTCGGCTCTGATTAACTATTTCATTATGACTACGCATGTATGTCTGTAAATTTTTGACGTGGCATATCAATGAAGTGAAGACTCAGACACTCGTTAATATTTTGTAAAAGGTTTTTCTTTATCTTTGTATCAACTTAGTGCAATTTCCTCAATACTTAACTGATAAAGTTAACACTAAACACAAACAGTGGTTTACGTTCAAAAAAAATTTTAAATACAGATTATTGCATAAATCGTATTCTTAAAATGATTGTGTACAGTAATTACGCCTTTTTGTGTAAAAGTACGGGCAGGACAGGTTTATTTACTTCATGTTACACCAGAGGTTACAATCGATTGATGGTATGTACTACCACAGAAATTAAAACAGAATAAAATTAACGGTGATGCAATATTAAAAGTGTGAAATGAAAGGCGTGAATAGAGGAAAATATTACTAAAAGCCCTATTAAACGCAAATATAATGACATTGACTTATTTTCTGGACATATCAGCGCAGTTTTACGGAGTTTATCTGCAATATTTAAAGCAAAAGCTAAACGAAAAAGTAGTCGCATTGTTTCTTATTACGAAATAAAGGCTGCACAGTGTAACAAATGTTCAAATGTTTGTATAGCTTATGGGACTTAACTACGGGGTCATCAGTCCCTAAACTTACAAACTACTTATGAACTACTTACGAACTAGGACGGCACAAATATCCATGCCCGAGGAGGGATTCGAACCCCCGACCGTAAGGCCTTGCAGACCGTGACTGGAGCGCCTCATTCCCCTCGGCCACCGCGGCCGGCACACACTGTAACACAAATCATCAATAAAGATATGATAACGTCCACATCGCTGGGAAAGTATTTCGTACCAATTGTTGAGCACAATGTAAATAATAAATGATTTTTATGTCTACTTCTCAGTGTCAAATGTAATTTTTCTTCTTCCGTTATTGCATTTCATAGGCACTATTGTGCCATTCTTAATGGAACTCAGTACGAAACTGAACTCCCTTTATTTAACTCAAGCCAGAACACTACTAGTGACTGATGTATTGCAAACTGTGTACTATCTTTAAGATAGGACTTTGCATCAACAAGTACACCCAAAGTTGAGTATTATCTTCAGTTATGATAAAAGTATATGTCGACGAATCACTTCTTTCAGTTGCAGACCTTGTCCACAATCCTTGCCTTTATAACCTACCATTTACAGCGCGCATCCCGAGAATACAAAATAAATTTTACGTCCAATGACCTATTTGAATTACCAAATCGTTATAGCCATTACGTCGCAACCAATTTTCAAAGTTCGGCAATTATTACCAACTTGACTAAAATGTCGGATCTGAAGAACATGGAAGTTCACGCCACCCTCATGAACCAGAGACATTGCCGAGGTGGGGTGGCTCGCGTGCCTCAACGATGCAGATAGCCGTACCGTAGGTGCAACCACAGCGGAGGGGTATCTGTGGAGAGGCCAGACAAACGTGTGGTTCCTGAAGATGGGCAGCAGCCTTTTCAGTTGTTACAGGGCCAACAGTCTGGATGAGTGAGTGAGCTGGCCTTGTAACATCAGCTAATGTGGCTTTGCATGCAGTTACTGAGAACGACTGAAAGGGGAAACTACAGTTGTATTTTCCCAAGTACATGCAGCACTACGGTATGCATATCTGATGATGGCATCATCTCGGGTAAAATATTCCGGAGGTAAAATAATCCCCCATTAGAATCTCTGGGCGGGGACTACTCAGAAGGATGTTGTCATCAAGAAAAATGAAACAGGCATTCTACGGATCGGAGCGTGGAATGTCCTATCCCTCGATCGGGTAGGTAAGTTAGAAAATTTGAAAAGAAAAATGGGTAGGTTAAGGTTCAATATGATGGTGATTAATGGAGTTCGGGAGCAGGATGAACAAGATTTTTGGTCTGGTGACTGCAGGGTTATAAATACAAAATCAGTTGGTAGTAACACACGAGTACGTCTTGTACTGAATAAGAAAGTAGGAATGCGGTAAGTTTCTATGGACACCATAGTGCATGCATTATCGTAGCAAAGATACACATGAAACCAACACCGTCCACAGTAGTAAAAGTTTATATGCTAACTACCTCTGCTGATGATGGGGTGTTGTGATATAAGAAAACTTTGAAGTTTTAAATTTTAATTTCAAGTAATGACCAGAGAACAGGGCTAGGCTCGATAGCCAGTCAACATACAAAAGTCCCACCAGGAAGTAGAAACAAGATAAGGCAGCTGAGGCTGCCAAGCACGAATTGTTAATCAAATCAGTTAGATTTGACTGTCGACCAGAAGAAGCTGCGAGTGTCGAACTTGCGTCATTCAGGAAGCAAACAGGAGGCGCCACAATAACTGATAGTAAATAGTGTCTTGTGGAATCACAGGCGTTCTTGAGAAACAAATTAGTGAGAAATGAAAGTGTCGTGTGGAACCATCAGCTCTCGTGTGCAACCAGATCACTCAGGTTTAACAGGGTCGTGTGAAACTCAGTAAGCACAAAATGAAATAATAGGCTAGTCAGCCGATCAGAGTGGAGTTCAGTTGGCAGATCGAGTCAGAAGCTTAAACGACAAGACGACAGCGGGGCCGCTGATGTTCGCAGCAGCTGATGCAGCAGCTAAATACTTCAACTACGAAAAGACGGAGATAGACTCGAGTGGACACCAGTAAAGTAGGAATTGTGAAGATTCAGTGGAACAGAATTGAACAGAGACAGTCAGTCCCTGTCTCTAGTAGTTAGAGGAATCTCAGAACTTAACAAGAGCAAGTGATTGTCTGATACTTGTCTCTTGAGGGTGCAAACCTTTAGTGGTAAAGTAATCATTGAAATGCAGGATCATTTTATAAGTGAATACTCATAAGAGGTAATGGTCCAACACCTCATAAGCGACTGTGTTAAAATAAACATTATTTATTAACTAAAACTCTCTTCCATCTAATTCAGTAACCTATTATCAGAAAATAACTGTTTCAACCCCAGGAGATTATCTCCCTCTCATCTATATGGTTAAAGGTTAGTAGCAAGTTCATAGTAACCCATTGTCGTCAACGTCCCGATTGCGCTACGCAGAATGCACTCACTCCAGTCCGGGATAGTGAGACTGTGCCGGGACGCGACAGAAATAAATGGTGTCAGAGGTGGAGTAGTTTCTGAATACGAGGGGTACTTTCTGAATGAGGTGGAATAGTAAGAGAACAAAGAATACCCGTTGTGTCACCGAGTCTCACCGCAAGAAGAAGAAACCATTACGAGTAGCAGCGTCCATGATTTGAAATCGAGTCCAGCAGAGTCCGGCAGAGCCCAGCAGAACCAAGCAGAGAACAACAGCCCACCAGAATACGACAGCCTAGCAAAGCCACAGCATCCCAATGGGGCAACGGGACAGGCAATCATCAATTTATTTATAAGAACCTTTGTGACTGTATACAATACCGCCCTGCAGTAGCGAAACAACCGGTAAAAGTGCTAAGGATGCATTAGTTCTTGTTCCAAAAACATTTGAATGGAACAAAAGAGAATTGCCGTAGTTCATTGAAAACGTAAATGCTGCATTTGAAGTCGTAAAGAATGAAGACAGAAAAATATTATTTCAATATATAAAATCAAAAATAACGGGGGGGGGGGGGGGGTTGCTAGATCGAAATTATTAGTAAGAGAGAATACAGATGATTGGCAGGAAGTAAGAAGCATTTTAGAAGAGAATTATGCGGACAAAAGAACTATAGATTTTTACGCATGTAAGATGTTCCAAGCTAGACAATATCATGGGGAATCAATTGCCTCTTGGGGAAACCGAATAGACGAGTTATGCAAATCGTTCAAAGTTGCCGTAACACGAGTCACGGAAAGGAAACAATTGAAGGGTGCGATAGAATTAGTTTATGCGCTAGGTCGTGCATGCTTTATTCAAGGACTAGGGAATGAAAGAATCCAAATGATTGTACGCAGTAGAGGCGAAAATATTACATTAAGCGAGGCTGTAGAGATTGCACAACAAGCAGAAAGTGCGATTATATCAATGAAAGAAAAGACTCAAAAGTCAAGGGAGATAAGTGGGCATAGTAATCAGAGACAGCAATCAAAGCAGTTGAAATGTTACACTTGTGGTAAATTGGGACATATATCCAGGCATTGCAATAGAAATAGCAAAGTGAGATTAGTATAGAACCCCAGCAGGGCAGAGGAAGCTAGGAGATTCCAGAACTTTTGTTACCATTATGAGGAATCAGGGCATACTGGTGCGAAATGTAATAAGATTATTGTATGCGAAAAATGTCAGTGGCGTGGACATAGGGAGAAAGATTGTCGAACCCCTAGATGTTATAGGTGTAATAAAGATGGGCACATCGCAACACAGTGCAGGGAAACAATAGAAAGGTTTCGGGAAAAAGGGGCGGGAAACTGAACAGGTGGTACGGGCAGCTGTCACGCGTAACCACCGTGAAATGGCACAAAGTGAGGGTGGCAGGATGCAAAGCGGAAAATAATGTAAAGATGACCTATTGCAATGAATTAGGCAAAGAATTGATGTTTTTAATAGATACAATAGCCCACATCAGTTTAATCAAGGGAGATGTGATAACTACGGGAATACCAGTGAGGAAGGCCGAGATACGACAGTTAAAAGGAGTAACACAGGATACGATGAACACGTAGGGTACAGTGACATTGAATTTACAAATAGTTGGAAGGATGTTAGGCGAGCATACTTTTCATGTGTTGAGAAAAGAAACAGACGTCCCGTATAGTGGTTTAGTTGGTAGGGATTTCCTACAAAAACAGAAAGCAGTCATTGACTATGGCAATAGCCTATTAGAAGTAAATGGGTGGAGTATTCCATTGTTAACAGTAAACGAAGGCGCGGTACCGACGAAACAGTTGGAAATACGAAAGGTTAATGTACAGACGGGAGCAGGCCAAGGCTGTCAGGAAGATAAGAATAAGCCAAACGAGTTCGACGAGAGGAAATATTGGAACAGAGATTTAAAGGGACAACCCATTATCAGTAGTAGTAACGGACTGAAGCAACAGTCAAGTGAGGCAGAGTTACACAGGCGGACTCACGGCCAGGCACGCGAAGGTCGCGATCACACGGAAAAGATTGGTCCCAGACAGGAAAAGGTAATGAGAATACGATTATCAGAGCACAAGCGGATGTCGGATGGCCAAGAGATTATAGTACCAAAACAAGAAATAATGACGGGTGTATACATTCCAGAAGCTCTAGTGCGACGTACAGATTGTAAGTGTATTATTAGTGTGGTAAATACGAATGAAGTAGAACGTGATGTTAGCTCAGTTTCTTTAATTAATGAACCTCTATACGAAGAAGCAGTCATAAGAACAGTAACAGAAACGCCGGAACAAGCACCGGATTACAGGAATCGTATAGCACAGCTCAGAGATGCGTTGCGAATTGAACACTTAAATGAGGAAGAAAAGTATGAAATAGAGAAATTGTGCAGTGCATATTGTGATGTAACTCATTTAAAAACGACAAATTACCATTCACGAAGACGGTAAAACATATACTTGCAATATTGCCCAAGCATATCAGATACCAGAATCCCAGAAGGAGGTATTACGAGAGCAAATAGAAAAGATGTTGGCAGACAATATCTTAATAGAAAGTCAAAGTCCGTGGAATGCACCAGTATTGTTAGTAGAGAAAAAAACCAGATGTCAGTGGCAAACGAAAGTACAGATTGGTGACTGATTATCGTAAGTTAAACGAGATATCAGTGGGATAGGCATTCCCAAGCCCTAATATATCGGAAATTCTAGACCAATTGGGAAAGGCTAAATATTACTGCACTCTAGATTTGTCCAGTGGGTATCACCAAATTTTGATGGACCCACAGAATAGGGAGAAAAACAGCATTCAGAGCAAATTACCAACACTGTGAATACAAACGGATGCCTCTGGGATTGAAGGGATCACCTAGTACATTTCAAAGACTAATGACTGTTGCATTATCAGGCTAACAGGAAATAAAGATATATTTAGACGATATTATCTGTTATGGAAGTTGTCTAAAGGAACACAATGATAAATTGCGAGAGATTTTTGACCGAGTTAGGGAACACCGGCTAAAATTACATCCAGACAAGTGTGAATTTCTGAGGAAACAGGTCATATTCTTGGGGCATAAAATAACCGATAACGGAGTCCAGCCAGACGAGCGAAATGTAGAAAAGGTAAAGAAATTCCCAATACCAAAGACAAAGAAAATATTAAAAGGGTATTTAGGACTAAAAGGCTATTATAGAAAATTCAGAAAAAGATTTTAGTAAGATAGCAGCTTATTTGCATAAATTGCTAAAAGAGAACGAAAAATATGCGTGGGGAAGGCCACAACAAGAAGCATACGAAAACCTAAAAGAGAAGTAAATACATCCTCCAATATTACAGTACCCTGACTTCGGAAAACCTTTTGTGATTACAACAGATGCAAGTGGAATCGCAATTGGTGCTGTGCTATCACAAGACAAAATTGGCAACGACGTCCCAATACCATATTCATCAAGGTCACTCAATAAGGCCGAAAAAGAAAATATTCAGCTACTGAACTGGAATGTTTAGCATTAGTGTGGACAACCAAACGGTTTATACCTTATATTTATGAAAGAAAGTTTACTCTGGTCAGTGATTATAAACCGTTGACATGGATTTTTAGTGTAACATACCCTTCCTCACGTTTGTTAAAATAGAAACTGAAATTGGAAGAATACTCGTACAAAATTATATACAAACCAGGCAGATTGAATGCTAATGCAGACGCATTAAGTAGAATACCTCAACAAGATGAAGAGACAGAGGAAAGAAAAAACTCCGTAAGAGTGATAACAAACACTAACCAGGAAGAAAAAGAACCAGCAGATTTAAGTGAGGAACAAAAGACTGAACTTTTGAAAGAAGCACACGACAATCCGCTAGGTGGATATCAAGGGATTCACCGAACCCAAGACAGGTTAGCCAGATACGGTTCATGGAAAGGAATGAAAGAAGATGTGGAGAGTTAAACCCGTAAATGCGATAAATGTCAGTGAAATAAGTTTACCCAAAATAAAACCAAAATGCCAATGGTCATTACAGATACAGCCGAAACTACATTTGATAAATGTTATATGGACGTAATCAGACCATTAGATGTAACGGCACAAGGCAACAGATACATTTTAACTTTTCAGGACGATTTAAGTAAATTTACCGTAGCAACTCCAGTAGAAAGACAAGACGCTGATACCATAGCAAAAAAGTTCATAGAAGAAGTTATATTAAGTTATGGTATTCCATCATTTTTAGTAACCGATCAAGGCTCAAATATTTTAAGTCAAGTAATTAAGAGAGTATGCAGAGACTACAGAAAATACAGACAACCGCTTTTCACCCCCAGACGAATGGAGCCTTAGAAAGAACTTATTGGACTTTAGTAGAATATTTGAGACATTTCATAAAGGAAGATCACAGCAATTGGGACAAGTGGATTTTGTACTGTGTATTTGTTTTCAATACTACGAACCATAGCAGTACAGGATATACTCCATTTGAATTAATGTTCTGACGAACAGTAAACTTACCTGGAGTGCTACAAAAGGAAGCAGCCACAGTAGGATATGACTACGAGCTTTATGTACACCAATTCAAAACTAGGATGCAAGAAGCGCATCGAATAGCAAGAGAAAAAATAATAGAGGCCAAAGAGGCGAGTAAAACTTATGACAAAACAGAAAAGTCCCGAACTTTTCAAATAGGGGATAAAGTGCTATTAAAGGACGAATCAGTAAGATGTGGGAGATCAAAGAAATTAGACTCGCAATTTAGGGGTTCATACGAGGTAATAAACGTAGAATTGCCTAATGTAACAATAAAGACAAGCAGGAGGTATGAATTGAAAGTTCATGCCAATTGATTGAAACTGTATTACTGAGATCACTATTTCGCTTACAGACTCATCATGGGGATTCCAACCATAGTGGTGTGGGTGTGGTTTTTCATCAGTGGATGGTGGACCATTAATTGACAAGTGTGTGGATAGATGGACCAAATGGTGGAAATTCACACAATACAGCCATCGTCAGGGATATATTACCACCATAACGGCGACGTCGAGATAACCATAACAACTTGGAAACTGGTAACTTATGTGAATCTGAGAACATTAGATGAAAGATTTTACTCTGTGAGAAGATCAGGACTAAGAGCGATACAACACTGTAAAGAGAGATTAGAGCAACTCAATATTAGTCAGATGGAATGTAATAGACTCATTCAAGGAGTTTCGCACAATGTAGAACGATTGCAAGAGACCCAGTCCTTAATACACCAATTAACAAAACCAGTAAGGCGACATAAAAGAGGAATTCTAAATTTTGTGGGAGAACTCAGTAAAATTTTCTTCGGAACTTTGGACGAGGCAGATGCCGCACATCGATAAGATGGAATCTAGATCAGAACAATTACTAAAACTTTCGAAAGAACAAGTAGCTGTAGTCAGAGCCACTTTGTCAGGTTTAAATAGAACTGTAGATTCAGTTACAACAAACGAGCAATTGCTTCGAAACGGAATGAATAAACTAAAACAATTTATTACATACCTTCTGAGGACAACAGATTACATTCTGAAGAGAACTGCCGCATTTATGACAATCAATGTACAACTTTTGCAGTTACAAATTTTGTTAAATGAATTAAGTATAGAATACGATCGAGTTGTAAGTGCAGTAGTTCATGCTCAGAAGTGAATAATAGACCCTCACATTGTAAATCCATTGCAAATTGTCGGATATTTAAGACAAAGTCAAAATGAACTGAGAGAAGTAAAATTTCCAATACCTCTTACGGAATACGGCTATATATTGTTAAAAATTATGGAACTTGATGTATTTGTAATGGATGATATATTAGGTTATGTAATTGATCTTCCACTAATTGAAAATAATAAGTTCAATTTATATGAAATGTTACCACTACCAATTAAAATGACTTCGGGTAAATACCAGTATGCTTATATACAATCCGAGAAAGAATATTTGTTAATCGATTATTCTAAAAAACTGTATACTAAACTGTCCCCTGATCAATTAGATTGTAAGGAAATGGAGAAGCAAAGAAATATATGTAAACAAATCTTTGGGCTAATTTCAATGTACAATCAGAAGGATTGTAAGGTGACATTATACAAGACAATCACATGCCAAGTAATTGTGTTAAGAAAATGATCTATTTAGAGAGAAGTTTATGGAGTAGTTTAAGTACTAATGAATGGTTATACGTAATACCTGAGAAAGAAGACATGGCTATGTTGTGTGGTACGTACCCAGCTAAGGTTATTAAGTTAAGTGGAATAGGAATAATAACACTTAAAAACAACTGTAAAGGTTATGGATCACACATATATATCCAGTCAGACAAAGTGATCCAAACGAATTACAGCAGGAAAGAATGCCAACTGTAGATATGAATCTAGATTGTTGTGATGAAATCGAGAGAAAAATTAATATTTCATTAATAAAACTTGACTTCCTTTGAAGCACATCACATCCAATTTAGATGATTTAAGAGTAGCAGGTAAAAGGTTGGACGACATTGCTAAATTCATAGATAAAGAGCAAATGGAATTAGAATGGGACAAGAAGGTCCAAACTTATTCAGTTGTAACCTATATGAGTATAAGTGTAATCATTTTCTTCTTTATATTTATATGTTATACCAAATGTAATTGTTGTAAGTACTTGTACAAAACCTTCTTTGATGAATCAGGGGATGGGAACTACTGTCGATCAATGTGTGTAAAAACGACAGTAGTGCAAACCCCTGAAATTAATCGATTACCATTACGATCAGTAAACAGAGACGAGGAAGTGATCATATATGAAAGACATCCCAGATATGCGGATGAAAATGTAACTATAACCAATAGACGATAAAATGTTTTCTTTCAGGTGTAGAATAAGAAAAATTGGCGTAAAAAACCTTTGTAACTATGTATTAATGGCACATTGGATTAGTGCACATGACTGTAATTTTGGGGGGAGATGTTGTGATCTTAAGAAAACTTTGAAGTTTTAAATTTTAATTTCAAGTAATGACCAGAGAACAGGGCTAGGCTCGATAGCCAGTCAACATATAAAAGTTCCACCTGGAAGTAGAAACAAGATAAGGTAGCTGAGGCTGCCAAGCACGAATCATTAATCAAATAAGTTACATTTGACCATCGGTCAGAAGAAGCCGCGTGAGTCGAACTTGCGTCATTCAGGAAGCAAACAGGAGGCGCCACAATAACTGATAGTAAATAGTGTCGTGTGGAATCATAGGCGTTCTTGAGAAACAAATTAGTGAGAAATGAAAGTGTCGTGTGGAACCAACAGCTCTCGTGTGCAACCAGATCACTCAGGTTTAACAGCGTCGTGTGAAACTCAGTAAGCACAAAATGAAATAAAAGGCTAGTCAGCCGATCAGAGTGGAGTTCAGTTGGCAGATCGAGTCAGAAGCTAAAACGACAAGACGACAGCGGGGCCGCTGATGTTCGCAGCAGCTGATGCAGCAGCTAAATACTTCAACTACGAAAAGACGGAGATAGACTCGAGTGGACACCAGTAAAGTAGGAATTGTGAAGATTCAGTGGAACAGAATTGAACAGAGACTGTCAGTCCCTGTCTCTAGTAGTTAGAGGAATCTCAGAACTTAACAAGAGCAAGCGACTGTCTGATACTTGTCTCTTGAGGATGCAAGCCTTTAGTGGTGAAGTAATCATTGAAACGCAGGATCATTGTATAAGTGCATACTCATAAGGGGTAATGATCCAACACCTCATGAGGAATTGTGTTAAAATGAACATTATTTATTAACTAAAACCTTCTGCCATTCTAATTCAGTAACCTATTATGAGAAAATAACTGCTTCAACCCCAGGAGATTCTCTCCCTCTCATCTCCGATATAAAGGTTAGTAGCAAGTTCATAGTAACCCATTGTCGTTAACGTCCCGATTGTGCTACGCCAAATTCACTTACTCCAGTCCGGGATAGTGAGACTGTGCCGGGATGCGACAGAGGAGATCGAAAAAATGTATGAAGAGATTAAAGAAATTAGTCAGACTGTTAAAGGGGAAGAAAACTTAATTGTGATGGAGGACTGGAACTCTATAGAAGGAAACGGAAAAGAAGGAAATGTAGTTGGGGAATATGGACCAGGGAGAAAGAGGAGATCGACTAGAAGAATTTTGTGCAGAGCACAATTTGATGATCACAAGAACTTGGTTTAATAGTCATGAAAGAAGGTTGTATCAGAGGGCCGCGGTGGAGTAGCCGAGCGGTCTAAGGCGTCTCCCTGCGGAGCGCGCGGTTGCTCGTCGTGGAGGTTCGAGTCCTTCCTGGGGCATGGGTGTGTGTGTTGTCCTTAGGTTAGTTTACCTAGGTTTAAGTAGTTTGTAAGCTACGGACTGATGACCTCACAGTTTGGTCCGATAGATTTATAGACATTTGAACATTTTGTATCAGAGGAAGAAACCAGAAGACACTGGAAGGTACCAGATTGACTTAATAATATTAAGGCATAGGTTTACAAACTAGGTTTTAAACTGTAAGAAAAATCCAGGGGTACAAATAAACTCTGGCCATAACTTATTAGTTATGGATTGTAAATTAAAACTAAAGAGACTGCAGAAAGGTAGAAAACTAAGGAGATGGAACCTGGACAAATTGAAGGAACCAGGGAGTATTGTGCAAGGATTGTCTGAAATGCGGGAGAGTAATGCAGTAGAAGAAGAATGGGTATCTCTGAGATATATGGTAGTGAAGGCTGCAGTGGATCATATAGGCAGAAGGACAAGTCCTAATAGAAATCCTTGAAAAACACAGGAGCTACTAAACTTAACTGAAAACGTAAAATATAAAACTGCATCAAATGAAGCAGGCACAGGGAAATACAGACGTCTGAAAAATGAGGTTGAGATGAAGTGCAGACTAAGTATGTAGGAGTGGCTTGAGGAGAAATGCAAGGTCGTAGAAGAATGTATAACTATCGGAAAGATAGATGCCGCCTACAGGAAAATAAAAAGAGACACTTCCAGACAAGAAAAGCAGCGGTAAGAATAATAAGAACTCAGATGGAAAAACAGCAAAAGCAAAGAAGGGAAAGCTGAAAGTTGGAATGAATACATAGAGGGCCTGTACAAAGGAAATAAACTTGAAGGCAGTATTCTAGAAATGCAAGACGAAGTAGAAGAAGATGAGATAGGAGATATTACACTGCGAGAAAAAATTGACAGAGCAGTAAGATTTGATTTGAAACAAGGCCCCTGGAGTAGATCATGTTCTGAACTGCTATTATCGTTAGGAGAGCCAGTGATGAAGAAATTATTCCACCTGGTATGCAAGATGTATGAGACAGGGAAAACACCATCAGATTCGAAGAAGGATACACTGATTCAAATTCGAAAGAAAGCAAATTGAGACAAATATGAAAATTACAGAACTATCAGTTTAATAATCATGGTTGCAAAATACTAACACGAATTATTTACAGGCGAATGGAAAAAATGGTAGAATCCGACCTCGTGGAAAATCAGTTTGGATTTAGGAGAAATGAAGGAACACGGGAGGCAATAATGACATTACGACTTATCTTAGAAGATAGGCTAAGGAAAGGGAAACCTACGTTTTTCGAATTTGTGGGTCTGAAGAAAGCTTTTGACAATGTTGACTGGAATACACTCTTCCAAATTCTGAAGGTAGTAGGGGTAAAATATAGGGAGCGAAAGGGTATATTCAATTTGTACAAAAACCTGACAGCAATTATTAGAGTCGAAGAGCATGAAAGGGTCTCAGTGGATGGGAAGGGAGTAAGACAGGGTTGTAGCCTTTCGCCAGTGTTGTTCAACCTGTACATTGAAGAAGCTGTGAAGGAACGCAAAGAGAAATTTGGAGAAGGAATTAAAGTTCAGGGAGAAGAAATAAAAACCATGCGGTTTGCTGACGACATAGTAATTCTGTCAGGACCACAAAGGACCTGGAAGAGCAATTAAACGGAATGGACGCTGTCTTAACGTGAAGGTATAAGATGAACATTAACAGGAGTAAAATGGAGTGGAATATCAAAAAATCTGGCGATTTTGAAGGAATTAGGTTAGGTAATGAGACAGTAAAAGTAGTAGATCACTTTTGTTATTTGAGTAGCAAGATAACTCCTGCTGGCCTAACAAAAGAAGATTTAAAATGCAGAATGGCTATGGGAGGAAAAGCGTTTTTGAAGAAGCGAAATTTGTTGACATCCAATATTTCAGCAAGATCCCAAGTTATCCGGCTGCCGGCGTGGCGCAATGGATAGCATCACCAATTGCTGTGTTGAAGGTCACCAGTTCAACCTCGTCCACCGGCAAAAATGTATTCCATTGTAATTATCATTTCCAGAATGTTCTACATATTTCTTTTGTTTACTTGTAATGTCAACATGTTTCTTATGTAAACTGTTCTTATAATTTCTGGTACATTATGTCTGTGTATAAATCGCAGAGCACTCTGCCCGAGAGGAAGTCAGTGCTGCGTGTATGCTTCAGTTCGCAATAATCCTGCTTTCAGTATAAGTGCTGTGTTCAGTTGACAAACCTGCCTTCGAAGTCAAGCCTGCTTCCATTGCAACGCGACATTGTTTGGTGAAGGCGCGGGGTATCCTGTGCAACATCTGCATCACCGTGGCTCCGATTAGGTAACGTAAAAGCAACGCATACACGGATTAGAACCGGAATACAAGGAATATACCGAGTACATCCTTCCGAAAGTCCGAATCATCAGAAGACCCATTGACCCAAACCAGCAGTAAGCCAGTTGCACATCAGACACCCGTCGGTGTTCTCTGGAGACGCTGGACAGGACCCCATTAAATGGCTAAAAGGGTTCGACCTAGTCGCCAAGTATAACAGGTGGGATGATTCAATGTGCTTGGCCAGCGTTCATTTCTATCTGGACGGAACAGCTCAGCAATGGTTTGAAAAGAACGAAGAGAAGCTGAATGACTAGGAAACGTTCCAAACGATACTTAGAAAGATGTTTTTAGTCTGCCAGCGACAAATCCGCTCAGCGAAAGAACAACTGAAGAACCGAGCCCAACGTCATGGTGAGCCGACACAGTTGTACATACATAATGTTTTGGCCCTGTGTAACATATTTAACCCGGATATGACTGAGGCTGACAAAATCACGCACCTGATGAAGAGTATTGCAGAAGACATGTACAGTCGCTGACAGAATTCGCCAGACCCCTCGGCTAATCGCAATGCACGTCCGCTAAGTTTTCCTGCCAGTTTGGAAATATAAACAGTTAGGGGGCCCGGGTAGGACATACAGATGAAAATGCCCCATGGGATATTTTTCGTCAGCGGTGACAGCAGGCGGACTTTTGTCAGTGCCGGCAACTCACTCTCGCTAAACTACTGCGCTGTTAGCTCATTTCGTTTACAGCCCAGTCAAAGAAGGAAAATAGGGGAAATATTCGTGTAGGATGGTTTCATCAAAAGTTAGTTGCTGGATTTTGTTTGATGAAACACTTTGGATTGAGCCGTGCCACTACCAGGCTTCTTGAAGTATATGTTAGTATCTGGCCAGGAAAAAGTAAGAAGTAAAATAACTAAGTTGATATCTTCGCTTATTATCGCGACAGTGGCAGTGGGTTAGAGGGCAGCGTCTTGATGCACAGTTCACTATTGAGACAAAGCAATTATTACATGAAACTTCTGATCCGTGAATGTAATTAAACCTTTAAATGGCAGAATAAACAATTAGAGTGCGGGTAGAAACGTACCTTAAAAGATTGCGTGAAGTGCTGCGGAGGGTATAGTGTTAGTATGAACGTAAATTGAAGAGCGAATAGTTCTTATGGTATGGGAAGGCGCCGTTCCCAGAAAAAAGCCACAGAATGCCGAATCCATTTCCCGCCTTCCATTGCAAGGTAGTGTATAGAAAGGTATGTAGATTCTGTTGGGTATTCCTTTCAGTATTAACGCACTGTGATTTATGAGATGCTCTGTGGAAGGGTCGGTATAACTTTATAAAACACTTTGTAATTTCCTTTTGCGACGTAATGGGGTAGACAGAGCGGCGCTCGCTTTCTCGCTATTCGTTTTGCAGGCGCACAAAGAACGGCAATGCCTGACCATTCTAGCGGTCTGCCCTTTCCCGCACCTTCTGCCCTCCAACCTCCCCCCATCCCCACCCCTTCCTGCTGTCACCTGTCACATCTCCACAACAAATCATATGCCTAATACTGTTCCACTGTACTTAAATATGTTGTATACATTTAATATTTTGTCTTAGTCCATTCTGTTTATCAATAACTATATTAACATATTGGCTGCCAAAGGTATACTTTGGGTTACCGACCCCCGGGGATCATTTACTTTTATCCATATTCTGCTTTAGTTTACTTGAAGTAAGCTATTTAAGTACAAATAAGTTAAAAATATTGCAATTTAGTACCTTAGTTCATGTTTTTTTGTGTGAGTTATATGTGACTCACATGGCGCCAGAGTAAAGTGTCAGGTGTGTCATTTGCTATGTCGCTAATAATTTTGGGTTGGTACTCCTGTAAGTCTTTCATTCCACAACATTATTTGCGTACAGTTCCATTATTGTTTTTCTGCATTGTTAGTACAGTCTTTATTCAGTGTTGTTTGCTCCGTAACACAGTGATATTGTAGCAGGAGAAAGTGCCTCTTAGAAGTTATGCAGATGAACAAAAGCTTGTACAGAAGCTTTTAGATGAAGTTATGGACATAAGTGACAAATATGAAGTTACTACTGAGATGGAAAAATAAGAGGAATATGTTGATGCTGAGTACTGTTCATGGAGAGGAAGAAGCTGAAATTCAAACCAAGAGGGGCACAACGAAAAAACCAGCAATGATAACTGACTATAATCAGTCATTTATAGATCTCTCTCACCAAATGAAGTTCTATATTGTCTAAGGCGGGTTGTGAAATCTTACAAGAAGCTTGCAGTTGAACTGTTGACAGGGTCAGCACTGTTAAATGCTCTTGTGATTTACCGATACATCAACAAGATCATCTCAATCACAGAATTCAAAGAGGAAGTGACTTTGAGACTACTCCATACAGAAGATGCCGATGCCCCTGAGAAATCTCTCACTGTAGCCACCGAGCTGCCTGCAGATTGTGCTCTTGTGAAGATGGTAGCACCAAGTCATAGGTGTACGGATACTACGTAAAAATGAAGAATGAATTTGTACGAGAGCAAGCTGTCAAGAAATGCAGACAAACTACATGGAATTGTAAGAAATTGTGACTCACATTTTTGCGAAGAGTGTTTCTTCATAAAGCACAGTGCATGCAGTGTTAGTGATATAAAGTGGAATTATCCAATTTTTTCAGTCTTTTTCACTATTGTTGCAATTAGAGTTGGAGAATTTAATTAAAACTGTATGTGATTTACAATCTACTGTATAAGTAATATGTAATACCAAATAATAAATTACAAAAAGAAGGAAACTCCAATACGACTGGTCCATGTGAGTTATACATAATTCACGATATGAAGTGTCAATAACTACTCTTGAGCTCTTGAAAACTGGAGACCACGAACATGATTTGTTACTGGGGCCATAAAGTACTGTAACACCAAGTCACAGCACGCTACTGTGGGTTTAGATTAGATTAGATTAGATTAGATTAATACTTGTTCCATAGTTCATGAATACGACACTTCGTAATGATGTGGAACGTGTCAGTTAAATGAAGTGTGTCTATACATAATATTACATGACACTCAATATTTGCATTTTTTATTTTATTTTATTTTTTTTTATTTTTTTAAAAGTTTTTCCTTAAGTACTAACTTTTATCTAGAAATTCATCTAATGTGTAGAAGGAATTGCCATTCAGAAATTCTCTTAATTCATTTTTAAATGCTAGTTGGCTATCTGTCAGAATTTTGATACTACTAGGTAAGTGACCAAAGACTTTTGTGGCAGAAAATTTAACCCCTTTTTGTGACAGAGCTAAATTTAACCTTGAATAGTGTATGTCACCCTTTCTCCTAGTGTTTTAGCTATGCACGCTGCTGTTACATTTGAATTCAGTTGGATTGTTAATAACAAATTTCATAAGTGAATATATATATTGTGAAGGTACTGTGAAGATTCCTAGATCCTTAAACAAATGTCTGCAGGAAGATCTTGGGTGGGCTCCAGCAATTATTCTGATGACCCGCTTTTGGGCAATGAATACTTTCTTACTAAATGATGAATTGCCCCAGAATATGATGCCATAAGAAAGCAGAGAATGAAAATAGGCATAGTATGCTAGTTTACTGAGTTGTATATCACCAAAGTTTGCAATCACCCTAATAGCATAAGTAGCTGAGCTCAAACGTTTCAGCAGATCTTCAATGTGTTTCTTCCAATTCAACCCCTCATCAATGCATAAACCTAAAAATTTTGAATATTCTACCTTAGCTATAGATTTCTGGTTGAAGTCAATATTAATTAATGGTGTGATGCCATTTATTGTGTGAAACTGAATATACTGTGTTTTTTCAAAATTTAAAGAGAGTCCATTTACAGAGAACCATCTAATAATTCTCTGAAATACTTCATTGACAATTTCATCAGTTAATTCCTGTGATTCGGGTGTGATAGCGATACTTGTATCATCAGCAAAGAGAACTAGCTTGGCATCTTTATGAATATAGAAAGGCAAATCATTAATATATATTAAGAACAGCAAAGGTCCCAGTACCGAACCCTGTGGCACCCCATGCTTGATAGTTCCCCAGTTTGAGGACTTGGCAGTTTTTTGTATATTATGTGAATTACTTATATCAACTTTCTGAACTCTTCCAGTTAGGTATGATTTAAACCACTTGTGCACTTTTCCACCCATACCACAGTAGTTAAGCTTATCTAGAAGAATTCCATGGTTAACACAATCAAAGGCCTTTGATAGATCACAAAAAATCCCAACGGGTGATTTACGGTTATCCAAAGCATTTAATATTTCATTAGTGAAATTGTGTATTGCATTTTCTGTTGAAAAGCCTTTCTGGAAACCAAACTGACATTTAGTTAGAACTTTATTTTTATTAATATATGAAGTTACTCTGGAATACATTACTTTTTCAAGAATTTTTGATAGAGCAGTCAGAAGTGAGATTGGGCGGTAGTTGTTGACATCCAATGTATCACCTTTTTTATGAAGTGGTTTGACAATAGCATATTTCAGTCTATCAGGGAAAATACCCTGCTCCAGTGAGCTATTACAAATGTGGCTAAGAATCCTACATATTTCTTGGGAACAAGCTTTTAATACCCTGCTGGATATGCCATCAATGCCATGAGAGCTTTTACTCTTGAGGGAGTTTATTAATTTCCTAATTTCAGATTGAGAGGTGGGTGGGATTTCCATTGCATCAAACTGTCTAGGTATGCCCTGTTCCATTAACTGCCTAGCTTCTTCTAATGAACATTTGGATCCTATATTCTCCACAACATTTAAAAAATAATTATTAAAAGTGTTTTCGACTTCTGACTTTTTGTTTGTAATTTTTTCATTCACTTTGATGGTAATGCTGTCTTCCTGTGTTCTTGGTTGCCCTGTCTCCCTTGTTATAATATTACAGATTGTTTTAATTTTATTATTTGATGTACTAATCTCAGACATGATGCACATGCTTTTGGATTTTTTAATAACTTTCCTTAATACAGAACAGTAGTTTTTATAATAGTTGAGTATTACTGGGTCACTACTCTCTCTTGCTGTCAGATACAGTTCCCTTTTCCGGTTACAAGATATTTTTATACCTTTGGTAAGCCATGGTTTTTTGCTTGGTTCCTTACAATTAAATTTGACTAATTTCTTGGGGAAACAGTTATCAAATACCCTTACAAAAGTATCATGAAATAAATTGTATTTTAAATTAGCATCAGGTTCCTTGTAGACTTCATCCCAATCTAACTGCTGAAGACTTTCCGTGAAATTTCTAATTGTCGATTCATTAATTGTACGAACAACTTTGGAGGACTGATTCAAATTACAGAAAGGAGATATATCATATAATGTAACTAGCTGTGCACCATGATCAGAAAGACCATTCTCAACAAGACATGCAATAATGTTGTTAAACCTATCTTGATCTATAAAAAAATTGTCTATCAATGTGCTGCTGTTCTTTACTACCCTAGTAGGAAAATCAATAACAGATCTCAAATTGAAAGAACCAAGTAAGACTTCCAGGTCAGTCTTCTTATTACACTCTTGCAGTGAATCAACATTGAAATCCCCACATACAATAATTTGCTTCCCCCTATCTGACAGATAGCACAACAAGGCATCCAAGTATTCCAGGAATAAATGAAAGTTTCCTGAGGGAGGCCTATACACTGTGACAATTATAAAAGAACCACCCTTCAGTTTAAGCTCACAGGCACATGCTTCTATGTGTTGCTCTATACAAAATTTTTTTGTTTCTAAATTTTTTACGCTGTGACAATTTTTGACATAAATGGCAACTCCTCCCCACACCTTCTTTTCTCTACTTGCATGTGCTGCTAGTTTATACCCACTAATATTTACTTTATTCATATCAGTGATAATGTGATGCTCAGACAGGCATAGTATATCTATTACATTGTCAGCTTCTATAGTTTCTAAACAAATCAGGAGCTCATCTACTTTATTCTTTAAACCCCCAATATTTTGATGAAAAATACAAACATTATTTTTTAATTTACTATTGTTAGAATCTTGTGATATTTTAACAGCTTTATTACCTGCCTGTCTGGGCTTCTCATTGGACACTGAACTTATCCTAAAAAAGATGTACTCCCAAGAGTTGCAGTGTCCCCCCTTATAGATTTTCCTATCAACCCAGCCAGTTTTCCCTTCCCTTTCCTATTGAGGTGCAGGCCATGCACCACGGAGCTTTAAATAGAAAAATGTCCGTGAGTTGTATTTACTTAACGTAGCCCGAAGAGAAGACTTCCTGTGACTTATATTTAACTCTTGTGGCAGTCAATGTGTTAAAACATTGTTTTCTACAAGTTGGGAATTTTTGTATTTCTTGTAACACGAATACTATTAGTCCTTGAAAAAAATTCATAATTATTGTTCGCGACTCACTGTGTATGACGAACTTAATGAGTGGCGTTTTTCAAGTCGTGGGTATATCGTTCGTGTTTCCTCACGCACCAAAGTCAGAATGAAAGAATACCTACTGGAGTAATACAATTCTTCAAATTGTTAGATTGCAGATGTTGGCAAAGATATGATTTCTTATCGGTAAGCGTTTTATAGTAACAATTAAAAAATAGTCAATTTTATTTTATCAATTATTTTACAATCTTTTCCTGGCTTTGGTTTTTGCAAAATCATCAATAAGGTCTGTTAAATCTAGACTTGCTGCAGACTTGTTTTCGATTGCTATGAGTGCCAAATGTCCGAGTCGATCTTGAGCCATACTGTACCTCAGATGCGTTTTGATAATTTTAATTTGCTGAACGCCCTTTCGGCTGCTGCAGAAGAATAAAACTGCGGTAAATACTTCCGTAACCTCACATTCTAATAATGCATATGTTGTTATAATTTACTTACATTATTGGCGAACTGTCCATGTTGGAGTCATTTTCGGCAGGAAAAATTAAAAGTCGAAATTCCTTCATTCAACTAAAATATTATATAGGGTAAGGTGGTACAATTGCGATCATTTCGGACACTTGTTATTGTAACTGGAAATATATTGAGAAAAAAAATAATTTTAACTATGGCCTTTGTTCTTGGATTTTTAATGAATATGTAACACAAATATTATACAATTACAAAAGTTGGTATAAACACAAAAAGAGGTTACAGAATTGAGAAGAATCGATCGAAAATGTACCACAATAGGTACAATTGTGATCACTTCCTGGTACAATTTTGATCACTTGCATCTTCCACATATAAAGCACTTTTACCCTCGGGCACCAACGCATACTTCGTGGTACCAAACATTGCATTTTTGGCAGCGAATCCAGTCACCCTTAGCTACTGATTCTGCACTATAATAATTCAATAAACAAAATCCACAATTATTTTCGTTATTTTCTGGCGAATTGATGTTTGGTAAACTTCTTTCATCATTACTCACAGACGTAGATTTCCGTTTATTGTTCTTGTTGCATTTGTTCATTGTTTTCCTTGTGCCCTGTTGAAAAAGTTTCCTCTTTCTGCGGAGGTTATCCAGGTTTTCATCTTAAGTGATTCTAGCTGATGTCTGTGTTTTCTTCTTCCGAGACGATAATTTTTTCTCTGGACTTGGCAGAATGTCCCTGACAGCATCGTGCTGAGAAATTGTACTGGACCCTGGCGTTAGGGATTTGTTGTGTTCTTCAGTTACATCTTTTGACGATGAGGGTTCTTCTCCCATAATGCTGTTAGTAGCTTTACTGGTGGAGATTGAAGGAGCAGGAGCCTCGAATAACGTTGAAGGTGCAAATTTCTCGTCGGGAACAATGTTTTTGCAAAATGGCATTATTCCTGTACATTGGAACCCGTTGACTGCGCACCCAATGGACGCAGCTTTGCCCCAGGCATCACAGAAAATAGTACAGAATCGTTGTTTTGTAAAGTTTTCATTGGGACTGTGATGAATCCAGTTAGTTGCACTTCTGTGATATTGAGCCTTTAGGGACTTGAAGAAAGTTCTATCTAATGGTTGCAGTACATGTGTACTGTGCGGAGGCAAACCCAAAAGTTCTATCCCATTTTCCTGACAATATTCTACAGCATCTAAGCTGGTGTGGCTGCCATGGTTGTCAACAATAAGAACTGTAATAAGGCTACCCATTGTTTTGTATTTGTTGAAGTGTCGCAGCTGGACTCCATTTATTGTAGATTTTCTTTTCTGTTCGTTTTCGTGGCATCTAGAAAATAAGAGGTGGCTTTAAAAATCGCGTAGGAAAATCTTTAAATATACAGAATTCATTTGTAATAATTGTGTATAATGTGTCTATGGTAACCAATCGTGACGGACTAAACTGAAAAACTGCATTGATCAAACTTGTACTAGGGTATCGAAATTGTACCATTTTTTCTGATCGAAAATGTACTATTGGCGTGAGTGACTTCACGCGTAAATAGTAGTGAATTCTGCCAAGAAATGGCAGCACATGTCACAGAGGCTTTCTCTGTAGGTGCCTCAGAAAACGCCCGAATGGAAAACAAGTTTCTAACCTCACTAATATAGAATTTGCAAGCGCGTGGAAACTAGAAAATTTATAAGAGCGCGTTAGACGAAGTAGCTTCACTTACCTCTTAACAGGAAAAAATTTATATTTCCGTAGTACAAACTGGTGTATTCTTGGAAAACACAGGAGGAGCTGTAGAAACCTGCTACACTAGGACGCCACACAAAGGCAAGTGCTACCAACACTACGAGACTGACAAATGGAGCGAAACCTTATGTTGATCGGAATTGTACCTATATCGAATTTGTACCACCTTACCCTACAGTATAACATCTATTATCCGAAGTAATTTGGGGACCTGGATATTCGGAAAACCGGTTTATTCGGATATTCCAACTGTACACTTCTAAAAATGTTTGTTAAGCTTATGGGACTTAACTACGGGGCCATCAGTCCTTAAACTTACAAACTACTTATCAACTACCTTATACTAAGGACGGCACAAATATCCATTCCCGAGGGGGGATTCGAACCCCCGACCGTATTGGCCGTGCATACCGTGACTGGAGCGCCTCAGTCTCCTCGGCCACCGCGGCCGGCTGTACACTTCTTTTAACAATAAGAAGTACTGTACAGTAGATATATTTACACTGTATTTGGAGGAGCGCGATACTTCACATTGCACGCTGCAACACTTGGAAGACGCAGCTGTTGCTGTGAGCAGCTCTGATGCTGCCGCTACTTCTGCCGACTGAAGTGTGCCGATTGGTGGACACATTTACTGGCAGCTTCGCCTGTCAGCAGCGCGTCTTGTGAAGGCCCAATTAGGAGCATTGTTCTGCCAGCCCCCAGCCGGTGGCCTAGTGCGGCTACTGTGGGAAACTTGGTTTGAGGGGAAGGGGATATGATGGACGATAGGGTGGGAAAAAAGTAAAAGAAAAAAAAATTTAACGCTCTACTGTAACTTTTTTCGATCGTCGCTCACGAAGGGCGAAGGGCCTCTGGAGGTTGGGGGCCCCAGGGCACTGCCCCCACCCCCTAGCCCTATGATAGCTACGCCTCTGTCTTCCAGTATCTCAGCTAGTTGTAACAACACGCGCGCTTTCTGTGCGACGTGAAGGGGACTTTGCAAACGGATATTAGAAACTGCTTTGCGTTTTTGCCAGTGTGTTTTAAGCTATTCGCGACCGACATATTCCTTTGCACATTTCTTCTCTTATAGTTTCAGTGAACGAAGACAGCAATAAGAATTGAGATGCTGCTGTTGGTGAATATTGTGGGACGTTACTGACACATTCTACTGAAAAATGTGCATGTATAACAAAGAAGTAATTGAATTACAAGACAGGAAGCAAATTACCGACATTAGCCACTACTTAAAGTAACCTTCATCACACAAGTGCAAGTCTACGAATGTGTACTGGGTGCTACACCGGCACACTTGCTGGAGAGACGCTACTACACTTATTCGATGAGTGAGCAGACAAAACAGACCCAGTTCTAAGCACTTTGTTATGAAGCGCTAAGAGCTGCAGTGTAATTAATGTTCGGAGCGATCGCGTGATCGTTTCCGCACACCGTCTCGGTCGCGCTATAGCGACGACAACATATGGAACTAAGATCCGGCTTGTTCAATAGCAGAAGTTTGAAAGATTTGTTTACCTAGTAACAGCATAAATAGACAGATTAATGCTTTATTGCAAGGACCGATAGAATATTCGATTTCGGTGTCGCTTACGGCCAGATTCGGCCAATATATTGGTTTCGGCCGCAGTTTGGGTTTCGGCCAAAAATCAGCCGAATCTTCCGCTTGGCCGAAATTTGCTTCCTTGAACTGATTGATGAAATCCGGTCGCTTTCTGGACGGACTGAGTGAACAATAAAGCTTTACCTTAGTTGACGGTGAGCCGTTTACCTGCTGGGAGTCTCTCTTCACGAATTGTGGTTATATTGTTGTTAAGCACAATATTGCCGAATTGTATCTAATAGTAGGGTTGCTAACTTTTTTTGTTGTTGGTCAAAATAAGAGAGACTTCGACTCGACAAAATGAATAGGCACAATTTAATTACATCTTATTTTTCTTACTCAAAAATTTCATCACGGATTTACGTTTGCCATAATTGACACTAGCATTATCGGCACTATAGGACAAAATGTTATTTACGTTTAATGAATGAGATTCAAGATTATTTTCTATCAAAGCATGAATACCACTAGCACTCTCATCTGCTAGTTTCACAAAATCTAATAGTTTATTTCTGATACCAACACAAGGTTCAAAGTACCTGATTACTACAGGAAACATTTTCCTGTTCTTGAAATTCGACACATCTACAGCCACAGATAAAAAGGCGCTACACTTCTCTGGATAATTCAGCACATCTAAGAAATCACTTACACTTCTAGGCGATAAAACGTTTTCTTGCAATGGACTCTGCTTTCGTCCTACCACAACGTATTTTTTTGGCCACATCCGAATCCATAAATATGTTCTTTGCAAGTTTATTTGCACAGTCCATGGCTATTATAATTAGATTGTGGTTCACTAACTCACCCACTGCAACTTCGTCGGATTCACTACTAGTGGGTCTATCACTCATGCACTGAAAATAGCTGGATATCTGAGATGTGTTACTTCCCAAAACTCTGCTTTTGTGTCCTTCCGTGTTGGCGTGCTGCTGACAGTCTGTATTACCACCACGAGCTACGCCGAATTCACGCTTGCAAAGGGTGCAATACGCTTTATAATTGTTTCCTTTTGCACGATAAACACATGAATGAGTTTCTTACCATTTCTTATGATGTACGTACACAGAAGTACTTTCTTTTTAGGCGGAGTTTTCGATTCTTCCATTTTCACGTAACTCGGATGAGGCAGAACGACAAAGAAACAAGATAATCACAACGTGACTTGCGGCACCGTGTTTGTGTTTTGTTTTGTGTTCCCCACAAACGCTGTAGTAACTGTATCGATAATACTACGCCTAATCGATTAATCAATGTTGTAACGATAGTCCAGCAACGAGATTTGATATATGTGGCAGGTTTAAATCTTAATCGGTGACATTTTCCTCAAATACGGGAGATACAACCTCCCGTATAAAATAAAAACAGGAGACGGGAGTTGGCTTAAAAATTAAGTAAAATACGGGATTACCCGTATAATACGTGAGAGTTGGCAACCCTATCTAATAGTGATATACTATGTCAGTAACAATTTAACTTATTCAGTATTGTACGTGAGCAACGAGTTACATTGTTATGCTGTAAAGTTTTATTGATGAGTTTCGTTCAAATCGAGAAACTTAATCAATATCAAATATGGACATAGGAAACATTGACCATGTGCCTCACCCCTTTTCCTATTAATTTCGCCTACATTTATACTGATAACACTCATTGTCAGTAGCAACTGTGACTTTATTTCGCCTGCATAACACAGATAGCGCTTGTAGCGTGACCTGTAAATTATATCCAGTATTCCGACAGAGAAAGACACTTTGGTAGCGATTCTGTCCAATATTGTCCTCCACTCAGAACCCTGGACGTGGAAAAAACCACTAATTTCACGGGTTAATGGGACAATAGTATCGTATTAATATACTGTCACAGGAACAACAACTGAATATACAGTGCAAAATTTTTACAAACTAATGATAAATTAAAGTTCAGTATGATTAGAAGTCACGAACTCGTCGCCCTTACTTCCTTCAGTAAGTTATAGTACCCAGTCAGTGGCCTATGTACTCCAAAACTATTTAAAATCTAGTCTGAGTTGCGCTTAGGTTCAGGAGTACGTTAAAGTCTAGAACAAATATTACCTGCGATACTATTTCCTCACTACTACCGATATCTCTGAATCGCTATACTAATCGGGAGAAAGTATAATTAATCGTCACCGCCAAGGCAAGCTCACAAGCATACACTCTGATTTGAATAAGTACAAAAATTCACTTAAGGCTCTACCCTGCAGCCCTGTGTCGCCACTCCCGATATTATATATCATCAGCCGACACACAGATAACATTTACTACGACACCCTAAATCGATAAAATTTAATGAACCTCTATGTTATTTTCCAAGATGTTCAGAAGAACTAGATCGGAGGGTTTTCCTAGTCATAGCGTGTGTGATCAGGATACTTTTTTCCTTTTTAAACAAACACAAGTTACGATTGCAGCCAGTATTTGATACCGCAGTCGATCAGACACTGTTCGAGTGCGATAACAATTGTTGTAATTTACCCACTATTAAAGTTTCCTCTTAAGGACGCACGCTAATCTTACACATACATAACATAAACGAACGTAAACCAATTATATACTCTCTAACTACATAAAATGCTGAAGAATTTAATTCTAGTGTTATCATGATCACGAGGATCATTTATTTTAAACAAGATTAACATTTTGTTTTTGTCAATATTAACAAATTTCTTTAATTACAATCATTCTTCCTAGATAGCCAACTACTTTCCTGATGTTCTCTATCTTTTTTTTAACAAAAAAATATAAAATAAATCTACGGCGCCTGCACCACTTCTCGAACACCTCTTATGAATAAGTTTTATAAAAACAAAGGCGAGGGCCGTTCTTCAAGTGTGGGCAATAATAAATAACCAAATACTAATCTCCCGTACCCCAAATTCGTCTGCCATCAATTTTCTTTGAGCAGCCTAGGGAAATAATGAATGCAACTGTAACACTCATATGGTTTTGCTCCTTTTGCAACAGACAAGTTCTGATTCTCGAAATTGATATTAATAAAATATTATCCGTCCTTAGAATCTGTGCAATATTGAGAAAATAAGAAGATATTGAACAAAGAAAACAAAACTATGCATCAGTCATGAAAGGAATTAAATGTTGTTGTTGTTGTGGTCTTCAGTCCTCAGACTGGTTTGTTGGAGCTCTCCACGCTACACTGTCCTGTGCAAGCCTCTTCATCTGAGAATACGTTCGACAACCTACATCCTTTTGAATCTGCTTACTATATTCGTGCCTCGGTCTCCCTCTACGATTTTTACCCCACACGCTTCCTTCTAATGCTAAGTTGACGATTCCTTGACGTCTCAGAATGTGTCCATCCAATCTATCCCTTCTCTTAGTCAGGATATGTCAGAAACTCCTTTTCTTCCCGATTCGGTTAAGCACCACCTCATTAGTTGCCTGATCTATCCATCTAATTTTCATAATTCGCCTGGTAACACCACATTTCAAAAGCTTCTATCATCTTTTTATCTAAACTCCTTATCGTCCACGTTTCACTCCCATACGATGCTACACTCCAGACAAATACTTTCAGAAAGGACTTCCTAACATTTAAATTAATATTGGATGGTGACAAGTTTCGCTTCTTTTAAATGTTCAAATGTTTGTAACTCTATCGCACCGAACTGCGTGGTCATCAGTCCGTAGCTTACAAATTACTTAAACTAAGGTAAACTAACCTAAGGACAAAACACACACCCATGCCCCAGGGAGGACTCGAACCTCCACGGCGAGCAACCGCGGGCTCCGCAGCTAGACGCTTTAGACCGCTCGGCTACTCCACCGCGGCTCGCTTCTTTAGAAACGCTTTTCTTCCCATAGCCATTCTACATTTTATATCTTCTTTACTTCGGCCATCAGAAGTTAACTTGTTCCCCAAATAACAAAATTCATCTACTACTTTTATTGTCTCATTACCTAATCTAATTCCTTCAGCATCGCCTGATTTTCTGACATTGCATTCCATTACCTTCGTTTTACTCTTGTTAATGTTCATCTTATATCTTCCTTTCAAGACACTGTCCATTCCATTCAAATACTCTTCCAGATCTTTTGCAGTCTCTGACAGAATTACTATGTCATCGGCAAATCACAATGTTTTTATTTGTCCTCCCTGCATTTTAATGCCTTCTCCAAATTTCTCCTTCCATTCCTTCACTGCCTGATAAATGTACATATTGAACAACATTGGGGAAATGCTACAACCCTGTCTTATTCCCTTCCCAACCTCTGCGTCCCTTTCTTGTCCTTCGACTCTAATAACCGCTGTCTGGGTTTTATTTTTGTATAGGTTGAATAGAACTCTTCGCTCTCTATATTTCACCCCTGATACCTTTAGAATTTGGAAGAGTATATTCCAGTAGACATTGTCAAAAGCTTTCTCCAAATCGACAAACGCTAAAAACGTAGGTTTCCCTTTCCTTAGCCTATCTTCTGAGATAAGTCTTAACGTGAGTATTGCCTCCCGTATTCCTACATTTCTCCTAAATCCAAACTGATCTTCCCCGAGGTCGGATTCCAAAAGTTTTTCCATTCGTCTGTAAATAATTCGTGTCAGGCACCCATGACTTATTAAACTGATAGTTTTGTAATTTTCACGCTTGTCTGCTCTTGCTTTCTTTGGAATTGGAATTAGAATATTCTTCTTGAAGTCGGAGTGTATTTCCCCTGTCTCATACATCTGACATACCAGGTGATACAATTGTTTCATGACTGTCTCTCCTAATGATATCAGCAGTTCAGACGGAATAACATCTACTCCAGGGGCCTTGTTTCGACTCACGTCCTTCGGCGCTCTGTCAAATTCTTCCCGCAGTATCATATCTCCTATCTCATCTTCCTCCACTTCGTCTTCTATTTCTAGAATACTGCCTTCAAGTTTACTTCCTTTGTATAGACCCTCTATATACTTCTTCCACAGTTCAACTTTCCCCAGTTTGCTTAGTACTGGTTTTCCGTCAGAGTTCTTGATAGTCATACATCTGTTTTCCAAATATCTATTTTATTTTCCTGTAGGCGGTATCGATCTTTCCCCTAGTTATGAATTGTTCTACGGTTCTGCATTTATCCTCTAGCCACTCCTGCTTAGCCAATCTGCACTTCCTGTCAATCTCATTTTTCAGACGTTTGTACTCCCTTTTTCTTGTTTCACTTGCTGAATTTTTATATTTTCCCCTCTCATCTATCAAGTTCAGTATATCCTGTGTTACCCAGGGATTTCTGTTAGGCCTTGTCCTTCTGCCTATATGGTCCTCTGCAACCTTCACTACCCTATCTCTCAGATCTACCCATTCTTCTTCTACTGTATTACTTTCCCTAGTTTCAGCCAGTACTTGCCTAATGCTCCCTCTGAAACTCTCAACCACCTCTGGTTCCTTCAATTTGTCCAGGTTCCATCTCCTAACCTTTCTATGTTTCTGCAGTCTCTTAAGTTTTAATCTGCGGTTCATAACCAATAAGTTATGGTCAGAGTCTATATCTGCCCCTGGATATGTCATACAGTTTAGAACCTGTCTTCTAAATCTATTCCTTACCATTATAAAGTCAATCTGGTACCTTCCAGTGTCTCCTGGTCTCTTCCACGTACACAGCTTTCTTTCATGATGATTAAACCAAGTGTTGGTGATCATTAAAATTCTACCAAGCGATCACCTCTTTCATTCCTTTTTCACAGTTCATAGTCACCTACTACATTTACTTCTCTTTCTTTTCCAGTCCCCCATCACAATCAACTTTTCGTCTCCCTCAGCTTTCTGAATGATTTCTTTTATCTCTTCATACATTTTTTTCGATATCCTCATCATCGGCCGTGCTAGTTGGCATATAAACTTGCACTACTGTGGTCGGAGTTGGCTTCGTTCTTATTTTTACTACGATAATGCATTCACTATGCTCTTCATAGTAATTACTCGCATTCCTATTTTCTTATTATCAGACCTACTCCTGCATTACCACAAACTGATTTTGTATTGATAACCCTGTACTCACTTGACCAGAAATCCTGTTCATCCTGCTACCGAACTTCACTAATCCCTACCATATCTAACTTTAACCTATCCATTTCTCTTTTAAAATTTTCTAGCTTACCTACGCGATTAAACGTTAGAACATTCCACGCTCCGACCCGTAGAATGCCTGTTTTGTTTTTCGTGATGAAGACATCCTCCTGAGTAGTCCCTGCCCGGAGTTCCGAATGGAGGACTTTTTTACCTCCGGAATATTTTACCCAAGAAGATGCCATCATCGTATAGTCATACAGTAGAGCTGTATGTTCTCGGGAAAAGTAACGACTGTAGTTTCCCCTTGCTTTCAGCCATTCGCAGTAACTGCATGGCAAACCCATGTTAGCTGATGTTACAAGGCCAGCTCAGTCAATCATCCAGTCTGTTGCCCCTGTAACTACTGAAAAGGCTGCTGCCCCTCTTCAGGAACCACACGTTTGTCTGGCCTCTCCAAAGATACCCCTCCACTGTGGTTGCACCTACGGTACGGCTATGTGCATCGTTGAGGCACGCGAGCCACCCCACGTCGGAAATGTCTGTGGTTCATGGGTGTGAATTAACTAATTATTTATCCCCTGTTCTCTCCACTTAGCCTGTGAATTTCTTACACCACAACGTACCCTATACGGTCCATATGCAACAGATCAAACCTAATTTGGTAATCAAAATAATTGGTTGATCTTTGTCACACTCAAGATGCTTCGGGCAACACCTATCCCCCGACAACATCAATACCACCAACCAATACTACACACTGTTTCAAAGGTAAGCTGTCTGCTACGTCCCATATTAAATAAAATGCAATTACCGCTGGATATACCAGGGTACCAATCAATAAATTCATTACGACTGATTCGTAACTAATCACAAGGCTATGAGAACTGATTAACCACTGTAGGTTAATAATTAATAAATGAAAAAGAATTTAATTCCTTATATACCTTCAGGTGTCACACTCATGACTGATAAGATTTACGAGGAAAAATTCTCGTATTATTCGTCAAAATTATTAACAATATTTTTGTAACTATTCAGTAGTGGAATTTAACCACTAAAGGTACCACACAGATCTACGACTACTCACTTACGACCGGCCGCGGTGGCCGAGGGGACTGAGGCGCTCCAGTCACGGTCTGCACGGCCACTACGGTCGGGGGTTCGAATCCCCCCTCGGGCATGGATATTTGTGCCGTCCTTTGTGTTAGCTAGTTCATAAGTAGTTTGTAAGCTTAGGGACTGATGACACCGTAGTTAAGTCCCATAAGATATACAAATATTTGAACATTTGAACTAACTTACATTACTTACATTACTCCCAGTGCGTCGTAAAGAAATGCATCACATGTCAAAAAAATCACATTACCGTCAGTACCCCTTTTACTGTGGCTTTAATTATCTTCCAGGCTCCGCTCTCTCTCACAATTTCGACTTGCGTAATAACTTCATATAGATTATATTACATTTTGGAGTATAACACAAGAACCGACAATACGTTAGCGCAAAACCTTATAACCTACGGTTACATTTATTTATTTTTTCTTAACAACTTTGTCTACGTTTTATTCTTAGGCTCTGCACGAACGACGGTGCCTTTCTCATTGCCGCCACACTGTTTGAATAACCATGGGATCCGGCTCCATCTTATGTTGTTCAACTGCCGTCGCCCCTATACTTAGCCGTGTTCACATGAAACGTATAAATAAACCGTTCATACAAGATTTTCGAACCATCAAAGAATACGATTACTTGCCAACCACGTTGTCTGCGATCTATTTCATAATACGGAAGTCCTGCAACACTACAGAAAAATTTCGGTACCGCTACACGCTCTCAAGAACAAAATCGTAAAGGCTGCTTATGGAAGCAAACAAATGATTACTTTATGCGTCTTTTATATTGTGGTAGTCATGTTTAGGCTAACATTTCGTACTATCTATTTGGCATTTTTGTTGTGTACCTAAAGACTGAAGACTATCTTCTTACAATAAGGTATGCAGGAATGTGGAATTTGTGGTAGCTATGCGGTAGTCGTTATTTCTAGGTGAACGGTACCAGGATTACATCGAACTATCGCAATTTAGGAGTGTAAAAGAAGAAAATCAATCTTGAAAAGAATACAGGAGTAAAAAAATATGACCCTTTTTAAAACAAAGTTTTTAAATACTCATTTGCATTGGAAGACTACAGGTTTTTGTGTCTTTTCATTATTTACTTCGCGTTATAAGGCAGAGTGCTTTTTTTGTGAAGATAGTATGTTATTTTGTTTTATCACGTTCGTATTTATGGTAAATTCGTAATTCCGATACTCGAAATATCGAGACTTGACTGTATGGATTTCAGTTTACTTATTGTCTAACTTCCATTACGTTTTCTTTTTCACGCAGAAAATGTCACAACGAGGAGAAAAGAATCCAGTTTGGAAGTACTTTAACAACAAATACCGTCGATTTGTCTAAACCTGTTCGCCTTCCATGCCATCTTCTATGGACACCTGATTACGCTTACACACACCCAAGAAGTCTTAGTACAGGGAGGGCATCTTGAAAAATGTGGAAAAAAGTAAACATACAGAAATTTTAACTTAATTGCGCAAGTATCAGTTACGGTTCGGTTTCGGCCACAAATCATGTTTGTATCCTAAGCCTGAATTAATGAACGTGTATCGTTCATTTTTACGGTTAGTTTGTGTTGGGTGATATTACCAAACATCATGCGTATCATTACCATAAGGGGTGAAGAATATCACACATTTCTACTATTTTTATATCAGTCTTTTACGTTATGGTATTGTTTATAACCGAAGAGGCAACGGTAAAAATGATGGATGTCACATTTTTATTGAAAATGAGTTAGGAGCAGCGGTGCATAGCTGACGACATGTGTAATGTTTGTTTGGTTGTATAGCTTATGGGACTTAACTACGGGGTCATCAGTCCTTAAACTTACAAACTCCTTATGAACTAGCTAATCCTAAGGACGGTACCCATATCCATGCCCGAGGGGGGATTCGAACCCTCGACCGTAGTGGCCGTGCAGACCGTGACTGGCGCGCCGCAGTCCCCTCGGCCACCGCGGCTGGCACATGTGTAATGCACATGCAGCGTTATATGACGAGAACGCTGATTGTAGTAATGATCTGAAAATTACCTATGAACGGAAACAACGCTAGATGTCAACTGTGGCATAGGGAAAAATGATTGCCGTCAATCTCCCATGTTTCCGATTCTGTTTATTGTATTATATATTTCTTACAAACTCTGTTGGCAACGCTGATTTTATTGTTCTCATCTTTTGTGTTCATAATTATTATTCCATGGATGCAATTCGTACATTATAGACCGTGGTCATTGCAGTGGTGTTTCTGTGTTGTTTATTTGCAAGACGATAATATGGAAGGTATGGAAGATGAAGCAGATGACTTACAAAAGTTTCTAACACAGAGAAGTCTTCTAAGAAGGGAAAAAGCTACGTAATATGACCTTCATTAAGAGTAAGACACCTGAAGAAATAGCTGATTACTGGCTAAGCCACATTCCTGGAGCTATGGTGAAACCTTCTCCTTTCGGTATCATTGGACACGAGTTTTTTTTTTTTTTTTTTTTTTTTTTTTTTATATGTTGGATGTTTTGTCAAATCTTACAATGATGCATGATAAGTTCAGCAATAAAGCAACCTCTCCATCGCCCATGTCCTCATTAAGCTGAGGATATAGCTGTTGAGCTAAATTCTGGAAAATTCGGCCTTCCACATTATTTGTACAACGGTAAGATCGTTACTTTCATTTACTTTTAAAATAAAACAATATCTGTCATCGTAGTTTTAATATTATTCTTTCTTTACAAGAAATCAATTTGTGAAACTAAGAAGATAATAATGTCCTTTAAACACGGTTACAGGTCTCATTCCATTCTCACTTGTGAAGTTTAGGGACCTCTGGCACTTGATGCAGTTCTGTGGCCCAAGCAACTAGGGATTACTACATGAAACTGGTATTTAGTTAGATGAAACGAGAAAAATAGCTAGTGACAGGAAAAAACAAAACATTCAGTCCATCCAGCACTGAAGACATGATGAATGTCAGCTATGTTACATCGAAATTTTCGGTTAACATGTCTGACATTCATCATTGTTTCCAATAACAGTACGTACCATTAATTGAAAATCGGACATAATGACCACAATATTAAAATCAAAATAAATTTCGAGGTGTCAAAAGACGATCGCAAAGGCCCACTTTTAGTGTTACTACCGTAACCTAAAGTGGGCCAATTATGTAATTTGTTATGAATATGAGACAATAAGATACCCTAACTACTAGTGCACATAGTTTCACACTACATACCCAAGTTTTCATCACAAAGCGTTAAATTGCACCTCCTGAGAAACTGATTCCAAATGGCATCCATCACTTTTACCGTTTCCTCTTCAACTGTTTTCAGTCAGCTGCAATATGTGCAGAAATGTCCACACGTGTTTGTTTGCGCGGGTGTTAATGACGTGACGACCAACTGACACGGATTTTTCCTCAGGTGCTTGTATTTCCCGCAGCCTCCGCTACGTCACTTTTTGGCCCACTTTAGGTTACGGTAGTAACATTAAAAGTGGGCCTTGCGATCGTCTTTGGACAGCTCGAAATTTAAATTAAAATAACGGCTTAACCATTCATTTGACACGAAAATTAAATAACCGAATTTGTAGAGGAGAAAATTCTGCATAACTTTGCTCTGTTATTGTTTTTTTTTCATATCTCGTATCGTTTGAGAGATATTTGCAAAAATAACGGCGATTTTGGGATGTCTGTCTGTCTGTCCGTAACGTGTTCCCTGTTTTTAAGACGAACCGTTCAACCGATCAGCACCAAATTTTGCAGACATAATTCTAGGCCGCCAGAGACCAGAACCTCCCTTTTGCAAATTTTTCGGACGAAAAATATGGTAGTAATAAAAACCCGTTTGTAATATAATTGTAATTGCAAACGAACCAGTCACCGGACACGGCCGGACGCGGTGGCCGAGGGGACTGAGGCGCTCCAGTCACGGTCTGCACGGCCACTGCGGTCGGGGATTCGAATCCCCCCTCGGGCATGGATATTTGTGCCGTCCTTAGTATTAGCTAGTTCGTAAGTAGTTTGTAAGTTTAGGGGCTAATGAACCCGTAGTTAAGTCCCATAAGCTCTACAAACATTTGAACATTTTTTCATCTGACACGAAAATTGAATAACGTAATTGATAGAGGGGAAAAATTCTCTACAACTTCGCTATATTATTATTTTTTTTTTCATATCTTGCACCGTTTCAGAGATATTTGCAAAAATTACGGCGACTTGACGATGTCTGTCTGGCTGTAACGTGTTCCCACTTTTTAGGTCGAACCGTTCAATCGATCGGCACTAAATTTTAGACATAATTGTTGGCTACCAGAGACCAGAACCTCGCTTTTTGAAATATTTCGGACAAGAAATACGTTAGTAATACAAAAAAGCCGTTTGTGATATAATTTTAATTGCAAATAAACCGTTCACTTGACGCGAAAATTGAATAAAGGAATTTGTAGAGGAGAAAATTCTCTACGAGTTTGTTCTCTTATGTTCTTTTCATATCTCGTATCATTTGAGAGATATTTGCAAAATTAACTGAGTTTTGACACCCTCCATTGAATTCACGAAAACCAGCCGTTCGCCCAGAACTCTTTCTCTGGCATACACCATCTTGCGATGCGTATTTGATGATTTTCTTTTTGTAACTTACACATTCAAAGCAATGGCGCACTGATTAATTAACATAAACACGTTGTTCTTCGTACGATAAATGATAATCTAGCCTCTAAAAATGCCATATTAGCATCAGTTAAACACAGCCACCGATAATATGAGATTAAAGAACGCATCTCCCAAGTGTTAAGTGTAGTGAAGTGGGCTACGCGTTAGACTGTAACGGTGATGGTCATTGTTTCAGATCCAGCGACTACCTATAATTTTTTTTTTTCCTAAAAGGGTTTCAGAGACTCTCGTTAATCAATTTTTTATTGTAAACGAAGGCTTCCGCGGCCGTTGTCATTGTTGATAAAACTCTTCTGGCTATTGGACCGCATCGTCAATATATCAAATATTTCACCGACGTTTCGGCCAGTGACACCCAGAAGATGGCCGCTTGCAATAGTGGACAAAACGTCGGTGAAATATTTGATATATTGACGATGCGGTCTAATACCCAGAAGAGTTTTATCAACAATTTTTATTATTATATTATTATTTTGATCCAAAATGTTTGCAAAAACTTATGAAACTACAAATCTAAAGTGGGCCGTAAAACACGTCAGTGCGATGTTTTCGTATCTCGTAGCATTTCAAAGATATTTGCAAAAATAACGGCGATTTTGGGATGTATGTCTGTATGTCTGTCTGTCCGTAACGTGTTCCCTGTTTTTAAGACTAACCGTTCAACCGATCAGCACCAAATTTTACAGACATAATTGTAGGCCGCCAGAGACCAGAACCTCGCTGTTTGAAATATTTCGGACAAGAAATACGTTAGTAATACCAAAAAAGTCCGTTTGTAATTTAATTTTAATTGCAAATAAACCGTTCATCAGACGCAAAAATTGAATAAACGAATTTGCAGACGAGAAAATTCTCTACAACTTTGCTCCCTTATGTTTTTTTTTTCGTATCTCTTATCATTTGATAAATATTTGCAAAAATAACGGAGTTTTGACACCCTCCACTGAATTAACGGAAAACCAGCCGTTCGGAGAAGTCACGTGACATTCCTCGCCCAGAACCTTTTGTGGCATACGCCATCTTGCGTTGCGCGTTTGATGATTTTCTTATTGTAACTTACACGTTGTCATTTCAAAGCAATGGCCCACTGAACAATTAACAAACACACATAATTGTTCGTACGATAAATGATAATCTAGTGTCTACAAATGTCATATTAGCATCAGTTAACAAGGGCCATCAATAGTAAGAGATTGTAGAACACAACCCCTAAATGTTAGCTGTAGCGTAAGTGGGCACTGCGTTGACCTGTAACGCTGAAGGTCAGTGGTTGGAAACCCGCCACTCCGAAAGTGTTTTTTTCGTGAAGGGGTTTCAGAAACTCTTATTAATTAATTTTTTATTGTCTAGATTATTATTTTGATTCAAAATGTTTGCAAAAACTTATAAAACTACAAATCTAAAGTGGGCGGTAAAACACGTCAGTGGGATTTTTTCGGTGTCGCCTCGTCAGCCGCCCTCGCTGGCCACCTCCTATTTCGGGCGCGCCCACCATTCAGCGCCCCTGGCGGCGGCGGCGCGCGGCTATTCCTGTCCTGTCCCGTCGCTACCTGTCTCTGTCTCTGTGGCGCTGCCGCCCGCCCGTTCCCGCTCGGCCGACACACAAAGCGCTCCCCGTAATCCGCGTTCGAGAAGCTGCGCGGGGCGTCCCGCTGACGTCACGCGCAGCCGCTGGTCGCCATGGCGACGGCCGCCCGCGGTGACGTCACGCGGAGCACGTGGTGGCGCGGCCGGGAGACAAAGCCTATTGGGTGGTGGAAGGGGTGAGAGGGGGGGGGGGGCAGGGGGAGCGGCCGAGCACGTAACAGCCGCGGCGGCGCGAACGTTCTGGAGACCGAGAGCGTGCGACTGTAGTCTAGGGTTGCCGAAACAGTTGGTAATAAAATCAGGAGAAAACCGAAAGACGCACGATACGCAGTCTATTAGCGAGGATTTCATTGCGAGATGCTTACAGTACTTTTCACAACGAAACTCTTTTTCGAAATTTGACTGAAAACCCAAAGAGATTTTGGTCATATGTTGAATATAAAAAAAGGTAAAGCAGTCAACAATCCGAAGAATTGGTTTGAACACCACAGTGCTTTACTAGGCATGGTCCTGTTTGGAGGTGGTATGCCGTTGCCTTCCTCCGACCTTCGAACTGACTTACCCAGGCAGTTATAGAAGGACCTACAGTTTAACGTGGGTTCCGAACCAAGGTATTCGATATAGGTATAAATTCGATATAAGTACAATTCAACATAAGTTTTCAGTCTCGTAGTGTTGGTAGCACTTGCCTCTGTGTGGCGTTGTAGTGTAGCAGGTTTTGTACAGCTTCTCCGACTTTTCCAAGAATACACCACTTTGTGCTACGGAGATATAAATTTCTTTCCTGTTAAGATGTACGTGGAGCTACTTCGTCGAACGCGCTCTTATAAATTTCCTAGTTTCCGCGCGCTTGTAAATTCATTATTATGCAACGTTTGGTATGCGTTGGTGCCCGAAGTAAAAAGTGATTTTCATGTGGAAAAAGCCGGCCGCGGTGGCCGAGGTGACTGAGGTGCTCCAGTCACGGTCAGCACGGCCACTACGGTCGGGGGTTCGAATCCCCCCTCGGGCATGGATATTTGTGCCGTCCTAGTTCGTAAGTAGTTCATAAGTAGTTTGTAAGTTTAGGGACTGATGACCCCGTAGTTAAGTCCCATAAGCTTAACAAACATTTGAACATTTTTTCATGTGGAAAAAGTCAGTGAGTATAAATGTACGAGGAAGTGATCATAATTGTACCTAGTGTGGTACATTTTCGATCGATTTTTCTAAATTCTATAACCTTTTTTGTGGTCCTATCAACATTTGTAATTGTCTAACATTTATGGAAAATATTCATTAAACATTCAAGAACAAGTGCCATAGTTAAAATTATTTCTTTTCTCAATGATCGAAATTGTACCGTCTTACCCTAAATATAATAGCGGCAAAACACAAACAATACCCTCACTACGTGACAGTAATGGCGATCCTACCGATGACAGCACTACTAAAGGAGAGTTACTAAACATAGCTTTTACAAACTCATTCACCAAAGAAGACGAAGCCAGAAACGAAACGAACAGAGACCGTACCGAGTAACGAAGAAGTAGATATCATCGGAGTAGTGCACCAACTAAAATCACTTAACAAGTCTTCTGGTCCGGATTGTATACCCATTAGATTTCTATCTGATTATGCTGAAGCGATAGCTCCTTATTTAACAGCCATATACAACCGCTCTCTCATAGAAAGATCTGTACCAAAAGATGGGATAGTTGCACCTATATTCAAGAATGGCAGTAGGAGTAACCCACAAAACTACAGGCCTATTTCATAGACGTCAATTTGCAGCAGGGTTTTGGAACATATCCAGTATTCAAATATTATGAATTATCTAGAACAGAACGATCTATTGACCCAAGATCAACACGGATTTAGAAAATATCGTTCATGCAAAACACAAGTAGCTCTTTATGCACACGAAGTGATGGGTGCTATCGACAAGGTTTCGCAATATCGATTCCGTATTTTTTGATTTCCAGAATAGTTTTGACACCGTACCTCACAAACGGCTTTTAATCAAATTGCGTGGTTATGGTATATCGCCCCAAATTTCCGATTGGGTAGGGGATTTCCTGTCAGAGAGGACACAGTTCGTAATAATCGATGGTAAGGCATCGACTAAAACAAAGGTGATATCGGGCGATCCGCAGGGTAGTGTTATTGGTCCTCCGCTGTACCTTATTTACAAAAACGACTTAGGGGAAGATCTAAGTAGCTCACTTAGGTTGTTTGCAGATGACGCCGTCACTTACCGTCTAGTAAAATCATCTGAAGATCAAAACCAACTGTAGAGCGATCTAAATAAGCTATCAGTATGGTGTAGAAATTGGTAATTGACTCTAAATAATGAGAAGTGTGAAGTCGTCCACATCAGTACGAAAAGACATCCGTTAAACTTTGTTTACAAGATATATCAATCAAAAGTGAAGGCCGTAAACTGCACAAAATACCTAGGAATTACAATTACTTCTGACTTAAATTGGAAAGAACACGTAGATAGTGTCGTGGGAAAGGCGAACCAGAGACTGCGTTTTATTGGTGCCCAGTGTGGGATCCTTGTCAGGTGGGTTTGACGGAGGACATCGAAAGAGTCCAAAGAAGGGCAGCTCGTTTCGTATTGTCACGATACGGGGGAGACAGCGTTACGGAAATGATACAGGGTCTGGGATGGGAATCATTACAACAACGGCGCTTATCGCTGCGGCGTGGGCTACTTACGAAACTCCAATCGCCAACATTCTCCTCCGAATGCGAAAATATATTGTTAACTCCCACTTATATTGGTAGAAATGATCATCAGAATAAAATACGGGAAATCAGAGCTCTAACGGAGAGATTCAGGTGTTCTTTCTTCCCGCACGCTATTCGAGAATGGAATGGGAGATAGCCGCGGGGGAGTAGCCGAGCGGTCTAAAGCGTCTCGCTGCGTAGCGTGCGGTTGCTCGCCGTGGAGGTTCGAGTCCTCCCTGGGGCATGGGTGTGTGTGTTTGTCCTTACGTTAGTTTACCTAGGTTTAAGAAGTTGGGTTTTTAGACAAGCATCTGAGTGTAAATATAAAGTAATGAATACAAGTCACGCACTTTTTCGTGGCCCCTCTGCGATTGGTGGAAGTCGGCTGAGTTCATGCGTCTGCGGAATTTGTATGCTCTCTACCAACTTTTGTAAACCGTAGACATTGTCAATCTGTTATTGATTTGTGCTTGGTATTGATTGTCTTCCACTTTCTTATTTGCTAAAATAAGTCCACATACCCTGACGACTTTTTTTAGAAAAAGGAAGGATCTCTTTGAAAGTTGTATGAAGAATGTTAATACCGATTGTTATTCAGTTACGACAATAAAAAGTTCAGAATGCATTGTTACATCCGCTTAATAAGTTCCTTTAAAATACTGAAATATTAATAAACAATAATTCTTAGATATACGTTCCAGTTTTCTATTACTCAGAACATTTAAGTGATACTTAATTTCGTGTTCCATCTGTGACGCTTTAACCCCTTGCATGATCTCTCTTTCAAAACCTGTAATCTATACGCCGTAATCTGCCGGCAGTGGGAGAAAGAGGCGGGTCTTGTTCTAACAGCCAATGCGCTACAAGCTGAATGCAAGTTTCAGCTCCCAACATTATCCGCTCAGGGGCAATGTTTAAGTGCGTGATCTGCACAGACAATACCAATTGCTATTTGGTATTTATTGACATAAAAATAACTTTACAAAATTTAAACATAGAAATGGCCTGTCTGAATGTTAATATCTTGTTAATGCACCAACTTCAAATAACAATGTGTTCTTAATTAAAAAAAACTTTAATTTCGTAATTAATAGCACTTCAGTTATGTACATTAGTATCCAAAAATATAAAATAGTACAGACATTAATTAGGTAAGGTACAATTTAATGTCATTTTACAAACCATGACCGTGAGGAAATTTTCATTGATTAACCCACTCGAAAGAGGTTGAGTGCCTGGTGTGTCCAAAATATATTCTTTGTAGTTCATAAAGAACATTTTAGTCTTCTTATCCAATGATCGACAACACAGGAAACAACCGTTCCGTTTCAATGGATCGACATTACGCAGTGGAAGAAGGCAATGGCTCACTGATAACAGGTCACGAAGAACCACTGAGTTCTGTATGTAATTTTGTTTTGTCTAAGCTATCAATTAAATAACATCTCACACAGCTGCCTTGAAAGATCCTTTAGGAAATCTAATATTGAGTATCCAGTATCATATTCACTTTTCCGTTCGCAGTCTCTTTCACTGGCAGTTTCGGCATCACTGTCTAAAATATCTTCCACCTCATACAACCACAGAGTATAAGAGCCCGGAAATATGGATCAGAAACACTCACTCTGTTAGTCACGCTGAGTGATATTTCTGTAAACTATGCAAAATTTAAAGCATTTTAAACTACTGAGTTCTTTACGTAAAATGGGTGGTGTCGTTGTATCATACCCCAAGCAAGTTATTCTGCGTAACAAGTCAAAATAATAGCAGCTCACAACAATGCTTGCTGACTCCAATTGCTTATAAAAATCTGAAGTGCACAGTACACAAAATTCTGCTGTTATGCACATTGGAATGGTGCAAGGGGTGTCCTCATACACCACAAGACTAATTGAGGGTTTGATTACCACCAACCACCCCGAGAGCAGAGGCGTTCCACGACACTAAGACCTAACCCCCCCCCCCTGCAAAACAGACTCTGATAACTCCGTACAAGATCTTGATGTAGAGCTGACACAAACCTCCCACACCTTACACCAATTTTTACTAGAAACCCCAAATAAAAAATAAACCGAAACATAAATACACTTACCTTCCAAGAACAGTACTACACAACACACTTGTACAACACCCAGAAATAATACAAAACCATGACCAATCAGCAGTAACACATTGTATCCAACAGTGTACCAACACCTCCTAGCACTGGATGCAGATCCAGACTGCACCCTATCATAATCCCAAACAAACTCAGGCAACTCCCCATCATTTCCCACAACACAAGCATCTCCCAAAGTCATTCCTAACCACAACCATCACTAGTTTTATCTTAACATACCTCATGTTTAAATAGTGTACATAGTTATTCTCCACAAACTACTTTATATGCTAAACAACTCTCTGTCAATAATGTTAACAAACGACTCTGACTTTATGTTATTTGTGTTCCAACGCTATAGTCTTTCACACTGCTTTTTACTATCTATATGGTTTATATAATGAAAAATGTAGCGAAATTACTATTTTCTTCACATAATTATGTCTCTAATGCCTCATCTAGCATCACTGTAACAACGAAATACAAGAAACATAAAATTGCTAGACTAAGCACAAGACTACCAATATCACCAACATGTATACTATCAAAGTTAACTATCCTTTATTGTATTGTTAAAAATCAAACAACCATGCAGCATAACATTGTACCATGTAAATGCTCAATGTGATCAGAAGACAGAAAATTGTGAAACCAGTATTTTAATACTACAAGTTGTAGTATAAGCACAACACTACCCATATCACCAACATGTATATTATCAAAGTTAACTATCCTACATTATATTGTTAAAATCAAACAATCATGCAGCACAAAAACGATACAAACAAAATACTCAATGTCATTAGAAGACAGAAAATGGCCAAACCAATATTTTAATAATAATTTTTGCTGATAACATTATAATTCTATCAAAGACAGCAGAGGACCTGTATGAGTAGTTTAACGGAATGGACAGTGTCTTGAAAAGAGATTAGAAGGTGAACATTAACAAAAGTAAAATAGTGTAATGAAATGTAGTCGAATTAAATGCGTTGCTGAAGGAGTTGGGTTAACTAATGAGGCAATCAAAGTAGTAGATGAGTTTTGTTATTAGGAAAGCAAAATAACTTTTTATGGACGAAGTAAAGAAGATACGAAATGCAGAATGTCTATGAGGTAAAAGCATTTTTCGAGAAGCGGAATTTGTAGACATCCAAAACTAATTTAAAAGTTAGCAAGTCCTCACTGAAACCACTTTCGTGAAATGGAGTATTGTACAGGAGTGAAACGTGGATAAGGAGTTCAGACAGTAAGATGACACAAGCATTTGAAATGTGATGCTACTGGCGAAAGCTGAAGATTACATGAGTACATCATGTAACTAATGACGAGGTTCTGAAAAGAAGTGAGGAGAAACGAAATATTCCGCTTATCATGAGTAAGAGAAGCGGTCGATTGGTAGAACACATTCTGAGACATCAGTGAATCGTCAATTTGGTATTGGAGGGAAATGTGCGTGGGTAAAAATCGCAGAGGGAGACCAAGACAAGACTACAGCAAGCAGATTCAAAAAGATGTAGGCTGCCGCTGTTACAGATGAAGAGACTTACAGAGGACAGAGTAGCATAGAGAGCTGCAACAAACATGTCACATTCAGGAATGAAGACGACAACAACACCACCTAGCATAATGCGTAGCGCCTCAATGGCTATAAAAATGGAGGTGTCTGCGCTCTTTAGACAAAACTGCTGCTAAAATACCACCCTCGTGCGCTTGGCAACACAAAACGACGAAAATTCACATTGTCAGACACTATAATAAGATGCAGAGGTACAGCAACAGTAAACTAACTTGTAAAACCTAATTAACCAGCAGGAATAACAACTGAATAATGGTTGATATACAGTGTTTCCAACCAATATAGCACATACTTTTGAGAGGGGACCAAGATTAATGTAAAACTAAGTTAAGTAATTTCAAGTAGATACCCCACGATGTTTTGTATCAGTTTTGCTGCTCATATTCGGAGGATAATTTCCGTTGAAGCCCCTATTACTTTACTGAGATCGAGCTTTTTTATGATTTACAATAATTTATAAAAAGTATATTAAAAATAAAACTACCACCATCTTCACTAAGATCCCACTCCCCTCACCAATAAAAGGATGTATGACTGCCTCCCAAGGCCTTGCCTTCACACACTATTCATTAAAATAATTGAGATACTGAACTCATTTCTTTTTCTTATATACACCAATGACACTAGTTATAGTATGAGAATCGGGCTCTTAAGATTCTAATACATGAAGTGAATGAATCTTCGTATTTTATGCGCTACCATTTCGTTGATCCGATTACAATCAGAATTTGTCAACATAGTGCTTTCTGTGATGTTGTGTCCATACAAGCAGTGTAAGCAGATTCAGAAATCATAGGTAATAATATTTTATGTTCATCCATTTTATGTTCATCCATTGACGTCCAGTTTTAATGCAAATAATTGATTGTATCTCGAAAGAATTTTAAAGAAACCTCAACACTGGTGAACCAATTTTGCCACTGTTTACGCGCGCTTCCATCCGCTAGTGTTGGAGGTCCTCGCACCCTACTGGCACTCAGCTGGCCAGTGCCTGGCTCTGGGTAGTGCTGTGTAAGCAAAATCAAAAGCCGTTACCGCGCACCTGCGCCAACTTGGCTTCGGAGGTGGGGGGAGCTACGTCACATGTCACTCGCGCCTGCCCCCAGGCCAACGAGAAAGGCAGGCCGTGGCGCGCAAGTCGTGCCACGTAAGCGAGGTAATCCTGGGCCGGCGCGATCGCTAGCTGAGTGGCTGGCTGCTATGAGGCAGTGGGCTGTGCCCTAGCGGCCAGTCGATCAGCTAGCGATCGCGCCGGCCCAGGACTACTGTGCTTACGTGACATGACGTGCATGCCACGGCCTGTGTCCACATGCACGGGAAAGTGACATGATGCGGCAGCAAGAGAAATGCAGATGATACGACATGTGTCGAGTAGCCATTTGGTATTCTTACGATTCCTCCTGTGATAAATATAATGCGTGTTAGGGTGTGAGTTTTTATTTTATGACAGTGATGGCTTCAAGTGCAGGAACTTCATCGATTAGAAATAACTGCTCTTGTGTAATTGAGAATTTTCTGATGGTAAAATCGCTTAGTGCCAGAAATTATATGGATAAACTAAATATAATTTCAAAGGGACGACCAACTCCATTAAGTCCTTCACTGTTCATGGTGACAAAGCAGTGCAAAATGTATTTAAAGCAACAAAATTATGATTCAATTTCATGGTTGTGTGGAATACATTTCCGTATCTAACTGGTGTAGCTTCATACTAATATGGAGAGTAGAACAATGACTGGTTGAAATTATAGTGTTGTGAGTATAAGTATCTTTACTATACATAATGAGACCCACAGTAATTTCCAGTGGTTTTTGGATTCCAATGACTTAGCTATCAATACACATTCTGATTATTTAATGTTAGTAATTTCATTCACTGCTTTCATATGGTATCATATTCTAGGACAATTCAACATTTAGTAAAAAAAAAAAAAAAAAAACATTGCAAAAAAGCGTGTAATCAGAATAATTGCTGTAGCCCACCAAGATCATCCTGCAAACATTTATTTAAGGATCTAGGGATCTTCACTGTAGCTTCACAATATGTATACTCAGTCATGAAATTTACTATTAACAATCCGACCCAATTCAAAAGTAATAGCAGTGTGCATAGTTACAACAGTAGGAGAAAGGGTGATATTCACGGTTCAAGGTTAAATCCAACGTTGGCACAAAAACGGGTGAATTATGCTGCCACAATACTCTTTGGACACTTTACATGAATTTTTAGGGGGAAAATAGTAATTTCGCTAAAAAATAAAAAAAAAATACTTAAAATATTGCGTGTTATATACAGACACCATTTATTAAATTGACACATTCCATATCATTGCCAAATTTCGTATTTATGATCAATGTAACAACTATTACTCTAATATAATATATCTGTTCTTTATGCTTTTATGAGCCCATGACTATGCATTGTTGAACGACTATTGTTGCGACACTGTTTACTAGTTCAATACTTAACAACTGTCTAATGCTATCAGTCTCTCTGTATGTGAGGTTCTACGTAGTTTGCTGTAGAGGCAGGAAACATGACGTCGCCTAATGCCCCCTCTCCCCCCCTCTACAAAGACCTTCGTTATCTACCCATAAACATGGTGTTTGGGTTACCTCTTTATCTCTCCTTGTATGTATGCTTCGCTTTAGTAGCCACCACTTCGCCTTGTTTTGCATAGTTCAATGGATAACAAACAGCATTATCCATTAATGAATTATATTATGTTATTCACAACTGCGTGATTTCACTATTAAGAACGTATATTTGTAGTATGTAAATTACTAATGAATATAGTATTTCACAATGACAGGCATAGTAAAAACCTGTATGTACCTTAATTTGTTCGATTTTGGTCTGTTTTACATTGGTCAAATTTTCTAAAATATTGTACTTTATAGGGTTTTATCACATTGTTAACTATTCACATTTGTATTAAATATCTGTCCAACTGTTCAGAGTGCTAAATATTTAACACTCGGCAATCAGTCTTTTGGTTGGTTGCACAGGTTTAAAACATAGGTTGGCTTATGTTAGTGTTAGTATAGTCCGCGTCGGTCCCCTTCAGAAAGCAGACCGATGAGTGACGTTTGTATACCTGTTAGACTGTATACAGCAGACAGACAACCCGCAACCCACTCACTCTTCTAAATCATACCAACTGCGCTTTGTAGTCGCTCTTAATACAAAATTATCAAGTTCCGAAATTTAATACTGTCTCTCTTAAGCGAGCATCGCCTGTTACAATGTACACATTCTTTTCGAAATGAACCAAGTCTTTACAACGTTTACTTTGACTGACACAGGTTTCTTCCCACAACCAGTATTTCGACAGCATAGTTTTTGAAGTCCACGTCCCCCTGTAATCAACTCAATATTCAGTTCTGGGCCTTCCGACAACTCTTGTAGACAAGAGAATTCGTGTAGTTTCATTTTACCTCTTATTTCCTTTATAAAGCAAATGCTACAGCGGTACACGTCATCTTGTGCATGCCCATCCGGCTGAAACTAAACATAGCAAATGGAAAATATCTCTCTCAACGAACATACCCTGTTGCAATATTAAACATTTCAAACGATTCTTTTCGAAATGCGCCAAGTCTTAACAACATTTATCTGACACAGATCAAACTTGAAAATTCCGAAAATCTAGCACCCCAGATGACGCTTAAAATTGTTCTTTCTCTATGTTTAAACAAAACTAAACCTAATTGTACACCGTTACTTCCGTGAAGATTCACAATAAAAAAAAAAAAAAAAAAAATAAAAAATAAAAAAAAAAAAAAAATAAAAAATAAAAAAAAAAATTGAAGAACAGCAGTTTACCCATTTCCGACCATCTGCACAGAAGCCTTATTTTTTTTATTTTTTTTCCTGAAAAGCACTGACCTAACAATATCATTCTTCGAAATGGAAATGACACTCGCCAATACAGCAACCACGGAACCGCAATCATATCCACACGTAACGTAGAGGACATAAAGGTAATATATTATCTGCCCTATAGCTAGCATGCAACACATTTGCAACAGATTTTCAATTCCGTAAAGCAAAATCGACCAGCCCTTTACCCAAAATATAAACCCAGAGAGACAAAAATTCATACTCCAAACACAAATCAGGCCCCTTGCCTGTGTAATTAAGATTTATTTTTTCAATCCACTAAACCGAACTCGGATTTTTTAAAATCGATAATTGCAAGTAGCTGTCTACTGCAAATCTATGAACTAGGATGCTCACCTACACAGCACAACACCTGATCGTTAAAAGAACATGGTGTGTTTATACTTTTTTTTCGGTTACAATACAACTGCATATCTGCATCGTAGTGATAGTAAATTCTTCTATCACACCCCAACGGGAGACTCGGTCAACACAATGCAGGGAAACGTGACAGCACTCAGACAAATACACATACATCGACCATCATATTTCTACACGTTTTTCTGCTTACCATGCAATCGCAATGTACCAATCAAATAACCTTTAAGTACATTACATAGTCCGCAAATATCCTATTGGACAGAGGATTTCGTTAGATTTACGAACACTCCAGTTAGTTTTCAGTGTTCTTATTAAACAATTTGCAAAACACAGTTGAACACAAACACATCTGTTCTCTAAGGAATTTGTTAGCTGAGTCCACATGGATGGGACTGACACACTGTACAGGGGTGCACTTCGTAAATATTGGCTATCCGCGTTTAAAACACTTAAACAGTCTTGTATAGAGTCGAAAACACGATCTAGTTCAAATGTTTGTGAAGCTTATGAGACTTAACTGCGGGGTCGTCAGTTCCTAAACTTACAAACTACTTATGAACTACCTTATACTAAAGACGGCACAAACATCCGTGCCCGAGGGGGGATTCGAACCCAGACAGGGAACGGCCTTGCGCATGGCAGCATAGCGCCTCGATGCGCTCGGCTGCTCCGCCGCGGCCACGATCTAGTCCGTAGCCTCCAGTCTGGTAATGCCATGTTCTCGACCAAACAAAGAAGTAAAAGTATCATACGAACCCAAGTCAGTACTCTTTATAAAATCGATAAGGTGACTACCGGTAAATTTATTGAGACCAGAACTCGTGATTCGACAAATAAATGTATTTTTTTTTTCTTTTTTTTACGTGTCAATTCGACGTCAACCACATTAAACATTCGATTCCAGCTGCCCTATCAATGTCCATATCACAACGGTGACTTCGCCTTTTCTCCATGGCTTACAATGATGAACTTGTAGATTTTACTATACATATGTATGTTAAAAGATCAGCAATAATTTACCACTGCAAACATCTATAATAATTAATGACACCAGTCGTAAACACCACTGGACACAATCAAACAGGCAATACTTCGAAACGTACACAGCTCAAAGCTTTTTACAACATCAAGAACATATCCTAAATCGACTTCTTCAGAGATGTATCACAACACATCATCCACAACTGGAAACAGACACTGTAGGAAATATTTTAGAGTGTTTCAAACACCTTTTACTTAAATCCTATCCCAACTAGCCTGCGACACTCTATGCAAGCGCTTCTAACAACAACCATCTCCAAACGAAAGACTGAACTACAACTGCAATCAGCACTAACCTGTAGTCATTCTAGCTGTTTTTATTAAAGTTCTGAACTAGCATGCGACAATTTCGGTATCTTTTCATTGCTGGTGGATCCCTCACGAACATCTAACCGATTGGTCCTGCATGTTTTTGCATTGTATACATTTCTGAAACGTTTTCTGTCACTTAGTAGCCCAATACCTTATACATTTAACAATCACTCCATCACAAACAGTCATCGTATTCCCCGTTCTAACAAATCAATACTCTCGATAAATATCTGTAACACACAAGGCAGAGCACAGATCCTTATATATGACTGTCAGTTATTCAGGTTGAATAGTATGGTGCTTCACTGTGCAATGTGATCAATCTGTCTCTATACCGCACGTCCTGAAGGATAAATCTAGAATCGATGGATGTGTTGTACCCATCACCCAATGGGGGTTATTCGGTCTTTCGCCTAGAAAAATCACTCAAAAATGTAATTTGGGGAACGAGTCTGAATCATACTAGAACGTGATCCATTGGTTGTGGTGTGAATTTTTGTGCGCAGAGGCTTGATTTACTTTAAAATGGGATAGAGGTCGGTCTGCTGCATTTTGAGTTTTTCGTGCCTTTGCACAATTTTCCGTGTTGTTGGTTGCGAATATAAGCAATCTAGGAACATTCTTCTGTTGGCAGATCCCTTATTCTTCGGTAGTGTGTGTAGATGACTCTTGCATGTTGTCTGTCGGCATTGTAAGATACCATATACTGCTTCTTCAGGCTCCCTTAGGGGGCGAACGATTTAAGAAAGACAGAAATTTTTTTAGGTAGTCGTAAATGTTTGGTTGGAATTGTTTGTAAAAATTGTCGATAAATGTACAACACGTACAGTGTATGTATCGGCGTAATGTTCTAATTGTTAGGATGTCACAATTAAATACAAATTAAGTGTAAAAATAATTGGGATCGATGGTGGATGGCCTGGCGGCCAACTGGGGCGGTAGTGATTAGTTGTGGGGGGGGTCAATTTGTTTACGAAACTCTCCTGTTAAGTGCAGGAACATGATCAGTTGTTATTCCAGCTAATTGTGCTGTCCGAAGCACGGAATAATAAGCTCCTTTTTTCCAATGTTGGTGTAGGGCAGAGTAATATAACCTGTACGTCTATAAGTAATAACGTTCGTATATATATATATATATATATATATATATATATATATATATTCATGAGTGCGGCAATCTTTAGGACCGTCGGTGGAGCGGAGATGGAGGCGGTGGTGGTTGCCATTGTTACTGTTAAAACCGTAGCTTATCACTATTAAATTGATATGCAAATTTAATATTGAATGTTTTAGTTGTTAATGCATATACTTAGGATGTTTCAGTTAATTTGATATGCAAATTAGGAATAAAAAAATTGATAGCGGTTGTGCATGGCCTGCGAGTGGTACTGGTCCAAGTGTCCACTTGTGGAGGCGGTCATGTTGTTTACAAGAATAGTACTTGTTATTGGTCTTACTAAGTGTAATTACATGTTCGTTCTCTCCTTGCAGGAAGTGGTCTATTGTTCGCATGCAGAGGGGTGGGGGGCAGTAATGGTACATCGGGGTGGTGGCTGAGTGTGGAGGCGTGGTGGGTAACATCACTCTCGTTGCTATAGCAGGTGATTACATGTAGATGCATTGCGTATCAAAATGTTCAAATGTTTGTTAAGCTTAAGGGACTTAACTACGGGGTCATCAGTCCCTAAACTTACAAACTACCTATGAACTACCTACAACTAAGGACGGCACAAATATCCATGCCCGAGGGGGGATTCGAAGCCCCGACCGTAGTGGCCGTGCCGACCGTGACTGAAGCGTCTCAGTCCCCTCGGCCACCGCGGCCGGTCATTGCGTATCCTGGCGTCGTACCCCTATCGCTTTTCTACTGCCGATAAAGGTTGAAACTCGCCCGCTGTTCTTTTGGCAGCTAACTAGCCGTGTTTGTGAAGTTAACAATTGACTGCTTGCGCCCAAAATCTAATTACGGCGATATTCACACAGCGGCGGAAGTATATAGTTCCCTTCAGCAAAACTCTGATTCTATAAGTTAAGCAAACAGTTCTACCTTTACTGCAATCTTTAGAGGAAACTGCACCCAAATAATGATCCGCAGTCATGGATCTAAATAAAAAATCATAAATGTTGGCAACGGAAACGCAAATAATGCTCCAGAAGGGAGCAGAATCACAATATACATGAACAAATTACCCCACATTAATCCAAAATAAATGATGAGGAGAGAATTTAAATTAGCACAAAAGGATTACAATTTAACAAATTAATTTATTATTCAAAACAAGAACAACAAGGGGGGAAGACCATTTTTTTACAATACAATAAAAAAACACACCTTACAAAATATTCAAAATACCACAATTACTTGGCCCTAAAGTTTCCCACCTGCAAAGTTGAGTACAGGTTAATTGTGATCACGTTTAAGAGGGGGGAACGGAGGAACTGCAGCACAGATTCATACACCAAGCCATGCAGGTATTTACCAAGCACCTGACACCAATACACCAAGACGACAGCCAAGCAATGTGGAGAATGCAGGTAGGAGGTTCACTAGCGCACAATGAAATAGTACTTTGCTTCCATAACGTGTCAAGCTAGTGGCTTAGGCTCATGATAAACTATCAGAAACAAACGCACTTGGTTTCAGACCATAAAGTGCGGTGTACAGACGGAAGTTAAAGTTTCCATAGAACTTCTAACTATACATTAAGTTAAGATTTCATTAAATAATATCTAAAAACGGTCGCTCTGGCGTTCGTTTAGCACAGGGAGAAGATAACTACAGAAGGTTAAAGTTGTTAGATCAATACTGCACTCTGCTAAGTCGGACACAAAATATGCATAAAGTTAACAAAATCAATTTCGAAGAGAATAAGATCGTGAAATATATCGTGTAACCATTCTTTCTGATCAGAGGGATGATATCTATTAGATAAGCAAGGTTACAGATTGCTACAGCACAATACAGAGTTCGGTCACAAAAATTTAGATAAGTGAAATAATTATGTTTAATGAAAATTAAAAATACGATAGACGTCGTGTAACAGTTCTTTCTACACAGAGGAAAAAGATCTATTTAATGGTAATAACCACGACAGGGAACACGCTAATCGGTGCACACGTGGGCTGACAAGTACACAGATTACAAGTTAGAATGGAAAATTTTCAGGGAAAATTATCACGCTACACTCACTAGGAACACATTAGCAAATTAGCTATATAATTATTAACCACTCATGTGCACTGAATGATGGAGAAGTTGAAGGCTTAGTCTGATATCGTCCACGAGTTCTGTCGACAAAGTACGAACAGTATAGGCACCGGAAGTCCCCGAAAATATTACAATTCAACTACGATAAGAACGTGAAAGACACTGAACATATTTAAACAGGCGAAGAAAAAGTTATAAAGTGAAAGAACTATGCTAATGAAACACCATCAGAGCATTGGAATCAGATTCCAGCAGTAATCGACAAAAAATTAGCAATCCTGTATGAAATTAAGCAAAATCTCACTACTACACGTAGTGTAGCTGCTACTCCCAGAATTAAACTCGTGAAAAGGCGTAAGTACGAGTATGGAGCCTGAACTAAGTCGAGCCACGAGGTCACAGCAGAACCAAACCCAGAGGTACTTACCCTACCAGGAATCAAGAAGCGAATGAATAGCTCTCTTGACCACTGCTTAGCTGTTTCCAAGCAGGGGTAGTGGAGGGGAGCCCAGAGAGTGTCACCGTTCGTCAGGCAGGTAACCTGACCAACCCTCTGCCAAGGAGGTTAAGAGCAAGAACATTAGGAATCTTTGCTAAGACTGGGTTCTGCTCAGCAGTTGGCAAACCAACTTCTCACCCAGAGACATTCAATGCCCAGCGTTTGAAAGAAACGACAACACAAAACAGACGAGGCACGCCTAGCACTTGCTAAACTTTCTTACATACAAAGTTTCATTCATTCTGTGGAAGTCAGGGCCAGTGGGAGCACATCACAGTACATACTAATACATATAATAAATGTACAACATAGACACTTAGAATTTTACATATAGATAAAACTAAATCAATATATAATGCCTGGTACCTCGCATATTGCGAATGGAGTGCCTTGCTACACTCAAAAAAAAAAAAAAAAAAAAAAAAAAAAAAAAAAAAAAAAAAAAAAAGTCAGAAGCTCGTCAACATTTGTTCATGGGGAGTCACGTTATGTGGACGTGTTTCAATGTGTATATTGTATCAAGAACAGACTTTCTTAGAATGTCACTCCACCTGCACCAAGATGTAAACAAGCATGCATCAGCAGCGCTGTATGCGATGACCGTGCGGTCTGGGGCTTCTCATTATTGATTGCGCCACCATTCGTGTCGGTATTTGAGTCCTCCCTTGGACCTGGGTATGTGTTGTCTTCAGAATATGTCAGTTACTGGGTTTGTAAGTGTAGGGACCATAGTAGTTTCGTCTCTTATAATTACAAACATCTGAACATTTTATTGCCAATGTGACGGAGTGAGTAAGACGGCCGATCACTTCCAGTCATAACACCGGAGACTTGTGTTGACTGCAGTTCTGCCAAGCCTAGAAGGCGAATTCCGAAGATGTACCGTATCCGCACTGTTACTCTGTCAGGAAGAACGTTCATCATGGGAAGGTTCAACATCCCCAGAGTGAACCAAAGCGTTGTTGTTCTGACGTGGAGGAGGTACAGAGACGCAGGAGCTGTTGATGTCCTGCCTCGCTCAGGCTGCCCAAAGGCAACCACCTCAACTGGTGACTGCTGCTTAGGTTTCAGTTTGGAGGAACCCCTAGAGGGACGACGCCATGCTGAGTATAGATTTTCGCGCAGCCACGGGACGTCTCGGTTCGACTCCAACTGAACATCAAAGGCTGCATGACACGCAGCTTCAGTCCTGACGGGGTCCAGCTTTGACGTCCAGATACCGAGCAGCGAGGACGTATGGGCCCAACAGTATGTTGAATGGACTCCTCATGTATTGCTATTCATAGATGAGACTCGCATCTGCCTTCAACCAGATAATCGTCAGAGACGAGTTTGGAGGCAGCCTGGTGAGGCTGAACGCCTCAGACACAGCGTCCAGCGAGGGCTGCAAGGCGGTGGCTTCCTCATGTTGTGTGGCGGCACTATGTGGGTTCACTTACGCCACTGGTGGTCCTTGAAGGCATTCAGACTGCTATATGGTACACGGATGATATCGTCCGACGTATGTCGGCAGCATTTCGGTGAAGCATTCGTCTTAATGGATTTAAACTCTCGCGATCAGCGTGCACGTGAATGAGTTCCTTCGTGATAATGACATTATCAGATTGGAATGGCCAGCAGGGGTACACTGAAAAGAGCTGTTTCTGGACGAGGCGACCCAATAACCAGAGATATCTATGCCGTACCGCCATTGCCGACTGTGACAATTTGAACCCAGAGTCCCTTGATGCCCTAGTGGACAGTATGGCACGACGAATACAGGCATGCGTCACTTGCTGTCAGTCAACGTGACAGAAGTGCAACCCTTTCGCAAACTATCTTTTTTAGGATAGAGGGATTCGCGGAAAAAGAAAATGGGCAGTCTCAAAGGGTGCAGGTGGATCACAGAACAAATGTAGATCTGGAAACTATCGGTATGACGGTTGTAAATTGTCGAAGCTGTGTCGGGAATGTGCCAGAACTCCAAGCGTTAATAGAAACCAACGAAACACATATCATTATAGGCAGTGAAAGCTGGCTCAAGCCGGAAATAAGTTCACCCCAAATTTTCCAAAAGATCTAACTGTGTTCATATAGAGTAAACAAAATAGGTGGACGCGTGTTTGTCGCCGTCGAAAGTAGTCTTTCGTGTAGCGAAGATGAAGTTGATAGTTTCTGTGAGCTATTATGGGTAGAAATTGTACCTGAAAATCATAGGAAGTTAATAATTGGTTACTTTTACAGGCCTCCCAACTCTGACGATACAATAGCAGAAAGGTTCAAAGAAAACCTATGTCAAATTTTAAACAAATGCCCGACTCATATAATAATAGTAGACGGTGATTTCAATTTACCCTCAATCTCCTGACAAAATTATACGTTCAAATAAGCAGGTACGCATAAAAAATCGTGCGAAATTATACTCAACGCATTCTCTGAGAATTACTTCTAACAATTAGTTCACGAGCAAACTAGAATTGTAAATGGATGTCAAAACACACTTAATCAAAACGGATACAGGTGTAAGTGAACATAGGGCTGTCGTTGCGTGATTCAGTATCGAAAGTCTCGAAGTTACCAAAAATAGACGAAAAGTATATTTGTTCAGAAAAGCAGTTAGAAATGACACCATAATTTATCGTCTAGTAAAGTGCAACTGCAGAACGATATAAATAAGATATCTGTTTGCTGTAAAAATTGGCAGTTGACTGAAAATAATGAGAAGTGTGAAGTCGTCCACATTAGAACGAAAAGAAATCGGTTAAACTTTGTTTACAAGATGAATCTTTCGAATGTGAAGGCCGTAAACTCCACTAAATACCTAGGAATTATTATGACATCAGAGTTGAATGGGAAACAAGACGTAAATAATGTCGTAGGAAAGGCAAACCAGAGACTGCGTTTTATTGGCAGAACACTTAAAAGATGCAACAGAACAACTAAAGAGACTGCAAACACCACGCTTGTCCGTCCTTTTTTTGGATTATTGCTGCCCAGTGTGGGATCCTTATCAGGTTCGTTTGACGGAAGCCATCGAAAGAGTCCAAAGAAGGGCAGTTCGTTTTGTATTGCCACGATACAGGGGAGACAGCGTCAAGGAAATGATACAGAATCTGGGATGGGAATCATTACTACAACGGAACTTATCATACGGTGTGGTCTACTTACGAATCTCCAATGGGCAATATTGTCCTCAGAATGCGAGAAGTTATTGCTGACTCCCACTGACATAGCCAGAAATGATCAACAGAATAAAATACGAGGAATCAGAGCTCGAACGGAGAGATTATGTCTTCTTTCTTCCCGCGTGCTATTCGAAAATGGAGTGGTAGGTGATTAGTATAAAGGTGGTTCGATGAACCCTCTACCAGGCACTTAAATGTGATTTGCAGAGTATTTCATGTAGATGTAGAAGCTGCGGATTTGAATGCTACACCATCAAACACTGTCAGCGTGTGAATCATTCAACGAAACCTGATTAATAATGGCTGTCATAGCGAAATGTTCACTCGTGTACGCTTGCTGACTGTGCGACACGACGCTTTTTGCCTCGCGTCGGCCCCGTCAACATAGGACTGTTGTTGACTGAAAACAGGACGAGTCTCGCCTGTAGTTGTATTGAACAGATGGATAGCATTGGTATGGAGATATCCACATGAATCCTTTCACTCTGTACGTCATCAGGGGACTATTCAAGCTGGTGGAGGCTCTGCAGTCGTGTGTAGCTGGAGTGATTATGTAGACACGACGCTCTGTCAGGTCACACGCACGTACGCGTATGTCAAAGCGGTAGGTCGATCAAAACAAAATGTCCGGACAGTCTTTGACGAAATTTGTACTGAAACAGAGGATGACACTCTAAAGGATGATTTACTAAATGTCTTTTTCCAAAGCTGTTTCACAGAGGAACATTGCAGTGTAGTTCTTTCTATAGATTGTCGCACAGATGAAAAATGGCAGACATCGAAATAAATGACGGAGGGATAGAAAAAAAATTTAAATCACTCAAAAGAGGTAAGGCCGCAAGACCTGATGGGATACCAGTTCGTTTTTACACAAAGTACGCGAAGGAACTTGCCCCCCTTCTTGCAGTGGTGTCCCGTATGTTTCTAGAAGAGCGTAGCGTTCTAAAAGATTGGAAACCCCGTTTTCAAGCAGGTACGTCGAACAGATCAGGAGAACTATAGGCCTATATATCTAACGTCGGTCAGTTGTACAATTTTGGAACATGTACTATGTTAGAGTATAATCACATTTCTGGAGACTAGAAATATGCTCTGTAGGAATCAGCATTGGTTTCTAAAGGCGATCGTGTGAAACCCTGCTCGCGCTATTCGTCCACGAGACTCAGAGGGCCATAGACACGGGTTCTCAGGTAGATGCCGTGTTTCTTGACTTCCGCAAGGCGTTTGATACAGTTACGCACAGTCGTTTAATGAACAAAGTAAGACATATGGTCTATCAGACCAATTGCGTGATTAGATTGAGGATTTCCTAGATAACAAAACGCAGCATGTCATTCTCAATGGAGACAAGTCTTCCGCATTAAGAGTGATGTCAGGAGTGCTACAGGGGAGTGTCGTGGGTCCGTTGTTGTTCACGAAATATATAAATGACCTTGCCGATAACATCGGTAGTTCACTGAGGATTTTTGTGGATGATGCTGTAGTACATAGAGAGGTTGTAACAATGGAAAATTGTATTGAAATGCAGGAGGATCTGTATCGAATTGACGCATGGTGCAGGGAATGGCAATTGAGTCTCAATTTAGACAATTGAAATGTGCTGCGAATACATAAAAAGAAAGATCCTTTATCATTTAGCTACAGTATAGCAGGTCAGCAACTGGAAACAGTTAATTCCATAAATTATCTAGGAGTAGGCATTAAAAGTGATTTAAAATGGAACCACCAGACTTAGATTCATTGGGAGAATCCTAAGGAAATGCAGTCCGAAAACAAAGGAAGTGGGTTACAGTACACTTTTTCACCCACTGCTTGAATACTGCTCACCGGTGTGGGGTCTGTACCAGGTGGGGTTGATAGAGGAGGTAGAGAAGAACCAACGGAGAGCAGCGCGCTTCGTTACAGGATCATTTGGTAATCGAAGCGTTACGAAAATGAACGACAAACTCCAGTGGAAGACTCTTCAGGAGAGATGCTCTATTGCTCGGTACGGGCTTTTGTCGATGTTTCGACAACATACCTTTACCGAGGAGTCTAGCAGTACATTGCTCCCTCCTACGTATATCTCGCGAAGAGATCATAAAGATAGAATCAGAGAGATTAGAGGCCACACAGAATCATACCGACAATCTTTCTTTCCGCGAACAATACGTGACTGGAATAGGAGGGAGAACCGATAGTGGTACTCAAGGTACCCTCCACCACACACCGTCAGGTGGCTTGCGGTGTATGGATGTTGATGTAGATTCTGGATGATCACCTGTATGTCCACTGTACGTTCCGACGGACTTGGACAATTCCAGCAGAACAATGCTACACCCCATACGCCCAGAGTGGCTCCAGGACCACTCACCAAACTCCCCAGACAAGGACGTTACTGAACATATCTGCGATGCCTTGTAACGAGCTATTCAAAAGAGACCCCCGCCCCCTGGTACTGTTGCGGATTTACGAACAGCCATGTAGGACGCGTGGAGTCAATTCCCTCCAGCACTGCTTCATACTTTATTCGAGTCCATATCACGTCGTGTTGCGGCATTTCTGCGCGCTCGCAAGGACCCTAAGCTATATCACGCAGATGAAGCAGTTTATTTGGCTCTTCATTGTGTATTAATTAAGGCGAATGCCGGGTAAGATCCTCGATTCAGGGCTGAAGGACACTAGGCCTGGACACTTACAGATATCGGCGAAATTCCGCAAGTAATGAGTGAAAATTGCCAGTTGGGAAATAATGGTAGAATACGGAGCAGTTGAAAATTTGCGTCTGACGGGAGGAATGCTAAGGGAGTAACGGAAGCTGTTTTAGCTGCGTAGTGGCCTGTGCAATAAACAATCAGAAGACGCGTGTTCGAATCCCGGCTGGGCACTAATCTTCATCTTACCCCACATATTCAATTCAATGCCTACTTGTAGCTAAGTCGTAAATTTCTCTGTGTCTCGATTGACAAAAGTTCCAGGATTAAAAGTGGTGTCTGTCCACCTAAAGGTATGTCTGAAACAACATGTACTTCATGTACACAGATTGGCATAATTTTTCGGTGCACATCCGTTTTCGGGTAGTTTCTCGTACTGTTGTACTGGGTTGAGCCGACACCACGTAGAGACAATGCCTTCCAACAGGCCGTGCTACGTCACACTGGCCGCTTCGAGGCAGTGGGCGTGCCCCAGCGGCAGACAGCCATTCCGCTGGCGGCCGCGGCCTGGCCAGTGTGACGTGGCACGGCCTGTTGGAAGGCCTCGTCTCTACGTGGTGTTGACTGAGCAGAGAGTCACGTGTCTGGCTGCAGCTGGCAGGTGCGATGTGAGCGGCGCGCACGTGGCCACGCGGCCTGCGCGTGACGGCCGCACGTGACGACTCGCTGCGGACAAAGACGAGCCGGCGGCATTGCCCACGTGGCAGGCACGTGTTGCCGGCCAATCACAGCAGCTGCCAGCACGTGCGTTATAGCTAGAGGTCTGCGGGCCTAGGAAAAATGTTATCTGCATCCGCATCCGCAAGGCCCAGATCCGCAACCGCGGTCCGGTGCAAGTCTCTTCATCAGAGAATACGAACGGCAACCTACATCAGTTTGAATATGCTCACTGCATAGGGGTAGCCAGATTATGATTTCGGGAGGGATTTTCATTGAATGAACATTGTAATATCGCGTACTCTTAATAGAACTGAATACAGCAGTAATACTATATACAGGGTGTTTCACTAACTGTGTTTGCCTCTGTAACTTATAAAACATTAGGTGACGGGAAATTTTAATGTGGCATGTCAACACAAGAAATGTTACACTTTCTGCGGAGCTATGAACATAGTTTATTGTATCATTTTCCAAATAGTTACAGCACAAAGATATATTTTTTTTAAATGGAACAGTAGTTTTTTCTATCGTGCATTATAATCGTTGAAACCAGCTGCGTCCAAATCAATTTAAACTACATTCCTATCACTGTTAGTTTGGGAGCTACAACCCTTCAAAGTTTCAGGGGCAGATACCACACGCTGTACATAATACACGGCTGAGTGGTGGGGGATTGATGTTATGGCGGTGGGAAGTTGATTTACATGAGATGTTCAAATGTGTGTCCATGTTCCTCAATGCATAATGCAATGGGCCATCGGAAGGATCGATGAGCCGTTTTAGATCATCTGGGAATGTGGGCTCAGTGACATAAACACGATCCTTTAGATATCCCCACAAAAAGAAATCTACTGGTATTAAATCAGGCGACCTTGCGAGCCATGAATGATTACCATGGCACCCCAACGATCTTTCTGCAAACCTGTTGTTTAGTTCTTCCACAACAGCACGCACAGAATAGGCTGGGTGACCATCGTGCTGCATCCACATATGGACTCTCGTATGTGGACACACATGTTCAAGGAGACCACCCAAACTGACGGCTATAAAAGCGCGATATAACTCACCTGTCAGTGTACCTGGGAATTTGTGTGGACCGATGATTTCATCCCCAAGGATTACACACCACACGTTAATAGACCACCTACGTTGACAGTCGACAGGTCGTACCCACCGAGGATTGTCTGTGGCCCAGCAGTGCATGTTATGGCGATTCACTGCACCATAATTTATGAACGTGGACTCATCAGAGAACATACCACTTTGTAAAGACTCCAGCGTGAAATTACACATGGCCCACTCACAGAATGTCACTCTTGCACGGAAATCGTTCCCATGCAGCTTCTGGATCAGTGACAGACGGTACGGGTGAAACCTGTGGCCGTGTACTATACACCACACAGATGTGAGACTGACACCAGCGACTGCAGCAACGGCTCGTAAGCTGACATGAGGATCGTGGTGTAGTGCAGCTAAAACAAACACCTCCGTCTCCTCACTTCTTGCAGGTCTTCGTCTGTTACTGCGGCGCATTACCAAGCTGCCTGTTTCCCGAAGTCGTTGCTCGGCACTTAAGAACGTAATGGCTGCCGGGGCTCTTCGCCTAGGATATCTCACGGCATACGCCGTGGCTGCTTCAGTGGCATCGTGTCGGCACTCGCCGAGCATCAGCAACATGTCAACGTATTCGTTGTTCGTGTATGCCATCTTCATCCGATGTCAGTAACTGTGGTATATGTTTGTGTGGCTCCAACTGTCGGGTATACGGCCGTGTGCGGCAACAGTCAGCAGTCTAACAGCGCATCAAGGAAGCTTCTCGCTCTGTGACACCGGCGACGTTACAATTCGGCCGCACCACATTTAGAAGGCGCATTGCATTATGCGCAGCGTTTGTGGTATCTGCCCCTGAAACTTTGAAGGGTTGTAGCTCCCAAACTAACAGTGATAGGAATGTAGTTTAAATTGATTTGGACGCAGCTGGTTTCAACGAATCCAATGCACGATAGAAAAAAACTATTGCTCCATTTAAAAAATTATATCTTTGTGCTGTAACTATTTGGAAAAAGATACAATAAACTATGTTCATAGCTCCGGAGAAAGTGTAACATTTCTTGTGTTGACCTACCGCATTAAAATTTCCCGTCACCTATTATTTTATAAGTTACAGAGGCAAACACACGTAGTGAAACACCCTGTATGTTTTATTCCAAAGGACTGTATACTGGAGTCACCAGGGTATAGACACAAAATTAGTTAACTTCTTAAAACTTTACCTATTCTCCAAAATAGGAACAAGGCAAATTATGTTATGAAGATAGAGAAAGTGGGATTGAAACACGGATGGCAGTCAGAAAGGCAGTGCGTGTACCTTGATCGGAAAAGCACTCTTAATTTTTGTGGTATGTGTAAGCTGTCAACGACAAAGAAATGTGTTTAGATACTGTTTGACTAGACAGGAACCTAGGGTCGTTTACAAGAAATATTGCTGAGTGACATTATAATATATCACTGGTATTGTAATTACCAATAGTAATACTGCACATTATTTCACTATTAATTTCACCACAACTGTTAATACATGTAACCCACTGTGAGATAAGACGGTCATTTTCCCATGCTCAAATGTTGCTCTTAGCTACAGGACCATGATTTTAACCAGGTGTGCCCCTCTTCGCCAGAAACATACCGATGGCCATGAATCTCTGTTATCAGGGCTCCAAAGCATATGAGAATCGCATGGACAGAAATCTGGACTGTATGGAAAAAATGTAAATGCTTCCCAGCATTGGCAGAAAGTAGGCGGGCTTTATCCTAATACAGAATGAAGCCAATTTTTTTTGGCTTTGTCAACACTTCGGGAGGGGTTTGAACCTCAGAAACCACGCCCTCGCTACACCCATGGCTTACTGTATTCGTCCCTCGGTCTCCCTCTACGATTTTTACCTCACACACTTCCTTCTAATGCTACGTTAACGATCCCCTGATGTCTCAGAATGTGTCCTACCGTCCTACACTTTTTCTTAGTCAGGATATGCCAGAAACTCCTTTTCTTCTCAATTATATTGAGCATCTCCTCATCAGTTACATGGTCTTCCCATCTAATTTACATCATTCGTCGTTTTGTCTGAACTTTTATCGTCCACGTTTCACACTCATACAATGCTACACTCCAGACAAATGCTTTCAGAAAGGACTTCCTAACATTTAAGCTAATATTGGATGTCAACAGATTGCGCATTACCAGAAACGCTTTTCTTCATATAGCCATTCTGCATTTTATGTCTTCTGCACTGCATCAGAAGTTATCTTGCTACCCAAGTAACAAAACTCGTCTACTACTTTCATTGCCTCATTACCTAATTTAATTCCTTCAGCAGCGCCTGATTTTCTGACGCTACAATCCATTATCCTTGTTTTACTCTTGTTGATGTTCATCTTATAACCTCGATTCAAGATTCTGTCCATTCCATTCAATTGCTCTTTCAGATCCTTTGCTGTCATCGGCAAACCAGAAAGTTTTTATTTCTTCTCCCTGAACTCCAAATTTCTTCTTGCATTCCTTCACTGCTTGCTCAATGTACAGATTGAACAGCATTGGAGAAAGGCTGCAACCCTGTCTTATTTCCTTCCCAAGCTCTGCTCCCCTTTCATGCCCTTCGACTCTGATAACTGCTGTCTGGTTTTTGTATAGGTTGAATATAACTCTTCGTTTCCTATATTTTACCCCTGCTATCTTCAGAATTTGAAGAGTGCATTCAAGTCAAAATTGTCAAAAGCTTTCTCTAGATCTACAAATTCTAAAAACTTATATGTCCTTTGCTTAAACTGCCTTTTAGGATAAGCGTTTCCGGACACATGTCCACATAACATATTTTCTTTCTTTGTCCGTGAGGAACGTTTCCTGAAAGTTTGGCCGTACCTTTTTGTAACCCCCCCCCCCTCTCTCTCTCTCTGAGACGAGAGCATAGTTTCAGAGCCGCGTGCTCTTCCTGGCGTGTTTGGTCCACGGCAGCGGCAGGCGACACCGAACATGTCTGAACTTGTCTGACTCTCACTGGCGGGAACCAGGGCTACCAACAATAAAACTACTACGGCGTGATCGTTTCACATTAAGATAACAGAATATCATAAGATTAAATTTTAGCTCGGAAATTAAGACAGCAAAAAATTCTGATCAATTTTTATCGAACAGTCCTCGTATCTACATTACTAAAAGAAGACAAGTCGTCGTTCAGTGTTGCTACCAAAAATTTCGAAAAGTACTCCCTGACCCGCCCACAATCGGCTGCCACGGATATATATGGGACTTAACTACGGGGTCATCAGTCCCTAAACTTACAAACTACTTATGAACTACTTACGAACTAGGACGGCACAAATATTCATGCCCGAGGGGGGATTCGAACCCCCGACCGTAGTGGCCGTGCAGACCGTGACTGGAACGCCTTAGTCCCCTCGGCCACCGCGGCCGGCTATCATCATCTGTCCAAAAATTCAAATTTTTGTATAGTTTATGGGACTTAACTACGGGGTCATCAGTCCCTAAACTTACAAACTACATATGAACTACTTACGAACTAAGACGGCACAAATATCCATGCCCGAGGTGGGATTCGAACCCCCCGACCGTAGTGACCTATCATCATCTGTACATCCTTCTCAATGTTCGTAATGTTACTGAATTGCAGTTGGCCTGAAGTTGGTCTCACATGCAGACTGAAACCGGTTGCCCAACGACAATATAAATTCTTGCGATCGAGACTGTGTTTTTAACAATATAATTACTTAAACTCTTACGCACTGTTCGAGTGAACATTCCGACTGACATAGGATACGTGTAGTGTATGAAAATACAATATTGTTGTCAAAAATCTCGAAAACTTCTTCATTAGAGTATGGCCTTACTTAAAATTTTTACATTCGGATTTAAAATTGCGCTATAGACTGCTTATGAGAAAAACAGGTTACCAAAACAGCGCTGTTTCCCAAAAGAAACAAAATTGTTTCCAAAAATCTTTCATGATAGTGTTCCCCTATCAGAATCCAACGTCTGTAAAACTCCGCCGGAAACAAACATTGTATACACTCTTACATTTATGCAACTCACTCAAGATTTATTGCTACAACAGTGCATACTGAGTACATGAAACGATGGCATCTACATGGGATACTGTGCAAATCACATTTAAGTACCCGGCAGAGGGTTCATCGAACCACCTTGATACTATTCATCTACCATTCCACTGTCGAATAGTGCGCCTGAAGAAATAACACCTGAATCTGTCAGTTCGAGCTCTGATCTCTCGTATTTTATTCTGATGATCATTTCTACCTATGTAGGTGGGAGTCAACAATATATTTTCGCATTCGGAAGAGAATGTTGGTGATTGAAGTTTTGTAATTAGACCACTCCGCAGAGATAACCGCCGTTGTTGTGATGAGTCCCATCCCAGATCCTGTATCATTACCGTAATGCTGTTTACCCTGTATCGAGACAATACAAAACGAACTGCTCTTCTTTGGAATCTTTCGTGGCTTCTGTCAAACCCACCTGATAAGCGTCCCACAATGGGCAGCAATACTCTAAAAAAGGACGGACAAGCGTAGTGCCGGCCGCGGTGGCCGAGGTGACTGAGGCGCTCCAGTCACGATCAGCACGGCCATTACGGTCGGTGGTTCGAATCCCCCCTCGGGCATGGATATTTGTGCCGTCCTAGTTCGTAAGTAGTTTGTAAGTTTAGGGACTGATGACCCCGTAGTTAAGTCCCATAAGCTTAACAAACATTTGAACATTTGAACAAGCTTAGTGTATGCAGTCTCTTTAGTAGTTCCGTTGCATCTTCAAATGTTCAAATGTTTGTATAGCTTATGGGACTGAAGTACGGGGTCATCAGTCCCTAAAGTTACAAACTACTTATGAACTAGCTAACACTAAGGACGGCACAAATATCCATGCCCGAGGGGGGATTCGAACCCACGATTGCATCTGTTAAGGTTTCTCCACTAAATCGCAGTATCTGTTTCGCCTTTCCTACTACTACGTGTTCTTTCCAGTTGAAGTCTGATGTAATAGTTAAAATATTTGTGATTTTAAGAAATGGAACCCTTGTGGTCATCGGTCCCTAGTCACTAATTATGTAAACTGATTTATACTAAGGACAGCACAGACACCAACGCCCGACGAACTTGCGACGGGAGCGGCCGCGCGATCCGCAAAGTGACGCCCAGACGGCGCGCTCGTTTCCGCGTGGATCTTCGAATGTAAAGCCGGTTTCACATAATCAGCTAAACTGAGACAACAACGCTTGTCTTTCTGCAGTTCCACTGTGAGCTATCGTTCACCCAGAACTGCACAAATGCTACTTAGTTGTGCAGTTTTCCACATGGCGTGCGCAGTATCAGCTGATCGCGATTTGCACGGCACATTTCATTCGCGGCCAAACGACCGTTGTTGCACAAGCATACGAAGTGTTTACTTCATTTATTCGACATTTTAGCCGCAAACGAAGATGCCTAAACTTAAACCTCGAACGCAAACACACTAATACGAAATAAAATGGTTCGAAATACCCCGCGTGGTAAAAGTCTAATGCCGATATTTGGTGGTGGGGGAAGAAAGTGGCGAAACAAAGTACAATCAAGTTGAGCTTTTAGTTGCGTGGAAAAAGTAGCGTCTCTTAAGTGGCGCTACTAAAATTACGAACTTCACACTTGCTGCTGAACTACAACTTCACTGTGCAACTAATTGTTGCACGCCATTAATTGTTTGTCTGAACCCGCCTTAACTGTCAGGCCACCGCTGACAACTGACGTATCTATTTCGTCCGTTGAGACGCATGTTGTCGTATGTGTATTTCAGGTATCGGACGGTGAAAGTGTTTTAATTCTGCGTACGGAGTTTCTGAACAGGTGAACGTGCTTTAGTTGAAGACTGGAGTGAGTAGTGATCATCGACGGCGCTTCTCGTAGGGGTTTCTCATCACGTACTATGCATCGCCTATGTGTATACTGTTTTATTCGTGGATGACTTTGCGAATAAATCTGGCAAGCGTTATAACGTAGCTGTGTGCTCCATCAGCTCGCTACACCCCTGCCAGCATATCAGATATGGATAACGTAGGGATCGTCACAATTGAACTGTACCGTAACGTCTGCGTACAAACCGCCAGTAAGTAACTTCAACGATGATGCAATTCATGAACATAACACAGCTTGCCCTTTATTCACATGAAGTGACAAATGCCATCGTCATGGGATCTTAAATAGATTCCATATTATTTTTCTTTTTAATTTCCGGAAGGCTTTTGACATTGTACCTCACAAGCGGGTTCTAATGAAATTGCGTGCTTATGCAATATCGCCCCGATTGTGCGATTGGATTTACGTTTTGCTACCAGAATGGGCACAGTTCGTAGTAATTGACAGTAAGCCATCGAGTAAAATAGATGTGATGGGCAAATTCCTGATACTTTGGCACTACATTCAGCATTTCTTTTCGCGCATTCTAGAAAATATACGATGTTTTCAATGAGTATCTGCAGACACCGTAAGCCACAAATATCATAAATACTACTAGAGGCTGTTAAAATTACCGTATTGTGATATAAATGATGTTCTGTGTGTACGAGGGTTCTCTCCTCTTCATAAGCGGAAATAAGAGTCTTATCGCTTTCTTTCGTCCACTGAATTTGTACAAAAATAAACAGTAATCCACAATCAACATGTTTTGTATTACTTCGATGGGAAACGTGAAGTAAAAATGCCAGTGATGGCCCACTAGAATGTTATTCTGTACTATACTACTTACTACATGCCTTGCATCTTCTGCTTGGAAATGCATGTTGAGCCATCCTCGTCGCTACTTCTTGAGTTCTTGTCCCGGTCTATGTTTCAGTAGATTATTAATTCAAGTGTTATTGACTGAAGAATACAATACTCAACTTCTCTCTGTTCTTCTCTCTTCATCCGCGGCGAATTAGCCGTGCGCACTGGAGCGCTGTGTTGCAGTGTGTGAGGCAGTTCATCATCGGGAGTTCGAATCGCCCCTTGGTCATGAATGTTTGTGTCGTCTTTAGTATAAGGTAGTTCACAAGTAGTTTGTAAGTTTAGGGACTGATGACCCCGTAGTTAAGTCCCATAAGCTCTACAAACATTTGATGTGAACTTCTCTCTTCTCACGGCGTCATCTTCTGTACGATGCTAGCTGTGCTGAGACCTACTTACTGCCTAGTTTATAGCCGAGTTCTGAAACGCTGTCCAGACGTATGTCGGCCTAGATATAGCCGCTTGTAGAGGGCGCGCATCTCCGTTACTCCCTCCAGGATGCGCGGCGCCTGCTTGCGATTGGCTTTCGGTCGATCGCTGCCTTCTCCATGATCGTTCTCTTGCGTCTGGCGTGTGGCGCTGACTTTACGCCGTAACAGTGCAATCGCTGCTTCTGCGCATGCGCAGTGTTCACCGCACTCGAAAATTTACAACTCCACACTCGGCACAATCGAAAGATTATTGACGTCATAATCGCACTCTTTTCTGATTTAGACGACGGCAGAGAAGCCGTCCACGCTTGGAGTAGTCGATTTTCGCAAGAAAGTGTATCGTGTGAAAGGGCTTTACACCCAAGTGTGTGCGAGAGCGTTATCCTGTTGGAACAACACTTCACCTTGCTGTTGTAAGAATGATAGAGGGACGGCTCTTAAACATTCCGCACATACCAAACATTGGTTAGCGCTCACTCCACAAGCACCAAAGCAGAACGAGAGTTGCAGTTTACGTCACTCCAGACCGCAAGGCTTGGTGTGGGGCCCTACGGGCGCAAGCACTCTACCAGACAGCGATCACGCGGTCTCCGTCAACCGTGCAGACACCAGTTCCGTGCTGGCAGAATCTGATATCGTCACTGAAGACCACGGCTCACTATTCCACTTTCCGCGTAATGTTTTATTCATAGCTTGTTCACTGTACACGTTGAAAACATTGCAGAAAGGCTACAATCCTGTCTTACTCCCATCCCAACCGATGTCTGACTTTCGTGCCATTCGACTCTTATATGTGCCGTCTGGTTTCTTCTTTCCATTTTACCTCTGCACATTATTTCGCGTTGTCCGCTATATTTGAATATGGCAAACGGATTTCTATTAAGTTTTACGTAACAAGAATTGCTTGCTTAGCTCTTGTTTTGAACATTATGTGACTATACGATGTAGTATGCTGGCATGTTAGTGGAATCGAAGTGTATTTTAATTTCATGTTGTAGTAACATTTCATAGATCGATATTTGCATTTGGAAAGAATCTATATCTACTAAATCTACGGCCGGCACGTTCAGACAACTGAAGTTAAACTTCCGGATAGTAAATAGATCAACAGTTCTTACGAAAATGTAAAAGTACAGTAATAGGATATAAAATATCAGAAAGTTATAAACATATAAGCTAGACGGTATTTATATGCAAAACATTAAAGCTCAAAAAGAATGCGAGAACTATTAAGAATCTCGCCTTTGACGATAGGATTTTACTTCAGGCCACTTCAGTTTTTGTTCGTAACGTCGGTAGTGCCGGAGCGCAGGATGTATGGGAAGCAGATCATACGGAAACGTTACGAGTTGCAGCTCATCGCACCGAAGAACATAAGCCTGGTGTATGGCTAGCGCGTTTCGCACCAGTGCTCTCCACAATACGGCCCTCGCCAGGTCTCCCTCGTGCGCAGAAACAACCACGACTCGCGTGCAGGCAGGTCTGCTGTCATCGCAGAAGACCGCCGCGCGCCATTCCGTCTCCCAAGTGATCCTGTGACGTCATCAGTGGAGCCGTTCACGTCGATGCTGTGGCGAGAGTCGAAGACGGGCCAAAGGCGTGTCCACTGCTGGCGACTGGTTAGTGACAGTCCGTGTTGACACTTCTGGGACCGAGCGTGGTGGCACAGTGGTAACACACTGGACTCACATTCGGGAGGAAGGTGGTTCAAATACACCTCCGGTCATACAGATTTAGGTTTTCCGTGATTTCCCTAAATCACTCCAGGCAAGTGCCGAGATTGTTCCTTTCAAAGGGCACGGCCGATATCCTTCCCCATCCGTACCCAAAACTCCGAGCGTTAGTTTCGTCTCTAATGACCACGCTGTCGACGGGACGTTAAACCCTAAGCTTCCTTCCTTCCTACACTTCTGGACTCACAAACACTCGCTGCGACTGCCGGCCGTAGCGGTCGGCAGTGACTGGGGGCAGTTGGCCGCTGGTCTCAGACTCAACAATGGACCATATGTCCCTGACTGCTCGGCAGTCGGAGGACGTGACGTCACCGCGACTGCCGCTTTGGAAGCAGTCTGGCAGTCGGCCGCAACTGCCGGCTTCGCGGCCGCTGCAGTGAGCACAGCGTCGAGAAACGTTACACGATGGTAACAGTGCAGCATGTATGCAAATACTTTTTCGTACGACCATATCCATACATATTTCAGAAATATGGCGGCAATGAAGTGTGGAAGAACATAAAAAGAAGGAATTTTACAATACTGAAGCTAAATTATTTCCTTTATATACGCCTTAGTTGTTCTCCCGGTTGTGGGTTAAAAGGAAGAATTGATGCAGATCGTAAGCAGGAGCCCGAACATGACATGGAGATAGATATTAATGACAAGTATCGCAGCGTCCGTCAGGAAACTAATTGCCACGTTACCTCATTGATGAAGCAACATTTGACATTTCAAGCTAAGTTACGAGACTTCCATTTCCTTCTGAAACCTCTCTCGTCTTATTGGCAGGCATCAGGAGTCTTTCGCTTTCTTATTATCGAAGTTTACAACAAATGCTTCGTCGGTTTGAGACAACGGCACGTTATACTGTTAACTACACTACTGGACATTAAAATTGCTACACCAAGAAGAAATGCAGATGATAAACGGGTCTTCATTGGACAAATGTATTATACTAGAACTGACATGTGATTACATTTTCACGCAATTCGGGTGCATAGATCCTGAGAAATCAGTAACCAGAACAACCACCTCTGACCATAATAACGGCCTTGATACGCCTGGGCATTAAGTCAAACAGAGCTTGGATGGCGTGTATAGGTACAGATGCACATGAAGCTTCAACAGGATACCACGGTTCATCAAGAGTAGTGACTGGCGTATTGTGACGAGCCAGTTGCTCGGCCACCATTGACCAGACGTTTTCAGTTGGTAAGTGATCTGGAGAATGTGCTGACCATGGCAGCAGTCGAATATTTTCCAGAAAGGCCCGTACAGGAGCTGCAACATGTCGTCGTGCATTATCCTGCTGAAATGTAGGGTTTCGCAGGGATCGAATTAAGAGATGAGCCACGGGTCGTAACACATCTGAAATGTGTTCAAAGTTCTGTCGGTGCGAACAAGAGGTGACCGAGACGTGTAACCCATAGCACCCCATACCAGACACCGGGTGATACGCCAGTATGGCAATGATGACATCACGCTTCCAATGTGCGTTCATCGCGATGTCGCCAAACACAGATCCAACCATCATCATCCTGTAAACAGAACCTGGATGTATTCCAAAAAATGCCATTCGTGCTCCCCCCTTCTCGTCGTTGCGTACACCGTCGCAGTGGCTCCCGACTTTGATGCAGCGTGAAGGATAACCGCAGCCATGGTCTTCAACCTGATAGTCCATGCTGCTCCAAACGTCGTCGAACTGTTCGTGCAGATGGTTGTTGTCTTGCAAACGTCCCCATCTGTTGACTCAGGGATCTATACGTGGCTGCACTATTCGTCATAGCCATGCGGATAAGATGTCTGTCATCTCGATTACTAGCCGTTGGGATCCAGCACGTCGTTCCGCATTGCCCTTCGGAAACCCACCGATTCCATATTCTGCTAACAGTCATTGGATTGCGACCAACGCGAGCAGCAATATCGCGATACGATAAACCGCAATCGCAATAGGCTAGAATCCGACCTTTATCAAAGTCGGAAATGCGATGGTACACATTTCTCGTCCTTACACGAGGCATCACAACATCGTTTCACCAGGCAACGCCAGTTAACTGATGTTTGTGTATGACAAATCGGCTGGGAACTTTCCTCATGTCAGCACGTTGTAGGTGTCGCCACCGGCGACAACCTTGTGTTAATTCTCTGAAAAGCTAATCACTTGCATAACACGGCATCTTCTTCCTGTCGGTTAAATTTCGCGTCTGTATCACGTCATATTCGTGGCGTAGCAATTTTAATGGCCAGGAGTGTACTTGCACCATAAAATAACCAGGCGTTCAGTAATACAAAAACGTATGGCTAAGTGAAATTTATTTAATGTTTAAATAACGGAGTCTCTTGTGTAACATTAATTATGAATTGAATAAATTGTAGATTGTCTTATAATACAGGGTGTCAATGATGAATAAGCCTGAAAACTGTTTTCAGAAACCAATCGATAGGTTACAATAAGCAAATCTAAAAAATTCTAAACAGAAAGTTTGCTTCTTTACAACTTCTGTATATATGGTGGGACCTTTCATAATGAGCATAATTCGCTTGTGAGTCTTACTTTATTTTAGATAACATCGTTTCGATGCAATTCATGGGGCGTGTAGGTCCCCAGAATCTTTTTGCTTGGAAGGGGGTTGCATATTCAAAAATGTTGAAAAACACTGTTATAAAGAAACTGCGTTTAAAGAAACTGCCTACGCTACACATCTGCCTACGATTATGGAGTATAATTGCTTATTGTGTAACTTTTTGGGTTTATTGAGAAAAGTTCAGAGGACAACTCGTTTTGTATTATGCCAATACAGGGGAGAGAGTGTCACAGAAATCATGAACGATTTGGTCGGAAACCATTAAAAGAAAGGCGTCATGTGTTGCGGCGAGATTCTCTCTCTTCCTCTCTCAATCTTTTTTTTTTTCTTCAGACATTCAGGTGTTCCTTTTTCCCCGTGCTATTAGATAATATTGAGCAAGCATATAGGACTTAACTGATATCTCGTCTCTTTGTCGAGAGCCGCCATTTTTAGAATTTTTGATGAGTAATATTAGTATCAAGAAGTCTATGGATAACTCAATATAAACAATACAACTGGAAGTGAGTCTTTCTAAAATTATTTCAAAAGATGCTTATGTGTTTTTCTCCAGAAGTGTCTGTCTGAATAGTGAGGGATCTTCTGAATAGTAAGAGGCTGCAAACAGTCACTAAGGCGAATTGGTATACGCGATATCCGCTTCTGTATCCAGAAGTATTGTTAGTCTGTTTAACTGGAAATTAATCTCTCACATTCATCGAATGGTGTACTCCTATCAGTGACTCCGCTTTCTCCGTTCACCTGGACCTCCACACCTAGTCAACGAGACTAAAAATGGCGATACCACTCTCCTTCAGCAGTTATTATTAAATTGGCCTAGAAATGCAACTATTTAATCACAGCCAATACAAAAGCGTTCTATATCTACACCTATTACTGTCTTTCAAAGTAGCCACCAGCATTGTGTAGAATCCGTTGCCAGTGATGTGGAAGGCGTAGTATGCCGTTAGCAAATCTTGTTCTGTTGACGGTGCGAATGGAGAGGTCTACTGCCTGTCGAATATCTGGAACATTTCTGAAGCGAATGCCACGAAGTGATTTCTTCATCATCGAAATCAAATTAGAGTCACAAGGACTTAACGTCCGAGGAGTATGGTGGATGGTACAGTAGTTCCCAGTCCCATACACTGAACAGAGCAGCCACAGCTTGCGCTGTATGCGCCCGCGCATTGTCGTGCAAAATGATGGGTGGGTTGCGTAGAGAGTGTTGCCGCTTCTTTCGTAAAGCTGGTCGCATGTGATACTCCAAAAACGAACAGCAATCCTGTGCTTTGACGGTATATCGTAGAGGAAAGTAAAGCGTCAGTATAAGACCATCAGAGTCGTACAAGAGAATCACCGGAACTTTCACCATACTGGGGCTCTTGAAGACCTCGATGACACTGTCGTTGCTGTACGACGCCTGGCACATTCAATCTTGTTCCAACTCCGTTGTTTCTGTTTCGAAAGATGGTGACACCGTTACGTTAGACCGGTCGCTCACAAGTGACTGTGTTTCCACCGATTGTTGCGCACGCCGGTGACGTGGGACGGGCGAGTCCATTTGTTCGGAGGTAAGGTAGGTATGTCAACAACGTGTGCTATCAGCGACAACTGTAGATTCCGTTTCATGTCTCCATAGCAGTGTTTTCACTATTTAACTTCCAACCCTAGTAACTAATATGCCACTTATTTATGACAGTTCATCTCTCACTATTGGCTGACAGAGACCACTTTGTGCATCACCAGCAAACCTTAACAATTTATGCGAAATTCATTAAATACACTACGTGAATTAATTACTTCCCCAACAAATCTGTATACTGTACTTTTGATTGAAACTGAGGGCTGAGGCAAAATTATCGTATATTTGCGTACTGAATTCGGTTTTGACCTTACCTCGTACAAACGGTACAAATTCTCATATTCATACGAGCACGGCAGGTTTATTCTGGTTCCCCTTCTAAAAGAAATATAAAAGAAATCTTCAATTCTAAGCTGTTAACGGACCGAATTCACACGAATCCCACTGCGCAGAGCGCGTCCATTGGTGATTCTACTTTTCCTCAAACCGGAGAGTTTTGACGAATACTGCGCACAATACGTCATACGCATTCTCATCTCTCTGCACTCGGCCTGTGCGCAAACGCGGGAAACGTTTGATTTCGCCAGCGCTTTAACGAAGGAGTGTGTGTTCTACTAAAAATGTATTCTATTGAATGTGCAACACATTAAGCTCGAAGTAGCTTTCAAATTATATCTGAATGATGACATGGCAGTTACAGATTTATTTGAACATTGAGGTTGTTTGTTGGTTTTAAAATTTTATTTTCATTAATTCGATAGGTTTCGCTTCAAGAAAAGAACTAACCTGCCGGAAATCTGATGGTCTAACAAAGATAGTTGCTTGTGTGACAAGAAATACAATAAGTTTTGAACCTCTTGTCATAGTCTGTTAGCTGGTTCAGAAGTGCGTTTTGGACACGGCTTCAAAAGGAATTTAAAAGTGTAAGTTCCATTACATGACGACCAAAGCTGGTGACGATTACTTCCTATACTATCGATATACAGGGTATATTATTACTATATATCGTACAAAGAGCTTTGCAACCAAGTTCGAGAAAAAAACACTCGGAAAACCTCCGACCTGAAAGAAAAAAAAATTCAGATATCGTTTATGGCTTCTTACCATCAACAATACTTGTGATAAAGAGTTTAACTTCTGTTTAATTTTTTTAATTTTGCCTTCATCAGCCTTCCTGACAAACGTGCTTCGTCCACAATGCTTTTTTATACTTGTTTCGTCTCCTGTACTATAATTGTTCACAATTTGTTAATTTACTTATTCCCTAAATTAATCTTGAAACGTTATACTGTTCTTTCTCGTTGACAAAATACACAATAATAAAATTGAAATCATAAATTACAACGTTAAAACATACTGCATGTGCTTTAAAAGAAATAAACTAAAAATCGATTCATTTCGTTGGTGAGATCTTGATTCTGTTCTAGTGAACCTCAGTGTTTCTCAAACTAACCTTTTCTTTTTTGCCTATGGTATGCAAAAGGTAGATCTTATGAGTAGTACTCTTACACCGTTACATACTTAACCATTCTAAATAAATGAACTTCTCCTGCTAATGTTGCTCTGAATCACATATAACCGCCTTCTGCTTCCGCAACGATTCGAAGCTTATTGGGTATTCTCGTTTCTTATTATATTATATTATTATATTGGTGTGGTGTCTGTTATTTCGGGCTATCCGAAGTAACAGACACATACCAATATAATTAATTACGACACGCGAAGACGGCGTTTCTTCAATCACTTCACAGCATATGTTATCATACGTTCGACCTCGCACAATAGGGGCGCTACAGCCATAGCGTGCAACTTGTGGAAGTTTGAGACGGACGCGGGGCGAGCACCGGGATCCACGTGGCTAAGTTCACCGCTGGCCCGAAGCTGGAGACCCAGGTTCGATTAATGGCCTGCTTCACATTTTCACTTGTCGCCATTGTTTAACTTCAATGTCCTAATGCAGCACTATCGATCCTTTTCTTCCTAATCCTTATTCCGTCACCTACTTCACAAATGCTTACTAGGCAGACTACTCTCCACTAGACCATCGCACCACTAGCGATTAAGGCGCCTCCACGTCACAAACTTTACTTCAGCTTCTGTGTTCCAAAGAATGTTGGAACAGCTGCCAGGGCTCTCCACACAGCGAAATAGACTAGTAAGCATGGAGGTCTGTGTTCGAACCCCGACCGCATCACAAATTTTAATTCAGTGCTTCACCTTTACCTTTAATGTCTTTGACATGTTTGAGGAGAATAACCGTCTCAGGTTTCGTGTATTTGCTTTCACACTGATATTCCTTCATAACTATTTGAAAATTCTTGTTTCTTTTTGTTTGGGCCTCTCTATCTCCCCTTCTAGGCTGAAGTTCCCTCACAAATTACGCCTGCATCGGCGATCTTCTATATTTCAACTTTTCGCAGATGTTATAAATACAATTCTGCACAATCATATTTGTTTTAGAGATCCATTAAATTTAGAAAATGAGATTGTAACTTTAAGGACTTATGACCCCGTACGTAAGTCCCATAACCTCTACAAACATTTGAACATTTTGATTTGATTTCTTGATTTGTTTGCTTCGTTTTTTAAGCAGTCAGAGAATTTATTTCTTATAAAGAAGAGTTATTTACTTTTATTTTAAGGGACAGTTGTAAGTTTAAACTGTATTTATGAAACTAATTTTCATCAGGATTCGTAATAAAAAATTTATTTTTCCGTGAGAAGAACTATTCAGTTTCTAGATTCAATAGCAGTAATAATAAAACATGGATGTGCAGAACTGTATTTTGAAAATCTAAACATCTGCAAAAAGTTTAGAGTACAAGATCGCCGATGAAGGCGTAATTTGTGAGCGAAGTTCAGTTCAGTCTAGAAGAGCAGATAAGGAGGTCCAAAGAAAAAGAAACAAGAACTGGCAAATATTTATGAACGAGGTGAAGGAATAAGATTTAGGAAGGAAAGGAATGATAGTGCTGAATAATTAGGGCATTGAAATTAAACAATGGCGATAAGTGAAAATATAAAGCGGGACGGTAATCGAACCCGTGTCTCCCGCTTCGGGCCAGCGGTGAACTTAACCACGGGGCTACCTGTGCTCGCCCCGAGTCTGTCTCAAACTTCCACAAGTTGCACGCTATGGCTGTAGCGCCCATATCGTTGCGAGGTCGAACGTATGACCGCATATGCGGTGATTGAAGAAACGCCGTCTTCGCGAGTCGTAATTAATTATATTGATAAAGTGTCTGTTACTTCGGATATGCCCGAAATAACAGACACCACACCAATATAATGTTGTTGATATGGTCTTAAGTCCGGAGACTGGTTTGATGTAGCTCTCCACCCTACTCTGTCCTCATAAGAACGGCAAGCCACATCCACTTGAATCTGCTTACTATACGCGTCTCTTGGTCTTCCTCTGCGATTTTTACACCACACACTTCCCTCCAATGCTAAATTTACGATTCCTCGATGTCTAAGAATGTGTCCTACCAAGCGATCCCATCTTTTTGTCAGGGTATGCCAAAAATTCCTTTTCTCACCAATCCTGTTCAGTACCTCTTCATTAGTTATGTGATCCACCCAACTAATCTTCAGCATTCTTCTGTAGCACCACATTTCAAAAGCCTCTATTCTCTTTCTGTCCGCACAGCTTATCGTCCATGTTTCACTCCCGTACAAGGCAACACTCCACACAAATGCCTTCAGAAGAGACTTTCTTGCCCTTAAATTAATATTCGATGTTAGCAAATTTCTCTTTTTCAAAAATGCTTTTCTTCCCATTGCCATTCTGCACTTTATATCCTCTGTACTGCGACCATCGCATGTTATTTTACTACCCAAGTAACAAAACACATCTACCAACTTCATTGTTTCGTTACCTAATCTAATTCCTTCAGCATCGCCTGATTTTCTAAGACCGCATTCCATTATTTTTGTTTTGCTCTTGTTAATGTTCATTTTGTACGCTCTCTTCAACACACTGTCCATTCCATTCAACTGCTCTTCCAGGTTCTTTGCTGTCTCTGACAGAATTACAATGTCATCAGCAAAACGCGATGTTTTTATTTCTTCACCCTGAACTTTAATCCCTATTCCAAATTTTTCCTTGCTTTCCTTCACCGCCTGCTCTATGTACAAATTGAATAACATCGGAGAAAGGCTACAACCCTGTCTTACTCCCGTCCCAACTGAGGCTTCCCTTTCATGCCCTTCGAGTCTAATAACTGCGGTCTGGCTTTTGTACAAGTTGTAGATAACTCTCCTTTCCCTGTATTTTACCCCTGCTGACTTCAGAATTTGAAAGAGTGTATTCCAGTCAACATTCTCAAACGCTTTCTCCAAATCTACAAAAGCTAAAAATTTAGGTTTGCCTTTCCTTAACCTATCTTCTAAGATAAGACGTAAGGCAAGTATTGCCTCCCGGGTTCCTACGTTCCTCCTGAATCCAAACTGATCTTCCCCGAGGTTAGCTTCTACCAGCTTTTCCATTCTCCTGTAGATAATTCGTGTTAAAATTTTGCAACCATGACTTATCAAACTGATGGTTCTGTAATTTTAACAACTGTCTGCGCCTGATTTCTTTGGAATGGAGATTATTACATTTTTCTTAAAGTATGAGGGTATTTCGCCTGTCTCATACATCCTACCCACCAGTTCAAATAGTTTTGTCATGGCTGGCTCTCCCAGAGACTTTACTAGCTCTGAGGGTATGTCATCTACTCCTGGGGCCTTGTTCCGACCTAGGTCTTTCAGGGCTCTGTCAAATTCATCTCTCAGTATAGTATCTCCTATTTCATCTTGATCTACTTCCTCTTCCCTTCCTACAACATCGTCTCTAAGTTCATTTCCTTTGTAGAGCTGCTCTATGTACTCTTTCCACCTTTCGGCTTTCCCTTCTTTGCTGAGAACTGGCTTCCCATCTGAGTTCTTGATATTCGTAGAATTGCTTTTCTTGTCCCCTAATGTCTCTTTGATTTTCCTGTAGGCGGTATCTACCTTTCACCTTCTTATACATTCTTCTACAGATTTGCATTTGGCTTCTAGCCACTCCTGCTTAGCCATTTTGCACTTCCTATCAATCTCATTTCTTAGTCGCATGTACTCCATTTTGCCTGTTTCATTTACTGCATTTTTATATTTTCTCCTTTCATCGATTAAATTTAGTACCTCCTGTGATATCCAAGAAGTTTTGTAGGTCTTGCCTTACTACCTATTTTGTCCTCTGCTGCCTTCACTGTTTCATCTCTCAATGCTACCCATTCCTCTTCTACTGTTTTATTTCCCCCTGTTTCTGTCAATTGTTGCCTAAATCTCCCTCTGAATTTCTCCAGAACTTCCCGTTCCTTCAATTTATCTAGGTCCCATGTCCTTATTTTCCTACCTGTCTGCAGTTTTTTCAGTTTCAGCCTACAGTTCATGACTAACAAGTTATGGTCAGAGTCTATATCTGCCCCTGGGTATGTCTTGCAGTTTATAACCTGATTCCGGAATCTATGTGATACCTTCCGGTGTCTCCTGGTCTCTTCCAAGTATACAACCTTCTTTTGTGATTCTTAAACCACGTGTTTGTTACGATTAAATCATGTTCCGTGCAAAATTCTACCAGGCGACATCCTCTTTCATTCCTTCTGCCCAGTCCATATTCACCTACTATTTTTCCTTCTCTTCCTTTTCCTACTACCGAATTCTAGTCTCCCATCACAATTAAGTTTTCCTCTCCCTTAACTGTCTGAATAATTTCCTTTAGCTCCTCATATATTTCTTCGATCTCCTCATCATCGGCAGAGCTAGTTGGCTTATAAACCTGTACTACTGTTGTCGGTGTTGGCTTCGTATCTATCTTGACAATGATAATGCGATCACTGTGCTGTTCATAGTAGTTTACCCCCATTTCTATTTTCTTATTCATTATCAGTCCTACTCCTGTGATACCCCCAACTGATTTTGTATTTATAATCCTGTACTCACCTGACCTGAAATCCTGTTCGTCCTGCCACCGAATTTCACTAATCCCCACTATATCTAACTTCAACCTATCCATTTCCCTTTTTAAATTTTCTAATTTTCCTACCTGATTAAGGGATCTAACATTCCATGCTCCGATCCGTAGAATGCCAGTATTGTCTTTTCTGATGATAACATACTCCTGAGTAGTCCCCGCCCGGAGATCCGAATGGGGGACTATTTTACCTCCGGAATATTTTACCCGAGAGGATGTCATCATCATATTTTCATACAGAAGAGCTGCATGTCCTCGGGAAAAGTAACGACTGTAGTTTCCCCTTGCTTTCAGCCGTTCGCAGTAACCGTGTGGCACAGCCAAATTAGCTGATGTTACAAGGCCAGCTCAGTCAATCATCCAGACTGTTGCCCCTGTAACTACTGAAAAGGCTGCTGCTCCTCTTCAGGAACCACACGTTTGTCTGGCCTCTCCACAGATACCCCTCCGCTGTGGTTGCACCTACGGTACGGCTATCTGCATCGTTAGACGCACGCAAGCCACCCCACCTCGGCAATGTCTGTGGTTCATGGGGGTGGACCAATATAATAAGAAACGAGAATACCCAATAGGCTTCGAATCGTTGCGGAAGCAGTATTAGCAGAAGACGTTCATTTCTTTATAATGGTTTAGTATGTAACAGTATAAGAGTGCTACTCATAGGACCCACTGTTTGACTACCATTGGCAAAAAAACAAACGAGTCAAACTGTTTGAGAAACACCGAGTTTCAATAGAATAGAAAAAAATCACCTACGAAATACAACCATTTTTAATATATCTGTTTTAAACGGATATAGTATGTTTTAACGTTCTAATCTATGATTTCATTTTAATATTGTGTACTTTTTTTCAATGAGGGAGAACAGTATTATTTTTAAACATTAATTTGGGAAATGAATAACATATTGTGAACAATTATAGTACAGAAGACGAAGCAAGTTTAAAAAAGCGTTGTCGAAGGAGCAGGTTCGTTTGGAAGGGCGATGAAGGCCAAATAAAAAATAAAACACAATGAAACCCTTTATCATAACTATTGTTGATGGTAAGCAGCTATAAACGACATGACTTTTTATTCAGGTCAGAGGTTTCCAGTAGGTTACTCGAAGTAGGTTGCAAAGCTCTTTGTACGATGTATAGTAGTAATATTCCGGGTATATCGATAGTATACAAGGTTAGCGCCAATAACTTGGGCCGTGGAGTAATGGATTTTATACATTACTTTCAAATTCGTCTTGAATCTGTGTATAAAACTCACTTCTGAACCAGCTAACAGATACAGAGACTATAACAGAGGTTCGAAACTTTTGCATTTTTTCTTCATACAACAGCGTACTTTGTTTCACCATTAGATTTCCCGGAGGTTAGTTCTTTGCTTGCAGCTAAGACTATCGAAATGGTATTAAAAACATTAAAAATTCCTCAAAACCAACAAACAGAAAGTTTAAATTTTTGTTAAGCTTATGAGATTTAACTGCGGGGTCATCAGTCCCTAAACTTACAAACAGCTTATGAACAACTTTATACTGCAGACGGTACAAACATCGAAGCCCAAGGCGGGGATTCGAACCCCGAGGGGAAACGGCCTCGCAGATCGTAGCGTAGCGCCTCAATGCGCTCGGCCATTCCTCTGCGGCCATGTCATTAATAAGATATAATTTGATAGTTGCTTGGAGGTTAATGTGTTACACATTCAACAGAATACAATTTTAATAGACCATACACACATTTTTTATTATTATTTTTTTTTTACAACGTTACGACATGTTAATGTTCAAATATAAAGACGTTATTATAGACTTATTGTTTACGATTGAAATAATTGCCGCTAAATATGGCAACTAACAGGCGGGCTATCTGAAACCATCCAATAATAAAATTTTTAATTCAGTGCACAATAATATAACCTAGGACGAAAATCCATTAGGAGATCGGTATCAGGATAACCAGGCATCATAAGGCAAACAGTCCATTTACGAAAAGACAGGTTCAGACACATCAGTGGGCAGTCGAGAAGAGGCGAGGCATGCCTCTGCTCAATCGCAGCGAATGTCTCGTCCTCCAGTCAGTGCTTGTCGCCGGCCAGAGGTTTCAACGGAAGTAAACGGGGCACTTCACAGCACGGCTAGCGCGTGTAAACAAACTTCCTTAGACGACAATCTACTACAGATAAATCTTACCAACTGTTATTCAGTTGGTCTCAGACGTTTCATAAATGATTCTTAGGTATGTTGTTAATATGAAACTGTTCATTAAAGAAATCAGGGTGACAAAAATTAGATCACCTTTTTTTGGTAACTTGACATGCTTCACTTATTATAAAAACCATACTGCTTTCAATAAAGTCAGAGGACATAAAACAGCGATTGATAGTAGAATTAACACCCCAGAATACCAAGACCTTGCATGTGGGTGTTTAGTAGCATGGTCGACATACGTCTCCCTCACTTTTTGTTACAAATTTTTCGCAAAATTACTCTCAGTTTACCGCATGTGCCTTTGAACTATAGAACACTCACGAGTCAAAATTCCGTCAGAAACACGTACGTATTAATGATTTAGATTCGTTGCTGAATCGTAAAGTTTCTTTATAAATATTAACAGAAACTACTTCATAAACTTTATTCCCACAATTTTTACGATTGTCGCTGTAACAGGACACAGAATTTCACAAAAATATCACGTCTCAGTCCGTGGATGAGCATGTTCCTACTCCTAGAATTTTAATCCCCAAGGATTGGGGGGGGGGCAGACATTTCCTCAACGATTCTTTCAGTTTAATACTGTAGAATGTTTATGACTGACAGAGTAGATTGCGGGATGGTTTTCAAAGATTTTGTTGAAACCCTGGGAGAAGGAAGTTGACAAACCTTTCAAATTCCCAAAATATCCCGTCCGAGTTGGCTAAAGGGAAAGCGAATACGGTGGCGAAAATGTCTCACAGACAAATAGGTGTTATAAAAGCTGCTTAATAACTTCCAGTCTTTGAGGATTTTCTTTGACGATGAACACCCTAAGGAATGTAATATAACATCGGCATATAAATATGTGCTACAATTTTTTAAATATTATTTTCATTTAGTACTCCATCGAATTATGAAAATTAAATGATGAAATAAGATATATTAATTAATTAAATTAGGTATAACGAAACCAAATATAGTAATTATGCATTGAAATGTTTATAATTGATAATTAAAAGTACAAGGGTTAATATAAAAAAAGTATTGTGGAAGGGATGGGATTCAAACCCGTGCTGCTAATCGTTTAGCTACTTCGCAACACCGAAAACACCGTCATCAGCAATGGTGAGCCTCAAAATTAGCTAATATTGCACCTATCTGTAGTTGGATCATTTGGCGTGAGTTTTATCTTTTCCTATGCCCTGCACAGGGGAGATATTGTAGGAATTTAAAAGATTCATATTCGTGTTTCTTCTCGCACAGATTGCGCGAAGTAGATGAGACCCATCCAGCGATCCCTAGTGTTGAGACTTTCAACACGCAAACGTATAAGGGGATATTTTTAGCCTTTGTCTAGACAATCGCATTCGGAGATTGTCGTTGTAGCTATTACACTCTTGGTATGTGCTTGTCAAGTTTTGAACCCACATAAAGGCAACGTTTTCCAGTAAGCTCTTATTTCAGCTAATAAATTGTGACTACTATATTGTTTAATATTTATAAATCCATTCGATATGTGCCCTGAAACCAACGTCTATTATCTGGAAAAACTTACGCTATGACTCACACGATTTGTTGCAGTTTTCTGGTGGCAGTGTCAATCAGCTCAGAACATCTGACGCAAATAAACTCTCTATTTCGTTCATTCATTCAAAACTTCTCTTTGTTATCATATCAACTGGCTGAATGAAGAGTTAAAACTTTTTGATACTATATTTGCTACCAAAGTTGTTACTGAGCAGAAAAGTTACGTATGTGAAAAATACGGATTGAAACTCGTGAAAATCAGTGAATAATTAAAAATAAAAGTGCTGCGGATGTCAGATTGATCCTAGGACCTCGTGTTACGCATCTGCACATTTATGCCGGCGCCACCCACACATACTATAGTATAGCCGTTTATCGAATCTCTGCAGGAACATAGGTCTACTACCTATTCATAAGTGGCAGAATACTATGCACGCTTTTGACGAAAAACCGTGGTTTTGTATTCTGCACAGTAACTGAAACCCACCGGTGTGTATTGCTGTCCTATTACAGAATAAACGGCTGCGGCTTCTAAAACCAAGGAACTAGCTTTATAACATTGCACTCCCCTAATTGCTACGTTGGAGAACCACCAAAAGTCGACTCTTAGGTTTGAGATTTTACAAATTATTTAATCTACTTGTTTTTGCTGTTTGCATTATCAAATTAATGCCTGCTTCTTTGAATAGATGATTGACTTCATTCTAAGGTGACTTTTCAGACGTCTACTTCCTGCATGATGTTTATATTTTTGATTAGTATCCGAAACATATCGTCTTCGATACTCGCCAGTGACCAACTCACACCAAAAGATCTCTTTAACCTCTGGGGAAGCCAAGTGGCGAACACCGAGCTCGCCAGTATTCGGAATTCTTGCTGTCGTACTAATGTCTGGATTGAAACAGTACTATATTAAACGACTACGGATTTGAATGTCACAGCGATTTAATATTCCTAATGTTGCTTGCACGAAAAACGTAGCTTTTGCGTCGTTATTGAAAGAAACGGAATAAAAATACAATTATGTGTTGGATACGATAGTTTAAAGAAATTCATTTGATGCAACACAATTCTCTGTTGTACATGTTTCATATAGTATTATCAATATATTTTCATGGTTACGGAATAATAAACCGAAAGAGAACCAGTGGAAATGACACGATACCTTCAATCTCGGAAATACCATCAGTGATCTGCGGCGCCAAACGGTTGTCGTCTTTATAGCGCAACCGAGGCGGTGGGCGGAAACCGTCAGCGATACTCGGAACATGATGCACCATGATGTAACACTTAGCATCATAGCAAAGTCCATTCATGTAATTGAATTAATTCTATGATAGGCATGCAATTTTTCCATTTGAATGTGTCAGTAACGATCGAAAATATTAACGGACTGCAGCATCTCAATTCTAATTGCAGTCTTTGTTCATTGAAACTATAAGAAATGTGGAAAGTAATTTGTCGGTCGCGAACAGCTTAAAACGCTATGGCTAATACGCAAAGCAGTTTCTAAAATCAGTTTTCGAAGTCGCCTTCACGTCGCATAGAAAGCACGCGTGTTGTTACAACTTGCTGCGATACTGCTAGATAACATTTTTCCTCTCAGATTTCGTGTCAGATGGGTAATCGACAGTATGTACGATCGTGTTGCCTAGCTGTATATACTTCCCACCAAGCAGCAGAACTTTGCGGTTGTGTATAGCGATTAGGCGAGGGGTCTCGCGAATTCTGTCACCGACTGTATACCATAGCAGTTCCATGACGTTTGCGACTCTATAGCTAGGAGGTTACATACAGCTCAACGTGATGCCACAGACCATATCATTGGTCTATGCGTGCTACAATGTCTTCAGCTCTTTCTCTGTTAGGATAAGCATACGAATAATTTTATTTTTTTACCTAAATGCTGATTAAAAATGTTTGTTTCTAAAGAAGGTATTGTATTTCATTTCATTCTTGAAAATCAGTCTCATAGCACACGACTGAAAGATAGCTAATCTATCATAATCAACCAACACGCGAGCGGAACCGGAAGTCAACTATAAATAAGAATAATATTGTAGATTCGGAAATACAGAAGAACAACGTACAACATTTACAAGAAAGTTATACCAACAAAAAGAAAATTGAATTCTTTGCCTTTCAGCAGTGCGCCTCGGTTGCACAGTGGTAGAGTGCTAGACTACAAATCCAAAGGTCGCGGGTTCGATTCCCGCCAGGTCCTAAGATTTTTATCTGTCACTTTCCACTTCTTTCACCTCTGTCAGTACTGGTCATGTGAAGAATACTGAGTAGCACCGTGGTTCGGAACCCACGTTAAACTGTAGGTCTCCCTATAACTGGCTGGGTAAGTCAGTTCGAAGGTCGGAGGAAAGCAACGGCATACCACCTCAAAACAGGACCATGCCTAGTAAAGCACTCTGCTGTTCAAACCAATCTTCGGATTGTTGACTGCTTTAGCTTTTTGCCTTTCAGTCGCCAAAATAGTTTTGTTAGAGTATGTACAATGATGTGTGGGGTGGCAGGGTGGTTATCTAGAATGTTTATTCTTGGAAGGGGGTTGCCGGAACATTTTTCCTTCTACATCTACATACATACTCCGCAATTCACCGTAAGGTACGTGGCGGAGGGTACACTGTACCACTACTAGGTATTTCCTTTCCTATTCCACTCCCAAATTGAAAGAGGAAAAAAAGAATGTCTATATGCCTCCGTACGAGCCCTAATTTCTCTTATCCTGTCTTTGTGATCTTTACGCGAAATGTAAGTAGGCGGCAGCAAAATCGTACTACACTCAGCTTCAAATTCCGGCCCTCTAAATTTACTTAACAGAAATTCACGAAAATAACGTCGTCTTTCTTCCAGCGATCCCCAATTGAGTTGCCGGAGCATTTCCGTGACACTCGCGCATTGGTCGAACCTACCAGTAACAAATCTAGCTGCTCGCCTCAGAACCGCCTCTATGTCTTCCTTCAAACCGATCTGCTGCGGGTCCCAAATACTTGAGCAATACTCAAGACGTGGTCGTACAAGCGTTTTATACGCGGTCTCCTTTACAGGTGAAGTACATCTTCCCAAAATTCTCCCAATAAATCGAAGTCCGCTGTCCGCCTTACTCACAACTGTCCTTACATGCTCGTTCCATTTCATATCGCTCTGCAATGTTACGCCTAGATATTTGAACGACGCGACAGCATCAAGAAGCTCACTACTGATGCTGTATTCGAATATTATAGGATTGTCTTTTCTACTCATGCACATCACCTTACATTTTTCTACATTGAGAGCTTGCTAGGGAGTCTCATATTTGGAGCGTTTGAAACGGTGTAATTGAACGCAGCAATTGCAGCGGACGGCAGGCAGAGGCTGGAGCACGCGGCCATTTGCGGGGCGCTCGGCCTGCGGCCACGGCGGCTGCGCCCGCCTATCGACCGCGGCGCCAGCCACCAGCCACGCCGGCCGCGGAGGGGGCGGCAGCGGCAGCGGCAGTCGGCGCCGGGCAGCCAGTGGGGATGGCCGCGCAGGGGCAGCGCACGCCGACCCGCGACGCAGCCGCAGGGGCAGCATAGGCCACGCGCCGCGCACGCCGGTGAGTAGGCAGGCCCGCGGCACGCGCGCTCTAGTAGCGGGGCAACAGCCGTTCTAGCCACTGCTACAACTTCCAGCTTCCACTGCAGCAGGCGACGAGTCCTCCGCAGCCGTCGTTACACCGCTAGGACAGGTCGCAGGCATTCTTACTCATAGACTATACGACTCGTCATTTCATTACGCCCTTCTCTGTATCGGCACAGTTCCGTAATAGGGTGACAGTCGTCGCAGCTCACTGAGAGTTGCTCCTCAGATTTCCTCTGCCGGAGAGGACGATTACTCTGTAGTCGTTGTTATTCCGCCAGTGCAGGTCTCAGGGATCCTTACTGAAGGACGATATGATTCTTTATTCTTCATGCCTGATGCTGTAGGTACACGGTTCTCATACTGCATACTCAGTATGCGAGCAGCTACAACATTTCTTCTGACATTAAAGCAAACCTGGTATTAACAAGAGGGGGTGGGGGAAGCTTAACGTTTTGCAGTGTGGCCCAATGCAACTGTTAACAGCCTATAAATAGGAAGTGGTTCTTGAAAAGTTGATATCACCGCTACTATAGTTTGTGTTTATGTGGTTGAGTAACTTCAGCTTTTACTTTTTATAACCTTTCGCAAGTAGCTGCTGCTCTATCACCTGTTTCTTTGTGCTCATATTCTTCTCCTCTTAACAAGCCACAAGCGCTGGAAATTACATCTGCTGACTACGCTTAACTATCAAATGAAGCTTTGTGATTTTGTAACACTTTGGTAAGCCTTACACTTTAACATGGCTTTGAACATAGTTGATAAATCATGATGACTCCTTTTACTCGCACTCCACATAAAACCTGTCCTTATTACGATCAGTTAGCAACAATTGTCTCCTCAATCGTACATTTTGAATGCCATTCATCACTGGCGTCTTTTGTTTTCAGCACATCAATTTGGAAAGTTATACATTTACTCTATTCAGAGTGTACATTGATATTAAGAAATTTGTTTATATCACAGGCATTCTATTCTTCTCTAATATCTCCTTTAGTGTATCATTACAGTTCATTAGACCTTTAAAAGCAACAAATGTACACAGTATATCCCCCAAAACCTTCACATACATTAAAAATTTTAACACTTAGTTTTTGTGTTCCACAATATTTGAGAATCAGCTTTCAGCTTCTTAGGTCATCATCAGATAACTTAGTACAGTCAGATATCTATACAGTTATATCGCTTACTGATGGTACATGATCATCTTGAACTTTACTTGCTGTTCCCTGAAATACATATGTAAAGTTCATGATAAATTAAACTACATTTGTTCTCTATCTACTCAATTCAAGAAATTAAACTATATAATCTTGTTTCTCTTAAACAGAAACACTGTTAGGTAATTATTTCATGAAAAATAAAGCATTTGTGTAGTCTTCAAATTCGAATTAGTGGGTACAATATCATTCAGTTAGTAGAACTATTTTTCTACTTCTGTTTCTCTTCATTCTATACACAGTTGTTACTCCTTTTCTAGAACTTTCTTACAGAAGAGTTACGAGGAAGTTAAGTTACTGGTTGTTAATAAAGTTGATATATGTGCATCTTAAATGACTAAGTGTGTATAAAGACATGGAAATATTATGTTTCAGTAATGTTAGAAATTGCCAACATCAACTCGCAAATTTTCTATTATACAAAAGAACAGGCATTTAACCTAAAACATTATGTACTTTTAAAGTTAGTTTCTACATGTATCACATTTATAAATGTAATTTTCGTAGTAATATATTAATTTCCGATTGGTGGTGATTGCTAAATATATGTGTATTATGAAGAGCTGGTAAATAATACTGTTGTGAGAGCTTTGTTTGTATATCAAAATTTTGCACCATATTCATCGTAACTCTTTTGTGCAGTATTATGTAGGCACTCTTTAGCTTTCTAAGGAGTTATACATTTCAAACTGAGGTACACTTTAGAAATTTTTACGTAGGTAGTGTTATACTGAACAATGTATGTCAAATGCAGCTATAATTTTTAAAAAATATGCCCATTATACTATAGTTGTGATAAAAGTGGAGCATTTAACTTGATGTAAGTTACAGAAAACAAGCAGTAGAGGAGGGAGGCTGACACGGGGAGTTTGATTTGGAAGTGATGTGTGGTGGGAGAGAGGGAGCAGGGTATTGAACCAAGTGTTTGTATAGAGTGCAAGGCAACAGGAGGAGAGGGTATGAAGATGAAAAAGTAGATTGTAGTGACAAATCAAGAATGATGTGTAGATTTGGGAGCAATTTTGATAGTCTGTTTAGCAGCGGCGACTTAACTTCCAAAGAAAAGTTTCTAATTTTCTTAGTGGTTGCTGATGGGATACAGTACGTGAGGGACTATATGTAGAGTGAGATGGACTGTTTTGTGTGTGATGAGGTGGAAGAAATGATAAAAGTTTGATTTATGGAAAATATTGACATTGTTGACAAAGGAAAGGTTTGACCATATTATGGATGCATCGCTGTCAAACCAAATTATGAGATTCACCACCACACGTAACGGGTTTAGTGTATTGTGGTCTTCTTGTTGGATGATTAGTAAGTATCATTTCTATATTAGTTTGACCTCTGGAACTAGTCCAAAGTGTCTTATTCCGTTAGTCAGATTTCCTGTAATTGGCAAGGTTGTAGGTCATGGTTGAAAAAAGTTCGCCCTATAATCATAAAAAGTGAAATGATGTGGAGTTGTAGGCATAGTTGAGATAGCTGGAGCTACAATTTAAGGCTGTCACCAAACGAAGGAGACATGAAGGTGACAGGGAGGTTCGTTTCTGTTTAGGTGTCTGCATAATAGCAGTAAACATTGCAGTCAGCATGGGACTTTTTGTGGATATTCTGGATTGTTGGTGGTGCATATACATGTGGTCTATTTATTTTATTTTATTTTATTTTGAGTGGGGATTACTGCAGTAAAGGACATCTGTAACTGAAGCTACTGGTGGATTTCTGGTGGGTACTGTTTGGGTGTTGTGGTCTGTGACAGCACTAGAGGTACAAAAGCTACAGAAAGCATTTGAGAGGAGGTCATGGGGGGGTTGGATTGATAAGTATTGGTGTACATCATAAAGACACAAATAATAGTGAAGGTTTGAAAAGGTAGGCTGATGATAAAATGTTGAGAAAGAGTACTGAAAAGAGATTACAGCAAAACTGCTTCTTCTTTTGGTGACCAATAGTACTCACAATTCACTCTTTGAAATTTGAACCATTGCAAGAACGCAGGTTACAGGGGACATTTCTGATAGTGTGACACTATTGAAGGAAAATTTTATTGACGAGGAACCCACCTTAGACGTCGAACACTTGATCATAAAAATGCAGTGGCACATGTCATTTCCTTGCAAAATGTTACCTTCTACGAAAAGTGGGATTCTCATACACATATCAAGTAACAAGATATCAGTACCACATCAAGAATATCATGCATAATTAAATTAAAGTAAGAAGACATTGTGCCATAGAAGGGAGCACATGCATAATTACTTACTGTCCGTGTATTATTATATAATTATTCATCACTGACATAACCCCTCTCCTGAAAGTAATCATATGGCACAAACATCCATACTCCCCACACCTGATAGTGCTAATATTACTCACAGTTCAGATTTGGGGTTTCTTAAAATGCTTAAAACATAGTGGAGGAGATCAATATGTTGACACAGCACTAAAACCACATTTATTCACTCAAAATCACTTCCCTATTAAGCACCAAAATATAAGCCACTGTTGCAATATGCTTGGTGAAAGGCTGGTTATGAAATTGACATATGCATATCATATATTTAAAATGTAGTTAGTATGTCTTTTTCTATTTGACTGTTTGAATGCAAAAGTGATTTTGAGTGTATAAACGTAGCTTTTGTGAGGTCTGCAATTTATTATTTTAACCTCTTCATTGAAATCCACCTTTAAGACTAATTCATCACTGTTAGATGTTAACCACATCTTTTAAGCTGTTATAATTACTCTAAACGAAGGGTTTTTGAGTCTGTTGACTGAAAATGTAATGTTAGACTGATATCATTCATTTACACGTATTTATTTTCTGTCCTGTAGTATTGATGATATTTGGTTACTTTGTTTCTTCCTATTGAAATTTCATGTGCGGTACAATGCAACATTCTGCACTGAAATGGCATAGACCACAGCTGTTTTCATGAGTCTTTCATGAAGTTCACAATCGATAGTTAGATGTGTTTGATGTAAGAGTGTGTTGGCATGGATGTGGTGATGGGAGAGAATATTCATGAATTATGGAGAGTGTATATTGTAAAATAGAATGTTATACTGCCCAAGCCATGCTTGAAGATTGAGCGTGATATTTGTGATAGGTGGCATATGGAAAGGGGTTCAACCAAAGTTTCAAGGAATGTTTGAGTAGTATGAAGGAAAATCAGAAGAGGGACAGAGGTGTGGGAATAGAGACTTTAAGCTTTCTTCAGACATGGAGGTGTGTGATGGAAATTATTTGTCTGAAAGAAATAGTGTGCAGTTGATTTGGTATTAACAGTTTGTATTGTCACAGTTGGTAGGAATATAGCCTTACATGTTTAAAGGTTAGTTGGTTGGGTATGGTTATAAGTATCACATGCTCAGAAAGAGGTAAACTTTGGGAAGTGGATTTTCAGATGGAATAGGTATGACGCTTTTTGCGTTTGTTGTCATGTAGTCGTAGCAAAGCTGAGAAATTTATGGCGTTTGTGGGATTATACATGGGATGTTCAAGGATCAGTGTTTTGTTTACTGTAATGCATCAGTTCTCCATGGCTGAGTACATAGATGATCTGTGGACGATGGAGATTCCGCAAGGATGGTTATGAAGTGGAGAGCGCCATATTTATTGTTTACAGTGTTGAAATTAAATTCTTGGCATGACACATTTTCAAGCACACTGATTCAACTACACCAAAAAGTCTAGTTAAGAATTTTGCCTCATTTTGTAGAATTCCTCTGGACAGCCATACAGTTGTGTAGTGTTTTATATCTCGTTTTGTATACACCATTTTAAACCAAGGATTTAAGTTTTTCATTATTACTGAATACGAATTTTGATTTTTTGTTGTTGTTATAAAACGCAGGTTTATAGTTCTGAGAGTTCAACTTATTACAACTTTTCAGAAATTTTGCACATACATGTCATAATAGACGAGTTATTGTCGTTTTTTCCAATTTGTTAGTATATAAAAGTGGCCTAATTTCATTTATTTTCGTTTTTCGTAGTATATTGTCCACCAGAGCAAAGCTGTAGCCATTACATGAAGCCATATGTTTAATGGTCCTTCGTTTTTTCATCAAAGGGAAACTTATAAAATGGCACAAATGTGATGGTCCTTTGAGTTGAAGGCTGCTTGTATATGAATGTGGGATTGCTAAGACTTTATGTGATCACTATATTTATTTCTACGTGTATCTATATATTGCCAAATATGTGTCTGTTTGTGCTAATATCTCTACTAATGTCCAAAAAATTGACAGACCAACCCACAGCTCTATTGTTAATTGAATTATCTTGTGATGTGAGCTTAAATTCCTTTGGTAATTTATCTGTCTAGTGGTACCAGCCCATAAAAACAGTACATCAGCCACATGTCAGAACCAATACCATGTTTTGCATTTCAGTAGCTGTTTTTTCTTTGTAAAAGCAACTGAATTGCTAAATTAAAAAGGTAAATAGACATCAACATAAACAACATTGCTACCATTTTAGTTACTATAATTATTTCTCTGTGACAGTTATTATACACTCCATTGGAAAATTATTGCATCTTCTGTATAAATAAAATATTTGTAATCTCCATGTTACATTACCTACGTCAGCAACACTCATTTGTCAGCTGAAGTTCGACTACACCTTCCTTTAATATAACTTATGTGTGTTACATTTCTTCTTGAAGTACCTGCAGTGAGAGCTCACTGAGTTTCGTTATAGAGCATCTAATTGCGCTCGCCAATATATGGATACAAGTATGTTGCATGCACTTTCTAGAGAAAGTGTGTTTCAAAGGAGAACATTTGGCACCTCTGCTTTAAGTCTTGTGTAGAGTTTCATACTGCCATTGAAGAAACTGACACAAATATTATCATGTGAGGATGGTGTGTCATATTAAAGCCACCCCAAATATCACTGTGAGTTTGAATATGCAATATTTATCTTACATCGAAAGAAATAGGAGTAAATTGTTCCATAACTGTACAGACCTAAGATTTGCGATTTCTTTTAACCGAGAACCTACAGACTTCGTAAATGTGAGGGATAAACTCAGTGATTTCAGACGTGAAATATCTTCTGAAGATGTGTGACAGTTTTAATTAAATTATAACTCAAGGAAGCATAAAGATGTATCTTTCTTCATTCTTCTTCAAGATATTCTACTTCACACATGTGTTTGATGTATACATTTTTCTAGTTTAAAGGGTCGATTTATTATTTGCTATACTTATTAGTAAATATTCAAAGACATGTTCTCAATTTAGTTGTGTTTACATTATATTTCACTTGAGCAGTCTTTATGATATAATTAACAGTTGTTTTATTTTCTTTAAAGCATAATGAAATATGATAACATATTTAAAACGGTGAATTCACAAAGTCTTCCTTGAAAACGCAGACCCTCAAAGAGATGTTTGGCACAAATAAGGAAAAGTGATGTGAATTCTTGGAGTTAGATATTATGGTTCACTTGCAGAATTGTTAGTTAATTATGTTTCGAACGAACCTATGTATATGTGAGGCATTAAGCTGTTGTGTCTGTGGCAATTTGTGTCTGTGTTAGATACAGGCACACCTCAAATACTTTTATTCTGCCTTTCTATATGTATTCTTATGCCTTATATACAATGCTTGTATTACAAATGTAATGGAATCATAAAAGGAGTGAATAACATATTTTAAACTGCTGTTCAGGCTTTCCCGACATAACGTATTCTTGAATGGTTGACAGGAGTACTGTCGGATACTATTATTACAACAGTATCTGATGGAACTCCCATGAACCATTCAAGAATATTTTAAACTCTTTCCATGAATGAAGCACATTTTTAGCCTTCAACGCTCAGAGTCATAGCTATGCTTAGAAAAACTCTAGGTCATGAATAAATTGTTCTATCTAATATTCATTTTACACAAGTGAAATTATAATAGAGAGAAACAAAGTAATAAATGTCAGTACCATAGGCGAGAAGTCATGCATAATTGAGTAAAGTCAGTGTATTATTATATTTTCAATTAAACATGTCAAAAATCCTTTGATGGGAGACTTATAATATTATAAAACATACATCTCCTACATACCTGATGGTGCTTTAATTCATCTTAAAAGTGCAGACGCAGAATTTCTATGAAGTAGTTATAACAAATCGGAAGAGATACATTATCATTATGTCATCATCAGACTTGACTATGTGATGTGAAATCAGTTTTCATCACTGAAGTATTGGCCCATCTTGCAGTATGATTGGTGAAGGCAGGTTATGACTCTGACACTCTTATACCTTCATTTGAAAATGTAATTAGTGTGGTTTCTGATATTGGTTTCCATAAATTAGAAAGTAATTTGGAATGAAAACAGCTGGCTTTAGTGTGATGTGCTCTATGTTTTCTAATGCGTACTTTTAACCAGTCCAAAATCCTGCATCTATACTATCAGGAATAATAAATGACCTATTATTCATGTTGCTTATGTGTAGTTTGGGCTATATTGTAAATTTATGTGGATGGTATTCTTTTTTCACTTTTGACTGAAAATGTAATGATACACCACATCCATGAATAACTTCGCTTCTATGGCGCTGGTGTCTTGGTCATGTGTTTAATTGTATTAAGTTATCACTTGTAATAGACTGCAACGTTTTGCATGGAAATGATACAGACTATAGTTATTATTATTCTGTGTTATTTTAAGCAGAGTTGTGTTGGAAGTCAAATTGTCTTCTTTATTGTTTACGATTACCCAGAGATGACTCTGGATGCTGGTCAGTACTTAGCTGAGAACAGTGTGATACACAGTTAGCGTACCTATTTTACCATTAGTGTGGTTGGCACTAACAGTGCGTCCATGATTACCACCTGTTTGTGCACCCACTGTTAGTTACTTCACTCATAGTGTCATTACTCTTCTTATGTGAATCACAGTCACCAGATCTACTTTTTGTGCCATATTTCGAAGTTATTACTTGCAAAGTTGGAGAACTGATTTGTGTGTCAGTCTGATTTTATGATGTTTTTGTGAGGTGTTCATTATTTGTTCCACAACATCATTGTTAATGCAAAAATTCTAATTTATATTCTTGGTAATTGGTGTTACACTTGTCAAGAGTAAACTGCCAATATTACCTTAGTCATGTAATTACGGTACAGTCATGATCTCTCAGAGGTACTTTACTGTGTATATCTATTAAATAAATTATAATATTACAAAGAGTCAAGAAATTCTGCAAAGTAATTAAAATCATTTCTCTCCAACAATGAAACCAATGATGACAACAGGTACTAGACATCCGTTAAGTTTTCGGGTATCATCCAGCTCCCTACTAATTACATTTGGTGTCATTCATGGTTCCACCTTCAGGCGTTTTCTTTTCCTCTGTATTGCACTGGCAGATAACAAGATAGTTTTTGTCTGCAGATGGCCATTTATTTGTCAGTAATTTTGAAGAAAAAATACTTTTTGCAGGTCACAACATATATGACAGTGCTAACAATGTGATTGGTCATGATCCATGCCCCTCATGGTGTACTCGATGCATTAGATTTCGACCTGTCTCTGACAATATTAGTGATTTTAACCTATTGTTTTGTTGGGAAATTAAGCAAAAGCAGAATAAATTGTTTAACTTTTCATCTGCCTTGTGAAATTCATTGCTTGAGTGCAGGAGAAATGTTACATAGTGCTATTTTTCTCTTTGAATTACATAAGAATTTTTCAAGTTTTGAGAATAAACAGAATGATTAACTTTTTTAATATGACAGTATTTTAGGAGATGTTACAAATTATGTGAATCCCTTGAACTATGCTCCCAGGAATGCAAAGCGCTATTTATGATGGCTTCCCATATATTGTTGTAAATTTGCTTGATATAAATTGCAAGAAACCAAGAAAAACAACTTCTATAGATTGAAACAGGAAAACAAGATAAAAAATTAATATTTTGTCTGTTAATGTGACATTTGTACTGATCTACGATTCAGGCTTTCATGTAATTCTTTCTATAAGGACAAAAAGTCACTACTTAAGAACACTGATAGTAAATATGTATAAACGTGATGTTTTACGATAGGAAAAGGTGCTTGTGGAAACTAGAATTATGGCATTTATTTGTGTTGTTCTCACAATATTTTTGTTGAGTCTTCAATGAAACACTTCTACAGAGCCACATTATGTAGCAGTGTTTGGGTTTTCCCCTTAGAAGGCCACACATTATATTAATCTTTTAACACAACACAGGCGTGTCACAGTAATACAAAAGATAAAAAATAACATGATGACCGTTTTAACCTTTGAAATGCGTTGTGGAAGCGACCTGTTAATCTTTCAGTTGCCTTCAGTATTTATCGGATCACCAAGAGCTCCATACGCATTTAAATGTCATATTCTCTAAAAGCTTCTTGAAAAGATGTATCGTGCTACACATTGCTTTCTGAAAAAACTTAGCGGCTTACAAATTTCTCGACTGATGGTATACAGCGTCAAAAATATTACACACTTCCTGGAGCCCATCCGAATTTAGCAAATCGGTTGTTTTTTGCACATTACAAGTGGCCTGTGATGGGCATTATACGGTTTATGTAAGCACCATTTATTCATGGGCAGCTTCTTGGAAAATCACGAAGAACCTTAATTTTTGAGTATTATAATCATGAATTGTGGGGATGGACACTTTGATACTTTCTATTCATTACAAATCGTCGAAATTTTTACCATATGGTCTTGAAAGACGACCGTCTGTCGTCTTCCATACATTTTTTATAAAATTGTAATTAACTTGATGTCACTAGATTAGCATTTTGTTAAAACTAGAACTCCACTCTTTTCGTGGCATGAGGAATAGAATTTTTATTTCATGTTTTTAAATATTAGTTCTACGCCACTGTCCCTGTGAGAATGTGTACTTGTTTTACTTTTAAGTGGATGTGCGAGAATCTAATGGCTGTCTGAATGTGGATAGTAATAGCATGCCTTACATGATTCTCTCTGGCTCAGAGTCGATAGTCGTTACAAATCTCTGCTTTTGGTGCTACCAAAGAGGTTCCTCCACCCTTTGGTTTTAAGTTGGGTTGATAATGCCCAGTTAGTGAGCCTCGGCAAGACATGCGAGTTTCAGCTCTCCCCCACCACCTCGTTTTTAGTGGGTTTTGCCAGTTTCTGGTAGCTTCGCACCTCCTGACCACTCACTCTTCACTTTGTGCTCGGATTGTGGTGAGGTAAGGTTGGTTCTGTTCTTGTGTCTGTGGTGATGGTAGTGATTCGTTATCTAGCATGTTTAACTTAAGACTCTTGAACTTAGATTCATTTTTCGGAATATTTTTTCCCGATCGTGTTCCGAAACGTGTTCTACTTTTTCAATCCAGTGATTTCCAACAGGTAAATGTTGTGTATGTGTTACTAGTTGCAGTTTGATAACGGCCTTGTATATTCATCCCTTTTGTGATTATGTGGCGGTGTCCGAACTCTGTGTAAATTCTTTCTAGTTTTGTGGGTCTCAATTTCTAACAGACGGTATGTTCATTTTTGTACAGTGCATGTAAAATCTTTCTTATCGTTTCCTTCCGTCAGTGATATGTGTTCCACGTGGTTGGTTCTTATAAAAAAGCCTTCAGCTTCCACTATTGTTTGTTCCATGCCCGTCAGGAAAATAACTATGCATGTATCCTTCTGATTTCCACTAACATTTCGCGATCTTCTCTCCCCGCCTATTTTAATTTAGCTGTTTCTTCTCCGAACTTGTAGTATGCACTCAGTCTTTGTCAGTAATTCTCTCCAACCGTTGTAAAACCTCTTTCAAAGGCTTGCTTATGAAAATCTATGTATTTGTAAGGGTTCCATGCCGTAGTTTTTATTCTCACTTTTACGTCTTTTTAATTATTTCACTTTTCTGGTTTTTTGAGACTGGACTTCATCCGTCTCTGTGAACGCTCCCAATCACATGTTGCTGCATTTCAGTAGCTTCTTCATGAAATTCTACGCATTTCTAGGGGTTGCATGCTGTAGTTAATTTTCTTTATTTTTCGGAAATTGAATTTATACATTTTTATCGGTTTTAGGAACCACGTGGGTCCGAACTCCGACTTCAGGGGTTTGCAGCTAGTCACCTGAATTCACGCCACTTCTCATAAAACCAGTGCGTAGATAGTTTACTCTCAGATTGCACCTTAAGAGTCTGCCGTGATTTTGTGTAATGAATACGATTTTTAACCACTGCACCTTCAGTGGAGTGTTATCATGTGACGTATCCGTGTGTCGCCGTTAGCGTGTTTGCTCGCGGTCTAATCTAAATGCAACTCAACTTTGCTATACTCACACTCCATCTCAAATTAGGCACGACAAAACACAGCCATCTTCACAGTTTTATTGTATATTGTGTTGTGTTGTTCCTCCGGCTTTGCTGAATTTCGCCCACGATAGCGGCGTCTGCTTCTGCCTCGTTTCAGCACGTTGATTTTGGTGAGTTTCGCTGTTGCATTGCGTTTGTGTGAGCGAGTGAGTGTTGTTTGTAAATCCTCCCCCCAGTAGTGTTAAGTTCTGTGTAATTTATGTTAAATTCAATGCTGGGCATCGTTAGTATTAGACTATGTAAATGAGATACTTTTTATTGTATTAACAAAATTCGGCCGGCCGCGGTGGCCGAGGTGACTGAGGCGCTCCAGTCACGGTCAGCACGGCCACTACGGTCGGGGGTTCGAATCCCCCCTCGGGCATGGATATTTGTGCCGTCCTAGTTCGTAAGTAGTTCATAAGTAGTTTGTAAGTTTAGGGACTGATGACCCCGTAGTTAAGTCCCATAAGCTTAACAAACATTTGAACATTTGAACAAAATTCGTTCCCCATTTGATTGCGTTCGACCTCAACAAACAAGTTACGTACAATATAATTTTGACTTGCCTATAAAAGGTAGTTTTCGAGCACTACCTCATTTTTTATTTAATACTGGTTTTCAACAGCGCTGACAACAAGCTCAGATACAACTTTTTATGTTTAAGTTGTGTTGCGTCATAAATGTTCTTCTTAGCCACCTTTATGAAACAACTTTAATTGTGGTGGCTTGTTTATTAATGCCTGTGTGTAATTTCGTGTGAGCTGCTACGTATATTGGCCACTGTATCGTTAATTTCCTGTTATTAGAGCAATTTGAACCAAGCCAGTTCTCAGTTTGGGCCAGGGAACAAGGTTTTTCAGCAGGGAGTAGCCGGTAGTTCACACGGATCTTTTGCTAATTTTACTGCTAAGGAATTAAGCTTTTTTAATAACAGTGAACTCTTATATGGGTACCTCCCACCAGAATTAAGCTTTTATTTCGTACAGTAGCCCACTTTTATTCTTAAGATGAAATTCTCAAAACAAATTTATTTTTTTCGATATCTTTATCCATTACCAAGTCCAGGGGTGCAAACTGATCGTACTTTAGCACAAGATCAGAATACTCGACTTTTAGTCGTTTTTGCATCTTCAGCCTCAAATATCTAAATAACTAAGCATAGAAAATTGTTCAGATATTTACAATACGATCCTATAGACATTTGTGTGGAAAAGGCAGTTTTCCGTTTTCTTAAACTTTCTCCGTTATCAACATAGAAAGGAAGAATCGTATTGTTTCGCTCCAAAAAAGTGCGTATTGTGCTGAAAGACGTTGCTCAGGCGGCTCTAAAACTTACCTTCCAATTAGAAAACATGTACTCGGCGAACAGATTTTATTTTTGTACAATCTACGGCTCCGTATCTTTGCTCAATGAAAGGTCGATATTATTTTCGTTATTCGCCACAGCTACTGTGTAGGATCAATTTAAGTAAAGTATTGTAACATATTTTAAGGAGTTTGCATCTGTAAAAAAAAATTACACAGTCTTTTCATATCTTTGATTTCCACTTACACAGAGCAGCGTTTCAAATTCGGTGGAGATTCCGAAACTATTTCTTTCTTAAACTGAGAGCACAGTAACATCCCGAGATACTGGTTCCATATACGGTGAACGAACCCTAGTGGCGTGGCCACCTCTGTCTAATTCGAAATAATTTTGGGAAAGGATTAGATTTAAAAATTTAAAGTTTTATGAAATATTTTGTAGTGATAATTTTCTGTTTTTAATTAAGTTATTGTCAATGTCAATTGTGCCAGCTGAGCCCCATAGATATCTGTCACATCCGAACACCGCCCGTACTTCCTTTTTCCAGCAAATGACTCCACTTTTAATGCCTGCAATAGCCTTTCTAAAGGGATTTATTGTATTGGTTGCGTGAAAGGTCGGTAACATAAAAATTTCTTACAGTAACTCTGACTGGCTGCTGGAGCAGTGTACAAAATGAGCACTGCAGACAAGTAAGACACTTTTATGCGCTCTTTGTTGGCTGTCTTTATACCCGAGAGGAAACGCTCTTGTGCAAGCGACCACGTGGAGCTCTGACCCAGAGACGTAGGCATATGCGGTGCTTAGTGCGTGAGCTGCTCGCGCCTTGTGCAACGACAGCTCTCACTGAACAGAGAAGGACACATTGATGAAAGTCTGTAACCCATAATCACTGCATGTGAGCGACAGTCAGTGGCTATTCTGGACTGATTCTACTTCTACATCTACATGCATACTCCGCAAATTCACCCTAAGGTGCGTGGCAGAGGGTACACTGTACCATTACTAGGCATTTCCTCTCCTATTCCACTCCCAAATACAACGACGAAAAGAAAGAATGCCTACATGCCACCGTACGAGCCCTAATTTCTCTTATCTTGGTGATCTTTACGCGAAATGTAAGTAGGCGACAGCAAGATCGTACTACACTCAGCTTCAAATTCCGGCCCTCTAAATTTCCTCAACAGAAATTCACGAAATGAACGTCGTATTTCCTTCAGCGATCCCCAATTGAGTTCCCGGAGCATTTCCGTAACCCTCGCGCATTGGTCGAACCTATCAGTAACAAAGCTAGCTGCTCGCCTCTGAACTGCCTCTATGTCTTCCTTGAAACTGATCTGCTGTGGGTCTCAAACACTTGAGCAATACTCAACATGTGGTCGTACAAGCGTTTTATACACGTCTCCTTTACAGATGAAGTACATCTTCCCAAAACTTTCCCAATAAACCGAAGTCGGTTTTCCGCCTTAGTCACAACTAACATCATGTATGGTAGAAACGGATATTGATGGATCGCAGGTATGTTGCGCGGGAACTCCTCCAGACCACCGAGCTAAAAGGATTTGTTCCAATGCGTCTTTGTTTCCATGAAAATCAAGTTCAAAGTCCAGTGCGCAACAGCTGTACCTGTAATGTCACCACCGATAGGTGAGTCAGTGTGATGTAATTAGCAAGGCGCTCGACTGCCACAAAGACGACCCCCGTTCCAATCCTGCTGGAAAGTTTTCTTAATTTTTATATACTTGTCCGGCGGCTGACTGTGCCTAATTATTACTTTCATAGCCAATTGATGTTAATGTTTGAGTAATTGTTCATGATAATAACTTACGTTAATTGCTCAATATGTTACGTATTGCGCGACGATTGTTTTATTTAATTCGTTATTTCCAAGCATACTTTCACGACAACTGAAAGATCAGTAAACCGCCTTTGGTTATCACCTATAACATTTGTGCAGCATTTGCTAGCGCCGGCCGCGGTGGCCGAGGGGACTGAGGCGCTCCAGTCACGGTCTGCACGGCCATTACGGTCGTGGGTTCGAATCCCCCCTCGGGCATGGATATTTGTGCCGTCCTTAGTGTTAGCTAGTTCATAAGTAGTTTGTAAGTTTAGGGACTGATGATCCCGTCGTTAAGTCCCATAAGCTATACAAACATTTGAACATTTGCTAGTCGTGTTTACAGTCCCGGCCACACTGTTGTTGTGCCGTCGGATGCAGTGTGTGTCCACTTGACTCGTCCCAGCGGCCAGGCGGCTAGTCATTCATAGCGAATCGTTCACATGTAACTGTAATTACCTGATATAAGGATTGATCTGACGGGAAAAAGGAATATAATTGTACACAGTCAATGGTCGGACAAGTGTAAAAAGGAAAAATAAAATAAAAATCCAACCACGATTTTTCTTTTTATTAAAACTCGGGTCGTCTGTGTGACAGTCGAGTGCCTTGCTACTTACACCACGCTGGCTCACGTACGGCTGGTGACTTGCGCGCTAGACTTTGATCTCGATTTTCGTGGAAACCAAAACGCATTGGAACAAATCCATTTAGTTTACGTTAAAATTCGTCAGAGATATTTCCCGCATCATGATAATTATATAATTCCAACGTTCCGCATCCGTTGCAGGAGCCTTCCTCAGGGAAGAGTGTACTTATAAAGCGTGTACTGTCCTCACAGTAGACGTTTTATAAGACCAGCACAAGGAGGAAACAAGTCAGTATTCCCTCAGGAAGGCTCCTCCAACGGATCCGAAACGTTGGAAAGATTTTATTATCATGATGCGGCAAATAGCTTAGAAGAATTTTACCGTAAACAATAATGACCGCGAAAGCCTACGTTTGTACAAATTCTTTTAGCTTTGTTGTCTTAGAGGCAGGGGCGTTGATAGCGGGGGGGAGGGGGGGAGAGCGTGGACGAGAGGGTCCAAAACAAAATCAATTGTAATCAGTAGTAAAGTAGCACATTAGGACCCAATTAGTAATAGGTTATTGTATTAATTAAAGAATAAAGAATTTAAAATAATAATAATTTTTTTTTCACTTGTGCTAAAATTAAAAATTGACAATAATTTGTGTAAAGAATATTGGAGTTAGACTGGAAACTTTGGCAACAAAGAGAGGTACTACGGTATCTATAAGTTGTAATCGATGCTTAGTTGAGCTTTGACTTCTTACTCGTTGTCGGGACACTTTGTCTCGAGTGTCTTATTGGTGGCCTTCGTGAGGCTTAGCTAAGCGCCGCGCACACCTTTCCTTCCACGAATGTTAATCTTGCCAATTTAACAAAAAAAAAAAAAATAAATAAAAAAAATAAAAAAAATAAAAAAAAATAAAAAAAATAAAAAATAAAAAAAATAAAAATAAAAAAAATTGCCCTAGTAACCACCACCTAACCTTCAGTAACAATGAACAAGTATTGTTGAATTCCAGCCAGAAACACGCTTCACAGACTGTTTAAAGTACCGCGCGCGAAATTTACCTAGCGTGAAACGAAGGGCACTGTATATTATGTTCACTGCAGCTACCAACTTCAGTGATCTGCAAACTTTACTACTACAGTAGGGCAACAAACGTATACGTTACAGAGAGAAATATATTTTTAACTAGTGTGATTAAAAGAGAACAAATGTATGACATCACAGCCTTATTACTTCCGTGTATAATTTATACCACAGATGCCGATCATCTGCACGCACGCATGCCTAAAGTGGCAGCATTGTATAGCAGACAGATTAAATTCCCTCTCTTTTGACAGATGTTAATTGTGTGAAAGGAATTGTTTGTTTCGACGTTTTGGATCTAAGTTTAGAGTTTGTATTTTATTGAAATAAGTACCTGTATAGGCTGTCAGTGCTTTTTAATATTCGTAATACTACGTAACCTTTAGATATTTAGCTTCGATTTCGTGTCTCTAACCTAACTATTTCGCAAAATCTTAACGCTTTAAATTGATGTTCTTAGCCATATTATGCAACTGGGGCAATGACGTCATGGTGAGGAATTTAGGCAAAATGAAGTGTAATACAGATGCATACATTTTGTGAAATGGGCACTTGCAGATTGTAGTAGTTTTGAAGTGCCAAAAACTGTATTTTTTATTTTTGCTGTGTCTTAATCAAGTCTAAATTATAAAATCTACTTTCATTCCAATTTTACATCGACAAGTACTTCAAGCTTTCCAAATGTCTAATACAGCAGAGTGATAAGTACAAATTAGAACCGTTGAAATACTTATTTACTACTACTCACTCATCGTGTAGGTTTATTCTTGATTTTGTAATGTATGGCGTCATTACCCCGGAACCCAGGGTGCTGGCGCCACTACGTATACTTTCACAACAATACTTTTTAACAATAAAACAAAATACATGACTGCAAAAATTACAATAAAGTAGTATTAGCTGGCGAAGCTGTGGTATTATTCTGTACGAAAAAAAAACCGCTTTTAATAAGGTAAAAAAGTGGTTCCCTTAAGGTGGCGCCATTCCCCTGGTCTCCAGAAAAATGTTCAAACGTTTGTATAGTCTATGGGACTTAACTACGGGGTCATCAGTCCCTAAACTTACAAACTACTTATGAACTACTTACGAACTAGGACGGCACAAATATCCATGCCCGAGGGGGGGTTCGAACCCCCGACCGTAGTGGCCGTGCAGACCTTGACTGAAGCGCCTCAGTCCCCGCGGCCACCTCGGCCGGCCCCCTGGTCTCCCCTGTATGTTATTTGTCTGAAGCCTTTCGATTTTTTACGATTGCTGACAACTTATGACTTGAGCCAGATGTGGTAGTGCGAAAGGTATTTGTAATTTACTAATCCCTACAGCGATTACTTTTGTTCTGAAAATTGGGCTTACTCTGTATGTTAGCCGTGGCGGAGCGGCCGAGCGCATTGAGGCGCTATGCTACGATGCGCGAGACCGTTCCCCGACGGGGGATCGAATCCCCCCTCGGGCACGGATGTTAGTGCCGTCCTTAGTATAATGTAGTTCATAAGTAGTTTGTAAGTTTAGGGACTGATGACCCCGCAGTTAAGTCCCTTAAGCTCTTCAAACATTTGAACATTACTCTGTACGTTATGTTCAAATAATTTACGGAAATAAAGTTGGGAAACGTCTTCCACAACATCCAGTGTTTCGGGAAGTGAACGTCCGTCATTTTCAAGGTATAACAGAAAAGACTGCTCTTCATGTCTACAATCTTTTTCAGTAACGCTTCATTCTCTTATCAACTACTCACGAAATTTGCCAAATCATCATCATCATCATCATCATCATCATTGGAGACTGATTATGCCTTTCAGCGTTCAGTATGGAGCATAGTACCTCTAATAAAATTCCTCCATGATCCCCTATTCAATGCTAACATTGTTGCCTCGTTGCCTTTTACTTCAAAATCATTCTGCACCGAATCCAAGTACTTTCTTCTTGGTCTACCTCGACTCCTCTCATCCTCCACTGACGATCTCATGAGTCTCTTAGCTAACGTTGTTTCTCCCATGCGTTTGACATGACCCCACCATCTCAATCTGTTCGCTCTAACTGCTTCATCTATGGTGTTCATTCCCAGCTTTTCTTTGATTTCCTCATTATGGACACCCTCCTGCCATTGTTCCCATCTTCTGGTACCTGCAATCATTCTTGCCACTTTCATATCTGTAACCTCTATCTTATGAATAAGGTAACCTGTATCCATCCAACTTTCACTCCCATACAACAGATTTGCTCGAAAGATAGAGCGGTGCACTGCTAACTTAGTCTTGGTACTTACTTCCTTCTTGCAGAAGAGAGTAGAACTTAGCTGAGCACTCACTGCATTAGCTTTGCTGCACCTCGATTCCAATTCTTTCACTATGTTGCCATCCTGTGAGAAAATACATTCCAGGTACTTGAAACTGTCTACCAAATTCATAGAAAAAATCGTAAGCTTATTTTATGGGGAGGGGGGAGGGTGGTGTTGTCACAGCTTGGGCACATGTCAACTGTGTGAAGACACCTCAATATAGCTCTAGCTCTGAACCCCAGAGGAAAGGTTTATCTACGCCCCTGTCTGGAGGAGTTCCTGAACAACATACCTGCGACCCATCAAAATTCGTTGGTACTATAGTTGGTGTTCCCCTTGTGAGCTTTCAGGCTGTCAACAGTCCCTGTTAAAGGCTACCCGCAGGTAGCGCTGTGGCAGCTACGAGACTAGGCTGTCTGTTGACAAACGACGTTCCAAACAACGCCAGTACATCTAAAACAGCCAGGTGAGATCTACCACCATTGCATCAAAATCGAGGTCGTATTTCCAAGTGAACTATTTCTCTCCGATACTGCAAACACCTGGGCAAAATTTGAAATAGTTTGCAGGGATACAAAAAATGCATTTCATATTCTTTGCGTATGAGTGATTTTAGCTCACAGATCGCTGCGTATGAAATACCGAAATTTTGTTAAAAATAGAGCAGAGCGAAATATGTTTCATTCTCGAGATATTGGGTGCTATATCCGACGAACAGTCACGCGAATTGTTGCCACTTCTGTCCATGCGCTCCTGGTGGCTGCTGTGAAATGCTTATCAGCCTATCTGAAGGAAACGATTCGACTCAGGACAGGAGCTGACCTATAAATTCTTTTTAAAAGTAGCAATAAATTAGTAGTTTCAGTGACAGAGTTTATTTTTCGTACTACGAGGGTCACTCCAAAAGAAATGCACACTATTTTTTTAATACAGTTTTTATTCTAGACTAACTGAAAACCCGGCGTTGCCCGGGATGTTAAATATCTGCAAGGCTGCATGTAAAACGGCAGTAGGTGTATACGTTTAGGGACTGATGACCCCGCAGTTAAGTTCCATAATCTTAAAAAGCATTGAAAATTTTGAAGTAAAAGAACTTTTAAGATTTCTTTTTTCGTAATGCAATAACCTTTCCCCCTCTAGATAACACACATACACACACACAGACACACACACACGGCATATGTATATCTTCCAGGGTCTAATATGAATAAATTCTTTGGTGAGCCCGCCCCTGACATGAAGATGCCAAATCCATTCCGAAGTATTTAATAGATTGCCCTCTAATTTATTAATCGTAATAGAGAATGCAAGTTCCAATGGAAACTGCACTCTGTTTCATTCTGTTCCTTTCCTTGTAGCTCTAAGGAAGTAAACTGCTTTCGCTTCCAGCCGGATGGAGCAATTTTCCATGAACGTTACTGTTTACGTGCTCATATCTCATGAACTACGTGTCGGAATGTGATACAATTTAGAGGCTACATTCAACTATATATGTGTGTATTGTCTGTAAAATTTCCTGTCGCTACAATTTGTAGTGTTCAAATTATAAATTGTAACGTCATACCGAGAGCCGCAGTTTTACTCCATAAACAGCGGAAAAGTAGTAAGCGAGAAACGTTTCTCCTTTCATCATTTTACTATGGTTGCCAGCGAGATAAAGGTTAATAAAGGTTTGAAATTATGTTTAAAGTTTGTTGCAAGTCGCCAAGTACTGTCATTTTCATACAGTGTATTTTGAAAGTCTCGCCGCATTATATGGCATTTTTTGCGATTTCTATTGGTTATGACGTAACATCTTTGGAACTATGTGCCGTATGTGATTCTTAACCATGCAGCAATTGTTACCTCACGGTAAGGAATGTGTATACCAAATTTGGTTGTTACCGGGCCAATGGTTTAGTAGAAAATGACCAGCATTGTCGCAAAATGCAGCACTTTTTCGCGCATCTCATTGTTTATGACGTCATATCTCGTGAACTATATATCGTATGTAATTCTTACACTTACGGCGGCCGTCCTCGTGGATTGAAGCTTACGTGTACAAAATTTCATAAAGATTGGAACAAAACTGTAGATTTGTATGCAACACGTACACACATATGGACACTCTGCTTTATATATTAGACTAGCTGAAAACCCGGCGTTGCCCGGGTATTTATTTATTTATTCCTGCCATTTTTCAATCATATATTCATTTGTGTAAGGGCTGTACACCTTTAAAATCTCTTGGGAACACAATTAGTAGTAAAGAAGTAATAGATTCAAACTTGTGCGTGATGGATCGGTTTTCCATGAACGTTACTGTTTATGTGCTCATATCTCATAAACTATGTGTCGTACTATGATACAATTTAGAAAGTACACTCGACTACATGCGTGTATACTGTCTATAAAATTTCCTGCGGCTACAATTGGTAATGTAAAAATCATAAATTGTACGTCATAACGAATGCCTTAGTTTTAGTCCATGAACAGTGGAACATAACAGTTTATGTGCTCATATCTCGTGAACTACGTGTCGTACTGTGATACAATTTAGAAGATACATTCAACTATATATGTGTATACTGTCTGTAAAATTTCATGTCGCTGCAATTTGTAGTGTTCAAATTATAAATTGTAACGTCATACCGAGAGCCGTAATTTTCCTCCATAAGCTGCGAAAAAGTAGTAAGCGAGAAACTTGTTTCCTTTCATCATTTTACTACGGTTTCCAACGAGAAAAAGTTTAATAAAAGTAAAAATTATGTTTAAAATTTGTTGCAAGTCACTAAGTACTCTCATTCTCATACAGTGTATATCGAAAGTCTCGCCGCATTATATGGATTTTTTGCGATTTCTATTGGTTATGACGTAATGTCTTTGGAACCATGTGCCGTATGTGATTCTTAACCATGCAGCAATTGTTACCTCACGGTAAGGAATGTGTGTGCCAATTTGGTTGAAATCGGTCCAATGATTTAGGAGAAAATGATCAGCATTGTCGCAAAATGCAGCAGTTTTTCGCGCATCTCATTGTTTATGACCTCATATCTAGTGAACTATATATCGTATGTGATTCTTACACTTCCGGCGACCGTCCTCATGGATTAAAGCTTATTTGTACAAAATTTCATAACGATTGTAAAAGGTGTAAAACCACGGCATTCGGTATAACGTTGCAATTTATAATTTCTACACTACATATTGCACCATCTGGAAAATTTACACACATACAGCTGAATGTACCTTCAAAATTGTATCACAGTACGACACGTAGTTCCTGTGATATGAGGATGTAAACAGTAACGTCAATAGTAAACGCCCCATCACGCGCCAAGTTTCGATGTATAGCTTTTTTACTACTAATTGTATTCGCAACAAATTTTACAGACATATAGCACTCATACAAATTAATAAATACATGAAAAATTATACACTACTGGCCATTAAAATCCTACACCAAGAAGAAATGCAGATGAATAACGGGTATTCATTGGACGAATATAATATGCTAGAACTCACATGTGATTATATTTTCACGCAATTTGGGTGAATAGATCCTGAGAAATCAGTACCCAGAACAACCAACTCTGGCCGTAATAACAGCCTTGATACGCCTGGGCATAGAGTAAAATAGAGCTTGGATGGCGTGTGCAGGTACAGATGCCCATGCAGTTTCAACACGATACCACAGTTCATCAAGAGTGACTGGCGTATTGTGACGAGCCAGTTGCTCGGCCACCATTGAGCAGACGTTTTGAATTAGTGAGAGATCTGGAGATTGTGCTGGGCAGGGAAGCAGTCGAATATTTTCCGTATCCAGGAGGCCCGTACAGGACCTGCAACATGCGGTCGTGCATTATCCTCCTGAAATGTAGGGTTTCGCAGGGATCGAATGAAGAGTAGAGCCACGGGTCGTAACACATCTGAAATGCAACGGCCACTGTTCAAAGTTCTGTCGATGCGAACAAGAGGTGACTGAGACGTGTAACCAATGGCACCCCATACCATTACGCCGGGTGATACGCCAGTACGGCGATGTGGAATACACGCTTCCAATGTGCGTTCACTACGATGTCTCCAAACACGGATTCCACCATCATGATGCTGTAAACAGAACCTGAATTCATCCGAAAAATGACGTTTTGCCATTCGTGCACCCAGGTTCAACGTTGAGTACACCATCGCATTCGCACCTGTCTATGATGCAGCGTCAAGGGTAACCGCAACCATGGTCTCCGAGCTCATAGTCCATGCTGCTGCAAACGTCGTCGAACTGTTCGTGCATATGGTTGTTGTCTTGCAAACGTCCCCATCGGTTGACTCAGGGATCGAGACGTCGCTCTACGATCCGTTACACCCATGAGAATAAGATGTCTGTCATCTCGACTGCCAGTGATACGAGGACGTTGGGATCCAGCACGGCGTTCCGTATTCCCTCCTGAATCCACCGAATTCATATTCTGCTAACAGCCATTGAATTGCCACTAACGGGAGCAGCAATGTCGCGATACGATAAACCGCAATCGCGATAGGTTACAATCCGACCTTTATCAAAGACGGAAACGTTATGGTACGCATTTCTCCTCCGTACACGAGGTATCACAACAACGCTTCATCAGGCAAAGCCGATAAACTGCTGTTTGTGTATGAGAAATCGGTTGGAAACTTTCCTCATGTCAGCACGTTGTAAGTGTTGCCACCGGCACCAACCTTGTGTGAATTCTGTGAAAAGCTTATCATTTGCATATCACAGCATCTTCTTCCTGTCGGTTAAATTTCGCGTCTTTAGCACGATATCTTCGTGGTGAAGCAATTTTAATGGCCAGCAGTGTACTATGTAGCATAAAAAAATGAAACAATATTTTTGTTTACAGTTTTCCATAAACCTGTTAGACACTACAGCGTCTATTGAAACAAAATCAAATATTCAAATTTTCGAAAACCTATTGCACCAAACTCGTATTGTCAATAGTCCCGATACTTACACTCTGCTTACACGAAAAACGACATTCCCACAAGTCACATTGAAGTGCATGGCAGAGGGTTCAACAAACCGCTTTTATGATATTTCTTTACAGTTTCATTTTCTAATGGCTGGCGGGAGAAAGGAACACCTAACTCTTTCCGTTTTCTATCTGATTCCTCTTATTTTATTCTGATGATCATGTCACTCTAGTAGTTGAGTGCTAACAAAATGTGTTCGCATTCGGAAGAGAAAGTAAAATTTCAAAGGTAGATCTCGTTGCAACGAATAACGCCTTTCTAACTTGTGCATCATTTCCCTGACACTCTCCCCTATGTCGCGAGAAATTAAACCGAGCAACTCTTCTCTCCAACAGGTGAGAATCCAACAATGCTCATCAATACTCCAAAATAAAACGCACAAGTGTGGTGTACACAGTTTCTTTAGTAGTTTCTGTCAGTGAAACAATCTTTGGTTCGTCTTCACTACTATATTTTACGTTGTGGCTTAAAGTCATCGCCACACTCCAGACGTAAGAGAACGATCGTGGAGAACGCAGCCTTCGACCGAAAGCAGGCGCCGCGCATCCTGGAGGGAGTAACCGAAGATGCGCGCCCTCTACAAGCGGCTATATCTAGGCCGACATACGTCTGGACGGCCTGTCAGTTACTACATCTACATCTACATACATACTCCGCAATTCACCGTAAGGTGCGTGGCGGAGGGTACACTGTACCACTACTAGGCATTTCCTTTCCTATTCCACTCCCAAATTGAACGAGGAAAAAAAGAATGCCTATATGCCTCCGTACGAGCCCTAATTTCTCTTATCTTGTCTTTGTGATCTTTACGCGAAATGTAAGTAGGCGGCAGCAAGATCGTACTACACTCAGCTTCAAATTCCGGCCCTCTAAATTTACTTAACAGAAATTCACGAAAAGAACGTCGTCTTTCTTCCAGTGATCCCCAATTGAGTTGCCGGAGCATTTCCGTGACACTCGCTCATTGGTCGAACCTACCGGTAACAAATCTAGCTGCTCGCCTCTGAACCGCCTCTATGTCTTCCTTCAAACCGATCTGCTGCGGGTCCCAAATACTTGAGCAATACTCAAGACGTGGTCGTACAAGCGTTTTATACGCGGTCTCCTTTACAGGTGAAGTACATCTTCCCAAAATTCTCTCAATAAACCGAAGTCGGCTGTCTGCCCTACTCACAACTGTCCTTACATGCTCGTTCCATTTCATATCGCTCTGCAATGTTACGCCTAGATATTTGAACGACGCGACCGCATCAAGAAGCTCACTACTGATGCTGTATTCGAACATTATAGGATTGTTTTTTCTACTCATGCGCATCACCTTACATTTTTCTACATTGAGAGCTAGCTGCCATTCTTCGCACCAACTAGAAATTTTGTCTAAGTCAACCTGTATGCTATTACAGTCAGTTACAGACGACACCCTCCCATACACCACAGCATCATCAGCAAACAGCCGCAAATTACAACTTACTCTGTCCATCAGATCATTTATATAGATAGAAAATAATAGCGGTCCTATCACACTCCCCTGGGGTACGCCTGACGATACACTCGTCTCTGATGAACACTCGCCGTCTCGTGATGAACACTATGTCAGAAATAGGACAGTACTAAGTCAGAACGCGGCTACGAACTTAGAAGTCATTAGGAACAGTAGGGGCCTTATAACACTTCTCTGGGGAACGCCATACATCACGTCTGTTCTTCTCGATTACTTACCGTCAGTTACAACGTACTGTGTCCTTTCTGACAGGAAATCACGAATCCAGTCGCACAACTGTGGCGATATTCCATAAGCACGCAATTTGATTAGAAGACGCATGTGAGCTACAGTGTCAAAAGTCTTCCGGAAATCTAGAAACATGGAATCTTATTTGACATTCCTTGTCGGTAGCACTCATCACAGAAGTATCTCGCAAGAACGATACTTTCTTAATCCTTGTTGACTATGGGACAACAGGTCGTTCTCATCGAGGTAGTTCATAATATTTGAGGAAATTATATGTTTTAACATCCTGCTGCTAGCCGACGTCAATATATAGGCCTGTAATTTTGGGGATCATTCCTATTGCCTTTCTTGAATACTGGAGTGACCTATGCAACTTTCCAGCCTTTGGGTACGGAACGTTCACTGAGCGAGAGGTTGTATATGAGAGATATGGGGTATTGCATCAGCATACTTTGAAAGGAACCTAATTGGTATACAGTCGGGACCGGGAGAATTACTTTTGTTAGGTGATTTAAGTTATTTTAATACTCCTGGACTATCTACTTCTAAATTACGCATGTTGGTAGCTGTTCTGTAGTATTTGATTCGTCTTCTGTGGTAAAGGAATTTCGGGAAGCTGTATTAAACAATTCTGTTCTAGCAGAACTGTCATCAGTAGAATCACTATTTCTATCGGGCAGTGAAGGTATTGATTGAGTTTTCCGCTAGAATACTTTACGTAAGACCAGAATTTCTTAGGGTTTTCTACCAAATTACGTGAAAGTGTTTCATTGTGGAAACTATTACAAGCTTCTCGCATTGAAGTTGGAGCTAAATTTCTAATTTACGTAAAAGACTGCCAGTCTTGGGGTCTTTGTATCCGTTTAAATCATTGGTTTTGCAAGAATCTTTAATGTGTTTTGTGTACCACGGTGGCTCAGACGCCACTTTTGTTAATTTGTTTGGTATTAAGCAATGGTTGTCGATATTATTTCCTTGAACTACACTCACATTTTTAGTGTCTATAGACTGGAGATTCCCACTCAGGAAAGCGTTAATCGAATTTTTATCTGCTTTTTTAAATAGCAACAGTTTTGCTTGTTTTTGGTAGATTTGGGGAATCCGATATTCGTTCTCGCTACGACAACTCTATGCTCACTAACCCCTGTGTCTGTTTTGATGCTCTTTACTAGCTCCGAATTATTTGTTGCTAATAGATCAAGTATATTTTCACAACCATTTACTATTCTAATGGGTTCATGAACTAATTGCTGAAGACAATTTTCGGATTTTTGTCCACATCTTAAGGGTAAGTTAAAACACCCTCAAATTAAATGAAGTCTTGCCATTTATAAAACAGGTAAATAACACACAGATGGATGGCTGCTAGAAGTAACATGAAACCACATCACAAATTTACTATGTGCCTTGTCTTGTAACTGAAAGTCCTTTAGTTATACTGTAGAAAAAAGAGCCGTCGCCATGAGTAAAATTTTACGAGCGTGCAACGGTCGATCCAAAACTCATCCAGCTTCCTTTGTTGCTGCTGCCGCAAGTGAAATTTTACGATTTAACTCAAACTATAGAAGAAGAGAGTAGATTAAAATTTTTAATTCTTTAAATACTCGCCTAAGTGGTTAATAGGAAATTTAATAATTAATAAAAAAATAATTATTACATATTATTGTGCCTCTCTTTTTTTTCTTTTTTAGAAAGTCAGAAATAAATGATCTCTGAATTTAAATTATGCATTGAAATTAACAAACTCTTGAAAAATATCTGTCTAAGTCCCATTTCTGCTGTAAGTAATTATTTGAATTGACCGCGTTTATTGTGCCTAATGGAATCTTTGGAATAACAGATGCAGGTTCGTATAGAGAAGAAAAAACCACAGTGTTTATCAAAAATAATATTACAGTTCTTACTTGCTGATTATGCTACACTTCGTGGCACAGCCGACGATTTTTCTGTATATCTTGAACCAAATTCTTTCATAAGAAAAGACGAAATCGATTGTAGCTGTTTTGTTCGATTTTTTATCGGTCGAAATATTGTCAGTTGTAAAATATTCACTTAGAACGTCCACGAAAGTTTACTAAATGTCTTTTATGAAATATCCTTTCCACATAAAATAATTTCAATTGTCTTATAAATCTCGTAGAACACGCAAAACAGTTCCGGGAATAATACCTCGGAAATATTGCATTAGGCCACAATTACTTTCTCTGGCGACACACATACTAATATGTCAATAATGAAAAGGGCCTTTTTAATAAGTTTTTGAAACACCAGTTTTAAAATAACTTCTCAAATATATTCTCACCTTAGATTTTTAATACAACAAACACACATCAGCAAGACACGATCACTAAGAAACAAAAGCACAGAATAAAAACAATGACAGAACGATTTTTTTTTAAATGAGAGCATAGGTTTTCTATATCCTAAGAATAGTAACACTACATACTACTTGTACAGTCTTTACTACACTATTTATTTATTATTTCTTATAAAATGGCAAATGAATGAATAATGTTCTTGTTTCTATTTTTTTTATAGCAAGAAAAATGTTAAATTACCGAGTTCGCATAATATTTAATTTATCCAAAGAAATTAGCTTTTAGATCTGTTCCAAAGTGTGTGTGTATTATATGGCCCCCCAAAATTGGAGTTCTGGAGCCTTACATGCTCTAAGAAGTCCAATTTTCCACAGTCACACACATTATTAGTCCACACACTCAATGTATGCACAGTACATTTGGTAAGAAGTGTCATTCATTCTATTCAAAAAAATGTTGATACATTCACAAATGTTATTAAAAAAATTAAATCTTCAGCCTTAATCAACAAATATTCAGAGTTTGCCTGATTTCAAAATATTATTTAAAAGTTCTGTTTAAGGTTTTTTTTTTTTTTTTTTTTTTTTTTTTTTTTTTTTTGACATATCAAATCAGTGTGCTCATTAAAAAATAACGTTATTCAGTGACTAAGGGTATTCACAAGTGCCTGCATATTATAAATAACCAATTTCTGTTTTTTTTTTAAATTAATCATTTGACATTTGATTTACATGTACACATATATTAAAACTAGAAGGTGAGAATAGCAATATCATCTAATAAACATCGAGTGTATAAAAATTTTGTATTGGTTTTAATGTTACATACATGTGAAAAGAGAAGATACCAATCTCCTGGATAAGACCCTTGCTCCCCCATTCGGGCATAGCTCGTGGGAAAAAAAAACAGGAAAAATAACCACACGAGAGAGCTTAATCTTCTCTTCTCTGTGTACGTGCTCAAAATATAGCACATTATGTTTATTTTGGTGTAATGATGTGACAAACTATGTAGTACAAACTTTGAACATATACAGAAACAGAAATTTAACATTTTTTTCTTACAGCTCATATTCTGACGATGTATAATTTCGACGCACTGAAATTGACTTAGCACTGCACTTTATACAGCACATACATTGATAACACTTGGGACAGGAGGTATTCCAGCTCTCACTGGCTGGCCAGCAGCGATGACTGACAACAGGTGTGGCTTTTCTCAATGTTAAAGGTGGTAGATGGGTGACAGGTTCTTGGTTTCCACCCTTGCCTGCCATCTATTTCCGCAAACGGTATAAGCTCGGTTTATTTTTTGCAGATGTGGTGCATGAAACAGATCGAAAAAATGGAATCAGTCTCAATGTAAAATATGTATTTGCCCCCCACATATGAAAGCAACAAACACTGGTCTTTAAAGTGTTTCGATGCATTAAAAAAATGGAGTGGCAAATGTTAATACCAAAACCTATGAAAATTTCATCAAAGTTCCTTAATAATTATTTATCAGTGCATCTTACCAGAAATCAATACTTGTGTTGCAGTACTTGTCATTCAAATCTACGAACAGTCCCACATCAGACTGAATCTGAGTGTAGACACTGATTGACATTTGTGACATTTCTTAAATAGACTAACATTGATGAGTAGAGTTCTGTCGATGCATAAACTTGCTTCATCAGGTTCCAGTAGTCACAGATTTGAAAATATTCACTTGAGAAGCACACTCTGTGATGTATATTAATACCGTCACAGAACTGACACATATATTCAACTTTGCTGGAAACACTGAAACACCAAGGCAATATGGTTTCTGTCCATGGTGTACAGGTTTAAACCATAGTTTGGATCAAATCGCTGGTACACTGATGCAGTTTGATGACCGTCCCCAGTGCACAGGATGGAACAAGGTAAGTCAAAATCTAGCTATGATCTTCACTAGATGTGTCACTGAACTGAGTGTTCAGCATCTTGTACACACACACCGTGTAACATAACACTTGCTCGTATATGTAAGATCATGCACAGTGAAGAATTTTTTTTTCTTTTTTTTTAAATTGAAAGGCTTTTGAATAAGAGATACCAAACACTAATAATCGTTTATGATGCCTGGTACACATTTTATAGTAAGTCAGAAAACATTGATTCAATCTTCCAATGAAGTTTTGAATCCAGAATCACTCGCTATTGAAGGCAGTCCGTGATTCATGTTGGCACTATATCTAATTATTTGCACTAAACCTTTATCTACTTGAATGACAATGCATTTTTGCAGCTGAACATCACAAGAATGATACATGGTTAACACTGAGTAACAATTATGCAGTTGAAAATAATTATGGAAAAGTAGACACATAATTAGCAATGTTATTGAAAAGTATAGGGTTGTTTAAGAAGTAACAGATGTGTTCACCCCTACCCCAGAGAAAAAAAAATCTAAGATCATGGGAAAAATGTGGAAAAATCCTAACCTTATCTAACTACGGCAAAAAAAATGTAGTAAGCAAATCTACCTTAAGCTGATGTTGAGCATCAATTACTATTGAAACATAGAAATGACAAGAGAGAAAAATAAAAACCTTAACCTAAGCATAGACATGACATGACACATAATACATGCTGAAAAGAAAAGAAATTACATGAAACACATATATGACATAAGACATTACAGATCATACAAAATAAGAAACATTAGCTTAACACATTTACTTACTATAAGGGAAAACACAAATCTCCCTACACTAAATTCTTCACACTGCTAATGTGCTTTTCAGAAACTGTAAGGCACTGGAATTTTCCTGCTCCTAATGCCTACCTCTTTTCTCTCTTTTAGGAATCTTGATGCATCTACATTCACATCTTTCTCATCTTCTTTTCTCATTCCATTATTGTGATTAAAATTCTCTTCTTCATGGCTTTTCTGCTTCCAAAATCCTGTAAGTAAATTCTGAATTTCTCTTCTTCTTTCTTCCTGCTACTTTTCCCCTTCACAATTATTACTCTTCACATCATATTTTCTTAAATCTGAGTGAGTATATAATCCTCTTGGTCTCAGAGATTTAGGATAACTTAGAAAATAACACCCTGGGTGAGGTATGTTAGTGATCACAAATGGCCCTATATATAGATGTTGCCATTTACTGTTAAGCTTCTTAAGTAGAGATGATTTGGGATGATTCTTCAAAAGAACTTTTTCTCCAAGCTGGAACCTCTGGATTTTCTTGAGGTGGGAATCAAACTTCATTTTCCTTAACCTGGCTTTATGTTGGAGGTTTTCATGTGCTCGGTCCAGTTTTTGCTGATGAGGCATAACGGTAGATGAATTCTTTGGAATCACTTTAACCCATTCATTGTCTTCCTGCTTATTTAATAACAGCTCAGTGGGTGTGAAGTTGGTGGTGGTATGTGGCAAGTTGTTAACTATCTGTTGGCATGGACCAATTAAATCGAACCACTTAGTTTGTTTATGGGCTACATAAGTTCTCACAAAACGGTTAAAGTCTCTGAAGCTTCTTTCTATAGGATTAGCACTGGGATGAAATCTGCTGATCAGTATGTGTTGTATATTATTTTGTTGGATAAATTCTTTCCACACATTTCCAGTGAAGTATGAGGCATTATCGGTTAGTATAGCTGTGGGTTTTCCTATTGCTGGTAGGTAATCCTGTACTAGCTTCTTTACAATAGCTTTAGCTGAAGTAGACTTGATGGCATATAACTTTAAATATTTTGTAAAAATGTCTATTATTCCCACGAGGTATTTGACTCCTGCACGAGATTTCGGATATGGGCCACTGACGTCAAGGCTGACTATTCTCAGAGGTTTATCTGGAATTATGGGATGAAGTTCTGAAAGATTGGTTTGGTTTAGGTGCTTAGTCCTTTGGCATAAGCTGCATGTATGAAGAACTTTAGCAACATATTTCCGGAGGTTTGGAAAATAAAAATATTGTTGTAATTTCGCCGTGCATTTGCTGGTACCAAAGTGACCCATACTTTGTGAGTGTGCAATATTAAAGTTTCCAAGCTATCTTCTGGTATACACAGCTTCCATTCCTCAGAATCTAGATGTGGTCTGTAATATAATATTTGATTGTTGAGCCGAAAATGTTGTGAGAGATTTTGATTGTTATCTGTTAAAAGCTTCTGTCTAATTTCAGTCCATCGCTGGTCTTGTTCCTGAAGCCTAACTATATTCTTGCAGAGTGTAAGAAATTTCTTCCTATTTCCTTCGTCTTTCATTATCATAATTTTGAAGTCCAAGTGTTGGTCTATTACTTTGGTGTAATTCGGTAATCCCTGTGGTAGACGTGAAAGCATATCAGCTACTACATTGTCTTGCCCTTTAATATAGATTATCTCAAAACTGTATTCCTGAATGGACAAGACCCATCTTGCGAGGCGTTCGTGTACTAGCTTGCATGTTAAGAGGAAACTGAGTGCCTGATGATCACAGTAAATCTTCACATGTTTGCCGAAAACGTAGTAGTGAAATTTCTTTAAAGACCATACTATTGCTAATGCTTCAAGTTCTGTTGTAGAATATGAACGCTCACAAGAGGTAAGAACTCTGCTGGCAAAACCTATTATCCTGATTTCATTGTTTATATTTTGAAACAAACATGCTCTCAAACCATAATTAGAGGCGTCTGTTGTCAGGCAGAAGTTTTCTTTCATATCGGGATGTGCAAGAATTGGTGAATCGAGTAAAGCTTGTTTAATATTGTTAAAGTCTTCTGTACATTGCAATGTCCAGATCCATGGTCGTTTCTTTCTAAGTAAATTTAACAGTGACTCACTATTGAGTACAGGTTTGGCTAGGAACCGGCGAAAGAACGAAATCCCTCCAAGAAACGATTTTAACTGTTTTTTGTTCGTGGGTATCGGGATGTTCTTAATAGCCTCTAATTTCTCCGGGTCAGGTCGTACCCCTTCGTACGATACGATGTGGCCTAAGAACTTGACTGATGTTCGGCCAAATTTTGACTATTGTAGATTGACAGTGACAACATGCGATTCAAATTTTTCTAAAACTCTATTGATTAAGTCCAAATGTTCCTCCCAAGTTTCTGTGGCTATTAGAAGATCATCAACATACAGAATTACCTTTGAAAGAAGATCAGGTCCTAAAACGTAGTCTAATGCAGTTATAAATACACCAGCACTGACGTTTAATCCAAAGGGTAGCACCTTGAATTGATAAGTTCTTCCGGCGAATATGAAAGCGGTGTACTTGCGGCTATCTTCATGCAATCTAACCTGCCAGTATGACTTTCTTAAATCAAGGCTAGAAAGATAGTATACTCCGTAGAATCTCTGAATTAGTTCTTCAATGCTCTCAGGGTGTGTTCGAACTGGAACTATGATTTTATTGATTTGTCTGGCATCAAGTACTAGTCGGACACTATTGTCTGCCTTAACCACCGGGAGTAGTGGATTACAGTAGGGCGATAATGAAGTTTCTATTATTCCCCAGTCCAGCATTCGGTTAATTTCCTTGGATACAGCCTCACGCTTCGACCACGGAATGGCATAAGTATTTTGGACATGCACTTGGTGGGGGTACACATCTACACGATAAGTGAATCCCTTTATTACTCCAGGCCGAGGTACAAAGACTAACTCGTACCTCAGTAATAAATTATTCAACTGATCTTGCTGATGACTACTTAATACTTCTGATACTGGTAAAGAGAAAATTTCTTTCTTCAGGTCTGTGTAACAACTAGATGAAGTTGGCCTAGTCTCTATATTATACAAGCTAATTTGTGAATCCAGGGCTCTTCGATTGAAATATTGTCTATTGAAGCATATTTTCCTGCAATATATATCATGGTTGGCTAAGGTCTTGTTTAGCTGCACAACATTCTCCTTACCATCTTGTATAAAGTAACAGGCTCCCCTAACAAAGTCGAGGGTTGCTAGGTTTTTCCTTAGAAAGTCTAGCCCCAATATGCAGGTAATTGACAGGTTTTTTATCACTAGGAATGGGTATGTGTATTCCTCATTTCCTGCGTTAAACACTATCAACACCTGTTCCCTAACCAACTGAGCCTGAGAACTGATTGCACCTGTCACCCTACAATTGCTAATTGGCAATGTAGGCAGCTTGATTTTTTCCTTAATGGTCTTGACCAAATTATCATCAATTACACTTATTGATGGTCCTGTGTCAATCAATACTTCTACATCGATACCATACATGTTGACTTGAATAGTGGCCTGTCTTTCTTCATTAGTTTGGTTAGTACACTTCCTGTTTCCATTTTGTAATTCCTCAGTTATATGCTGGCCGTCATTGTATCGAATCAGTGTGATATGAGGCGTATTTCTGTTTAAAGCCTGGTTTGCTATAGTGTTCTGTTTGCTGTGATTGTAATCAGTCTGCCCCCCTGTCCATTCCACGGCCAAAGTTCGGAGGCCCACCCTGACCGTATTTAGTTTTCCACTTGCCGGTTGTCGTTATTTGGGGTTATATCCACAATCATTACTCCACTATGCGAAGTTGCGTTCGAATCGGGCGTTTGACTATTTGCATTCATCGGCGGTCCCGTTTGTGTCGATGTACCTTGAACCCTTATCATTTGTACTGGTTGGTCCTGAATTTCATTTCCCCACTGCCGATACTGGTTGTTAGGTTGGTAATGGCTTGGTCCGGGCTGGCTTGATGGCTGCGCGCCGCTACCGTAATTCTGATTGTTGGATCGGTTGTTGTTATTCCAATTACTATTATTATTGCGATTTCCGTTGTATCCGGGATGAAATCGGTTTCTATTTCTATCATGCCTGTTAAACTGAAGTCCGGAATTGTTTCTGCTGTTATTGTTATGGTTACTCGGATTATTGCGCTGTTGTGAGTTATGTTGGTATAACGGCACCTGTCCTCCGCTGTTCGAATAGTTTTGGTTGTCATTGCCATTCGAACAGGCGTCATTATTTCCCTGTGTACGGCTCTCTTCGTTGTGCAGCATATCCATTCGGTCAAGGGTCCGCATAAATTTGTCTACATCATTTAAAGGTGCGTACATGAGCTCCTTTTTAAGCGGGAAAGGCAGTTTGCTCATTACAAGTCGAATTACTTCTTTCGGAGGCAGGGGATCGTCTAAATACCGAGTCTTGTCTATATATGATTCAAAATATTTTCTAAGCGTGCCCTTTTTAAACGAAAATGGTTTAGGGTTGTGGATCATATCTATTGTTTTCTCTTGCATACTTTCACTCCAGAATTTTTCCAGGAACGCTCTTTCAAACTGTGCAAATGTTTTAAACTTATCGCCCGCTTCCGAGGCCCAATCGGTTGCATCTCCGTGAATGTACGCGGCGGTAAAGACAATTTTCTCTCTATCAGTCCAATTAGACGGTAAAGCCGACTTTATCCCCTTAATGAAACTCACGGGATGTGGCTGCTTTTCCCCTGGGGAAAAAGTTTGAAAAGGCTTATTGCGAATCAGGTTATCAGCTGCGGATCGCGCATGTCCACGTGACGCTATTCGGTTATCCTGATCTCGTTCACCTTCCTCCGAGCTGTCTGATAAGTCAAATTTGGAAGTATCTGTACATCTCGATCTAGCCACTAATTCCTGACGCTTGACATTAGCTAATTCTTGTCGTATTGCGTCGATTTCATTTCTCACGCTTGATGTATTTTCTGTCTTCTCACCGACTATCTGTTCGCTAATTTGCTTTATCACTTTTGGCAATTCTACCTCTAAAGTTTCCGAGATCTGATGGTCCTTGTCCGAGATCCATTTGTTAAATGTGTCAACTACTGCCTGTTCCTGTTCTCTGAATTTCTCTTGAATAACATTTTCCCTCTCCAGGTTAACTTTCTGAATCCGATCAGCCAAATGGGATACAGTCGATTCTAATCCTGTCTGAGCTGATTGCAAAGTTTGTAAATTCGCTTCTACAGTTGCTAATGTTTGCGGTACGCTACAGTAAATTTGTTGAATTTGATCTACAGCTGACTGCACATGTTGGTTTTGTTGTTTTTGTAGCTTTTCTAGACTGTTCTGTATGCGTTCGTCTATGGTGTGTTCCCAATGTCTGTTTCGTTCCTCAAGCTGTAATTTTATTGCTTCCTGCTGTGATTGTAACTGTGTAAATCTATTATTAAAATCTGTATATTGTCTCTGAAGGTCAACTTTAATTTCCTCTTGGTGTTGTAAGAATTTTTGTTCGATGGTGTTTTGTAAATCTTTCTGTTGCTGCTCAAGTTTTCTCTGCAGTGTGTTTTCTAAACTGTCTTGCAAAGAGACCTGTTGTTCAGAGAACAATTTAAACTGAGTGCTCATTTGAGATTCAAACTGTGCCTGAAGAGCTTTAAATTGATTCTGCTGATGTTCCATCAAATTCAAAATTTTTGAAAGTGGGTCCAGATCCGAAAGATTAGTAGCCATTGTGATAGTGGTTGCTGTAGATAGCCTATCTTGAACTATTGTGGTTACTGGCGTTGCTGGTTCATCGGAACGTACAGCTTCAGCCACCTCTACATTTCCTGATTCAGAAGACATTTCAGTTTCGTTTAGGTTTTCGTCACGATTCATAGCTCTGGCTTGGTTACGCGTAATCATATTCCTAACCACGTCACACGGTATGGCACAATTCACTTCATAAATACTACACCAAAGTCTAAAACACTGTCCAAAATTACGAAAAGATGAAAAAAAATGACTGTGCGACTGAATGTGTTTTCGTCTCTGTGCCTTACAGTTTCCAATTATTGTAACAGCACTGGGAAAATTATTTGCTCTAATTCAAAATCAAAAGCAGTAACTAAATTTCGTAAATCTGCTCAGATTTGCTTACTATGCACGTGAGACTATAACACAGTCTGTCGACAATCCTATAATTTTCAATACCTCTTGTCCAGTCAGCATTCAGTACATGCAGCGTCATAGGTTGGCAGCACAGGATGTTATCAGTCCATTCCAGTTTACGGGTCCCCGTTTTCACCAAAATCCAACAGTTGTGATATGAAACAAAAATTACACTTGTATTACAAAATGCTGTGGCTTCTCGTCCTGTCAGTTGGGAGCCAGTTTAATAATTAATAAAAAAATTAATTATTACATATTATTGTGCCTCTCTTTTTTTTCTTTTTTAGAAAGTCAGAAATAAATGATCTCTGAATTTAAATTATGCATTGAAATTAACAAACTCTTGAAAAATATCTGTCTAAGTCCCATTTCTGCTGTAAGTAATTATTTGAATTGACCGCGTTTATTGTGCCTAATGGAATCTTTGGAATAACAGATGCAGGTTCGTATAGAGAAGAAAAAAACCACAGTGTTTATCAAAAATAATATTACAGTTCTTACTTGCTGATTATGCTACACTTCGTGGCACAGCCGACGATTTTTCTGTATATCTTGAACCAAATTCTTTCATAAGAAAAGACGAAATCGATTGTAGCTGTTTTGTTCGATTTTTCATCGGTCGAAATATTGTCAATTGTAAAATATTCACTTAGAACGTCCACGAAAGTTTACTAAATGTCTTTTATGAAACATCCTTTCCACATAAAATAATTTCAATTGTCTTATAAATCTCGTAGAACACGCAAAACAGTTCCGGGAATAATACCTCGGAAATATTGCATTAGGCCACAATTACTTTCTCTGGCGACACACATACTAATATGTCAATAATGAAAAGGGCCTTTTTAATAAGTTTTTGAAACACCAGTTTTAAAATAACTTCTCAAATATATTCTCACCTTAGATTTTTAATACAACAAACACACATCAGCAAGACACGATCACTAAGAAACAAAAGCACAGAATAAAAACAATGACAGAACGATTTTTTTTTAATGAGAGCATAGGTTTTCTATATCCTAAGAATAGTAACACTACATACTACTTGTACAGTCTTTACTAAACTATTTATTTATTATTTCTTATAAAATGGCAAATGAATGAATAATGTTCTTGTTTCTATTTTTTTTTATAGCAAGAAAAATGTTAAATTACCGAGTTCGCATAATATTTAATTTATCCAAAGAAATTAGCTTTTAGATCTGTTCCAAAGTGTGTGTGTATTATAGAAAACAGAATACACTCACCAAAGATTTCCGATTACAGTGTAAAGTAGTATGAGAAATAGTATAGTCAGGGTTAGTGCAGCGTAATGCAAAGGATGTATTTTTTTTCTTTTCTTCATTTTGTGCTATTCCTTCCAACATAAAACTTTTAACTATGATATTTAGGTGTACTTACAATTTTCAAAGCTATATGGTACACAAAACAGGTCAGGACACTGTTGCAAAAACAACGAAAAAGGAATGCAAAATTTAAACGAACACAAAATCCTCAGGATTCGCGATCCTACACAGAATCTCGAAATTTAGCGAGAACTTCAACGAGAAGAAGAGGCCGTAATGACTAACGTAGAAGTAGATATCATCCGAGTAGTGAAGCAACTAAGATCACTTAACAAGAACAAGTCTTCTGGTCCGGATTGTATACCCATTAGATTTCTATCTGATTATGCTGAAGCGATAGCTCCTTACTTAACAGTCATATACAACCGCTATCTCATAGGACCTATACCAAAAGACTGGAAAGTTGCACAGGCCACACCAATATTCAAGAAAGGCAGTAGGCGTAACCCACTAAACTACAGGCCTATTTCATTAACATCAATTTGCAGCTGGGTTTTGGAACATGTGCTATATGCAAATATTATAAATTATTTCGAACAGAATGATCTATTGACCCAAGGTCAACACGGATTTAGAAAATATCGTTCTTGTGAAACACAACTAGCTCTTTACTCAGACGAAGTGATGAATGCTATCGACAACGGTTCTCAAATTGATTCGGTATTTCCAGATTTCCAGAAGGCTTTTCACACCGTACCTTACAAACGGCTTTTAATCAAGTTGCGTGGTTATGGAATATCGCCCCAAATTTGTGACTGGATAGGAGTTTCCTGTCAAATCATCGACTAAAACAGAGGTGATATCGGGCGTTCCACAAGATATTGTCCATGATCCTCTACTGTTCCTTATTTACATAAACGATTTGGAAGAAAATCTAAGCAGCTCTCTTAGGTTGTTTGTAGATGACACCGTCATTTATCGTGTAGTAAAGTCATCTGAAGATCAAAACCAACTGCAGAACGATATAAATAAGATATCAGTATGGTGTAAAAATTGGCAATTGACTCTAAATAAAGATAAGTTTGAAGGCGTCCACATGAGTACGAAAAGAAATCCGTTAAACTTTGTTCAGAAGATAAATCAATCGAATGTGAAGGCGGTAAACTCTACTAAATACCTAGGAATTACTATTACATCAGACTTAAACTGGAAAGAACACGTATATAATGTTGTAGGAAAGTCGAACCAGAGACTTCATTTTATTGGCAGAACGCTTAAAACATGCAACAGAACTACTAAAAAGACACTACGCTTGTCCGTTCTTATTTAGAGTATTGCTGCCCAATGTGGGATCCTTATCAAGTGGGTTTGACGGAACCCACATCGAAAGAGTCCAAAGAAGGGCAACTCGTTTCGTATTGTCACGATACAGGGAGACAGCGTTACGGAAATGATCCAGGATCTGGGATGGGAATCATTACAACAACGGAGTTTATCGCTGCGGCGTGGGCTACTTAGGAAACGCCAATCGCCAACATTCTCCTCTGAATGCGAAAATACATTTTTGACTCCCACCTACATAGGTAGATATGATTATAAAAATAAAATACGAGAAATCACAGCTCGAATGGAGAGATTCAGATGTTCTTTCTTCCCGCGCGCTATTCGAGAAATGGAATGTTAGGTGAATGGTATAAAAGTGGTTCGATGAACCCTCTGCCAGGCACTTTAATGTGATTTGCAGAGTATCCCAAGTATATGTAAATGTAGAACATCGAGAGTTTCGTCAAGAGAATATCCAATTACAACACTATATTCTACAGCATCTATACAGTCTTCCGATTACATGAGTGGCTAGTTGCAACTATTATACACACATAGCTCTGATTCCAAATTGATAACACTTACTGTTACTAAAGATATAGCGATCTTCATTACAGTTCTACATCATCTAGTAAGGATTATTGCGTCAGAACACCATGGGCCGCCGTTCCTCTTATTGCTGCTCATAACAGTGATACGGCTCCCAGTATTACAACATATTTCTACCTTTTATAGAGGACTAAATAATTGTTTACTTGCGCGTAATACAATCGTTTAAAATTCACAGTTTATAAAGTAAACGAAACGTTATCATTTGCCTTTCGTTATAAAGACCGCGCCTTACTCTCTCTCAAGATGGCGGACTTGGCGCATGCACTCTAAATGATGGCGCAAGATGGCAACGGAGTTTCTGTATGCTCCATGTTCTGTGGCCCAGCGCTGCTGGACTTGCATGAGAATCGGCGTGTTCAAACTCGATACGGCCGTTGGCGAGAGAACACTGCAACGTGCCGAAATTCTACACGGAGAGATCACTTGGGGACACTTCCCCGGCGCGACCGCCGCAGAGTGGTCCCAAATCCCGAAAATCTGGCCAAAGGTAGGACACAAAAACTGTTATTCTAGCGACTTTTAATTGTTGTAATAGTTGTAGTGTTACACTTCGTACGTATTATGATCGTAAGAAAAAAAAATCGTCCCTCCCTGACTCAGGAACGCGTTTCGTTTTGTGAGCATCGGGCGTGGCGCACTGTTTACTCGTCGAGCGTCGAAAGAAGCACGCAGTTCAGATATATGTAGAATCGCGAAAAGTTAACAGATTAGGATTCTTCAAAATGAAGTCTTCTCCAGAAAGTAAGTAAAATTTGAACGTGTACCTTGAAATTATTATTGACAATGTTGTTGTTGGTGTTGTGGTCTTCAGTCCGCAGACGGGTTTGATGCAGCTCTCTACGCTAACCTGTCCTGTGCAAGTCCCTTCATGTGAGAGTACTTTCGGCAACCTACATCCCTTTGAAAGTGCTTACTTTATTCGTCCCACGGTCTCCCTCTACGATTATTGCCCCACACACTTACTTCTAATGCTAAGTTCACGATTCCTTGATGTCTCAGGATTTTTCCCACCAACCTATCCCTTCTCTCACTCAGAATACGCCAGAAATGTATTTTCTCCCGAATTCTGTTGAGCACCTCCTCATTAGTTATGTGATGTACCTATCTAATTTTCATCATTCGTCTGTAGCACCACATTTCAAAAGCTTCTATCATATTTTTGTTTGAACTCCTTATTGTCCACGCTTCACATCCATACAGTGCTACACTCCAGATAAATGCGTTCAGAAAGGACTTCCTAACATTTAAACTTATATTGGATGTGATGTCAACAAGTTTCGCTTCTTCAGAAACGCTTTCCTTCCCATAGCCATTCTGCATTTTATATCTTCTGTACTTCGGCCATCAGAAGTTATCTTGCTACCCAAGTAACAAAACTCGTTTACTACTTTTATTGCCTCATTACCTAATTTAATTCCTTCACCATCGCCTGATTTTCTGACGCTACATTCCATTATCCTCGTTTTACTCTTGTTGATGTTCCTCTTATAACCTCGTTTCAAGACATTGTCTATTCCATTCAATTGCTCTTCCAGATACTTTGTAGTCTCTGATTGGATTACTATGTCATCAGCAAACCGTAAAGTTTTTATTTCTTCTCCCTGAACTTTAATTCCCTCTCCAAATTTCTCCTAGCATTCCTTTCCCTGCTTGCTCAATGTACAGATTGAACAACAATGGCGAAAGACTGCAGCCCTGTCTTACTCCCTTCTCAACCTCTGCGTCCCTTTCTTGCCCTTCGACTCTAATAACCGCCGTTTGGTTTTTGTATAAGTTGAGTATAACTCTTCGCTCCCTATATTTTACCCCTGCTACCTTCAGAATTTGAAACAATGTATGCCAGTCGACATTGTCAAAAGCTTTCTCCAAATCGACAAACGCTAAAAACGTACGTTTTCATTTCTTTAGCCTTTCTTCTAAGAAAAGTTGTAATTCGAGTATTGCCTCCCGCGTTCCAACATTTCTCCTAAATCCAAACTGATCTTCCCCAAGGTCGGATTCCACCAGTTTTTCCATTCGTCTGCAAATTATTCGTGTCAGTATTTTGCAACCATGACTTATTAAAGTTCTGTAATTTTCACATTTGTCTGTACTTGCTTTCTTTGGATATGGAATTACTATATTCTTCTTGAAGTCGGAGATTATTTCCCCTGTCTCATATATCTTGCGTATTAGGTGGAACAATTTCTTCATGACAGGCTCCCCTAACGATATCAGCAGTTCAGACGGGATGTCATCTATTCCAGGGGCATTGTTTCTACTCAAATCTTATAGTGCTCCGTCAAATTCTTCTCGCAATATAGTATCTCCGCTCTCATCCTCCTCTACATCATCTTCGCCGGCCGCGGTGGCCGAGGAGACTGAGGCGCTCCAGTCACGGTCTGCACGGCCACTACGGTCGCGGGTTCGAATCCCCCGTCGGGCATGGATATTTGTGCCGTCCTTAGTCTTGGGTAGTTCGTAAGTAGTTTGTAAGCTTAGGGACTGATGACCCCTTAGTTAAATCCCATAAGTTCTACAAACACTTGAACATCATCTTCCATTTCTAGAATATTGTTTTCAAGTTTATTTTCTTTGTACAGACCTTCTATATATTCCTTCCACCTTCCAGCTTCCCTATCTTTGCTTAGTACTGGTTTTCCATCCGACTTCTTGAAATTCATACCGCTACTTTCCTTGTCTCCAAATGTCTCTTTTATTTTCCTGTAGGCGGTATCTATCTTTCGCCATATTCTACATTCTTCTGTGGTCTTGCATTTCTCCTCCTTAGCCAGTCTGCACTTCCTGTCAACCTCACTTTTCAGACGTCTGTACTCCCTTTTGCTTTCTTCATTTGTTGAATTTTTATATTTTCTCCTCTCAGCAATGAAGTTCAGTATTGACAATGTATGAAACAGTAAATAATTAATGAAACTAGTGGTATTTTTCTTGGTCGCGTTCCGAGAAGTTCTGTCGAAAAAAGCAATAAATCAAAACTCTTGTAGGCTCCTGCTCTTAAATCGAATGGAAAGTGTTCCTTAGACATTTCTTGAAAACATATCCAGAAATTAGGTGCAACTTCGGTTTCAGTTACAATTTTTATGCGTTCATGTGTGCTCTCTTTGTAGTTTTTCGTAATTTTACCGTCTGAAGTACTTTTTTTTTAAAATAGGAAACTGGTCAAAACATTCTCCTATTAATGTTATTCCTTCATTTTCTCAATCCTCCACACTTACTCCTATTCACTCTACTCAAACCCGATTTGACAGATAAGAGATTTGATGATATTCGTGACATCCAACGAAACGTGACAAGGCTTTTGAACACCACCCGAAGGAAGACTTGCTGCAAAGTTTGCAGCACACGTATCGCAGAGGTCAGTGGTGCACATTTAAGGGAAGTGACAAATTTCGAAGGAAAGTGAGGTAAGTGTAGTTCACAGCTTTATCTACGTTAATGTTACAGGACTATTCACCGGACTTATGGGAAAATCTAAGTAGCTCCCTTAGGTTGTTTGCAGATGACGCCGTCATCTACCGTCTAGTGAAATCTTCTGAAGGTCAAAACCAACTGCAGAACGATCTGAATAAGATATCAGTATGGTATAGAAATTAGAAATAGACTCTAAATAATGAGAAGTGTGAAGTCGTCCACATGAGAACGAAAAGAAATCCGTTAAACTTTGTTTACAAGATAAATGAATCAAAAGTGAAGGCCGTAAACTCCACAAAATACCTTAATATTACTTCAGACTTAAATTGTACAAAAAAAACTGCATACACTACGCTTGTCCGTCCATTTTTGAGTTATTGTTGCCCAGCGTGGGATCCTTATCAGGTGGGTCTGACGGAGGACATCGAAAGAGTCCAAAGAAGGGCAGGTCGTTTCGTATTGTCACAATATAGGGGAGACAGCTTATCGCTGCGGCGTGGGCTACTTACGAAACTCCAATCGCCACCATTCTCCTCCGAATGTGAAGATATATTGTTGAGTCCCACTTACATAGGTAGAAATGACCATCAGAATAAAATACGGGAAATCAGAGCTCGAACGGAGAGATTCAGGTGTTCTTTCTTCCCGCGCGCTATTCGAGAATGGAATGAGAGATAAATAGTATAATGGTGGTTCGATGAACCCTCTGCCAGGCACTTAAATGTGATTTTCAGAATATCCCATGTAGATGTAGAACTTTATTGTCGATAATTTATATTATCTAATCAAATTATTTTCATATCATTTCTGCGTAGTCACAATCACAGTTTGACAAACACGTCAGATAGATCGATGTCATAGCAAACTTTTCATACAATTACTCTCGCCTACTGATTGCAAAACTATATTGTCGTCAATCAGTTAGTTCTTTATTTATAGCATACCCAAAAATGACAATAATATGTAGTTATAACACTTCATAATATATTACAACTACGATTTTACAAGAACAAAATCAGCAATTTTCTATTTCCGTTCTTCACGTCCAACCAGCAAGAGAGAGATTGGTGAGAGTTTTAATTTAATGTCTCCAACAATTTTATTTGTTGCTGCAGATACTTTTGACACTGCACATCACAAGCGACTGCTAATGAAATTGGGTGCTTATGGAATATCGCTCCAATTGAGCGATATTATACGTGATTTCTATCAGAAAGGACACAGTTCGTAGTAATTGACGGTAAGTCATCGAGTAATACAGAAGTGATATTGGCGTTCCCAAGGGAAGCGTTATAGGTCCCCTACTCTTCCTTGAGTTTATAAACGATTTGGGAGATAATCTGAATAGCTCCCTTACACTGTTCGCGGATGATGTTGTCGCTTATCAGTTAGTGAAGTCAACTGCAAAGAGATTTAGACAAAATTTCTACTTGGTGCGAAAATTGCCAATTAAAACTACATAATGAAAATTGTGCAGTAATACACATGACCACTAAAAGAAATCCGTGGAACTTCGATTACGCGATAAATCAGTCAAACCTTAAGGTCGTAATTTCTGCCAAATACGTAGGAGATGCAATTACGAACAAATTAGACTGGAGAGAACACATAGAAAATATTGTGAGGCAAGCGAACCAAAGATTACGTTTCATTGGCGGAACGATTCGAAGCTGCACCAGCTCCACCAAAGAGACTGCCTACATCAGTCTTGTGCGTCCTCTCCTGGAGTACTGTTGCCCCTTGTGGGACCCTCACCAGGTGGGACTGACGGAAGATATTGAGAGGGTTCGGAGAAGGGCAGCTCGTTTTGTTTTATCACTTTACGGGCGGGGGGGGGGGGGGGAGGGAAAACGTCACGGAAATGTTGCACGAATTGGGGTGGAAATCATTCAAAGAAAGACGTTATTCATTGCGGCGTGATCTGTTTTCGAAGTTTCAATCACCGACTTTTACTTCTGAATGTGAAAATATTTTGCTAGCACCCACCTACTTAGGGAGACATGACCATCCCAATAAAATAAGAGAAATCAGATCGAAAACGGAACGATTTAGGTGTTCTTTCTTCCCGCGCGCTATTAGAGAATGGAATGGTAGAGAAAGGTTATTAAAGCACTTAATAAACCCTCTGCCAGGCACTTAAATGTGATTTGCAGAGTATCTGTGTGGATGTAGACGAAATTTCAAGATAATAGTCACTTTCAATGACGCATTATCTGTTACTTTCAATTGAACCAACATTTCTCCAAGTGTCCACTCATAGCGAGGATGTTTGCAGTTGGCCACCACATGGAATTGACCTCGTTCGATAATAGTGGTCACTCAGGGTGAGTTTAAACCAATAAATTCTTATCTCTTGACTTTTCTACCGAGTGCCAAGAACCAAACATTAAAATTATCCTTATACGTTTGCCCACAAGGAGAAAATGAGTGCATAGACGTAATTAAAAGTGGCTCAGATTTTACAGTCAACGGTACAGGCCTAGCGGGCTATGTTGGCAACAGTTTTAGAATTAGGGGTATAAAGTGAACTTATCGTGGCGTAGTTTGAAATATCCAATGAAATCTTAGGAGGCGAAAGCTTCTTTCTGTTCATAGTAAACAATAAGACATGATAACTTAGTTTCAGATACATTAAAAGTGGTACGCAAGTTGATGTTTCCAAATATATGCGACTGAGATGGAGTGGTTATATGGAAACCACCTTAGAAAACGATACCACAAGAAAAATCATTTTCCATAAAAGAAACACGTAATACTACTCTCTCAATTCACTGTTATTTACTTACGTCACGACGGTATAGTAATTATTATAATGTTCAACTGTTTGTAAATCTAACGGACTTATCTACGTTGATCATCAGTCCGTAGACTTACAAACGACATAAACTAACTAAAAGTTCTTCTTATACTAAGAACAACACCAACACCCATGCTCGAGGGAGGACTCGGACCTTCGACGGCAAGTAAACGCACGCTCCGCAGCAAGGCGCATTAGAACTCGCGGCCACTCCGCAGCGGCTATAGTAATTAGTATTCGTAATTGAGAAGACGTTGAGAAGACAACACTAAAACATTTGTGAGAGCGAACGTTATAATCAACAAAACGCTATAAATTCGTTAACAACGTAGCAATACTACTTAGAAATGAAATAATAAATTACGTTTTGTTTCAGCTAAGAAAAATATCACGGGATGCGTATAGACATATGTTTCAATTTGTTCACAGACATTCCAAAATCAATGTTCTCTTACTTTACTTAAAAACTACCTTACGAGATGCAGACATATTTCCATGGACAAATCAATGTGATGTTTTTAAAAAAATGCATTCAGCTCTTGTGCGAAATGAAATCGGCAAATCTGACTGGATATTAAAAGTGTTCAAAAGTTTGTTAAGCTTATGAAACTTAACTGCGGGGTCACCAGTCCGTAAATTTATAAACTAACTTATACCAAAGACAACACAAACATCTATGCCCGAAGGGGGATCCGAAACCCAGACGGGAAACGGCCTCGCGCATCACTGGATATCGTATACTATCACGTGATAAGCTAACTAAATGCCTGGAATCAATCACTGTTACCAACATTGCACGCTACGCTTGTTTCGACTATTGTAAAATTAAACCCAGAATTCGGTATTTTCCAAGAATGCTTGCAGACGAAGTAGCTCGGATTTAAACGATATATATCGAACGTGCAGCTCTAAATCGATTACTCATACGTTGATGCACGAAATGACAAAATATGAATGTTTACATACTAATTATTTTGACGACTGGCAACGTAAATATTTTTACAGCAGAATCGTAACACATTCATAGGAATTGGCTCAATGTTTTTGGCGAATTTTAGTGTAAATGTCATCGCTCCAACTGTCACTGATGAAATTTGTAGCTATGGTAGTACGTATCTACGTGACACTTTAGTAAAAAATTTGTTTAATGTTTCAGATTGTATACCTTGTAATGTGGAGTATGCGTTAGTTATCCATGCAGTATATATTTCTGAGATGAGCGAGAACAAAAGATCAACAACTTTATCTGTATAAATAAATGACAACTATAGATACGACTTTCATAGCATTATAAATAGCTGCAGAATATCCTCAGAAAATGGATGACACTTTTACTATGCGTAGCTTTCAGTATTAAGTCTTTTAAATCACAATGCATAATAAAAACTCCAATGTCACTCAAGACCAAAGAAACCAATAAAATACGTTCCCTTGACTGCCAACGAAACGCGCGTAAATGGCTGCGTAATCTATTTAGAGTTGCATGTACGATATATATATATATATATATATATATATATATATATATATATATATATATATATATATATATCGATTCAAGCAGAGCTACTTCGATTGCAAGCATTCTTGGAAATTACCCAGACTTCAATCAAACTGTCAATATCCCAGTCGAAAAGAAACCAGAAAGGAGAGTTACCTTTAACCGTCTCTTGTCCCATAGCGCAAATAACACCGCTGTCTTGTTTGATGTTGCGCGGTCAGAGCACCGCTTTCCGGCTGCGTCGAACGCTTGTCTGGATGAGCTACGGTCCTTCCGTTGCTTAGCGACGGACGGCGGCGATCGACAATGGAAACGTGTCTACGAACAGCTAAGGCTGTTGTCCTGTGTGGTGGGGACGTAACAGGAATGACTGCTGCTGTGACCGGGACAAAGGCTCGTTCCGCGAACTTCTTTCGATGTGGTGACGGCAACCGAGAAGGAGCGTAATAATTTTATTGAAGCGACATTCAGCAGCAGATACGTATCTTAATGCTTGCCGACAGCGTTGTTCTCTTAACTTTGGTTTATTTCTACCGGTTTCGACCTTAGACCATGAATCAAGGCTGCACTGACGTTTAAAGACAGTGAAGTAGCAAATCGAACTTAAAAACTGTGACAAGTCTGATTTTATATCTTTATTAGATTAACTAGATGACCCGGTGAACTTCGTAACACTTACCTCTTAATATAAACCATATTAATTTAATTCGTATGTATTTTAGTTACACCCAGTAGCTCTACAGAAGCATCATCGGATAGTCTAAGAATCGGCTCAATAGTGGGCGAAAAGAGTGGGCAAATCACGCACACATGTCCAGGTTAATGTTTATGTCACATTCCCGGAAGTTCAGGGAAGGTTTAAGTGGTGATAAACGGACAGATTTTATTTTTATCTCTGTCAGTTCATATACGGGTTCAGATCGTGTAAAGCGAACTTTACTCTTTCAATGTATATTTCGGAACGCACCCAACACAACAACCAAGTCATTATTTTACATGTTTTAAATATAAGTTTTCCTCACAATTTTTCCATATCACCGTTTAAACTTACGCTGAACTTCCACGAATGTGTCATGGACATTATCCTGGACTTGTGTGCGTGATTTACCTACTCTTTCCCCCCACTATCGATAAGATAGTTAGACTATCTGATATTGCCTTTATAAAGCTAAGGGTCTAAAATACATATGTTTTAAATTACGAAGTTAACCGGTTCACCAAGTCTACCCAGCAATGCTTCGCAATCGCTAATATGTACGTACTCTTGCTTTGAACGTGAAATGTGCAAAATTTTATCGCAATCGTACGAATGATATTGATATCTCAAAGAAAAGAGCTCTTTCAGTTTTCCACACATTTTCCTATTTTCTGGCCAACTATTGCAAGCTTTTACTTCATTCAAACTTTCCTCTCGCCTGAACGTCGAATGTGCAAAATTTTATCGCAATCAGATAAATGTTGTTGATATTTCATAGAAAAATCTCTTTCCATTTTTTCTGAACTTTCTGGGAAGCTTTTCCTAATTTATATTTAATAAGAACGTTACTCTTGCTTTGAACGACAAATGCGCAATTAGACGAATGATATTGATATCCAATTGCAAAAAACTCTTTCAGTTTCTTGCGAATTTTCAAATTTTCCGAGTAACTTTCCCAAATTTTTAGTTTATAATAACGTTCATCTTTCGCTGAACGTCAAATGATCAAATTTGCTACTTTTCTTTTCAAATGACCCTATTTCTTCTTTTTCTATTTTCTTTATTTTTTTATTTTTTATTTTTTTACTGAAATATTTTCCAAGATCATAATGAACAAAACAAAAGAAGAATTACGCCTCTCCGTACAAACCTTGTCCTGTCAAGCCGTACTCAAGTGATACTCTTACAACCATGTGGCAATTGATTCTTATTCATAGAAAAAAAATCACTTTCGGTTTTTCCTAAATTTTCTTACTTTCCGGGCGACTTTTCCGAATTTTTATTTCATGCGATCTTTCCTCTTGCTTTCAACATGAAATGTACAAACTTTTATCGCTATTCAACGAAAGGTATTGATATCTCACTGGAATAAGCTGTTTCAGTTTTTCCAGATTTTCCTCTTTTCCGAACAAATTTTCCATATTTTATCAACATTTAAACCTTCCCTGAACTTATACGAATATTTCAAGACTAAAATTAGCCAAATCGGTTCAGCCGTTCTCGAGTTTTAGCGAGATATTCAGAGTTTTCATATCTTAGTTTGGAAGAGGTTTAGAAGCCAAGTAGCTGGCTGGCATTAGGCAAAGTAGCATGATGTAATCGATGGAAGGGGTGGGAAAGCATAACAGATGGCACAGATCATGTATGGACCGCGAGAAAGCACGGCAGTGTAGCAGAGACGTGATCTGATTGGCTGCGCCTTCCCTCCCGGTGCTACCATTCCTACATTTCCTTTATTAATATTTGAGAAAGTAAGCATTAGATACTAGCATAATTTCAGTGTAACACTTTTCCGTTAATAAGCTTTCATTTGAACCATTTGGTACTTTGTTCATTGTAATTTATATAAACAAAATACTAGCGACGAACCTAGAAGGTTCGTTTGGCGCCAGAAAGACAGAGGCAGCAACTAGCAGCCACGTCTGGTCGAGCACAGTTCAGTGCCGACCTTTAAACTGTTAACATGTAACACCTTGTCTCATTACGGAACATTTATCATCATGCCACTAGTATTTACTGTAAAGTGAATATCGTTCAATGTACCGTTTAGATTTGTGGATTTCGCTGAGCGGGTGTAAACGATGGTACAATAAATTTAAAATCCACTGGCATCCCGTGTTTTTTTAATAATATCGTAGTCAGAGCCCTTAAATCACTTTCACAGCATTTTAGCTTCAGACATCACGAATCTGCGACCTGTGTGCTGAAACTGCGTGGGGCATTATCTACTTCCAGATCTAAGGTCAGTAATAAATAAAATAACTTTGTTTCACTAGTACGAAGAATTGGTGACACTTTCGTAAAAGTTTGTTTAATGTTTCAGATTGCAAATAGGACCATAAGTGCGTACATTACTAGTAATAACAGTGAGGGTAAAGCAGGGGAAATTTATAAGAGGGTGGATAATTGTGCTGAGAGACTGTTAGGAACTTGAATAAAGAGTTCTCAGGTTTCCGTCCGCGTCAGGTGGTTAAAACTCCACGAGCTTTCGGCCAAGCACTCGTTGGCCCTGTAAATTAGCGGATCACACCTATTCCCTTTCTTGAATACAGGACTGACCTGTCCAACTATCTGTTCTTTGTTTTCTGAGCGAGTGGTTGTATATGATAGGTATGGGGCTATTGCATCAGCATAGTCTGATTGGAACTTCAGTATATGCGGTAGGGACCGTGAGACTTGCGTTTGATAATGATTTAAGTTGGTTTACTAATCCAGAAATAAATTCTTCTAAGCTATTCACGCTGCCGGCCGCTTTGGCCGTGGGGACTGAGGCGCTTCAGTCACGGCCTGCACGGCCACTACGGTCGGGGGTTCGAATCCCCCCTCGGTCATGGATATTTGTGCCGTCCTAGTTCGTAAGTAGTTCATAAGTAGTTGGCAAGTTTAGGAACTGATGACCCCGTAGTTAAGTCCCATAGACTGTACAAACATTTGAACATTTGAACTATTCACGCTGGCAACTGTTCTTGATTCGATTATCTCTAACCAACCTCTCCTTTTCCCTGATCCGTACCTCGGCCTCGGTGAGGCCACGCCGTTCGGATCACGGATTTTACTCAAACTTTGTGTCCTTTTAGTATACCATTAGGAATGTGGCAGAACTAAGGCGCAATATTTAAACGATTTCGAGAAAATCTCAGCAGTAATTTCACGCATCGAACAGGAAAAGGGGGGCATAACACGGAGCAAATTTGCTCGCTAATCGTTGGCGTATTTGGACGCAGCTGCTAAATTCGCTCTGTGTAAACAGGGATAGCGAACAAAGTCGCTGCTCCGAAACGCGAGCGACTAAAGTTGAAGGGTGGGCCACTTTAGACGCTGGTCGCTGGCGTTTTTTGTCGCCCTGTGTCATATACGGGAGCGTCTAAAGTAGCCACCAGTCGAGTCAAAATGTCGAAGGAAAACAGTTTTAAAAGAACAATTAATGAACCGAAAGCAAAAGGGAAAAGTAGAAAAGCATAAAAGAAAATGGATTAGAAGGTGGATTGCGAGGAGGGATAAACATGGTGCTTCTGCAAATCTTTTGGGTGAATTGTCGTGTGAAGGTCCTTCTGCCTACAGAAATATAATGAGGATCACATAAGAAAATTTTGGTAGATTACTGTAAATGGTAGAGGATAAAATAAGGAAACAGAATACCATCATGAGGATGGCGATCTCACCAAGAATAAAATTTAAATAATCGTTATTTGTAATGTCCCATAATACTGAAAAACTTCGATATATTTTCAGAAATTTGATTACAATTCCACTTCATATTTTGTTTGGTGGGACACAGAACTTTTAATATCTTTATTTACGACAATGATCACGAAATTTCTCGTCGTTTCGACGACAGGTTTCGGTCAGGATGATCATTTTCAACTCTACAACAAATCAGAAACAGAAGGATGCATCAAGAATTAGACTACCTTAGAAAACAAATAATGCATTACAATCATCAATACATGTAATATAGCCATGTGGCATCATTACAGCATAAGCGTATCTTCATTAAGGAATGTAACAACAGGTATGATTTTTTAACACGTTTTTTTATATTGATGACTGTAGTGCCTTATTTATGTTTTATAAGGTACCGTAGTCTGTTACTAAATTTGTCCTCTTTCCGATTTGCTGTAGACTTGAAACTGGTCATCACTGACCGAAACCGGTCGTCAAAACGACGAGAAATTTTGTGATTGACGTAAATTCGCGACCATGTCGCACCTTGGGAACCAGAACTGTTTGGTATCACCTAACCTCCAAAACAATGTATCATATGCTACGTCGTGTTTCACTTGTTTTTACGTAGACGCTAGCGTCTGAAGTCGCTGCGTGCCATTGCGTCAGCGTATTCATTCGCTATTCACCCGTACGCATAGCGACAACAGACGCTAGCAACTAGCGACGAAACACGCTTCGTGTAATATACCCTGAACCGTCTGTTGCAGCTATAAGAAGCCAGAGGCAGTCTAAAATGAGCGCGGTGGCTCAGTGGGCTCGGTCAGAGAGCTTAACGCCCTCTGTACAAAAATTAAACAACAACCAATAAAAGAACACAGAACGAACATGAACAAACGACTGTAAAAGCATCGATCTATCTGAAGAACACCGTGGGTTAGTGTCCTGGCTGTTTAATTGGCGGATCGCCGCTTTGATCCTAGCTCATACCGTCGTTTGGTTTTATTGATTTTTTCTTCAACAGTGGTCATTGAAGTTCATATATATATATATATATATATATATATATATATATATATATATATATTGCATTTCGAAGGTAATATAACGAAAAAATACATGTAGTTGCATAAACATTTATTCTATGTTCAATGTTATTTGTCTATTAACATGCGTTTATTATTACAACAAATATCATATTTAAAATAATGGAAAATTAAACGACCAAAAGCGTAAACGTTTTCCAGAGGCTGTATACTTGTTATGATTTCCGAAATCCCTTGCAGGTGCATTCGGGACTGCACTGGACGCTGCGACCTGCAGTCACAGGTTGCATTTGTCAACAAGGGGAGGGCCAAGCCCCACTGGGCAGAGAACCTCGGTGTTCCTAGCGTAGCGTGAACCAACAGGGTACGTGCGACGTTTTCACAATCGCAAGATTTGCATTTACCTGCAAAAATGGAGGTGACCCCCGCTTCTCAAATGTTCAAATATTTGTAAATCTTTCCGACTCACCTGCTTGGTCATTAGTCCGTAGCTTGCCGGCCGCGGTGGCCGAGCGTTCTGCGGCGCGTCAGTCACAGTCTCCACGGCCACTGCGGTCGAGGGTTCGAATCCCCCCTCGGGCATGCATATTTGTAAGTTTAGGGACTGATGACGCCGTATTTAAGTCCCATAAGCTCTACAAATATTTGAACAATTTTTAGTCCGTAGCTTACAAATACCCATGCCCGAGGGGGAATCGAAACCCCGACGGCGAACGGCCGCGCGAACCGCAGCACGGCGCCCCAGTGCGCACGGCTAATCCGCCGCGGCCTCCCGCTTCTGCCACTACTGCCGATGACGAATGCCATGTACATGATGCGGTTTGTAAACGTCTGATCAAATATGCGTTTGTGTGCTGTGAGTCTTGCACATGCACGCGTTGTTTCTTGTTAACATGACACCGTTTCAGTAGTATGACCAGTGTTGCTGAGAAACTAAATGAAAACAAAGGGCGGCATGAGCTTTAATTGCAACACACGGTTACATGTCCGACGCGTGAAACTACTACTGTGTTTTTTAGAAAGTATTGCACCCTAGTCCTTGCACATTGTGTTGGCGTAATGGTCTGCTAAAGGCTAACAAAGTTTGAAGAAAAAAAATCGCGATCATAACGTCGTGGCCTCCCATGTTCAGAGGTTGGGGTGAGAGCAATGTGGTCAGAGAGAGAGAGAGAGAGAGAGAGAGAGAGAGAGAGAGAGAGAGAGAGAGAGAGAGAAATGGGGGACGAAGAGATAGAGAGGAGTAACTAGAAGAAGAGAAAGAGATGAAATTAGTGAAAGGATAAGAAGCGGTGGATACAACCAGATGACGTACACACATAGATTTGGGTGTAAGACATGAGCTAAGAGAAAGGGACAAGAGGAGAGAGAGAGAAAGAGAGAGAGAATGTGGAAGGTTGAGAGGATGAGATGAAACAGAGATAGAGGGAGGCGGAGGAAATGGGTAAACAAAGAGTGGGTAGGAAGCGACATGTGAGAAAGAGAGGGACAGAGAGAGTAGGGGGTGATGTCATGAGGCATTGGGGAGCAGAAGACTGGCAGGTAGGGTGGGGAGGAGGGAGTGAGCAGGGGGTTATACGGGGGAGATGAGATGGACCAAGAGATCAAACGCGTACAAAAAGTGTGTACAATACACCAGTTTCGTTTCGAATATAAAACTGGGAAATTACGAGGGTTGGAACTTAAACAGTGGCAACTATTTGTTCACAACCGATACCAAAGCGTTACACGTTTGTACCTTCAAAGTAGTCACCAGCGTTGTGTAGAACCCCCTGCCAGCGATGTGGAAGACGTAGTATATCGTTAGCAGAGTCTGTTCTGCTGATGGCGCGAATGGAGCGGTGTACTGCCTGTCGAATGTCTGGAACAGTTCTGAAGCGAATGCTAAGAAGTGGTTAATTCATCTTCTGAATCAGATCAAAGTCACAAGTAGTATGGTGGATGGTACAGTACTTCCCAGTCCCATCGACCGAAGAGAGCAACCACAGCTTGCGCTGTATGCGCCCGCGCATTGTTGTGCTAAATTATGAGTGGGTTGCGCAGAAAGTGTTGCCGCTTCTTTCCCCAAGCTGGTCTCGGGTGATGCTCCAAAAATGAACAGCAATATTGCGCATTCGCGGTTTGCCATGGAGGAACGTAATGCGTTAGGACAACACCATCACAGTCGTACATGGGAATCGCCATAACTTTCACCCTACTGTGGCACTTTCGACTTTAGCGGCGACCCATAATGACACCATTCGTTGGATTGGCGTTTCAGCTTTGGCTCATACGATGTGGCCCATGTCTCATCCAGTGTTACGATACACCGTAAGAGCCGGCCGCGGTGGCCGAGGAGACTAAGGCGCTCCAGTCACGGTCTGCACGGCCACTACGGTCGGGGGTTCGAATCCCCCCTCGGGCATAGATATTTGTGCCGTCCTAGTTCGTAAGTAGTTCATAAGTAGTTTGTAAGTTTAGGGACTGATGACCCCGTAGTTAAGTCCCATAAACTATACAAACATTTGAACATTTTTGAACGCCGTAAGAAAGCCTCTCCTTTGCGCTCATAGCGGTCCTAGTGCGTCTGAGCAGCTTCGTAACGCATCCATTTCTGCATTTCCGTCAATTCATGCGGAATCCATCGTAGTGCAATTTTTTGCATGCCCAAGCATTCCTTTAGGTCAGGACTCACAGTCGTATGCGCTAATCCGGCGAGTTCACGAGTCGTATGGCGTCGTCTCTTGAGATCTTGATGACACTGTCGTGCTGTACGACCTCTGCCACATTCAATCTTGATCCATCTCCGTTGTTCCTGTTTCGAAAACATAGCGACACCGTTACGTTAGAGCGCTCGCTCACAAGTGACTGTGTTTTCCTCGATTGCGATTCGCCGGTGACGTGGGACAGTCGAGTTCATTTGCTAGGAGGTGAGATAAGTACGTCAACAACGTGTGCTATCAGCGTCAATAGTAGATCCTGTAGCACAGTGTCCCCACAGCAGTGTTGCCACTATTTAAGTTTCAACCTTCGTAAACATACAAGTAATTCCGGCTGTCTTAGGACAAGCGGCTCATTTCCTGCTCGAAGTTGTCGAATGAGCTGCTAATTATAGGGGTGGAACCCTTGCTTAGGTCATGTACGATGTACTCATGTATGAGGAACACCGATACGTGTAGAAAATGAACGTGTGCGTGTTGAAAAACTACGATGTACCGGCAAAATAATGTCTTCTATTTATCCACAGTATGTTCAGTCACGCGTTGAGATGCAATATCACAGCTGGGAACTGTACCAACATCACGCAGAGTGTTGAACGCACTAGTAATAATCTTGAATACGGCAGCCGGCCGTTAGGAAAATATTTACCGTTTATTCTCTAACAGCAGCAGCAGTGTTTCTATTACATAAGCCACACACAAATACCATACCGGCGTACTCAGTATGTGTAATGTACGTGCGGCATGTTTACACAATGCAGTACACTGGACTTGGCCAATAATTCACAATGAAAACTTCAGTGTAAACACAAGCACGATTGCACAACTTCAACATCAACACACTACAGCTGGTGTTCGCCGCGCGGGAGTACTCGAGCGGTCTGGAGCGCCACATTACGGATCGCGCGATCTCCCACGTCGGAGGTGCGAAACCTCCCTCGGGAATGGATGTGTGTGTTCTCCTTAGGATAGTTTAACTTAGTTTAAGCAGTTTGTAAGACTAGGGACCGATGACCATCGTAGTTTGTTCCCATAGAATAACAAACATTTGAACATATTTTGCTGACTTTCCTAATACATATGCCCATAGCACCCGATCTACCGACACAAAAGTACACTGAATTCAGCTGCATCACTGAATTCAATTAAAATTAGACACATCTTGTATGGCATTTTTACAGCAACTCATCTAAACTGCCACTACTTAAAGTATTTGTTATTCCCCCTCAGACACCATGTATTTTCAAGGTAGTTTAGGCAGTATTTGCAGTGAAAGAAAATACTTCCCTGGCAGGGGTGAAAGTATTCTTTGATGATTTGGGGATTAGAGATGGGAAACTGAAACATCTGACGGTTTCGGAAAAAATGAAACCATACGGTGTGAGGTTTCGAAACACCGTTAATTGTAACAGCCTCAATGTATTGCTATAGAAGCATATAGTTCGAGGTCAGAAATTGTAGGCCTCACGTGGTTCTGTTGGCAAAATCAAGAACACGACAGAAAATCTTTGTCCATGTGTTTATATTATTAGAAATCAGCACAGAATGACTTGATTGGTGTTTCGTACAGTCCATGACGTAAATAAATAGTGCTGTTCCTGCTTCAGTGTTGACAGGTACTTGTACATACCCTTTTCCGCTCAGTGAACGTAATTGTCGTCGTACAACGAAGATTTCATGACAAAACATTTGCATTGTAACGCGATTGGCTAATACCAACGTCACACGATTGCCAACATTATCGCGCGAGGCGGCCAGGAGGAAAAGTAAAGGTTAAAACCTGTACAAAATGTAGTGCTTTCGCGACAAGAGACGTTCCTGATTTCCCATTAGCTAAAGACTGATGTCTGTATGTGTAATATATTGGTTTTCATCAAAACAGATACATTTAATACAGTTTGCTTACCTCTATTTTAGTGCTTAATTTTGATATAGGTGTTATGTGTGCTAACCTATATGTGATATTATCATATAACATTTATTGATGTATCGTTTGGAAGGGCTTTTATACATCGTTATACCACTGCTGGGTACTTTAGTAAAATAACCCTTATATTAAAATTCAAGTTCTGGAGATATCTTAAATGCGCGGTTTCATTTACCGTCCAAAAATACGAAATTCGTCAAATACGGCACATTATGTTAGATTTTCATGTATTTATATCTTTTAAAAGTAACTTCTCTTTTTCAAGTTTGTCCGGCCATCATTGCTCGCAAGAAACTAACGGCATGGGGAAAAAGTTTAACTCTTTAAAACAAGATTAAATTTGCGATCTCCCCATCTCAGTATAAAGTCTTTCATTTTAGACTTTATGTTTGTTTATTTACTTTTTTTTTAATGAAGTAGTAGGTGTAGTCGTGTGTTTTTGTTATGATTACTGTATATGGACAGATAAACCTAGAAAATTACTGGATATTTAAATGCGATCTTCCATTGTTCATATATGTTTATGAAGCAGACATTACGTAATTTCGAAATACAGCGGTGACATTAGAAACAAAACTTGATTTCAGTAATCTTAAGCTGCACACTCACGTCTGTCGGTCAGTTTTTTTTACACTCTTTCAGCTTCTTATACTACAGCTGGCGTCATATAAGAAGGCGCTTCCGCATACAGAGGCGGAGCGAAAGGGGAAGTGTGGAAGGGAGGAGCAACGGCCGAGCGCCGACAGTGGAGCCTGCGGGAGAAACATTGCGTTACTCGCGGCCAGCCACTCGCCTACAGAATGAACATTACTGGCCGCCAGTGCGGTAATGGAGGGTCATGCGCAGAACGACTCAAACCTGGGCCGCCATCGCACATGACGCCGACTATAGTAAGTCAAATGTGTATCTGTGCCGAGCTTCAGCAGAATCAAACACCACTGATTCCATACAATTCGTCTGTTCCGCCTTCCTGTGTTAGGCCCGTATTACACGATCATATTTCTTTATCAAAAATTTACATCATAAAATTTTGATAGTGTAACAGGAAACTTTGACATATCTCTGCTTCCGTCAAAATTTTTTTATCGTATCTAGTGTCTCGCAGTAGATTTGATCATAAAAGTCGTTTGTCTACTGTTCACTGCAATGCGAAATGTAACCACTCGGAGCGCTAGCATCGCTGTAGCTCTTGGACCGCGCGTATTTGAAAACAAACGTCCTTACTTTCTGAAGCAGACAAAGCAATGTATAATCGGAGATACCCTGAATTGGAACAGATTAAGGAGTCTCGAAAGTTACAAGAGAATGGCGGAGGTGCTGAACGGAGAAATTCGGCCTGGGTGTAAGAAGAAGTTTAATGGCCTTATGTGTTACATTAACAAAAAAGTGATAGAAATATATGAAGCAGATTAAAAGTTCTCCATTCTTCTGAATCCAAGAATAATCGATGCTGTTTCTGCTCTGTTGTTGACAGGTTCTTGTAAGCGTTCTTGTCCAGCCAGTAAATTAATTCTTCTCGTATAGCAAACATTTCATTGCCAACATGAGCACGTTACGCCGCCGCGCCGAAAGTAAAATTTAACCTCATTAGCAAGAAATTGCTGTGTCACTGAAAACCTGTCTTCTGCCGATACAGTCTTCTGACGTGAGTATACTGATTTTTAATGTGTGGAGCCACTTTACTGAGTAAATACCGATACGTTATATCATCCATTCTCCAGTAAATTATATATGACTTGGCGCCCTCCGCTAGCAGCTCCTGCCACACGAAATGATTTCTACAATTTCCTCCAAGTAAGCCCCTCTTTTTTCTTCAATATGCAGTTTTCGTAGTATCAGTGACAGCGCATGATAACATGTATTTACTGTCAGCCATCTTGAAATATGATCAAAAATATGACGACAGTGTCATACCCCTTTTTAGCGTCACGTCAAAGATATACATAAAAAAATACTACGAACTTATGATATTTTTATGTCAAAGATTTGATCAAAAATTTGACAGTGTAATACCGGCCTTAGTGGTCTGAAACAAAGCTGTTTTGAAACAGTGAAACTGACAGAACGAAACAGTTTCATATCGACCGCGAATGTGATCCGAAACAGAGCAGAATGAAACATGGCGATTCAAAGCCATGAAACATGGCGGATTTGAGACTGTGCTCTTATCGAAACGTAGTTTCGAAACAATGAAACAGTGGCTAACTCTATTAGGATATTATAAAGTGAGACGGACAAAGCGCTCCCCGTTGTATTAATTCGAACACTGTCCGTTAGAGATATGCCGATTCGTCCATGAGTCGTTGATTTGAACGAATAGAAATAAAGAATCGTAATAATCGAATCGTGATCCAGACGAATCATCGTTCAGAAGAATCGTCTGTCTCGTGACGATTCTAAGTTCCAACGATTCACGATTCGAAGGCTACTGCCGAATCTTACCAAATGCCGGAGAGAAGAAGGGGGACGAATCGTCGTTCAAAAGAATCGCCTGTCTCGTGACGATTCCAAGATCCAACGATTCATGATTCGAAACCAACTGGCGAATCGTACCGAATAATTACGAAAACCTGAAAGCGTGTGAACAAAGGAAGCACAGAACGGAGATCGCGAGCTGTTAATTATTAGCCTATACACGAATTACAGATGACAGAAAAAAACGCAACGAAATACACAGCTGCCAATACATACGAATATACGTCTTTTATAAAGTTTACATATGAAGGGCTGAAAATCACAACGGTATAAGTAGCATACAGGTTATTCTGAGAAAAACGACCTTAAATATTTAAATGTTTATTTAAAGTCACAGGTTATAGAAAATGAAATTAAACTTTTATACAATATTTTGCATTTTAGGTGCATATATTTGGTAAATATGTGAAGGTTCTGAGTGTAAGGCATCATTGTGTAAAATATTCATAAAGTTTACTTGTACTATTATGCTTTCAAAACGTCTTCATAAAATGTCACTTGTACCACTACGCTTTTAAAGAATGAACCCTTTTTGCTTACTCGCTTTCATTCACTGCACCACTATCAAAGTCATCAGGGTAGGATTCTTCATCACTTGGCTGTGCAGTGTTAAGAGGAGAGAAAGATGATGCTGACCTCTGCCTCCGCTTTGATTAAATTTTCTAAACGGTCACAAGTATTGCATGTGTCACATCGTAGCTTATAAAATGACAGATTAAATTCTGAATTGAACAATTTACGGTAAATACACTCCTTCACTTGCAAAATGTTTTCTTCTTCACATTTCTCAGTATACAGCTTATACATTTTTGAGACAGATAATTCTGGCGACAATTATTTCTTGTGGGGATTATCTTTACGAGAATAGTGACTTGTGTAATGAGGAAAGCTTTTTATGCGGTTCCTTACGGTAGCGAGGTGATTTTCTGGTATTTTATTTCAAGGAGCATATTTACCACGTTTATCAACACCTTCCACACTTGGTTCGCTTAATACAGCTGTGGTAAATCGGCGATTGCAGTCCTTCGTTTCTTAGACTTGTTACAATTTCGTTTTGGATGTCTTGGTTTAGTAGTTGAAACGGTTTTTACTATGAAGGATGTTTGTTGTTGCCAGGAACCAGTTTTCCAGTACTCCGTTGATAGTTCTTCGTCTTTTTTCGGTGAAAATCTTCCATTCATATCGGCAGGTATGTTGAAATGGCTGGATGATTCAGGAGTAATTTTTTCTGCTGTAGATGTGTATTCTTGTCCCAGGTTTCTTAGGCGTTTTCTTTTATTCGTTTTCCATGACTCCAAACTCCTTTTTTCTTTTTCTTGAAACAATGTTTTCTTGAGTCTCTTCATGAGGTGCTCTCAAGCACAACTCTTCAGCTGTATTTAGGATTTTTTCATTGTTAGGGTTCTTGTAATGATCTTCGTTTTCATCTGAAGATGATGCATCTGGATAGAAAAGGAAATATACTACTTAGGCACAGATATAAAGCAAAGATCCTTATAAAATCCCTAAAAATTTCTTTCTCATGAATGTAATTGTCTCAAGTGAATGCTAACGTACCTCAAAGATGTTAAGTATTTGAGTGGCATAGCGGTACAAGCGAAAATATTTTCATGGCTGTATTTTTCTTGAGGAATGTAATTTTTATTGACAATAAGGAGACGTTATTATGCTAGTTTTAATTGTGCTTTTGTACAAAAAAATAGTTTCTGAAGTTCTTCTCAGCCACAACATTCATTAAAAATTTGAGAACCTAACTTTACGTAAGCACTAAAATGTTGCAGAGAATGCCTCAACTTTAGTTACCTTGAACAGGAACATAGTCTTCATATGCGACTGAATCATCATCTGATAAATCTTCGTCAGTCGATCCTGAGAAACACTGAATACTGTCAAAGGTAGAACTACTCATTCTTGATCGAGATTTCGTCAGTAATTGAGCAGCTAAATCGCAAATCTTTGTACCGTCCGCCATGATGTTGCTTGTACCGTCCTGAAACCGCAATCGCTTGTAATTCGATAAATGTAGATATACCACATACAGCTAGAGGGTAGACGTTAACAGTAGGCACCTGGATCTTTGTGCCACTAACAAGTATCCCTTGTTTCTAGGTCGAATGTACACTTAACTCAATTTTGCAAAAAATGTCACTTATACCGTTATGGTTTTCAGCCCTTCATATTATGTATTTAAACGAGCAATCCTTACACATTTATATTTTGCGTATCCCGGAAATGGCTGTAACGATTTGGATTATATTTTGTGTTTAGAGAGGTTTAAGCTTTTCGAGTTCATCTAACTAGTTGTAGTTTTTGTAAAAACTCAATGTTACAAAAATATTCTTTTTATATAAGAACTCGATTTTAAATATTTTTAAAGCCATCTCAAAAATCTCTATTGCCATTATGGTTTTTAGGTTATCAGCTTTCCTGAAAGAAACCGATTTTACAAAAAAGAAACATTTTAATAAACGTGAAATTCTTGCATCTCGAAAGAAATTTAATATTTAGAGACGGATTGTTATTTTTAATGTTTATTTCATGTTTCCTTCAACCAATTGATTTTACATAATAAGTATTGTATAATGATTAGATATCTGTTAATTATTATAGATTTAATTTAATTTATATTTAAATGGCCGAAGTATTCAAACAGAACGAAAAACAAATTTATAAGGTTACTGCAGGATTCGAAATAAGTGACCTATGTTCACTAAACCTACAACGCTACTAAATGAGCTATGATGACAGCAGAAATAGTTGGTAGTGTAATATGTATTTATAGCCACTCACTAAACTTCAGACTATTTTCTCGAGAATTTTTGAGAGCTGAATCGCATGGCTTTGCCTCATTATTATTTTAAGTCTGAACTTTACGCACCATAAATATTTAAAAAATCCGATACCCATATTGTCACCTTTTCGGCATTTTGTAAGAATCGTGCCGTCGCAGACCAGAAATAATCGTGAACGAATCGTAGGAACAGATGCAAAAGGTTAAGATTCCAACATCCACGGCACAGACATGTATTGCCGTCTATGAGCAAGATGTAGAAGTAAGAATCGCACCAATACAGACTGAAGAATCGCGAAAGAATCGTGAACGAATCGTAGGAATCGGTTGAAAATGTGGGATTGTATCGCAAGAATCGATTCCTAAAAAAGAATCGTGTTGCCCAACTGTACTGTCCGTGTCTCGACGTCCGCCTCTGACCCCTCTTCGCTTCCCCAGCCACCCTCAGCTGCACAGCAGAGGGGGTAAAATGTCAGACAGCGACAGCTGGGAGGTAATGCCAGGCGCAGCTTGCTGGGTAAATTCTGTCAGACAGCTGCCACTCACACTATCACCTGACACACCAAGTAAGCGCTGACACACCAAGTAAGCGAACCTGTGATAAGCTGTCAAGTCCGTGAACGCTCCTATCTCACTTACAGAGCTTTTGTTCACGTGGGCCCAAGCATACATGGAGTCAACAAATGCCATTTTAAACATTTAATTTTAATGCTGCACTGTTAATATTTATTAGGCGTACTTTACTGATCACGACCGTTTCGGATTTTTGCCATTCTCAAGTCAACTTCGACACATACAATATAAAAAAATACAAATATACAAATACTTTTGAAGGCATAATTTATAATAGTTGGTCCATTTATTCACATTTCCCTGTTACAGTATAGCATCCTGAAGTGCTTTTCCTCGCAGCTTGCTTGCAGATATCGTTTTCTAGACGATTTACTTTAGATTCGTCCTTTATTTAGCAATGATATATTTTTTTCTTAATACTGTGTTATTGTGAAGCATATTACCTGATAGCGTAACGAAAAAAATCCCTAAAAACATAGTGACATAACATCATACATGGGCCGATTTAAATACAAAAGCAAGAACATAGTTAAGAAAAGCTAACTGTAAACCACTTTCCACACAAACAACATGAAAATCAGGTAGGCCTACAACGAAAGTCTCAAATTTCTCGAACTCTGGGATTTATAAAATAACATGTACAACTGTAATGTACATTGGACAAACAGGCCGAAACTACACCATCAGATTTAAGGAACTCCCACGAAATTGCAAATGTAATTACTCGACACTCCTCATACACTTACGGCACCATAAACGCAAACGAGAACTAATAGAAAAAGCAATGAAAATTATACACCGTGTAGGCCTACTGAATGGAATCGTAATGAGTATTCTGTAAGAACTCGAAAATATATATCCATACGGACGCATATCGAGACAAAATTTTTACGAGAAAACAGATCTAAAGCACAAACGATATTTAGAAAACTTTATTGACTTCATAAAAGGAAAAGGACAACTTTATACACTTGAAAATGTAAACAGCAAAGATATTAACATAATTTATACCGCTGAAAAGAAGCATACAATATTACGATCTTTATACGTAGCACTGAAAAGAACGCCGATGTTAACAAAAAATCGTATTGTTCCTAAATAAAGTTCAACTTTAAAATACTACGATAATTGTTCATTCCAAATATCGCTAAAACGTATATTCATTGTAAACAGATTAATGCAACTGGAGTGAAGTGAGCTGCAAAAATAATACAACTGCAAATAATGGCTTCTGAAATAAACTTCTTAAATAAATAAATAAAAAATTACTGCGAAAAAAAGCTGTCGAGGACGCTATGTTGTAACAGGAAAACTATACAGGGTGTTACAAAAAGGCACGGCCAAACGTTCGGGAAACATTCCTCACACACAAATAAAGAAAACATGTTATGTGGACATGTTTCCGGAAACGCTTAATTTCCATGTTAGAGCTCATTTTAGTATTTCTCTTTAAATGAAAATTGAAATAATTCGTGCAGACAATTGTCAAAATACCCAATTGTTTCGTTAGTATATACTGTACTTCCTCGATTCACGGCCAGTTGGCTAAATTGAAGGAAGGTAATGTTGACTTCCGTGCTTGTGTTGACATGCGACGGATGAGGATTCATTCCAACGTGATCAAGTTGTAAATTTTCACAATGAACATGTGTGGGCTGACGAGAATCCGCACGCAATTGTGCAATCACGTCATCAACACAGATTTTCTGTGAACGTTTGGGCAGGAATTGTTGGTGATGTCTTGATTGGGCCTCATGTTCTTCCACCTACGCTCACTGGAGCACGTTATCTTGATTTCATACGGGATACTCTACCTGTGCTGTTGGAACATGTGCCTTTACAAGTACTACACAACATGTGGTTCATGCACGATGGAGCTCCTGCACATTTCAGTCTACGTGATCGTAGGCTTCTCAACAACAGATTCGGTGACCGATGGATTGGTAGAAGCGGACCAATTCCATAGCCTCCACGCTCTCCTGACCTCATGGGGGCATTTGAAAGCTCTTGTCTACGCAACGAAGGTACCAAATGTAGAGACTCTTCGTGTTCGTATTGTGGACGGCTGTGATACAATACGCCATTCTCCAGGGCTGTATTAGCGTATCAGGGATTCCATGCGACGGAGGGTGGATGCATGTATCCTCGCTAACGGAGGACATTTTGAACATTTCCTGTAACAAAGTGTTTTAAGTCACGCTGGTACGTTCTGTTGCTGTGTGTTTCCATTCCACGTGAGTTGAAGAGAAGTAATAAAATGAGCTCTAACATGGAAATTAAGCGTTTCTGGACACATGTCCACATAACATATTTTCTTTCTTTGTATGGGAGGAATGTTTCGTGAAAGTTTGGCGGTACCTCTTTGTAACACCCTGTAAATAGCAAATATATAAATTACCCCTTGGAAAATATTTGTACAATTGTATTTATTACAGTATATTGTATGTATTTCACAAGACTTGAGAATGGCAAAAACTGAAAGGGTCGTCGTTAGTAAATAACTACTAATAAATAAAATAATAATGCATAGTTGAAAATAAATAGATATTTGAAATGTCATTTACCATGTTGTAGAGGTAGAGAGTCCATTCAATGATTCTGCTTTGACGTGTGAATCCAAAATGTGAGTTTCAATTATGTTAAATACCTGTTTGGAAGAAAGTATCAGTATGAAAGCGTTTGCGCCCTTCCCACTCCCCCCCCTACCCCACCCTTCCCTCTCCTGCAGCTCCCTCGTGCCTCCCTCTGTGTCCCCCTCCTCCTTCCCAGCCCGAGAAGTGCTCCCCTTCTCTGATACTTACCTGGGAAGATGCCAACTCTCAGGACTTCTCCTCCTGTATTCATCAGATGGGAGTTCTTCTACCACCAGTCTGCCGCTCGACTCACACTCTGAGTACCTAGGTCACCCATTCTTCGTTAGTCACAGACCCCACTGTCACCAGCACTCTCTCTGGGACCAGCCCTCCGCATCGTGCGAGAGATAAAGAGAAGAAGAAACGATGGTCACAGGACAATGCCACCCCAGTGCCACCTAAGGCGCCAACCTTCTCCTCACAACATTCTGAGATTGGGTTTGATCTACTGTTTATGGTGACGGACGCTGGTCCAGCGGCGTGATGGGCTACAACCTGTTTGCGTCCTATCTGGACTGTTGTACAGTACTTATCCAAGGGAACTGTAATGGCTATTATCTCCTGGAGTTTAAACAATTTATTTTCTTCTACTCCGCAGCTTGTATCATTCTGCAGGAACCACATTTTATTGATCGACATTCACCGACCCTCCGTGCGTTACGTGATTTCTGGCGGAACCGGGTTGGCCCCATACAGGCATCAGGAGGAGTTTGCGCATTAGTCAGTTTGGATATTGTTAGTACATAGATCCCTCTTCATACTACGTTGGAAGCTGTTGCTGTCCTGGTTCATTTGGACACTCCGTTAACAATTTGTAATGTATACCTCCCACCTGACAGGCTACTTTCTCCTGCTGCCCTGAATGCCCTCCTTCAGCAACTCATCCTCGAGAACTTCAATATCCATCATCCTTTTCGAGCAGTGCTCATACATCTAGCCGTGTCCACCACACAGAAAAGTTGCTTGGAGATCACGACCTGTGTCTCCAATCCATTTTAGTAGGAGTTTCACATACTAGCCCTCCTCTCTTCCCTTCAATTGACAAGCCACCGCACAATGACCACTTCCTATTGATTCTTTCTTTCGCTGCCCTTCCACCTGACGAGAGACAGGATACCCTTGGCTTTTACGTCGTGCAAATTGATCTCGGTATACATCCCAGGTTGTTTTCACAGCCTCCACATCTGGCTATATTGATGATATCGTCTGTGATATGTTTAATGGGATCAATCCACTAACACTTCTATCGCCTGGTCGAGGGGATCTTCTAGCCACTGCCTAGTGTCGTGGTGGAGCGCAGCCATTGCTGCAGCGATTCAAGATCGTCGTCGACACTTCGAACAACGTAAGCGCCACCCGTTCCACGTTGGACTTTTCAAATTTAAACGCCTTCGTGCTAAAGCTTGTTATATAATGAAACAGAGCAAGCGGGTGTACTGGAAGCGTTTAGTTTCTTCCTTGGACTGTTCTGTTCCCTTGTCAAGAGTGTGGGCTATGCTCCGCTCCATCCAAGGTTGCCAGCGACCGTCTTCAATCCCTGGTCTTGCCGTACCATATGGGGTCTGTACTGACACGTCTGTTCTCACAGAGCATCTTGCGGTTCACTGCAAAGGCATCAGCAACGACTTCCTACCCGGCAGTCTTTCTTCTCAAGAATCAGGAAGCTGAGGCCTCCAAATTACGTTTTACCTCTCACAAAGAGGAACCTTACGAAGACCACTGTACTGCTTAGGAACTACTCCTGGCCCTTTCCTCTCCAATTATTCTGCACCTGGAACTGATGCCATCCATAATCAACTGCTCCAACACCTATCTTCCACAATATCTCCAGCACGTTTTTAACCGTATTTGGCTCCAAGGGGTTTACACCTCGTAGTGGAGGGATAGTATAGTGATTCCTGTTCTTAAGTATGGGAAGAATCCATCATCCGTGAACAGTTACCAGCCGATAAGCCTGACAAATGTACCGTGTGAATTGCTTGAAAGAATGGTTGCCTGCAGATTATGCCAGATACTTGAATCACGTGGACTTCTGTTACCTCATCAGTCTCGGTTCCAGGAGGATCTGTCTACTATAGACCGTCTACTTCATTTCAAAACAGCAGACAGGCCTTCTCTTAACGTCAACATTTTGTTGCAGATATCTTCGCTCTATGTAAGGCAAGTAACACTACTTGGCGTCATCATATTTTAAGTACTCTTCATGTCTGGGGTCTACGAGGCTCCCTATCAATTTTTATCAGTTTTTATCCCGCCGCATGTTCGAGGTTAGTGTTGACTGTTCACTCAGCTCCCCACGAATCCAGGAGAACAGCGTTCCACAGGGTTGTGTCTTAAGTGTTTTAATCTTCCTAATAATAATCAACGGTTTGGTGAGCTCTGTTGGGCCACTGGTCCCTTAATTGCTTTTTGGTCCTTTTTGTCACTAATTTACGATAAGACTAAATAAACGTCGTTTATCGTTTTATGATTGCTTGAGAGATAAATGAGATTTTCTGTACATTATATTCATACGTAAATAAAGTTAAATGATTTAACTATGTGAAAAAATCGTGAATTTCTAGGGCTGCGTGCAGGCTGGCGCATTCAGGTGTTTTCGGTAATCTATCACTCTGGATTCTTTTCCTACACACTAAGAAGTAGTACTGCCGCGCATTACAAAACAGTTTTATTTGAAGCTACACGTTTCGATTTTCCAGTTATTATTTTTCGATCTTATTGTACAATTGTTCGAGTTTTCCAGTTGTCCGTTTGATTCAATATTATAGTCCAATTATTCGAAAGTTGTAAATATGTAGAGAAACCAATGTCAATTTCGCATGTCTTCCTCTGTAGAGGGATTCGCATATACCCATCTGGTCAAGCTGAGAAACAGTTACAAATCGAATTAAATTCAACTGTGGGCAAGTGTTTTATCCTTCGTGATGATAAAGGATGAAACAAATGTGTCACAACTGAACGCACAGTATTCAGAATCTGATTTTTTTTTTGTGGTAAATTTTGATACTTTGCACAATTTAATGTGGTTTAATCATTGTAATATTTTTGTAATCATGGGGACTTGACAATGACACCACAAATCACAGAAACTAATTCTGCATTGATAATACTAATAGTTAGATGGAGGATTATTAAAAAAAAATTCTAAGAAGCGATTGTGGCTTTGGAGCATTTTTTGGGTGTTTCCTATATTAGTTAATTGCGATAATGTCTGTAATAAAATTTATTTCTAATATATATATATATATATATATATATATATATATATATATATATATATATTGTTTGTGTGTGCGTGTGTGTGTGTATTTTAAAATTTGCCTCACAACGTCTTTAAAGACATGTTAACTCTCCCCAGCCTTGTGCCCCAACCAGAAAAAAATTCTGTATCCGCCACTGTTCGTAGACATCAAGGAATTGTGAATTTAGCGTTGGAAGGAAGTGTGTGGGGTAAAAATCGGAGAGGGAGACCAAGAGATGTCGGCCGCGGTGGCCGAGGGGACTTAGGCGCTCCAGTCATGGACTGCACGGCCACTACGGTCGGGGATTCGAATCCCCCCTCGGGCATGGATATCTGTGCCGTCCTTAAGTATTAGCTAGTTCATAAGTAGTTTGTAAGTTTAGGGACTGGTGACCCTGTAGTTAAGTCCCATAAGCTATACAAACATTTGAACATTTTTTGAGAAAGAAGTGTTATTAGTTTTATCAGACATTCTAATTAGCCTAATATATGACCTTCAACAATACGCCTCTTGCATGAACTAATTAACATTTTTGACCAAGAGATGAATATAGTAAGCAGTTTCAAATGGATGTATGGTGCCGTTCTTATGAGGAGATGAAGAGGCTTGCTCATGATAATGCAGGGTGGAGAGCTGCATGAAACCAGTCTCGGAACTGAAGACCACAACAACAAACATGTGCATAACAAAATTCCGCATTTTATGTTAGTGTTAGTCCTGTTGGAGTAATTGATTTTAGTTCCATTTTAGTTTCCCCTCTTTTACCGGAGGAATATTCTTAGTTGGTCCGCATGTTTGCTTGCACTCATATTCAGAGCTAAAGGGACTGATGTCCTAGCTGTTTGGTCCCTTCCAACCTACCGACTGCCTATGTGGGGTTCCTAAGTTGTACCTTTCGCGCCGGATCGTCGTGTGATGCCCCCTTTAACAGTTTCGCAGGCAGCAGCCTGCGCAGACGTTGGCCAGCCTGTGGCAGTGCAGGCGAGCTCTCGCCTCTCTCATGAAGAGGAGAGGGGAGGGAGAGGAAGGCCCATTACACCGGAGCACGTCTGAGTACCGTGGGGGGGGGGGGGGGGGGGGGGGGGCTGCCCGGGGCTGCTTCGTTAGAGCGGCAGGGCAGCCAACAGCTCGCAAGTGCGTTAAAAGCCGCCCTGCCGCTGAGGGGGAACGTGGCACAGTGGGGACCATGGTAGGCGCATGCGCAGTGCGGGCGCGTGGAAGAGGGAACAGCGACTCAGCACCAACATAAACAAGTCTGAAGGGTGCGTGCGCATAGGAAAAGAGCTCCAGTATTATACACTGATGGGACAACGAACCTGTACAAACCACAGATTAGGTAAACACACAGAGGACATCGCTGCGTCGACAACGACAAGACAAAACACCAGGTGTTTGGCACAGGCGTTCGATTGGTTACAATGGCAGGCAATCACGTTTGAAGTGCGTTTGAACGTGGTGTTATAGCCAGCGCATGAGAGATGAGATTAATAATTGGTTGTTTTAATCAACCCCTTAACTCGGACGATTCGATTGCAGAAATGTTCAAAGAACATTTATGACGACGTTACAGCGTTCAATTGATGAAATAAATCGCAATTTGCGATCAGTTATGGCTTCGTGAAGTGCCAAATAGGCTGTTATAATAAGAAAGAGACAACTTTGATAATGGAGATTTAAGTGTGGTGGGAGACGTGCAGGGAAGAGTCCTCTGCAGTCGTGTTGGTCACTGTTTCCTCGGTGGCGGAGTGGTCAACGCGTCTGCCTAATAAGCAGGTGATCCCGGATTCGAATCCTGTCTGGGCACAAATTTTCATTCGCCGCACTTTGATATTCCATCTATACCTATTACAGTAAAGCCATAACTGATCGCATATTGCGATTTATTTCATCATTTGAACGCTGTAACGTCGTCAAAAATATATAATTCTATACAAGCCGAGGCTGGGCTCCTTACGACAATTAATTGTGTCTCGACACCTCATGGTATATTCTCCCTGATGCGGGAATACAGTATTGTGGCTGCAAGCATTACAGGACAAATAGGCTGTGATAACAGGAAAGAGACAGCGTGGCGAATGCAGATTTGGGTGTGGCGGGAGACGTGCAGGGATGAGTCCTCTGCAGTCGGGTTGGTCACTGTGTCCTCGGTGGCGGAGTGGTCAACGCGTCTGCCTAGTAAGCAGGAGATCCCGGGTTCGAATCCCGTCCGGGCACAAATTTTCCTCCGCCGCACTTTGGTATTTCATCTAAGCCTAGTACAGTGAAGTCATAACTGATCGCAAATTGCGATTTATTTCGTGTTCAAAGAAAGCTTAGATCAAATTTCAAAAACGTATCCAAAGCATAGAATTTAATTGATGGTGAGTTTTACTTGCCCTCGATATGCTGCAAAAATTACATGTTCAAAGCCGGAGGCAAGCATAAAACTTCAATTTCCGAAAATTGTCTCAAATAATTAGTTCATGAACTCACTAGAATAGTAAACGGTTGTGAGAACATATTTGACTCCTTAGCAGCAAATTATCAGGAACTAATAAAAAGAATCAAAACAGACGCAGGGATTAGTGAACATAGAATCGGAGTCCCCAAATTCACCAAAAATAAAAGTATATTTATTCAAAAAGCGTATAAAAATCGGATTAAATGTTTCCTGAGTGAGAATTTCCAGTGTTTCGAAATTAATATTGGGAATGTGCATCGGATGTGGCTTACATTCAAAGCAATAATGTCGTCAACCATTGACAAATTTATACCAAACAAATTAACAATAGAGGGTATACAAAACAGGTTAGATCCCTGGCAATCTCTTACAGAAACTAGGGATTTTGCTCCAACTTCAATGCGAGAAGCTTACAATACTTACCACAACGAAACATTGAAACATAATTTCGTATAGAATCCTAAGAAATTTTGGTCATATGTAAAATGTACTAGCGGCAAAACACAATCAATACCTTCATTACACGTTATAAATGGTCATGCTACTGATGACACTTCTACTAAGGCACCTCCACTAAAGAAAACGAAACAAGTTCCAAAAAACCTCTTATCAAGAACAGTTGTCAGCATGCATAATTTAGATGTAGATACGCCTAGAGTATTAAAGCAACGAAAATCACTTAACAAAAGTAAGTTTCCCGCTCCCGATTGTACACTGATTAGATTCCTTTCAGCGTATGCTGATGCGATAGCCACATAGCTATCATATACAACCGCTTGCTCAGCGAACATTCCGTACCCAAAGACTTGAAAGTTGCCTAGGTAACTCCAGTATTCAAGAAAGGCAATAGGAGTGATCCGCAGAATTACAGGCCTATATGATTGACGTCGCTTTGCAACAAGATTTTAGAACATATACTTTCCTCAAATATTATGAACTACCTCGAAGAGAACGACCTATAGTCCCATAGTCAACACGGATTCAGAAAGTTTCGTTCTTGTGAAACACAGCTAGTTCTTTACTCACATGATGTGATGAGTACTATCGACGAGGGATGTCAAATATATTCCGTATTTCTAGATTTATTGAACGTTTTTGGCACTGTATCTCACAAGAGTCTTCTATTCAAATTGCGTTCTTATGGGAGATCGCCACAGTTGTGCGGTTGCATTCGTAATTTCCTGTCAGAAAGGATACAGTTCATCGTAATTGATTGAAAATCATGGGATGGATAGGGGGTATTGGGCAGTTGACAGCTAGGCCTTCAGCGCCCTGAAAGTCATGGAGAAGAACAGAAGTTACATCTGGCGATCCACAGGGAAGTGTTATAGGGCCCTTATTTTTCTTATTTTTATAAATGATATAGGAGATACTTTGAGTAGCTCTCTTAGACTGTTTTCTGTTATTTATCGGTTAATAAAGTCACCAGAAGACGAAAAGGAACTGCATAATTATTTAGATAACATATCTGCATGGTGCGGCGAGATCTATTTGTGAAACATGTTGCGGCGAGATCTATTTGTGAAATTTTATTCACCAACTTTCTCTTCCGAATGCGAACATATATTGTTAGCACCCACCTACATAGGCAGACATGATTATCCTAATAAAATAAGAGAAATCAGATCGAAACCGAAAGGTTTGGATACTTTGCAAGTCACATTGAAGTGCATGTCAGAGGGTTCATCGAACCGCTTTTATGACATTGCTCTACAGTTCCATTCTCTAATGTGTTATGCGCCGCCAGTGCTGGGGTCTGGTTTGAATTCTGACGTAGCGCAGTATGCTTTCTTCGTAGACACGGTTACAAGGGAAGTAACCACGTTCTCTTTTATTACATTTTATATTTTTATGGTTTCATGTTTAAGATTCTTGTACAGATTATCTGATGATGATGGTTTCGCCCATGAAACGCGTCATATTTTAAGTGTTTTTACACGATATCTGTAACTTCTGCTACCATGTAAGAAATTCGGTACGGTTATTTTGCAATTAATGACAGAAAAACATTAACTGGCAAAATGTATCACAGACAAACGTAACTTTTTATTTACGCCAAAGACTGTATGAATATAACAGAACGCATAAATGTGACATAATACAAACTAGTATTGCCTGTGGTCGAAAATCGACCAATTGTGTTTACAATGATCACTGGGACTAAAATTTTACTATCAAGACGGCGGCCTCGCGTGATTATCTTGGCAACATCAACAACACGATAGAAAATCTTTGCCCATTTATTCGAACCGCATAGAATGACTCGATTAGTGTATCGTACAGACCATGAAGTAAACAAATAATGCTGTTCCTGCTTTATGGTTGACAGGTTCTTGTATGTACCCTCGTCCGCTCAGTAAAAATAATTGTCCTCGTAAAGCGAAGATTCTATGAGAATACATCAGCGTCGTCAAGCGATTGGCTGAAATGAAGACTCACAGGATTCTCACTATTCAGCATCTGTTGCCAACATTATCATAGGAGGCCGCTGGGATATTTGGTACAATTTAACCGTTACTGGGAGGTATGAAACGGTATCTTTTACGTGTTAAGAAAAATGCTTGAAACAATAACAACAAATAAAAACGGAAGTATATACTTCTCATGCCATTTTCGAATTGTATAACTTTCATTAGCCTAATATTTGAAATGGAAGTACAATTTCGGTGTTCGTATATTTAAACAACGCCAAGCACTAATGTTATTTCGATTCTGCGATATTCAGAATTTCAGAGCTGACAACATGTCGACTTCGTAGTTCCACCTATGCACCGCTATATGCCTCTTCCGGCGCATCATCCTTTATATCGGCATTCATATGAAAACATCCATTTCCTTTAACCACTCTTAATCACTGCGAGAATGAAGCATTTGAACGGCCCAAGAAAGTGAGTTGGGAGCACTCCATGTTTCGATATTCACTTATTTTAATGCGTTATTTTAATACTGCAGATGCGCTGCATTACAGCGTCTTTGGTCTAGGCGAATAGCTAATCATTGAGCTGATTGTTGGAGAATGAAGAACTTGATCCAAGCTGTAGATAGGAAAATTTCTACTTCCTTTTACTACTTTTAATGGCTAAATGAACACATAATATTTATATTCGTTAAATCTACGACAAACAATCTTTCGAATTATGTAACTTTCATTGGCCTTCTTGTACGAATAAATTAGTAATCTGTACCACAACTTTCGTTTTAGCGTATTTATATAATGATATATAAACACTCTGCAAAAAGATCGCGGAAACACACAGTAGTTTGCATTCAGTTGGCCTATCCAACATATAGGGGGGGGGGGGCACAGTTGACCCCCACCGCTTAAAAACGCCACTGGCCGACACTTTGCAGCGGCGGCGCGCGGTGGCCGCGAGCAGGCGTCGGTGCGGATGAGCCGTGCGTTGCCAGGCGACGCCCACAATCGATAGCCGGGCCGGCGGCCGTCTGTTTTGACACACCGCCTGCTTCTCACCGGCCCACACACCCATCACCGTGGCTCGCTTTACTACACGGGGCGTATTTGGTCGCTGGTCGCTGGCAGTCGCTAAATTCGCTCCGTGTAAACAAGGACAGCGAACAAAGTCGCTGCTCCAAAACGTGAGCGTCTTATGTTGAAGGGCGGTCTACTCTAGACGCCGGTCGCTGGCGTTTTTGGTCGCTTTCAAGTGCTGGTCGTCATGTGTCATACATAGCCGGCCGCGGTGGCCGAGGGGACTGAGGCGCTTCAGTCACGGTCTGCACGTCCACTACAGTTAGGGGTTCGAATCCCCCCTCGGGCATGGATATTTGTGCCGTCCTAGTTCGTAAGTAGTTCATAAGTAGTTTGTAAGTTTAGGGACTGATGACCCCGTAGTTAAGTCCCATAAGCTGTACAAACATTTGAAAATTTTTGTCATACATACGATCGTATAAAGTAGCCACCGGTCGAGTCAGAAGGAAGTGGTAAATGATGGCGTTGTGTTTCTCACAACACTATTAAAAGAACAACTAAGGGGTTTGGCGCAAGGAGGAGGTAGCTCCACTTTTTGGCTCTGTTGAGTTGGACATTCTACTACATAAAAAAAAAGCCCCTTCGTTTGGTGCAATAAAGAGGCAGCTCCACCCACTAGTTTCAGAGAAATCCAAAAGTTCGTTCTGCGATTCCCAGAACTGGGCCATAGTTTATGCCACGCGACAGAGCTTTCGATAATGTAGAAAAGTGTTTAAGGTAACTTGCCTCTGAGCGCCTGGAAAAATGCAACAAAATTTAATGAAGTTTACTCAGCTGTAACTTAAAACCCCTGACTCTTAATAGAATAAAATTGCATGGAAAAATGCAACAAAATTTAATGAAGTTTACTCAGCTGTAACTTAAAACCCCTGACTCTTAATAGAATAAAATTGCATGACAATGTTTCATCTCTCTTTCGGAACAATTCGATATACAGGTAGTTTCACTAATTCACATATTGTTTGTGTGTGAGTGTGTGTGTGTGTGTGTGTGTGTGTGTGTGTAGGCCAGTAAATTATTTTCTTTTTTTGCTGGTTCATACTTCGATGCTATGCACTGACCAACCGTCTTACTTAGACACTTGAAACTTTAGATACATATAAGGAACATGTGTATCTAGAAAGTAGGCTACAATTATTAAATTTGATTCACAACTTTCACTTCTAGATATATTTACATGTGATGTTGAAAACAAATGCTACATTTTTATAATTAATCAGTAGATATTTTTGCAACTGTTGATAGTAGGTTAGTGTCTGTAGTCCAGTTTTCTCCAAATAGTATCCTCAAACATTCCAAAAAATTTCAGATCTCTAGCTCAAATAGTTTATTTTTGCATAAAATAAACATGTCAGAAAATGTATTTGTCAGGAAATTATATGTAAAGTATATATTTCATATATAACTCAGTTGTGTTGGCCCACATTCTTCTTGGTTTATATGTTCCTCACCTTGTCTCTTTCTTTTCTTCTTTCTCCTTGCTGTCCTGGCTTCTTTATCTGCCTTAAGAAACACCTTTCCAGCTTCACCCACACTTGTGTTATCAGTTGCCACCAGGGATTGTCTCATATTGAACCCAGAAGATATTCCTAGCAATTCAAAAACTTCACATCTGCTGCTGTCACACCATTAAAACAAATTACAGCGTCTAACACACCTAATTTCATGGTGATGAAGCCAACAAACACTGTTTTTGGAAGGCGTTCCCATATCAAAAGGTTGAAGCATCCGTTCATGTATTTTGTGTTTTCCCATATAAGCATCGTGACAAGAGATTTTTGTCACTTAAGTCCCTGTATATGGCCTTCATTGCTCCAATACTGCAAACGGTAGAGAATGGTGGTGTACATAAACCTGACCATTTACGAGTGCTTTTTTTCCCCACACCATGAGCCTACACCAGTATTACAAAGCGCATGCTGGGGATTGTCACCTGTAAAGGCTTTATGGAAGAAGGTAACCCCGACTAACTGCCGTAAATCTTACGTTTTCCAGAACCAAAACCCTGTTTAGTAGGCATAACAGCTTCCGAGAAAGTAAAGGTAGCACTAAATCAAACTACGGAAACGTTAATAAACAAAACAACCAAAGATATACAAGAGAAACATAAGAGAATCGATATGTGTCTTCCAACAGCGCTGCCAACTTGAAAAACAATTGTTCTTATGTTTTTGGGAGAGAAGTTTAATGACTACAATCGACGTGTGATAGTAGCAGAAAAACAGGCATGGCTGCTCACAAAGTGATCTTTGAATTGATATTTAAACAATTTCCCGTAGTCCAATTTAAATGTTTTAACCACCATTGTGTCCAGAAAAGTCTAAGCTTTAATTTAAGATGTAAAACAAAATATAGGTTCTTTAAGATGATTCACGAGCAAGTTACGTTAAGGAAGATGGAAAAAGTTTTTCTTCCGGTGGACTATTAGAAGAACCAGCCCCAACTTTCATGTCACTGTAGTCGAACAGAGATTTATTTTCAACTTTGTTGACACATTGAAGAATTTTTTTTTGTAAAGAACCCTTGCATTTCACTATCGAACAAGAAAAGAGGAAAATATTTAATCACTATGTACAAAATATTCCTCTATGAACAGCAAATTTGCAACCAAGGACCTGCGAGTCTCGTAACAATGGACCATCTTCATCAAGCTTATGATTGTCTCCTCCCGCTGAAGAACCAAAAGTTTAAAGATGTCAAATGCTGGCCAGAAAGTATGTTGGGCAAAACGAAATGTGGTCTTACGACCAGTTGACGTCAGATGCTTCAAATGATCCTGAGGAGACTGAAGGGGAGCTAGAAGACTGAAAAAGAACTGTAGAATTAATATACTACGCGAATAATGTTGTACTTTCTTTATTAATAACTGCTTTTTAAACTGAAGTATGGTTAATTATAAAGCAAATGGTCCTACAACCAGTTTTTTATTCCCTTTGGAGCAATACGGAGGCATCTCCAAAATTCAAAACTCTATTACACATATCTGAGTGCATGCATTTGTGAGTATTCTCGTCAGTAGTATTAGATACCCCGTAGCCTAAAACACGGCTGACAATTTTTTCGTTTTGGTGAAAAATGAATTTTTTAAACGTTCTTTTGAATTTGCTACAAACTGGAAAACGTGGAGCTGCCTGCTTCTTGCACCAAAACCTTCAATTAATATACCAAAAGCAAAACGGAAAAGTAGGAAAAAATAAAAGAAAATGGATAAGAAAGTTGATTGCGAGAAGGATTAAATATGGTGTTTCTGCAAATCTTTAGAGAGAATTATCGTCTGAAAATCCTTTTGCCTACAGATATATAATGAGGATGACCTCAGAAAATTTTGATACATTACTGGAAATGGTAGAGGATAAAATAAGGAAACAGAACACCATCACGAGGATGGTGATCTCGCCAAGAACAAAACTGGAAGTTACACTGCGTTATTTGGCAAAACAGTTGATAGCTTCAAAACACATGAATACCTGTTTCGAATACCACAATCTTCTTTGTCCACGTTTATTCTAAAGTTCTGTACTTCAATTCGTCAAACAGTTGGTTAAATTGTGTATGTTTAAGTTTCTTTATGTAAGTAATTCGTATTTCTTATGTCCCATAATACTGGAAAACTTTGATAAATTTCCAGAAATTTGGAAATTTTATTACAATTCCACTTCATATTTTGTTTGGTGGGAAAACAGAACTGTTTGGTATCACCTAACCCCCAATACAATGTGTCATATGCCACGTCGAGTTTCGATTGTTTTAACATAGACAGTAGCATCTCAAGTTGCTGTGTGTCATTGTGTCTGAGTATTCATTCTCAGAACGACAACAGACGCCAGCGACTAGCGACCAAATACGCTCCGTGTAATATACCCTTTAAGCGCATATAACACGGAGCATATTTGATCGCTAGTCGCTGGCGTCTGTTGTCGTTCTGAGAATGAATACTCTGACACAATGACACGCAGCGACTTGAGATGCTAGCGTCTTTATAAAAACAATTAAAACCCGACGTTGAATATGACACATTGTTTTGGGGGTTAAGTGATACCAAACAGTTGTTTTTCCCCAAGTGCGTCAGTGTCGCGAATTTATATCAGAGATCCATTTTTAATTACTTTTAATATTTTTATTAACGTCGAATATCATAAAATTTCTCGTCGACATTTTGACGACCGGTTTCGGTCAGTGATGACCATTTTCAAGTCTACAGCAAATCAGAAACAGAAGGACGCAATTAGTAACACAAATAAGGCATTACAGTCATCAATATACAGAAAGTGTTTAAAAATATTATACAGCATACCTGTTGTTACATTCCTTAGTGTAAATACACTTATTCTGTAATGATGCCACTACAGCTATATTAGATTAAGGAATGTAACAACAGGTATGCTGTATAATATTTTTAAACACGTTTTTATATATTGATGACTTTAATGCCTTATTTATGTTTTATGTGGTAGTCTGTTACTAATTGTGTCCTTCTGTTTCTCGTTTGCTGCAGAGTTGAAAATGGTCATCACTGATCGGAACCGGTCGCCAAAACGACGAGAAATTTCTTGATCATTGACGTAAATAAGGATATTAAAAGTTCTGTGTCCCACCAAACAAAATATGAAGAGGAACTGTAATCAAATTTCTGGAAATTTATCGAAGTTTTCCAGTACTGTAGGACATTAAATTTAATGATTATTTAAATTTTATTCTTGGCGAGATCGCCATCCTCATGGCGGTATTCTGTCTCCTTATTTATAGTAATGTATCCAAATTTTCTTATGTCACCCTCATTATATTTCTGTAGGCAGAACGACCTTCACACGATAATTCTCTCAAAAGATTTGCAGAAGCACCATATTTATCCCTCCTTAAAATCCAATCTATCCATTTTCTTTTATTTTTTCCTACTTTTCCGTTTTGCTTTTCGCAGATTAACTGTTCTTTTAAGACTGTTGCAAGAAACACAGCGCCATTATTTATTACTTCCATCGACATGTTGACTTTACTGGTGGCTCCTATATATGACATGGGGTGACCAGCACTTGAAAGCGACCGAAAATGTCAGCGACAGGCGTCTAGAGTACCCGCCCCCCCCACCCCCTTCAACTTTAGAAGCTCGCGTTTCGGAGCAGCGACTTTGTTCGCTGTCCTTGTTTACACAGAGCGAATTTAGCAGCTGGATCCAAATACGCCAGTGACTAGCGACCAAATACGCTCCGTGTGTTATATTATACCCTTAACGGTCGCTCGTTACCTGGCGCTACAGTGTTGCAACATAAGCAACCAGCCGGCTACCGACCGACTGTAGGCGACATACAAACACGGTGGATCACTTCACAGGCGCTGTTGATATCATTTTATAACGTGCGGCGGTGTCGGGGAGAGGTCCCCGAGTGCTAATGGGGGCCGCGCAGCGGTAGCCGCATGGTCTAGGGCTTGACGCTACCGAGTGCGCGCCCGCTGTCGCCGGAGGTTCGAGTCCTCACTCGGGCATGGATGTGTGACTATGTGTGTTCTCCTTACTCTAACAAGGGGAGGCCACCAATTGTGAAATTCAGATTCGATTCATACTGCGCATAATAAAAGCTCATGGCCAGAGGTGTAATTTGGCAAAGCACCAAGATGCACTTCTCAGCCGTTGTCGAGAAAATGGACATTAAAAAAAACCATTGTGGTGAAATACTTTCTATGATTAATAATTTTCTACAGGGGCGTCGCGCAACGGTAAGCGCTCGGGTTGGTAATCCGAAGGTCGCCGGATCGAACCTCGTGGCATGCAACTTTTTTTAATTATTTGCTTTTTTTTGTAATTCAAATATACGAACCAGAGTGATAGTTATCATAGAAATATGGAAAGCAGAAAACAGCACGACATCGAGCACATCTGATAAATGATGCGTTTTTACAAGAACATTTTTTTAATTATCTGTTGGGGAACACACCTGCCGTCCGCGGTGGCCGAGGGGACTGAGGCGCTCCAGTCACGGTCTCCACGGCCACTACGGTCTTGGGTTCGAATCCCCCCTCGGGCATGGTTATTTGTGCCGTCCTAGTTCGTAAGTAGTTCATAAGTAGTTTGTAAGTTTAGGGACTGATGACCCCGTAGTTAAGTCCCATAAGCTATACAAAGATTTGAACATTTGGAACGTACCTGATTGACATTCTGAAAAATTGTTCTATCGTTCGTCAGGTTTAACTTATACTACACGTATTTGTTTCCGAATATCATTTATACTTCTTCCGTTAACTATACGTGGTAAACATTATGACGACAATTAATAACATTTGTAAAATACAACTTTGTTTGCGGAAAACATAAAAATGTTCAAAGTCGCCAGTTGCATATAATAAGTTATTTGAAAGTCGTTTGTCGTGCAAAAACTGGCGACGTCGAACATCAAATGTTATTAATTGTCTATATATATATACGTGTGTGTACCTTTGAATTACAAAAAACAAATAATAATAAAAAAGTTGCATGCCGCGAGATTCGATCCGGCAACCTTCGGATTATGAACCGGAGCTCTTACCGCTACGCCACGCCTCTGTACAATATTACTAATCATAGAGATCGTAGAGAGTATTTCGCCGCAACAGCTTTTTTTAATTGTCGATTTTCTCGACAACGGCTGAGAAGTGCATCTTGGTGCTTTGCCACATTACACCTCTGGCCATGAGCTTTCATTATGCGCAGTAGGAATCGAATCTGAATTTCACAATTGGCGGCCTCCAGGTTAAACTAGTTTAGGTATAAAGTATGATCAGTTATCGAGTTCGCCAGTTACGCCACTTGGCGGAGCTAGGACTTAAACGCGCTTCTCTTCCAAGCACTAAAGTTCCACTTTCGCATTCCAACCGCTATTTTCAATGTTATGAAGTCACAATTTTACTGTAACCCCTTATGTTGTGGGGGAAAGTGTGTAAACTAGATTATTTAAGCACAATCTAATACCGATAATTGCTTTTTTAATATTAATCTAGGTTTGTAACAGGAGACCACGGCAGTGAATAACTGCACAGCTTCACACGCAGTAATTAATTTTTCGTCTGTTAATGTATTAAAGAAAAAAAAAAGGAATTATTAAATGTTATATAGCAACACTAATATACAGGGTGAATCATAAATGAGGAAAAATATTTCGTGCAAATTGTCACACAGTGAGCTACAAACATAAATTCGTTTTGCGCATGTTCCAATGTCAATAAATGGCAATGCAATCCAATGATAAAAGTTTGGAAATATGCACTGAACTTTTGCGTGTTACTGTGTGTCAGCGTTCCTGTCCCTATGCTAACTAGCCACAATACATAATACCGGCCAGCGAAAACGGTACGAGACAGATGTGAGTGCTGTCACTGCTCGCGGTGTCACGCAGACCGTCGGCTGACGCCGCATGCCTCGCCTTCTCGTGAGCGGCTAGACTACCTGCAACACATGCATGTTGTGCCCTGTTGCTGATCTGTCCCCTTGGCCAATGTCGGCACACAGAAACACCAAAAGTCCACTTCATATTTCCAGATTTTTAACATTCTATTGCATTGTCATTTATTGACTTAGGAACATGCAGAAAACTAATTTATGCTTGTAGCTCAGTGTGTGAAAATTTACACGAAATATTTTCCCCCATTTATGACTGACCCTGTATATTCTTACCATGCCTCTTCATATTCCTGCAACAGAATCGTGAAATTTACTACTGTATATAAATATTCACTACTCAGTTTTAGTAATTCTGCAAATAAACTAGACTGAACAGTTTCCTGAACAGTTTCCTCCCGCAGGCATGGATGTTTGTGTTGTCATCAGTCCCTTATGCTTAACAAACATTTGAACATTTGATACTGAACAGTTTTCGGTTCTATAATACGTATTGCCGAATAATCTCACTCTTGAATCCTCTCCTTAAATTGTGTTTTCAACCATTACTTTCCATCACTTGAGTCGCGATTTACATTTTCTTAGGCGGTAATCAAGCTAGCATGCATCAGCACCTGTATATCAAAAGGCACAGTAATTCTGTTTACCCAGCTTGTCCTCACCAAACCACATTTTAATTTTTGTTTATTTCCGCTTTCAATACACTTACTTCGAGTGCATCAAGAAATTAAGACATAACAAACAACTGGGTTCTGTTTAAATCAGAAGTGGTATCTGTCACAAATTGGTATCTGCTTTGTTCAGTGTTTTGCAAGCAGCTTTCCTTCTTGTAGGAGATCTGCATAGCTTTAATGGGATAGACCAATTCAAGGGCAACTTCAAGAAAATGTGAGGAACTGAATTTGGTATCAAGTGCCAATAAATTCGGGGTAATTCTACTTCGTTACCACAAATAATGAATTTGTCGGTTTCTAACATTTTAATATTAAATTTTCAGGGCAGTATCCTGATTTGTAACCAGATACAGAACAGGACGGCATCGTCACTTCAGTTTATGAGACTGCCACTCTTGTATTCATTTCAACCGAAATGTCGGCTTAATGTATATCGATCACCCTAACAATCTGTACCGCTGCAAATTCTTCATATGAAACCCGAAATATCCTCAAATCAGCAACGTAGCACACGTTTATAAGCATGAAGTTAACAACGCGCAAAACGATGGCAGCACTGTGCAGTGGGTGGTTTCTACTTCTATCAACCACCGCCCACAGAACTAAAATCATGATTGCTTCGTTCATAGCGAAAGACACAGAATCCACAAGACTGGCAATCGTTTACTGAAACTCGCAAGGTAGCGCGAACTTCAATGCGAGAAGCCTATAGAGTTACCACAACGAAATCCTGTCTCGTAATCTTGCAGAAAATCCAAAGAAATTCTGGTCATATGTGAAGTACACTAGCGGCAAAACACAAACAATACCTTCACTACGCGACAGCAATGATAATACTACCGTCGACGGTACTGCTAAGGCAGAATTACTAAACACTGCTTTCCGAAATACGTTCACCAAAGAAGACGAAGTGAACACTCCAGTATTCAATCCAAGGACAGCTGCCAGCATGCGAAACTTAGAAGTAGATGTTCCTGGAGTAGTAAAACAACTTAAGTCACTAAACAAAAAGAAAATCTTCCGGGCCGGATTGTATACCAACTAGATTCCTCTCAGAATATACTGATGCAAAAGCTCCGTACTTAGCTATCATTTACAACCGATCACTCAGCGAAAGATCCGTACCGAACGACTGGAAAGTTGCCCAAGTCACTAAAATATTCAAGAATGGCAATAGGAGTGATCGCCAAAATTACGTGCCAATGTCATTGACGTCATTTGCATTAGAATTTTAAAACACATACTTTGTTCGAACATCATCAACTACCTCGAAGAGAACGACATATTAACCAATAGTCAACATGGACTCAGAAAGTATCGCTCTTGCGAAACATAGCTTGCCCTTTATTCACATGAAGTGATAAGTGCCATCGACAAGGGATATCAAATCGATTCCATATTTCTGGATTTCCGAAAGGCTTTTGACACTGTACCTCAGAAGCGGCTTCTAATGAAATTGCGTGCTTATGGAATATCGCCCCAATTGTTCCATTGGATTCGCGATTTCCTATCAGATAGGACACAGTTCGTAGTAATTGACATCAAGTCATCGAGTAAAACAGAAGTGATACCTTGCGTTCTCCAGGGAAGCGATATAGGTCCCCTACTCTTTCTTGTTTTTATAAACGACTAGCTTATATGCCCGTGCTTCGCAACGGTTGTTAAAGAGGGACCGTGTATATCACGGTTTTTTAGGGTTCCGGATCCTCTGTCAACAAACTCAGTTCTCCTAGCCAAGATGTGAAATTTGAGTAGAAGTCATTGCCGAAAAAGATAAATGATCATAAAGTTTTTCATACAAAAATTGAAATTAATTTAAGTCCGTTCTCCGGAACGATGTAAATTCAATGTTAGGTTGTGTTCATAAAGTTAAGACTGCGGTGTGTAATTCTCTGGGTTAAAGTTTACTTGCAGTGACAGTGGTTTAGTATGCTAACGTTGGCAACGAAATATTCGCTTTAGGAGGATCATTAATTTACTGATCGGAACAAGATTAATTATTTATTTCATTATCAACACAAAGATTTATTCCCGTCATCGTATGTGACTGATTTTCCAAAAAGGATTCAACATCAATTCACTACACCGGTGCCGAAAGGATATTCGTAGCCCTTGTTTCAGTGTATTAACCTTAGTTATGTAAATAAAAACGCAGCAGCGCAAAGTTTTAGTTATTTGGTGCACTATGTAAGTAACAGCGCCTCTATGGGATCTTTGGTATACTACGCAGCAATTCAAGTGTAGCATTCACCAGAAACTATAAATTAGGATATCTTTTCTTCCCCTTATCCGATTTTGCCCCAAGGTTCTCTCAATTGACCAATGAAACCCCACATAGTACCCCCGTATAGTACTCTTGGAGATTTGCTGTACTACACCATACTTATAAGCATAGTATACACAAAAACTGCAAATTACGATTTCCTTTCCCATCCTTACCCAAACAATCCGAGCTTAGGCTCGCTGTCGACGGAGCGTTAAACGCTAATCTTCCTTTCTTCCTTCCTTACTATAAACAATATTTCTTGCGACTTGTCCAGGAAATAATTATGAAAATTTTCTATGGAGGGACCATGTCTGAGCAAGCGTTATAAAGCTGTCCGTGTGAGAAACATGGAGATTTCAAATACACTCCGCAGTTCTGAGTAGATTCCCCTGTGATTTATTAATCATAACAGAAAATGCAAACTGAAGTCTCTTAAAGCTAAAAGCCAGAACTGTCGGAAAAACGGGTATTCGTCGTAAGTACTCTGTTTCATTCTCTTCCTTTCCTTGGTGCTCTATAGATATCTATTGCTTCTTCCTACAGTGGTATGCGCTTCAAGGTTTTCAACAGCACTGTCATCTTTAAGGAATTTCCTTAACCTCACTGGAATACAGGAGTGTCTTATCAGTAAATAAGAAATGTAATAAAACGTGATGCCAGATGTGGAAAGTTTTTACCCTCGTAGTATATATGATCTCATATTTATTCAGTTATATGTTGTACAATTGTATAATATTTCAGGTGTATATTCATTTTTATAAGGGCTGTATGACTGAAAAATCTGTTGCGAATATAATTAGTAGTAAAGAAGTGATAGATTAAAATTTGGAGCGTGATGGGCCGGTTTTCTATGAACGTTACTGTTTATGTGCTCGAATCTCGTGTACTACGTTTCGTACTGTGATAAAATTTAGAAGGTACATTAAACGATATGTGTGTATACTGTCTGTAAAAAATTTCCTGCAGGTACAATATGTAGTGTAGAAATTATTAATTTCAATGTTATACCGAATGCTATATTTTACTCCGTGAACAGCGGAAAAGTAGTAAGCGAGAAACTTTTTTCCTTTCATCATTTTGCTATGGCTGTCAGCGAGGAAAAGTTTCCTAAAGGTTTGAAATTATGTTTAAAGTTTGTTGCAGGTCGCTAAGTGCTCTCCTTCTCAAACTGTAGACTGATAAAGTCACAGTATCACGTGCCGCAAGAAGTTTTCATTGTTTATGACGTCATATCTCCTGTATCTCCTGAACGATCGGTCCTATTGCAAAATCGTTTCTTAGCTGACGTCTACTACCTATAAACTATAGTCCTGCCAAATATCAGCTTCATAGGTGAAGAAGTTTGACAGATTTCGTGTTTAGTCAGTGAGTGAGTGTATGAATGAATGTCCTTTCGGTGTTATATAGATAGAGAATTAGGAGACAATCTGAATAGCTCTCTCAGACTGTTCGCGAATGATGCTGCCGTTTATCGGTTAGTGAAGTCAATAGAGGATCAACAGCAACAGCAAAACCATTTAGACAAAATTTCTACATGGTGCGAAAATTGGCAATTAACAATAAATAATGAAAAGTGTGAAGTAATACATATGACCACTAAAAGAAATCCGATAAACTTCAATTACGCGTTAAATCAGTCAAATCTTAAGGTCGTAAATTCTACCAAATACCTAGGAGTTACAATTACGAACAACATAGACTGGAGAGAACACATAGATAATATTGTGGGGAAGGCGAACCAAAGATTACGTTTCATTGGCAGAACGCATCGAATATGCACCAGCCCCATCAAAGAGACTGCCTACATCACACTTGTGCGTCCTCTCCTAGAGTACCGTTGCCCAGTGTGGGACCTCACCAGGTGGGACTGTCAGAAGACATTGAGAAGGTTCAGAGAAGGGCAGCTCGTTTTGTTTTATCACGTTACAGGGTGAAAGCGTCACGAAAATGTTGCACGAGTTGAGGTTGAAATCATTAAAAGAACGACGTTATTCGTTGCGGCGAGATCTATTTACGAAATTTCAATCACCGACTTTGGCTTTTGAATGTGAAGATATTTTGCTAGCACGCGCCTACATAGGGAGACATGACCATCCCAACAAAATAAGAGAAACCTGATAAAAAAACGGAACTATTTAGGTGTTCTTTCTTCCCGCGTGCTATTATAGAATGGAACGGTAGAGAAAGGTTATGAAAGTGATTAATGAACCCTCCTCCAGGCACTTAAATGTGATTTGCAGAGTATCTATGTAGATGTAGAATGGCGCGACATGTTGCGGCAGTCAGCCTGTGCAACTGGCAGCCCGCCAAGCACGGAAACTTCACGGGTTGCCCGACGAGCAGACAACTAGACGACGCGTCGGAGGGAGACGCAAATGGGCATCCACAGCACAGACAGGGGGAACTACTTTCCTACCGCCACACACGTCACCAGAGAGTAGTTGCTAAGTGTCCTGTCGTAGTCGGATACTTCAGGACGGTCTAGGCAGTCCTGTGATACTTAAGCCCCGCCACGGCCGAGCCGGGCAGTGGCGGTCACTCCAGGACGCGTATTTCCATTTCCGTGCTGAATACGAAGCAACACGGCCACCAAACAAGCACCGGGTATATTACGCCAACTCCCTGTCCAAAGACGTCCTCAGTTCGAGACGCGTATCCTCTGTCGGCCACCAAACAAGCACCGGGAATGTTACGCCAACTCCCTGTCCAAAGACGTCCTCAGTTTGAGACGCGTATCCTTTGTCGGCCACCAAACAAGCACCGCGAATGTTACGCCAACTCCCTGTCCAAAGACGTCCTCAGTTCGAGACGCGTATCCTCTGTCGGCCACCAAACAAGCACCGGGTATGTTACGCCAACTCCCTGTCCAAAGACGTCCTCAGTTCGAGACGCGTATCCTCTGTCGGCCACCAAACAAGCACCGGGTATGTTACGCCAACTCCCTGTCCAAAGACGTCCTCAGTTCGAGACGCGTATCCTCTGTCGGCCACCAAACAAGCACCGGGTATGTTACGCCAACTCCCTGTCCAAAGACGTCCTCAGTTCGAGACGCGTATCCTCTGTCGGCCACCAAACAAGCACCGGGTATATTACGCCAACTCCCTGTCCAAAGACGTCCTCAGTTCGAGACGCGTATCCTCTGTCGGCCACCAAACAAGCACCGGGTATATTACGCCAAATCCCTGTCCAAAGACGTCCTCAGTTCGAGACGCGTATCCTCTGTCGGCCACCAAACAAGCACCGGGTATGTTACGCCAACTCCCTGTCCAAAGACGTCCTCAGTTCGAGACGCGTATCCTCTGTCGGCCACCAAACAAGCACCGGGTATGTTACGCCAACTCCCTGTCCAAAGACGTCCTCAGTTCGAGACGCGTATCCTCTGTCGGCCACCAAACAAGCACCGGGTATATTACGCCAACTCCCTGTCCAAAGACGTCCTCAGTTCGAGACGCGTATCCTCTGTCGGCCACCAAACAAGCACCGGGTATGTTATGCCAACTCCCTGTCCAAAGACGTCCTCAGTTCGAGACGCGTATCCTCTGTCGGCCACCAAACAAGCACCGGGTATGTTACGCCAACTCCCTGTCCAAAGACGTCCTCAGTTCGAGACGCGTATCCTCTGTCGGCCACCAAACAAGCACCGGGTATGTTACGCCAACTCCCTGTCCAAAGACGTCCTCAGTTCGAGACGCGTATCCTCTGTCGGCCACCAAACAAGCACCGGGTATGTTACGCCAACTCCGTGTCCAAAGACGTCCTCAGTTCGAGACGCGTATCCTCTGTCGGCCACCAAACAAGCACCGGGTATATTACGCCAACTCCCTGTCCAAAGACGTCCTCAGTTCGAGACGCGTATCCTCTGTCGGCCACCAAACAAGCACCGGGTATGTTACGCCAACTCCCTGTCCAAAGACGTACTCAGTTCGAGACGCGTATCCTCTGTCGGCCACCAAACAAGCACCGGGTATGTTACGCCAACTCCCTGTCCAAAGACGTCCTCAGTTCGAGACGCGTATCCTCTGTCGGCCACCAAACAAGCACCGGGTATGTTACGCCAACTCCCTGTCCAAAGACGTCCTCAGTTCGAGACGCGTATCCTCTGTCGGCCACCAAAGAAGCACCGGGTATGTTACGCCAACTCCCTGTCCAAAGACGTCCTCAGTTCGAGACGCGTATCCTCTGTCGGCCACCAAACAAGCACCGGGTATGTTACGCCAACTCCCTGTCCAAAGACGTCCTCAGTTCGAGACGCGTATCCTCTGTCGGCCACCAAACAAGCACCGGGTATATTACGCCAACTCCCTGTCCAAAGACGTCCCCAGTTCGAGCCGCGTATCCTCTGTCGGCCACCAAACAAGCACCGGGTATGTTATGCCAACTCCCTGTCCTAAGACGTCCTCAGTTCGAGACGCGTATCCTCTGTCGGCCACCAAACAAGCACCGGGTATATTACGCCAACTCCCTGTCCAAAGACGTCCTCAGTTCGAGACGCGTATCCTCTGTCGGCCACCAAACAAGCACCGGGTATATTACGCCAACTCCCTGTCCAAAGATGTCCTCAGTTCGAGACGCGTATCCTCTGTCGGCCACCAAACAAGCACCGGGTATGTTACGCCAACTCCCTGTCCAAAGACGTCCTCAGTTCGAGACGCGTATCCTCTGTCGGCCACCAAACAAGCACCGGGTATATTACGCCAACTCCCTGTCCAAAGACGTCCTCAGTTCGAGACGCGTATCCTCTGTCGGCCACCAAACAAGCACCGGGTATATTACGCCAACTCCCTGTCCAAAGACGTCCTCAGTTCGAGACGCGTATCCCCCTGTCAGCCACCAAACAAGCACCGGGTATGTTACGCCAACTCCCTGTCCAAAGACGTCCTCAGTTCGAGACGTGTATCCTCTGTCGGCCACCAAACAAGCACCGGGTATGTTACGCCAACTCCCTGTCCAAAGACGTCCTCAGTTCGAGACGCGTATCCTCTGTCGGCCACCAAACAAGCACCGGGTATGTTACGCCAACTCCCTGTCCAAAGACGTCCTCAGTTCGAGACGTGTATCCTCTGTCGGCCACCAAACAAGCACCGGGTATGTTTCGCCAACTCCCTGTCCAAAGACGTCCTCAGTTCGAGACGCGTATCCTCTGTCGGCCACCAAACAAGCACCGGGTATGTTACGCCAACTCCCTGTCCAAAGACGCCCTCAGTTCGAGACGCGTATCCTCTGTCGGCCACCAAACAAGCACCGGGAATGTTACGCCAACTCCCTGTCCAAAGACGTCCTCAGTTCGAGACGCGTATCCCCTGTCGGCCACCAAACAAGCACCGGGTATGTTACGCCAACTCCCTGTCCAAAGACGTCCTCAGTTCGAGACGCGTATCCTCTGTCGGCCACCAAACAAGCACCGGGTATGTTACGCCAACTCCCTGTCCAAAGACGTCCTCAGTTCGAGACGCGTATCCTCTGTCCTTTAGGGTTTATGAACCGAATGGGCGTTGAGCGAGCGTTGCAAATCCGCGTTTGTTTTCTGGGTATTTTTGTACGTGATTGATGGACAATAAAAAAAAGTATTCATATGTTTGTTAAGCTGGGTCATCAGCCCCTAAACAACTCAAACATCCATACCCGAGGGAGGATTCGAACCACCGACGGCGAGTGGCCTCGCGCTTGTAGCATAACGCCTCAATGCGCTCGGCCAGTCCGCCGCGGCTGGACAATAAAATCCAGAGTGTTTAAGTATTTTGTTATTACATGGCACACCAATAAGATGTCACTCAAGGTGTGAGTCTATCAAATGTTCAAATGTTCGTAAATCTATCGGACCAAACTGCGTGGTCATCAGTCCGTAGCTTACAAACTACTTAAAACTAGGTGAACTAACCTAAGGACAACGCACACACCCAACCCCCAGGGAGGACTGGAACCTCCACGGCGAGAAACCGCGCGCTCCGCAGCGGCGCGCGTCTATCATTCGTGGAAAAAAAAAAAAAAAAAAAAAAAAAAAAAAAAAAAAAAAAAAAAAAAAACTTATCTCTTTTCATTCTCCACTCCGAGGAGTGGAGCGGGCTGTTTGAGTTCCGGCCCATAAAGAGTCGCGGTTCTATTCAGCCAATATCAGACAAGCTGATAGTGGGGCAAAGGGGGATCCCAATTGGGAATAAGTGGGAGGGGCTTACCAGCTCCGGCATACGCCTTACAACCAAGGAAAACCTCCCGAAAACCTTGGTCGGAGCCGGGGGATTGGGACCAATTTAATTTATCTCCGGGACTTGCCCCGGTCAAAAATGGATTATCGAGAGAACACGAATGCGCTCACGACAATCAAGGATCGGACGCCCGAGTTACTCTCGTAATCTCGTAGAGATCAGCTCGACCAAAATTGGACAAGCATCTCCCTACAGGAACGCACCCGTGGGCACGGTATCCCGTGCGTCGTGCGTCCGGGTATCATTCGTGCAAGGGTACCTGTATAATTTACAATTTTCGTGCAAATTGACTGAGAGTAAGGTTCGTGTTAGTTTATGGCTTTTTTTTTTTTTTTTTTTTTTTGGCTGACGGCAAGCATTTCCTGTGTCTGGCGAAAGGGCAATAAACGATAAACGTAAAGACTTAAACTTTATTATATTGGTTGGATCAGGATCATAAGTAATAAGGAACTATTTGCAGCTAGCGTAGTTGCTGGGCTTGAAAGCAGACGGATACGGCTCGACCCTAAGACTACATCGAGCGCTATTTCTTATTCACAGCCGTACATAGCCGAGTACGAGTAATATCCAGCGGCCAGCGTGAAGACGCGATTGGGATAATAGCGCGAAAAGTCGCAGGCGCGAAATTAGCGCACGAACTTCAAACCTACATTTAATTCATCAACTAAATCAAATGTTTTCATTGCAAACTCCTGCTCGATTAGATATATACGCCTTTATTTAGGCTATGAACATACGTTATTCACAACAGGCAAGATCTGATTTCAGAAAATACTTAGGTTCTCCTCCAGAAGGAAACTGAACAACAAATAAAAAAATTGCACTGACGTGTTTTACCGCCCACTTTAGATTTGCTTGTAGTTTTATAATTTTTGGAAACATTTTGCACAAAATAATAAAATTGTAAATAATAAAAAATTATGGGCGATACGATCAGGACTCTACTATTGTGATAATATCTATGCACTCAACTCGTAAAATTTTGGTAGTGGCGGGTTTCGAACCACCAACCACGTGCATGGTATTTACAATCTAACGTGCTGCCCACTACACTACGGCAAACAATCAAGAAACAGTTCCTTATTTCTCTTATTATTGATGACAGTTGTTAACTGATGCTAATATGGCATTTTTAGTTGCCAGATTACCATTTATCTTACGAAGAACGACGTGTTAATTTAAGTTGGATGTAGATCGTCTCTATCTGATCCTGGTAGTTACACACACACACACACACACACACACACACTGTAGCTCATTAAGCTGATTGCAACACATGACACATGAGTAACATTTCTTTTATTTATATCCGTACTATACTAAAATACTTTGTGTTTTATTGCCCATCCATCTCGCACAAAAACAAAAGCATAAAACATACGCGGATTTGCAACGCTCACGCAACGCCCACGCAACGCCCATTGGTTTTATAAATCCGAGCACGATAGAGGATACGCGCCTCGAACTGAGCGTGCCTTTGGACAGGGAGTTGGCGTAACAAAGCCGTGCTTGTTTCGCGGCCGTGTTGCCTCGCATTCAGCACGGAAGTGAAAGCACGCCTCCCGGACAGCGCATCGCCGATGCCGCCGACAGTGGGAGGACTTCTCGCCTGGCGGTCTGACTATCGGCTGACTGTGTTTCACTTGCCGAAGTACGCAGGCTGCGGTCTTTTATTTTTTATTCCTATTTTTTTTTTCATTAACTGTAAGGACAGCACTTCTTCTGTACTTCTCCACACGTGGTGGACTTTTGTTTACAGTTTTTGATTAACGTTAGACTTGTACGTCGTTGTATACGGACCGTTTTGTACAATAAACTGTACTTTTGGCCCACTTTAGGTTACGGTAGTAACACTAAAAGTGGGCCTTTGCGATCGTCTTTCGACAGCTCGAAATTTAAATGAAAATAACGGCTTAACTATTCATCTGACACAAAAATTGAATAACCGAATTTTTAGGGGAGAAAATTCTTTACAACTTTGCTCTCTTGTGTGTCTGTGTGTGTGTGTCTGTTTTTTTTTTCATATCTCGTAGCGTTTTAAAGATATTTGCAAAAATAACGGCGATTTTGGGATGTATGTCTGTCTGTCTGTTTGTCCGTAAAGTGTTCCCTGTTGTTAAGACGAACCGTTCAACCGATGAGCACCAAATTTTACAGACATGATTGTAGGCCTCCAGAGAGCAGAGAGCAGAACCACCCTTTTTAAAAATTTTCGGACAAAAAAAAAACGGTATTATTACCAAAAAAAGCTGTTTGTAATATAATTGTAATTGCAAACGAACCGTTCATCTGACATAAAAATTGAATAACCTAATTGTTAGAGGAGAAAATTCTCTACAACTTAGCTCCCTTACGTTCTTTTTTTCATATCTCGTATCGTTTGAGGAATATTTGCAAAAATAACGGACATTTGACACCTTCCATTGAATTAACGAAAACCAGCCGTTCGGAGATGTCACGTGACATTCCTCGCCCAGAACTCTCTATGGCATACACCATCTTGCGTTGCGTATTTGATGATTTTTTTATTGTAACTTCCACGTTGTCATTCAAAGCAATGGCGCACTGGACAATTAACAAAAACCCTTCGTACGTTAATTTAGTGTCTAAAAATGCCATATTACCATCAGTTAACAACGGCCATCAATACTATGAGATTAAAGTTTAAATGTTCAAATGTTTGTATAGCTTATGGAGGTCATCAGTCCTTCGAGGGGACTGAGGCGCTCCAGTCACGGTCTGCACGGGCACTACGGTCGGGGGTTCGAATCCCCCCTCGGGCATGGATATTTGTGCCGTCCTAGTTCGTAAGTAGTTCATAAGTAGTTTGTAAGTTTAGGGACTGATGACCCCATAGTTAAGTCCCATAAGCTTAACAAAGATTTGAACATTTGAACATCATCAGTCCTTAAACTTACAAACTACTTATGAACTAGCTAAGATTAAGGACGGCACAAATATCCATGCCCGAGGGAGGATTCGAACCCCTGACCGTAGTGGCCGTGACTGGAGCGCCTCAGTCCCCTCGGCCACCACGGCTGGCTATGAGATTGAAGGACTCATATTCTGCTTGATAGCTGTAGCATACTGGGTAAAGTATTCGACTATGACGCTAAAGGTCGGTAGTTCGAAACCTGCCACTACGTATTTATTTTTTCCTAAAAGGGTTTCAGACACTCTTATTAATTAATTTTTATTGTTTAGATTATTATTTTGGTCCAAAATGTTTGCACAAACTTATAAAACGAGAAATCTAAAGTGGACCGTAAAACACGTCAGTGCAATTTTTTCTTCTGAAGAATACCGTTTCTGTGTGCCGCCCAGCGGATTCCTCTTGGCGGGCCGCGATCTCCAGCGATGAAAGTCGATTCTGCCTTGCCTGCGCATAAGTGACGGTCGTCTTCGTGTACCGCGTAGACGTGGCGAGCGCTACATAGTACAATGTACACTTGGCCCACTGCACGACTTATGCTGTGAGGCGCGCTAAGCTGCGACTCCGGGTCACCTTTGTCGTTCGTGGAGGAAACGCAAACAAGTGCTGGGTACGTGCACAATGTCGTGAGTCGCATTATGTGCTGTCCTCCTAACACGAAGGTGGTGTGTCGTTCCAAAACGATAAAGCTCGACCACACACTGCAGGCGAAACTCGGCGAACTCTGCAGCACGAGCACCCAGTTCCCTGCCCAGTACCATCTGCGAACGTGCTTCCTTTGTTGTACATGTGGGGTGTGATGGGACGAGTGAGCCGTGCGACGCTTCAAACCGAAACTTCCTCCAGAAGTACGTGGGTGGGTGGAGACGTCATGGAATAGTGGACGAGAAGGCGGCACCAGTCACCTTTATGACGGAACGATTGCCAGAATAGGCGCCCTTCGAGCCTGCCCCAAGCATTAATAGTAATAATTTCGTGTGGCACAGTGGCCTGGTGCTAGTCTTTCAATCGGACGCCACTTCGGCGACTTGCGCGTCCTAGTCACAGACAAAAATATACAGACGGGAAACCACCGTAAGGGCCTGGTCACATGCTCAGGGGTGCGGGGAGGGAGGGTTACCAGCAGTTCCGCAAGATGTCCCATGATGGTGCTGAGGTTATAAGCAGCCCTTTAAAACTGGCCAGAGCAGGCGGCAGGTAGCGGCTGTCCCCAAAACCACCTCCCCTCAAACGCTGGCACACCGGACACAGCCGTGGCCTCGTGGAAGGCAACGCGCCGCGAGTTTTCCCCTCAGCCTCCCCTCCACACTACCCTCTGATGTACGAGAGGCACGCTCAGAAGCGCCTCTTGTGTGGTCTACCGGTACTATCTGTTGGGGAACACACCTGCCGTCCGCGGTGGCCGAGGGGACTGAGGCGCTCCAGTCACGGTCTCCACAGCCACTACGGTCTTGGGTTCGAATCCCCCCTCAGGCATGGTTATTTGTGCCGTCCTAGTTCGTAAGTAGTTCATAAGTAGTTTGTAAGTTTAGGGACTGATGACCCCGTAGTTAAGTCCCATAAGCTATACAAAGATTTGAACATTTGGAACGCACCTGATTGACATTCTGAAAAATTGTTCTATCGTTCGTCAGGTTTAACTTATACTACACGTATTTGTTTCCGAATATCATTTATACTTCTTCCGTTAACTATACGTGGTAAACATTATGACGACAATTAATAACATTTGTAAAATACAACTTTGTTTGCGGAAAACATAAAGATGTTCAAAGTCGCCAGTTGCATATAATAAGTTATTTGAAAGTCTTTTTTCGTGCAAAAACTGGCGACGTCGAACATCAAATGTTATTAATTGTCTATATATATATATATATATATATATATATATATATATATATATATATATATATATATACGTGTGTGTACCTTTGAATTACAAAAAACAAATAATAATAAAAAAGTTGCATGCCGCGAGATTCGATCCGGCAACCTTCGGATTATGAACCGGAGCTCTTAACGCTACGCCACGCCTCTGTACAATATTACTAATCATAGAGATCGTAGAGAGTATTTCGCCGCAACAGCTTTTTTTAATTGTCGATTTTCTCGACAACGGATGAGAAGTGCATCTTGGTGCTTTGCCAAATTACACCTCTGGCCATGAGCTTTCATTATGTGCAGTAGGAATCGAATCTGAATTTCACAATTGGCGGCCTCCAGGTTAAACTAGTTTAGGTATAAAGTATGATCAGTTATCGAGTTCGCCAGTTACGCCACTTGGCGGAGGTAGGACTTAAACGCGCTTCTCTTCCAAGCACTAAAGTTCCACTTTCGCATTCCAACCGCTATTTTCAATGTTATGAAGTCACAATTTTACTGTAACCCCTTATGTTGTGGGGGAAAGTGTGTAAACTAGATTATTTAAGCACAATCTAATACCGATAATTGCTTTTTTAATATTAATCTAGGTTTGTAACAGGAGACCACGGCAGTGAATAACTGCACAGCTTCACACGCAGTAATTAATTTTTGGTCTGTTAATGTATTAAAGAAAAAAAAAGGAATTATTAAATGTTATATAGCAACACTAATATACAGGGTGAATCATAAATGAGGAAAAATATTTCGTGCAAATTGTCACACAGTGAGCTACAAACATAAATTCGTTTTCAGCATGTTCCAATGTCAATAAATGGCAATGCAATCCAATGATAAAAGTCTGGAAATATGCAGTGAACTTTTGGGTGTTACTGTGTGTCAACGTTCCTGTCCCTATGCCAACTAGCCACAATACATAATACCGGCCAGCGAAAACGGTACGAGACAGATGTGAGCGCTGCCATTGCTCGCAGTGTCACACAGACTGTCGCTTGACGCCGCATGCCTCGCCTTCTCGTGAGCGGCTAGACTACCTGTAACACTCGCATGTTGTGCCCTGTTGCCGACCTGTCCCCTTGGCCAATGTCGGCACACAGAAACACCAAAAGTCCACTTCATATTTCCAGATTTTTAACATTCTATTGCATTGTCATTTATTGACTTAGGAACATGCGGAAAACTAATTTATGCTTGTAGCTCAGTGTGTGAAAATTTACACGAAATATTTTCACCCATTTATGACTCACCCTGTATATTCTTACCATGCCACTTCATATTCCTGCAAGAGAATCGTGAAATTTATTACTGTATATAAATATTCACTACTCAGTTGTAGTAATTCTGCAAATAAACTAGACTGAACAGTTTCCTGAACAGTTTCCTCCCGCAGGCATGGATGTTTGAGTTGTCATCAGTCCCTTAAGCTTAACAAACATTTGAACATTTGATACTGAACAGTTTTCGGTTCTATAATACGTATTGCCGAATAATGTCACTCTTGAATCCTCTCCTTAAATTGTGTTTTCAACCATTACTTTCCATCAATTGAGTCGCGATTTACATTTTCTTAGGCGGTAATCAAGCTAGCATGCATCAGCACCTGTATATCAAAAGGCACAGTAATTCTGTTTACCCAGCTTATCCTCACCAAACCACATTTTAATTTTTGTTTATTTCCGCTTTCAATACACTTACTTCGAGTGCATCAAGAAATTAAGACATAACAAACAACTGGGTTATGTTTAAATCAGAAGTGGTATCTGTCACAAATTGGTATCTGCTTTGTTCAGTGTTTTGCAAGCAGCTTTCCTTCTTGTAGGAGATCTGCATAGCTTTAATGGGATAGACCAATTCAAGGGCAACTTCAAGAAAATGTGAGGAACTGAATTTGGTATCAAGTGCCAATAAATTCGGGGTAATTCTACTTCGTTACCACAAATAATGAATTTGTCGGTTTCTAACATTTTAATATTAAATTTTCAGGGCAGTATCCTGATTTGTAACCAGATACAGAACAGGACGGCATCGTCACTTCAGTTTATGAGACTGCCACTCTTGTATTCATTTCAACCGAAATGTCGGCTTAATGTATATCGATCACCCTAACAATCTGTACCGCTGCAAATTCTTCATATGAAACCCGAAATATCCTCAAATCAGCAACGTAGCACACGTTTATAAGCATGAAGTTAACAACGCGCAAAACGATGGCAGCGCTGTGCAATGGGTGGTTTCTACTTCTATCAACCACCGCCCACAGAACTAAAATCATGATTGCTTCGTTCATAGCGAAAGACACAGAATCCACAAGACTGGCAATCGTTTACTGAAACTCGCAAGGTAGCGCGAACTTCAATGCGAGAAGCCTATAGAGTTACCACAACGAAATCCTGTCTCGTAATCTTGCAGAAAATCCAAAGAAATTCTGGTCATATGTGAAGTACACTAGCGGCAAAACACAAACAATACCTTCACTACGCGACAGCAATGATAATACTACCGTCGACAGTACTGCTAAGGCAGAATTACTAAACACAGCTTTCCGAAATACGTTCACCAAAGAAGACGAAGTGAACACTCCAGTATTCAATCCAAGGACAGCTGCCAGCATGCGAAACTTAGAAGTAGATGTTCCTTGAGTAGTAAAACAACTTAAGTCACTAAACAAAAAGAAAATCTTCCGGGCCGGATTGTTTACCAACTAGATTCCTCTCAGAATATACTGATGCAAAAGCTCCGTACTTATCTATCATTTACAACCGATCACTCAGCGAAAGATCCGTACCGAACGACTGGAAAGTTGCCCAAGTCACTAAAATATTCAAGAATGGCAATAGGAGTGATCGCCACAATTACGGGCCAATGTCATTGACGTCATTTGCATTAGAATTTTAAAACATATACTTTGTTCGAACATCATCAACTACCTCGAAGAGAACGACATATTAACCAATAGTCAACATGGACTCAGAAAGTATCGCTCTTGCGAAACATAGCTTGCCCTTTATTCACATGAAGTGATAAGTGCCATCGACAAGGGATATCAAATCGATTCCATATTTCTGGATTTCCGAAAGGCTTTTGACACTGTACCTCAGAAGCGGCTTCTAATGAAATTGCGTGCTTATGGAATATCGCCCCAATTGTTCCATTGGATTCGCGATTTCCTATCAGATAGGACACAGTTCGTAGTAATTGACAGCAAGTCATCGAGTAAAACAGAAGTGATACCTTGCGTTCTCCAGGGAAGCGATATAGGTCCCCTACTCTTTCTTGTTTTTATAAACGACTAGCTTATATGCCCGTGCTTCGCAACGGTTGTTAAAGAGGGACCGTGTATATCACGGTTTTTTAGGGTTCCGGATCCCTCTGTCAACAAACTCAGTTCTCCTAGCCAAGATGTGAAATTTGAGTAGAAGTCATTGCCGAAAAAGATACATGATCATAAAGTTTTTCATACAAAAAGTGAAATTAATTTAAGTCCGTTCTCCGGAACGATGTAAATTCAATGTTAGGTTGTGTTCATAAAGTTAAGACCGCGGTGTGTAATTCTCTGGGTTAAAGTTTACTTGCAGTGACAGTCTGGTTTAGTATGCTAACGTTGGCAACGAAATATTCGCTTTAGGAGGATCATTAATTTACTGATCGGAACAAGATTAATTATTTATTTCATTATCAACACAAAGATTTATTCCCGTCATCGTATGTGACTGATTTTCCAAAAAGGATTCAACATCAATACACTACACCGGTGCCGAAAGGATATTCGTAGCCCTTGTTTCAGTGTATTAACCTTAGTTATGTAAATAAAAACGCAGCATCGCAAAGTTTTAGTTATTTGGTGTACTATGTAAGTAACAGCGCCTCTATGGGATATTTGGTATACTACGCAGCAATTCAAGTGTAGCATTCACCAGAAACTATAAATTAGGATATCTTTTCTTCCCCTTATCCGATTTTGCCCGAAGGTTCTCTCAATTGACCAATGAAACCCCACATAGTACCCCCGTATAGTACTCTTGGAGATTTGCTGTACTACACCATACTTATAAGCATAGTATACACAAAAACTGCAAATTACGATTTCCTTTCCCATTCTTACCCAAACAATCCGAGCTTAAGCTCGCTGTCGACGGAGCGTTAAACGCTAATCTTCCTTTCTTCCTTCCTTCCTTACTATAAACAATATTTCTTGCGACTTGTCCAGGAAATAATTATGAAAATTTTCCTGGACAAGTCGCAAGAAATAATTATGAAAATTTTCTATGGAGGGACCATGTCTGAGCAAGCGTTATAAAGCTGTCCGTGTGAGAAACATGGAGATTTCAAATACACTCCGCAGTTCTGAGTAGATTCCCCTGTGATTTATTAATCATAACAGAAAATGCAAACTGAAGTCTCTTAAAGCTAAAAGCCAGAACTGTCGGAAAAACGGGTATTCGTCGTAAGTACTCTGTTTCATTCTCTTCCTTTCCTTGGTGCTCTATAGATATCTATTGCTTCTTCCTATAGTGGTATGCGCTTCAAGGTTTTCAACAGCACTGTCATCTTTAAGGAATTTCCTTAACCTCACTGGAATACAGGAGTGTCTTAGCAGTAAATAAGAAATGTAATAAAACGTGATGCCAGATGTAGAAAGTTACCCTCGTAGTATATATGATCTCATATTTATTCAGTTATTTGTTGTACAATTGTATAATATTTCAGGTGTATATTCATTTTTATAAGGGCTGTATGACTGAAAAATCTGTTGCGAATATAATTAGTAGTAAAGAAGTGATAGATTAAAATTTGGAGCGTGATGGGGCAGTTTTCTATGAACGTTACTGTTTATGTGCTCGTATCTCGTGTACTACGTTTCGTACTGTGATACAATTTAGAAGGTACATTAAACGATATGTGTGTATACTGTCTGTAAAAAATTTCCTGCAGGTACAATATGTAGTGTAGAAATTATTAATTTCAACGTTGTACCGAATGCTATATTTTACTCCGTGAACAGCGGAAAAGTAGTAAGCGAGAAACTTTTTTCCTTTCATCATTTTGCTATGGCTGTCAGCGAGGAAAAGTTTCCTAAAGGTTTGAAATTATGTTTAAAGTTTGTTGCAGGTCGCTAAGTGCTCTCCTTCTCAAACTGTAGACTGATAAAGTCACAGTATCAGGTGCCGCAAGAAGTTTTCATTGTTTATGACGTCATATCTCCTGTATCTCCTGAACGATCGGTCCTATTGCAAAATCGTTTCTTAGCTGACGTCTACTACCTATAAACTATAGTCCTGCCAAATATCAGCTTCATAGGTGAAGAAGTTTGACAGATTTCGTGTTTAGTCAGTGAGTGAGTGAATGAGTGAGTGTATGAATGAATGTCCTTTCGGTGTTATATAGATAGAGAATTAGGAGACAATCTGAATAGCTCTCTTAGACTTTTCGCGGATGATGCTGCCGTTTATCGGTTAGTGAAGTCAATAGAGGATCAACAGCAACAGCAAAACCATTTAGACAAAATTTCTACATGGTGCGAAAATTGCCAATTAACACTAAATAATGAAAAGTGTGAAGTAATACATATGACCACTAAAAGAAATCCGATAAACTTCAATTACGCGTTAAATCAGTCAAACCTTAAGGTCGTAAATTCTACCAAATACCTAGGAGTTACAATTACGAACAACATAGACTGGAGAGAACACGTAGATAATATTGTGGGGAAGGCGAACCAAAGATTACGTTTCATTGGCAGAACGCTTCGAATATGCACCAGCCCCATCAAAGAGACTGCCTACATCACACTTGTGCGTCCTCTCCTAGAGTACCGTTGCCCAGTGTGGGACCTCACCAGGTGGGACTGTCAGAAGACATTGAGAAGGTTCAGAGAAGGGCAGCTCGTTTTGTTTTATCACGTTACAGGGTGAAAGCGTCACGAAAATGTTGCACGAGTTGAGGTTGAAATCATTAAAAGAACGACGTTATTCGTTGCGGCGAGATCTATTTACGAAATTTCAATCACCGACTTTGGCTTTTGAATGTGAAGATATTTTGCTAGCACGCGCCTACATAGGGAGACATGACCATCCCAACAAAATAAGAGAAACCTGATAAAAAAACGGAACTATTTAGGTGTTCTTTCTTCCCGCGTGCTATTATAGAATGGAACGGTAGAGAAAGGTTATGAAAGTGATTAATGAACCCTCCTCCAGGCACTTAAATGTGATTTGCAGAGTATCTATGTAGATGTAGAATGGCGCGACATGTTGCGGCAATCAGCCTGTGCAACTAGCAGCCCGCCAAGCACAGAAACGTCACGGGTTGCCCGACGATCAGACAACCAGACGACGCGTCGGAGGGAGACGCAAATGGGCATCCACAGCACAGACAGGGGGAACTACTTTCCTACCGCCTCACACGTCACCAGAGAGTAGTTGCTAAGTGTCCTGTCGTCATCGGATACTTCAGGACAGTCCAGGCAGTCCTGTGATACTTAAGCCCCGACACGGCCGAGCCGGGCAAGGGCGGTCGCAGCCAGGACGCGTATTTCCATTTCCGTGCTGAATACGAAGCAACACGGGCACCAAACAAGCACCGGGTATGTTACGCCAAATCCCTTCCAAAGACGTCCTCAGTTCGAGACGCGTATCCTCTGTCGTTTAGGGTTTATGAACCGAATGGGCGTTGAGCGAGCGTTGCAAATCCGCGTTTGTTTTCTGGGACTTTTTGTACGTGATTGATAGAAAATAAAAAAAAGTATTCAAATGTTTGTTAAGCTGGGTCATCAGCCCCTAAACAACACAAACATCCATAGCCGAGGGAGGATTCGAACCACCGACGGCGAGCGGCCGCGCGCTTCGGAGCGTTTCGCCTCAATGCGCTCGGCCAGTCCGCCGCGGCTGGACAATAAAATCCAGAGTGTTTAAGTATTTTGTTATTACATGGCACACCAATAAGATGTCACTCAAGGTGTGAGTTTATCAAATGTTCGTAAATCTATCGGACCAAACTGCGTGGTCATCAGTCCGTAGCTTACAAACTACTTAAAACTAGGTGAAATAACCTATGGACAATACACACACCCAATCCCCAGGGAGGACTCGAACCTCCACGGCGAGCAACCGCGCGCTCCGCAGCGGCGCGCGTCTATCATTCGTGCAAGGGTACCTGTATAATTTATAATTTTCGTGCAAATTGACTGAGAGTAAGGTTCGTGTTAGTGTATGGCTTTTTTTTTTTTTTTTTTGTCTGACGGCAAGCATTTCCTGTGTCTGGCGAAAGGGGGATAAACGTAAAGACTTAAACTTTATTATATTGGTTGGATCAGGATCATAAGTAATAAGGAACTATTTGCAGCTAGCGTAGTTGCTGGGCTTGAAAGCAGACGGGTACGGCTCGACCCTAAGACTACATCGAGCTCTATTTCTTATTCACAGCCGTACATGGCCAAGTACGAGTAATATCCAGCGTAAAGACGCGATTGGGATAAATGCGCGAAAAGTCGCAGACGCGAAATTAGCGCACGAACTTCAAACCTACATTTAATTCATCAACTAAATCAAATGTTTTCATTGCAAACTCATGCTCGATTAGATATATACGCCTTTATTTAGGCTATGAACATACGTTATTCACAACAGGCAAGATCTGATTTCAGAAAATACTTAGGTTCTCCTCCAGAAGGAAACTGAACAACAAATAAAAGAAATTGCACTGACGTGTTTTACCGCCCACTTTAGATTTGCTTGTAGTTTTATAATTTTTGGAAACATTTTGCACAAAATAATAAAATTGTAAATAATAAAAAATTATGGGCGATACGATCAGGACTCTACTATTGTGATAATATCTATGCACTCAACTCGTAAAATTTTGGTAGTGGCGGGTTTCGAACCACCAATCACGTGCATGGTATTTACAATCTAACGTGGTGCCCACTACACTACGGCAAACAATCAAGAAACAGTTCCTTATTTCTCTTATTATTGATGACAGTTGTTAACTGATGCTAATATGGCATTTTTAGTTGCCAGATTACCATTTATCTTACGAAGAACGACGTGTTAATTTAAGTTGGATGTAGATCGTCTCTATTTGATCCTGGTAGTTAACACACACACACACACACACACACACACACTGTAGCTCATTAAGCCGATTGCAACACATGACACATGAGTAACATTTCTTTTATTTATATCCGTACTATACTAAAATACTTTGTGTTTTATTGCCCATCCATCTCGCACAAAAACAAAAGCATAAAACATACGCGGATTTGCAACGCTCACGCAACGCCCACGCAACGCCCATTGTTTTATAAATCCGAGCACGATAGAGGATACGCGCCTCGAACTGAGCGTGCCTTTGGACAGGGAGTTGGCGTAACAAAGCCGTGCTTGTTTCGCGGCCGTGTTGCCTCGCATTCAGCACGGAAGTGAAAGCACGCCTCCCGGACAGCGCATCGCCGATGCCGCCGACAGTGGGAGGACTTCTCGCCTGGCGGTCTGACTATCGGCTGACTGTGTTTCACTTGCCGAAGTACGCAGGCTGCGGTCTTTTATTTTTTTTATTCTAATTTTTATTTTTTTTCATTAACTGTAGGGACAGCACTTCTTCTGTACTTCTCCAGACGTGGTGGACTTTTGTTTACAGTTTTTGATGAACGTTAGACTTGTAAAGTCGTTGTATACGGACCGTTTTGTACAATAAACTGTACTTTTGGCCCACTTTAGGTTACGGTAGTAACACTAAAAGTGGGCCTTTGTGATCGTCTTTCGACAGCTCGAAATTTAAATGAAAATAACGGCTTAACTATTCATCTGACACAAAAATTGAATAACCGAATTTTTAGAGGAGAAAATTCTTTACAACTTTGCTCTCTTGTGTGTGTGTGTGTGTGTTTTTCATATCTCGTAGCGTTTCTAGATATTTGCAAAAATAACGGCGATTTTGGGATGTATGTCTGTCTGTCTGTTTGTCCGTAAAGTGTTCCCTGTTGTTAAGACGAACCGTTCAACCGATCAGCACCAAATTTTACAGACATGATTGTAGGCCTCCAGAGAGCAGAGAGCAGAACCACCCTTTTAAAATTTTCGGACAAAAAAAAAACGGTATTATTACCAAAGAAAGCTGTTTGTAATATAATTGTAATTGGAAACGAACCGTTCATCTGACACAAAAATTGAATAACCTAATTGTTAGAGGAGAAAATTCTCTACAACTTAGCTCCCTTACGTTTTTTTTCATATCTCGTATCGTTTGAGGCATATTTGCAAAAATAACGGACATTTGACACCTTCCATTAAATTAACGAAAACCAGCCGTTCGGAGATGTCACGTGACATTCCTCGCCCAGAACTCTCTATGGCATACACCATCTTGCGTTGCGTATTTGATGATTTTTTTATTGTAACTTCCACGTTGTCATTCAAAGCAATGGCGCACTGCACAATTAAACAAAAAACAATTAACAAAAACACTTCGTACGTTAATTTAGTGTCTACAAATGCCATATTAGCATCAGTTAACAACGGCCATCAATACTATGAGATTAAAGTTTAAATGTTCAAATGTTTGTATAGCTTATGGGGGTCATCAGTCCTTCGAGGGGACTGAGCCGCTCCAGTCACGGTCTGCACGGGCACTACGGTCGGGGGTTCGAATCCCCCCTCGGGCATGGATATTTGTGCCGTCCTAGTTCGTAAGTAGTTCATGAGTAGTTTGTAAGTTTAGGGACTGATGACCCCATAGTTAAGTCCCATAAGCTTAACAAAGATTTGAACATTTTTATTATAACAAAATATCAACTTACAAACTACTTATGAACTAGCTAAGATTAAGGACGGCACAAATATCCATGCCCGAGGGAGGATTCGAACCCCTGACCGTAGTGGCCGTGACTGGAGCGCCTCAGTCCCCTCGGCCACCACGGCTGGCTATGAGATTGAAGGACTCATATTCTGCTTGATAGCTGTAGCATACTGGGTAAAGTATTCGACTATGACGCTAAAGGTCGGTAGTTCGAAACCTGCCACTACGTATTTATTTTTTCCTAAAAGGGTTTCAGACACTCTTATTAATTAATTTTTATTGTTTAGATTATTATTTTGGTCCAAAATGTTTGCACAAACTTATAAAACGAGAAATCTAAAGTGGACCGTAAAACACGTCAGTGCAATTTTTTCTTCTGAAGAATACCGTTTCTGTGTGCCGCCCAGCGGATTCCTCTTGGCGGGCCGCGATCTCCAGCGATGAAAGTCGATTCTGCCTTGCCTGCGCATAAGTGACGGTCGTCTTCGTGTACCGCGTAGACGTGGCGAGCGCTACATAGTACAATGTACACTTGGCCCACTGCACGACTTATGCTGTGAGGCGCGCTAAGCTGCGACTCCGGGTCACCTTTGTCGTTCGTGGAGGAAACGCAAACAAGTGCTGGGTACGTGCACAATGTCGTGAGTCGCATTATGTGCTGTCCTCCTAACACGAAGGTGGTGTGTCGTTCCAAAACGATAAAGCTCGACCACACACTGCAGGCGAAACTCGGCGAACTCTGCAGCACGAGCACCCAGTTCCCTGCCCAGTACCATCTGCGAACGTGCTTCCTTTGTTGTACATGTGGGGTGTGATGGGACGAGTGAGCCGTGCGACGCTTCAAACCGAAACTTCCTCCAGAAGTACGTGGGTGGGTGGAGACGTCATGGAATAGTGGACGAGAAGGCGGCACCAGTCACCTTTATGACGGAACGATTGCCAGAATAGGCGCCCTTCGAGCCTGCCCCAAGCATTAATAGTAATAATTTCGTGTGGCACAGTGGCCTGGTGCTAGTCTTTCAATCGGACGCCACTTCGGCGACTTGCGCGTCCTAGTCACAGACAAAAATATACAGACGGGAAACCACCGTAAGGGCCTGGTCACATGCTCAGGGGTGCGGGGAGGGAGGGTTACCAGCAGTTCCGCAAGATGTCCCATGATGGTGCTGAGGTTATAAGCAGCCCTTTAAAACTGGCCAGAGCAGGCGGCAGGTAGCGGCTGTCCCCAAAACCACCTCCCCTCAAACGCTGGCACACCGGACACAGCCGTGGCCTCGTGGAAGGCAACGCGACGCGAGCTTTCCCCTCAGCCTCCCCTCCACACTACCCTCTGATGTACGAGAGGCACGCTCGGAAGCGCCTCTTGTGTGGTCTACCGGTACTAAGCCGGGGGGCCGCCTGATACCTGCTGGCATCTTACGGGCTATGAGGGGAGCGTAGGACAGAGGTTTAGGGGGGGGGGCTTCTTCTCTCTATATGTTACTCTGTCCCCTAGCCTAGCCCAGTTATCCAATCGGGGAAAGGGGACCTACAGCTTAACGTGTCGTTTCTGGGGACTCCTCACATCGTTGAAAGGTGAATGATGGGTTAAAGTGCAGACTGAAAAAATCCGAGGTCCGACGGAATTTCAAACCCGCGACGCTTCGGTTTCCAGTCGAGAACTTTACGTCAAGGCCACCGCGCCCGACACGGTGATGCTCCGGATAAGGAAAAGACTCGGCCAGAGCTGCGTATGTGGAGCTGAGGTGCGCACTGTGGAGGACGTAGCCTTCGAGTGCTCCGAACACGCGCAGATTGCCTCAGAATTGAGGCAAACCATCGCAACCAGAAATACTTCGTAATGCAGAGTTACCGCATAATTTTGACGAGCTAACAGTAGTAATCTCAAGTCGTGCACAGCACTTATATAGACGACAATTATTGCATCTCAAAAATTAGGTGAGAAAAGCCGAGTGTGCCAATGAAAGTTGGTTCACCCTGGCAGCACCTGCTGTGATGTACCCGGCTAGACAAGATCGATACGCGGATCTGGTTGGCTGTGTCGGGCCTATGCGCAGGTTGATCAGTTCACCAGACAAGTCATGAAGAACTGGGGAATGAGGAGCTGGACGACTTCCCCACCTTGCGCAATCCAGGGTTATGGAGAAGTTAGTAGCTGATCGTTTGTCACCCTATTGTCTCACCTGGACTTGACAAAAATGTAGACGTGCTCTAGAAGTAGGTAATAGTTATTAGAGTACCGTAGTAGTAGTCAATAGTTGATATCTGCGTTTTTGAGCTAACAAACAATGTTATTGGTGAATTGAGCAGTGGATAGTTAGGGAATAGAATCCACCCACGTCCTCGCCGTTAGGGACGGGTACTGGCCTTCAAGACTTGCTAAGTGCAGTTGTGGGAAGGTTTATATTGGAACAACTAAAATATCAATACTCGCCTAACGGAACATAAGAGAAACTGTCGAGTGGGACACACGGACAAATCAGCCGTAGCAGAACATGTTTTTGAAAACGGTGACCACAAAATAAAATTCAGTGAGACAAGCGTGCTAGCTATGACATCGCATTATTATGCACGTATGAATAGAGACGCTATAGAGGTTTTTAAACACCGCAATAATTTTAACAGGAAGGAAGAAGGCTTGAAGTTAGACAAGATATGGCGGTCTACTTTGTACCAAAGATGTGACAATCGATCACCTTTGATCGAGAGTACTGACGCCAGCCAGAGATAGTTTTACTGTTGACATCACGTGACGAGTGGTGGCGCCCTCTATATATGCAGGATCTCCACGGCCCAACAGCCAGTCGTCGACTCACCTCAGAAGATGTTGCCCGCAGCCGGCAACGAAACGTCAGGGGAAGAAATTTCTACTGTTCGACCACGACCTCTCAGCCCGGAAGTTTTAATTACTGAAGACGCCGGCCGTGAAACCCTACACGTTATGATCAATTTGAGAGTGATTCTTTGCCGTTTCACTCACAGCACTCAATAACACAGTATAGTTGTAAAAATAATACTTTATTTATACTCATTGTAAAGGAAACAGATAACAAATCGTGGAGTTGGAAAAAATGTCTACCGCCTCAATGCCCGTCTTCTCACGAAATGTGTTCCATTACTGATCCTGATAGCGTAGGTAATTTTTCTGTGCTACCACCAGATGGTAGCATAGAAACAGTATGCTTTGCAGTAGGTTTTCTCACGATCGCCAACAGATGGCAGTGAGTGTTAACAAAGCTGTTGCAATGGAAACTAGAGCTGTGACAGTGGCGAAAAGATGCATATCCGTATGTATCCGTTACTAAAAGAAACAGTACTCGTTACAAATGTGGCATTACTTGTTACTCACGTTACCAATATTCCATTTATTGACATCATTATAAATTGAATGTACATTCTGGCAATAGCTACGTAACCCACTGAAAGTTCCACAGTGCATGCGCTGTCGGTCCTGATATGCACGCTCCTTGCTTCAAATCGGTAGGTGTGAATGTCTGCAGATGCGCTGACGCATCTTTCAGTCTAAGCCATATTCCCTAGATCATAGGGATGTCAAATTTCTGTGATATGCAAGTATAGTAAGTAACAGTTTTTTCTGATTTCTATTTCACAGCGTTTTAGACAATAGGCTGGGTATGACGCATATTTCAGGCATAACGATTATGAATTTTTAATTTATGATGCCACATTGTCTATAGGTTTACATGTATTCTTGAGGAAGACGGATTTATATCTGTCGAAACCGTGGTCAAAACTTTATTAAACAACTATTATTGCACCGAGCGAGGTGGCACAGTGGTAACACACTGGATTCGCATTCGGAAGGATGGTGGTTCAAATCCACCTCCGGCCATCCTGATTTAGGTTTTCCGTGATTTCCCTAAATCACTCAAGGCAAATGCCGGGATGGTTCCTTTGAAAGGGAACGGCCGATTTCGTTCCGCATCCTTGCCCAAATACTTCGAGCGTAAGCTCCGTCTCTAATGACCACGTTGTCGACGGGACGTTAAATTCAAAGCTTCCTTCCTTCCTTCCAACTATTATTGCAACTGGTTGGCTGCTTATTAATTTGTATTCGTTAGTCAGTACCGTATACACACGATTTGCTACGGCTCTAAAATAGAAAGGCAGATACGGCGATCATCCTTCCCTGTACCCTAATTTCTTTTCTCGAAAGTGTGTATTGGGGAAAGCGTCCGTTGTCACTTGAGCACGGTGTTATTTCGATAGCGCACGTGTGCCCTTCTGCTGAGTAATTAGGTTTACCGCTCTTTTGTCGCCAGAGAAGCGCCTCAGGAGGAGCGGCCGCACAGTCGTAATTGTCTGCTCGAGGAGGAGGAGGAGGAGGAGGAGGAGGAGGAGGGTCTCCAGGAGGGAGCAGGTGGGAGGGGGGGGGGGGTCCGGCACCTGTTGTGGCAGAGGACTGCTCACCGCGGCGCTGTGGCTGAACGTGCCGGCACTAGCAGCGTGGCAGCTCACACCCAGCACGCGCTACACATCACACGACACACGACTCGTACCGTGTGGAGCACACACGAGGGGTGGTCACAGGGCAGCCGTCCCCCGTCTCAACTATTTGCACTTTTTTTGCATCACTATCCTCATCATCATTAGAGACTGATTATGCCTTTCAGCGTTCAGTATGGAACAAAGTACCTCTAATAAAATTCCTCCGTGATCCCCTATTCTACATCCACATCTAAATACGTACTCCGCATTCCACCGAAAGTTGCGTGGCGGAGGGTACACTGTACCACTACTAGGCATTTCCTTTCCTATTCCATTACCAAATAGAACGAGGAAAAAAAAGAATGCCTACATGCCTACATGCATTTCTCTTACCTTGTCTTTGTCATCACTACGCGAAATGTAGGTAGGCGGCAGGAAGGTCGTACTACACTAAGCTTCAAATACCGGCCCTCTAAATTCCCTCAACAGAAATTCACGAAAAGAACGTCGTCTTTCCTCCAGCGATCCCCAGTTGAGTTGCCGGATCATTTCCGCGAAACTCGCGCATTGGTCGAACCTACCAGTAACAAACCTAGCTGCTCGCCTCTGAACCGCCTCTATGTCTTCCTTTGAATTGATCTGCTGCGGGTCCCAAACACTTGAGGAATACTCTAGACGTCGTTGTACGAGCGTTTTATACGCAATCTCCTTTACAGATGAAGTACATCTTCCCAAAATTCTTCCAATAAACCGAAGTCGGCTGTCCGCCTTACAACTGTCCTTACATGTTTGTTCCATTTCAAATCGCTCTGCCATGTTACACCTACACATTTGAACGACGTAACAGCATCAACAATCTCACTATTAATGCTGTATTCGAACATTATGGGATTGTTTTTCCAACTCATGCGCATCACCCAACATTTTTTCTACATTCAGAGCTAGCTGCCATTCTTCGCACCAACTAGAAATTTTGTCTGAGTCATCCTGTATGCTATTGCAGTCAATTAAAGACGACACCCTCCCATACACCACAGTATCATCAGCAAACAGCAGCAAATTACAAGTTTCTTTGATTATCAGATAATTTATATACATAAAAATAATACCGGTCCTATCACACTCCCCTGGGGCACGCTTGACGATACACTCGTCTCTGATGAACACTCGCCGTCGAGAACAACGTACGGCGTTCTATTACTTAGGAAGTCTTCCAGCCAGTCACAAATCTGTGAACCTATTCCATAAACTCGTATCTTCGTTAGCAGTCTGCAGTGTGGCACCGCGTCGATCGCCTTTTTGAAGTTCAGAAAAAAAAGACAATCCGCCTGTTGCCCTTCATCCATGGCTCGCAAGATGTCATGTGAGAAAAGGGCAAGCTGAGTTTCACATGAACGATGTTTCCTAAATCATGCTGATTCATAGAAAGAACCTTTTCCGTTTCAAGGAAATTTACTATGCTAATATTGATGCCTCGTCTGATGTTATACCTTTACTTCAAAATCTTTCTTCACCGAAACTAAGTACTTTCTCCTTGGTCTACCTCAGCTCCTCTTACCCTCCACTGACGACCTCATGAGTCTCTTAGGTAACCTTGCTTCTCCAATGCGTGTAACATGACCCCAACATCTCAGTCTGTTCTCTCTAACTGCTTCATCTATGGTGTTCATTCCCAGTTTTTCTTTGATTTCCTCATTATGAACACCATCTTGCTATTGTTCCCATCTATTAGTACCTCCAACCATTCTTGCTACTCTCTTATCTGTAGTCTCTACCTTATGAATACGGTAACCTATATCCACCCAACTTTCACTCCCATACAACAACGTTGGTCGAAAGATAGAGCGGAGCACTGCTAACTTAGTCTTGGTACATACTTCCTTCTTGAGGAAGAGAGTAGATCTTAGCTGAGCACTCACTGCATTAGCCTTGCTGCACCTCGATTCCAGTTCTTTCGCTATGTTGCCATCCTGTGAGAAAATACATCCCAGGTACTTGAAACTATCTACCTATTCTAATTATGTTCCTCCTATTTGGCTCTCAATCGGTTTAAATCTCTTTCCCACAGACATTACTTTCGTTTTGGAGATGCTGATCTTCATAACATAATCCTTACACCTCCGATCGAGCTCTGAAATATTAGTTTGCAACCTTTCAATGGAATCTGCCATTACAACTAAGTCATCCGCATATGCGAGACTGCTTATTTTGTTTTCTACTATTTTAATTCCGCCATGCAGTCTACCGTTTTCAACATATGATCCATGAATAGTGTCAACAACAGTGGTGACCGATTACAGCCTTGTCTTACCCCTGAAACTACCCTGAACCATGAGCTCAATTTGCCATACACTTTAACTGCTGCCTGGCAGTCTACGTAAAGCCCTTTAATTGCCTGCAGAAGTTTGCCTCATATACCATAATCTTGTAGAACTGACAATAGCTTCCTCCTAGGAACACGGTCATACGCCTTTTCTAGATCTATGGAACATAGATACAATTCCCTGTTCCACTCATAGCACTTTCTCATTATCTGTCGTAAGGTAAAGATCTGGTCCTGACAGCCTCTGAGAGGCCTAAACCCACAGTTATTTTCATCTAACTTGTCCTCAATTATTACTCGCACTCTCCTTTCAACAATATCTGAGAATATTTTGCCTACAATGCTAATTAAAGAGATACCTCGATAGTTGTTACAGTCTTTTCTGTTTCCATGTTTGAAAATTGGCGTGATTACCATTTTCGTCCAGTCAGACGGGACCTGTCCCGATTGCCATGCCTTTTCAATTATCCTGTGTAACCATTTGAGACCTGATATTCCACTGTATTTGACGAGTTCAGGCTTCATTTCTTCCACCCCAGCCGCTTTATTGCATTGCATTCTACTGACCATTTTCTCCACTTCCTCAAATGAGATCCTGTTTCCATCGTCGTTACTATCCCATTCTACCTTAACATCTGACACATTATTGAACGTTCAACCTACATTGAGAAATTCTTCAAAATATTCTATCCATCTGCTCAAGGCATCCACAGGATTGACTAGTAGCTTTCCTGACATATCCAAAACACTTGTTAATTCCTTCTTCTCTCCCTTTCAAAGATTGGTAATAATGCTCCAAAATGGTTTTCCCGCAGCTTGACCCAGAGTTTCCAAGGTCTTCCCATGCTTTCTGCTACTAGTCTGCAATTATCCGTTTGGCTTTGTTTCTTTCTTCAACATAACTTTCTCTGTCTGCCTGATTTCTAGTATGGAGCCATTTTTGAAATGTCTTCTTTTTCGTTTTACAGGCTGCCTTGACTGTGTCATTCCACAGAGCTGTCTGCTTCTTCCTGCCTTTACACACTACTGTTCCAAGACATTCTCTAGTAGTGTAGTGTAGCACTAGTGTATCCCTGTACTTTGACCATTCCTCTTCCAGTGACTGTAAATCATTACATTCAACTAACTGGTACCTTTCCGTGATCATTGTTATGTATTTGTGCCTAAGTTCCTTGTCTTGCAGCTTCTCCACTCTTATCCTTCTACATATGGACCTGACTTTCTGCTCTTTTGGCCTCTCAAAACCATTTCACTGCAGATTAAATAATGATCAGTATCATCAAAGAACACCCTGAAAACGAGTGTGTCCTTGACTGTCTTCCTGAATTCCTGGTCTGTTTTTATATAGTCAATGATAGATCTGGTTCCCCTTCCTTCCCTAGTATAGCGGTGAATGTCCTTATGCTTAAAGAAGGAGTTTGTGATAACTAAACCCATACTGGAACAGAAATCCAGAAATCCAAGAGCTGTTTTCCGTTCCTGTTGGTCTCCATATCCCCTCCAAACTTACCCATAACCTTCACAGGGTGAGTACACTGCCGCAATCCTAATTTTCTTGCTAGAGATGGCCAAATCTATGCACATTAGTCGTTCGTTTACATACCTTATTGCAATTATGCTGGGTTCGATTGCTTTCCTGATGTAAAACACTACAGCCCACTGTGCTCTTCCATCTTTGACTCCTGACAGGTAGACCCTGTATTCTCCAACTTCGTCCTCTTTCTCTCCCCTTACTCTAACATCACTAACAGCTAAAACATCTAACCCCATCTTACGTGAAGCCTCCGCCAGCTCTGCCTTCTTCCCAGTGTAATCCCTATTGATATTAATAGTCCCCATCTCATTCCAGATCGTTTTCCAAGTCGTATTGGAGGAGTCCCTGGTCTGTCAATTAGAGGTGGGACTCCATCACCTCCAAAGGTCAGAGGCATTTTGCTCTGATAGTTGCCACCATGATATTGGAGTACCTTGGAAGCAGGTTGCTAGCCTTACTTGCCCAGGGCCCCGCTGGATTTTACCCCTAACGGTTGAGGGACTAACCGGTGGTTTTGGTAGTCTTTGCTGTCTGAGCACAAAGGTGGCCACGACTCAATATATCGGAGATGCCCAACCTTATTTCAGAGTAACTGATATCCCAACTATGAGGACCACTTACTTGGCCACTCATACGTTGCCCATGGTTCATGAACTACGACATGACCACAGGAACCCACACATTTACTTGGCATACAATGGAATGTTTATACATTCATATGATTTTTAATAACTTTCATTCTTCATTATGACTGAACGTCTAGTTTCATAACATTGCAAAAACTGTATTTCCACAAACATTTCCGTGAAATTGAAAATAGATCAAGCAAGGGCACGGTTTAGCAAATTAGCTTCGTTTGACAACAGAATAGAATAGATTGTAGCTTCATACTAATATGGGGACTGTGTCAACGGCTGGTTGAAATTATGGTCGAAGTATGTTAGAAATATATAAACTAACAGCCGTAGCAATAATGATTTTATTATCTGGCAACCAGTTCCAGCCCCTCATCAGTGCCATCTTCAGGCACTAAATGAATAGAACAGATAATCAGCGGTCAAATCTGTAAATACCATTACATATTGCATCATATAAAAAGTACGGAACAAGGAAAAACAAAAATAGACATAGAGGGCCCTGAAGTAATATAATGGTCTAACGAATGGCATAAAATAAATACAAGAATTTACTTAAATGACATAGAGATGAAATTACAGATGGACGTAACTTCTATAAGCAATGGTGCTGATTGTCAGGTATTCAAATATTCATTTATTTATTTTTATATTTGAATTTATTTATGTTTATTTTATACTTAAATTTGAATGTATGGCAATCAACACCATTCCTGCTAGAAGTTACGTCCTTCAGTAATTTTATCTCTGTCATTTGAGAAAATTCTTGAATTTATTGTATGCCATTCATTAGACCATTTAATTACTTGAGGGACACCAATGTCTATTTTTGTTTCAGCTTTTTCTTCACTTTTTGTATGATACACTGTATAATGGGATTTAGAGATTTCACTCCTGATTGTTTGCTCTATTTATTTATAAGACCTGAAAATGGTACTTATGCTGAAACTGGTTGCCACATAAAAAAATCATTATTATTACGCCTGTTGGTTTATATATGTTAATATACTTTGATCATAAGAGAATAGAATAGTCCCAAAGTCAGTATGGTTGTTCAGAAACTCGAGAACGTAAACATGTTTTAAGAGATTTTCGTTAGATGTTGATTGGAAACACGAACGTTGCGCGAAATGAAAGGATCACGGCATGTCACATCCTTTCGTAATAATTTAGTCGACCAGAATAGCTCTCGATAGTGAAAATGTCCTTTTATAGTAATAAATAGTTGTCGTTCCGGGTTTACTATCTTTCAATAAGGCGTCCAGAGAAACACTTGGCTGCTTTAAGATCAGAGAATACGTGCTGTTTCCCCCTTCTGCAGACTCTCTGTTGTGTGGCACACTCACGCGATATATTCCACGAATTTAGAAGGTTCACCTGCCTGCCTCTATTCACACATTTTGAAGAAACTTAAAAATAAAAAGTTGAGACCCAACCCGGCACCAACCCTTATCACGTCGTTACCGAAACTAACTTATACACAACTTATACTCTACTCTGAAATCTTTCAAATGTTTGTTAAGCTTAAGGGACGCAACTGCTAAGGCATCAGTCCCTAAACTTATAAACTACTAATGAAGTACCTTATACAAAAGTGAAGACAAACATCCGTGCCCGAGGGGGTGATTCGAACCTCAGACGGGGAACGGCCTCGCGCATTGGAGCATACCGCCTCAATGCCCTTGGCCACTTCGCCGCGGCTGAAACGTTTCCCAATCGTTTTCCTACGGCGAACTCAGGGGAAATATTTCAGCATTTTAACCGTCCGTGTTCCTACTTCTTCGGGCACAGTTTGAGCCAAATATGTTACATCCATCTCATGAGCACCCCTTGTCAGTAAGCTATAAATGGTAAAACATAAATATAGAGCAATGTTCACATACAGTTTTGCATCTTTCGAAAATCGGAAAAAGCTTACTTTTTTTATAGATGTCTGAACTATTTCGGCAATTAGGATTGAACACAGCCATTATCATGAGTTTCCTGCTATATTAGCAGCAGGTCCTATGAACTTCCATTTGCTACGATCCACTGCTGCCCTCTTAGTTTTGCTGTGGGTTAGACAAGGCTGATATATACTTAGAAGATTTGATTGACCATTGCCTCCTATATGGCAAGGGCGGTAAAAATTTCAGGGAATGTGGTGTTCGACTTTTGCTGAGCACATGGTCATTCAGGTAAAACATGAAAAAGAATTCACATGTTTGTAAATCTACCGGACCAAACTGCGTGGTCATCAGTCCGTAGCTTACAAACTACTTAAACTAAGGTAAACTAACCTAAGGACAACACACACGTCCATGCCCCAGGGAGGACTCGAACCTCCGACGGCAATCAACCGCGCGCTCCACAGGAAGGTGCCTTAGACCGCTTGGCTACTCTACCTCGGCTGAAAAAGAATTACACGACATAGTGGATACCATTCAAAATGAAAGAAATAATAGTAATCATCATCATGTTGGACAGTTTCCATCCTATGGCGGGATCTGCCTCGAACATCAGCCTCGTCACCATCGCTCCACCTTCACCTTGGCCCAGTCTTCTCCTTTCTTCTTTACACCTTCCGTCCTCCACTCCTTTCACTCATCTGTCTCTCGGTCTCCCTTTTGGTCTCTTTCCCTCGAGTTTCATCTCGTGTATCCTCCTTGGTATCCTCTCCTCATCCATTCGCTTGACATGCCCTTACCACCTCAGATTTGATTTCTCTATCTCCTCATTTAATGGTTCCACCTTCATTAACCCTCTGATCCTTTCATTTCTTAACCTGTCTATCTTTGTCACTCCAATATTTTCATCAAGAATTTCATCCCACTAACTTGTAATTTGGTCGCGGCGAAGCGACCGAGCGCACTGAGGCGCTATGCTGCGATGCGCGAGGCCATTCTCCGTCGGGGGTTCGAATCCCCACCTCGGGCATGGATGGTTGTGCTGTCTTTAGTATAAGATAGTTCATAAGTAGTTCGTGCGTTTTGGGACTGATGACCCCGCAGTTAAGTCCCATAAGCTTAACAAACATTTGAACATTTGAGCTTGTAATTTGCTTTTCTCTCTTTCATTCATAACACACGTTTTGGATGCATATGTCAGGATCGGGACATAGTGTGACCGGTATATAACTTTGTTACTGCTTCGCGGTACATCCCTGCTCTACACCAGGCTTCCGAAAATCTTCCGAAATCGAAATAATTATGAAATGGAAATGAATACCCAGAAAACGAAAGCAATCCTGCTAGGAGCAAATCAAAAGGTAAAGATAAAGTTAATAATAATAATTTCGTGTGGCTCATTGGCCTGGTGCAAGTCTTTCAATTGGACGCCACTTCGGCGACTTGCGCGTCCCTAGCCTACCCCAGTTATCCAACCGGGGAAAGGGGACCTACAGCTTAACGTGGAATACGAACCACGTGTCGTTTCTGGCGACTCCTCACATCGTTGAGAGGTGAAGGATGGGTTGAAGTGCAGACTGAAAAAATCCGAGGTCGACCGGGTTTAAAACCCGCGACCCTTCGGTTTCCAGTCGAGCACTTTACCCCAAGACCACCGGGCCCGACAAGATAAAGCTGAATGGACAGGAATGAGCACAACTTTTCATCTACAGGTAAGCCCAGAATCTGAAATCTACAATTAATAAAATGAACAAAACATTTAAACTGGGATTTCGCTTGAATCCAAGCCCGTATTACTCGATTTCAATACGGTAAGACTTGGTCTGAATATTACAGAACTATCAGTTTAATAAGTCATGGTTGCAAAATACTAACACGAATTATTTACTGACGAATGGAAAAACTTGTGTAATCCGACCTTGCGAAAGATCAGTTTGGATTTAGGAGAAATGTAGGAACACGGGAGGCAATACTCACATTACAACTTATAAGATAGGCTAAGGAAAGGGAAACATACGTTTTTAGCGTTTGTCGATTTGGAGAAATCTTTTGACAATGTCGACTGGCATACACTCTTCCAAATTCTGAAGGTAGCAGGGGTAAAATATAGGGAGCGAAGAGTTATATTCAACCTATACAAAAACCAGACAGCGGTTATTAGAGTCGAAGGGCAAGAAAGGGATGCAGAGGTTGGGAAGGGAGTAAGACAGGGTTCTAGCCTTTCCCCAATGTTCTTCAATTTGTACATTGAGCAGGCAGTGAAGGAATGGAAGGAGAAATTTGGAGAGGGCACTAAAGTGCAGGGAGAAGAAATAAAAAGTTTGCGGTTTCTCGATGACTTAGTAATTCTGTCAGAGACTGCAAAAGATCTGGAAGAGCAACTGAATGGAATGGACAGTGTCTTGAGAGGAAGATATAAGATGAACATTAACAAGAGTATAACGAAGATAATGGAATGGAATGTCAGAAAATCAGGCGATGCTGAAGGAATTGGATTAGGTGACGACACAATATAAATAGTAGATGAATTTTGTTATTTGGGTAGCAAGATAGCTTCTGATGGCCGAAGTAAAGAAGATATAAAATGCAGAATGGCTCTGGGAAGAAAAGAGTTTCTAAAAAGCGAAACTTGTTAACATCCAATATTAAATTAAATGTTAGGAAATCCTTTCTGAAAGTATTTGTCTGCAGTGTAACATTGTATGAGAGTGAAACGTGGACGATAAGGAGTTCAGATAAAAAGACGATAGAAGCTTTTGAAATGTGGTGCTTCAGACGAATGATGAAAATTAGATGGGTAGATCACGTAACTAATGAGGAGGTGCTTAACCGAATCGGGGAGAAAAGGAGTTTCTGGCATAACCTGACTAAGATAAGGGATAGATTGGTTGGACACATTCTGAGACATCAAGGAATTGTCAACTTAGCATTAGAAGGAAGCGTGTGGGGTAAAATTCGTAGAGGGAGACCGAGGGACGAATACAGTAAGTAGACTCAAAAAAATGTTCAAATGTTTGTTAAGCTTATGGGACTTAACTGCGGGGTCATCAGTCCCTAAACTTACAAACTACTTATCTACTACCTTATACTAAGGACGGCACAAATATCCATCCCCGAGGGGGGATTAGAACCCCCGACCGTAGTGGCCGTGCAGACCGTGACTGGAGCACCTCAGTCCCCTCGGCCACCGCGGCCGGCAGTAGATTCAAAAGGATGTAGGTTGCCATACGTATTCTCAGATGAAGAGACTTGCACAGGACAGGGTAGCGTGGAGAGCTGCATCAAACCAGTCTGCGGACTGAAGACCACAACAACAACAACAACAAGATTTGGCAATACACACCAAATTTCGGCGCGTAGATTGCTGCGGAGTTTTCTTTGTGTGTACTCCGTGTTCTGTGGCTGTGTCACGAGCTACAGAGGGCTTGCATGTATTTGATTATGCAGTATTGACCCACATGTGGCAAGGACTGCGGCCGCCCCAGAGGGTCGCCTCGACAGGCCGACCCGCCCAACACGAGTGTAGGGTGGGAAGTATCCTGCGTACGGCAGGCGCGCTCTCAAGGATCTGGCAAGGTGGGAGTAGAACCAGCGTCGAACATACAGAATTACCAAACTGCCAGTGATTCTCTGAGTCGTACAAACATATTCAGAACGATTGTGAATGTGGATTTGGAGAGCAGCAGCACATTAAATATGCTATCGCATTTGGGGGCGTTTGTGCTGTAGCAGCCTTGAAAATTATAATCCGTAAATCTCTCACTTCGGTTTGTAAAGAATGTCGAGAAGTGAAGAATAACGTTACGAATAACAAGACGTGTTCTTTTACGGTGGTTATTAGTACCTTAACTTTGCAATATCAGTTGTTAATGAGAATCGCAAAAGCTTAACCACTACTTAATATTACTGCTGTATAGAAGTTTTCTCTAAAAGCTCCGATTGCAGTTTAATTAACTAATTCAGTACAGCCTGCTTAGTTTTGTTCTTCAGTTTTACAAAAGTTATGGACCTATGTAACAATTTTTGGCAGTGGCGTTCGCTTTAAAAAAGTGAACGGTTAGCTACAAATAAATAATATGTACGTTTATGAACTTTTGAGCAACACTCAATATCAGCACTTTACATTCTTGATATCTGACCAGCACCTAAAAATATCATGATAGGTGCACGCAAGGCATAGATGCAAGGAACAAGTGAAATGGGAGTTTATAAGGAGATTTACTACCTAGTCTCCGAGAACGTAAAAGTCGTGTGTAGTTATATAGTACACTGTCCGAAATTCGGGAAAGAAACCGTCGTGCAACTTGAAAGCACCTGCCGATCTTGCAAAATAATAAAAAAAAATAATGGCAAACGTTCATGCACAACCGATAGAAAAGAGTTACATGTTACACCTCTAACTGCCCTTCAAAGTATCCACCAGCGTTGTGTAGAACCCGTTGCCAGGAATGTGAAAAACGCAGTATACCGTTAGCAGAGCCTGTTCTGTTGATGGTGCAAATGGAGCGGTCTACTGTCTGTCGAATCTCAGGAACAGTTCTGAAGCGAATGCCACGAAGTGGTTCCTTCATCTTCGGAATCAAATCAAAGTCACAATTCATGCGGAACCAATCATGACGCAATTTTTCGCATGCCCAGGCGTACCTTCAGGATGCGTAGCACAGTCGTATGCGCTAGTTCGGTTTCGTGGACGAGCTCACGAATCGTTTGGCGTCGATCACTGTCCAGTGAAGCGGCAACAGTATGCACTTCTTCTTCAGAGACGCTACGACCACCTGGCCGGTGCATGTCTGCCACAGGTTGCCGACCTCCGTTGAAGGCTTTTACCCCACTGTCCTGTACGGCAATGCCGATTCCCCACACGCCTATTGAAGACGTTGATGACTCTGTCATGCTGTACGACCTCTGGCAAATCATTCTCGAACTAACTCCGTTGCTCCAGCTTCGAAAACATAGTGACACTGTTACGTTAGCCGGCCGCGGTGGCTGAGGGCACTAGGGCGCTTCAGTCACGGTCTGCACGGCCACTACGGTCGGGGATTCGAATCCCCCCTCGGGCATGGATATTTGTGCCTTCCTAGTTCGTAAGTAGTTCATAAGTAGTTTGTAAGTTTAGGGACTGATGACCCCGTAGTTAAGTCCCATAGACTATACAAACATTTGAACATTTGAACTGTTACGTTAATCCGATCGCTCACAAGTGACTGTTTTTCCCTCGATTGTGCGCACGCCGGAGACTTGGGACGGGCGAGTCCATTTGCTCGGAGGTAAGGTAGGTATGTCAACAACGTGTGCTATCAGCGGGAACAATAGATTCCCTTGCATAGTGTCTCCACAGCAGTGTTGCCTCTATTTAAGTTGCAACCTTCGTATAATGGCAATCACTTCCTTTTTGAATTTGAAAACATCAGGAACCCGCAAGGAAATACATTACGACTTTTCTTAGAAGATAGGTTAAGGAAGGTAGCAGGGCTAAAATATAGACAGGAAAGAGTTATATTCAACTTTTTCAAAATCCAGACAGCAATTATTAGACTCCAAGGGGATAAATGGGTCGCAGTGGTTGACTAGGGAATAAGACAAGTGTTGTAGCGTTTACCCAATGTTGTTCAATCGGTACCTCGAGCAAACTGTGAAGGAATGCAAGGAGAAGTTTGGAGAGGGATTTAAAGTCCAGGGAGAGGCAATAAAAACGTTGGGGTTTGCTCATAACATAGTAATTCTTTTAGAGACAGCAAAGGACCTCGAATAGCAATTTAATTGAATGGGCAGTGTCTTGAAAGGAACATAAAAGATGAACATTCACAAGAGCAAAATGAGGGTAATTGAATGTAGTGTCAGAAAATCAAGCGATGCTGAAGGAATTAGATTAGATAATCAGTCGATAAAAGCAGTAGATAAGTTTTGTTATTTGGGTAGGAAGAAAACTTCTGATGGCCGAAGTAAAGAAGATATAAATTGCAAAATGGCTATGTAAAGAAAAGCGTTTCTAAAGAAGCGAAACTTGTTAACATCCAATATTCATTTAAATGTTAGGTAGTCCTTTCTGAAAGCATTTGTCTGGAGAGTAGCATTGTATGGGAGTGAAACGTGGACGATATGAGGTTCAGCTAAAAAGATGATAGAAGCTTTTGAAATGTGGTGCTACAGACGAATGATGAAAATTAGATGGGTCGATCACACAACTGATGAGGAGGTGCTTTACCGAATTGGGGAGAAAAGGAGTTTCTGGCATATCCTGACTAAAAGGGATAGATTGGTTGGACACATTCTGAGACATAAAGGAATCGTCAACTTAGCGTTAGAACGTTCAAAATGTTCAAATGTTTGTTATGCCTAAGGGACTTAACTGCGGGGTCATCAGTCTCTAAACTTACAAACTACTTATGAACTAGCTTATACTAAAGACGGGACAAACAACCATGCCCGAGGGGGGATTCGAACCCCCGACCGCAGCAGCCATGCAGACTGTGACTGGCGTGCCGCAGACCGCTCTGCCAGTGCGGCCGGCTCGTTGGAAGCAAGTGTGTGGGATAAATATCGTTGAGGAAGATACCTCCCTGAACCTGGCACCCCACTTAACGAAAACGCTTTTTAATTTATACAATCTTAAAGAGCTTCGTTTGTAGTTGATTATAGTACCAAAACTTTTGTTTGTAGTTTTTCGAAAACAAAATTATGGGTTACTCAAAAAACAGCCAGCACCCCACTTTTACGAAATAAAATTCTAATGAATGATATGTGTGGGGAATCGTTTGTAGTGGTTCGCAGTGAACGAATTTTCGTTTGTAATAACTTGTATATTCCACAAAACGTGTTCAAAAGGTAAGGCGCGAGGCCAATACTGCTGTGCACTGCACCCACTGGCAGCACCCCACATTCAAGAAATTTAATTATAATGCATCATACGTGTAGGAAATAGTATGTAGAGATTTGTAGTGAACAAATTTTCGTTTGTAGTAACTTTAATATCCCACAAAACATGTTCAAAATGGAAGGCGGAAGGCCCATACTGCTGTGCACTGCACCCACTGCACCCACTGGCAGCACCCCACATTCAAGAAATTTAATTCTAATGGATGATATGTGTAGGAAATAGTATGTAGAGACCTCGCGCCTTCCATTTTGAACACGTTTTGTGAGATATACGTTACTACAAACGAAAATTCGTTCAGTACAAACCACTGCAAACGATTCCCCACACAAGTCATCCATTAGAATTTTATTTCGTAAAAGTGGGGTGCTGGCTATTTTTTGAGTGACCCGTAATTTTTTTTCCGATAAACTACATACAAAATTTTTGGAACTACAATCCACTACAAACTAATCTCTTTATGATTTTATAAAGTAAAAAACAATTTTTTAAAGTCGGGTGCCAGGTTCACGGATGTGAGGAAGATCGAAGGACGAATAGTGTAAGGAGGTTCAAAAGAATATAGGTTGCCGAACTTGACCAATTATCAAAACTGTTCAAATGTTTGTAGAGGTTATGGGACTTAACTACGGGATCATCAGTCCCTAAACTTACAAACTACTTATGAACAAGTACTACTAAGGACGGCACAAATATCCATGGCCGAGGGGGATTCGAACCCTCGACCATAGTGGCCGAGCAAACTGTGACTGGCGCGCCGCAGAGTGTTCGGCCACCGCGGCCGGCTAGGAATTCTCAGATGAAGAGGCTTGCACAGGACAGGGTAGCGTTGGAGAGCTGCAGCAAACCAGTCTGCGGACTGGAGACCGCAACAACAGGTGGACTTAATTTCTGCTCTTGAAATGTTTTCGGTCGATTCGATTACGACTCTGCTGTTTCCATATTTCACTAACATGTTTTGAGACTTAAACATTAAAAGTAACACCATAAATACACAGCAACTACTTATTTTCTGCGATGCCATTTTTATGATACTCCCTACTGGCCGCTAGGAGCGCTAGTATCGCGTCAGCTGCAGGTTTTTCCTTCCTAGAGAGCTTCGCAACTGTCTGTGTTAGATTGTTGTTCAAGACGGTGTGACGGTACGCCACCGAAATGGATAGTCAGAGATTTGCTTCCCCAGCAGGGTAAATGGTCGCCCCCACCACCCCCAAGAGTAGCACTTTCATTGCTGGATGATAGTGATGCGGCCCAGTTACTCTGTTACCTAATGAGTTGCAGCCCACTCCAAAATGTCCCCGATATTCAGTCGTTCGCCGCGGTGGTTGGACGAGCGCTCTAAGGCGCCTCGCCGCTGAGCGCGCGGTTGCTCCCGTCGGAGGTTCGAGTCCTCCCTTAGGCATGGGTGTGTCTGTTGTCCTTAAATTAGTTCCAGTAGTCTGCAATATTCAACATTTTTATTTTGTTATTGCTAAACAAAGATGATGTCAGCCAAACACTGCACACGTCTGCAGTTGATCTGTAGGCGTGTATCGTTGACATCGGTTTGCAGTGGGATTTTAGAACATATACTTCACGCAAACATGCTGAACTATCTCGAACAGTATCACATATTGACCCAATGTCAACAGGGATTCAGAAAGTATCGTTCTTCTGAAACACAGCAAGCTCTTTACTCGCATGATGTGACGACTGCTATCGACAGGGCATCTCTAATCGAATCCATATTTCTAGACTTTCGGAAGACGTTTGACACTGTACCTCTCAGGCGTCTTCTAATCAAACTGCGTGATGATGAAATATCGACACAACTGTGCGACTGGTTTCTCCATTTCCTTGTCTGAAAAAACACACCTCCTAACTGACGGAAAGTAATCGAGTAAAACACATAAAACACAAGTGATATCTGGCGTTCCCCCAGGAAAAAGTGTTATAGGCTCCCTACAGTACCTTATTGTTCTAAAGGATTGGAGAAACATTGTCAGCAACTCTCATAGAATGTTCGTAGATGATGCTGTCGAAATTGGAAAATTATTTAGATAAGATACCTGCTTGGTGTAAAAATTGACTCTAAATAATAAGCGTTAAGTCATCGATATGAGCACTCAAAAAATAATACGATAAATCAGTTAAATGTAATGGCAGTAAATTCAACTGCATCCCTAGAAATTACAATTCCAAGCAACCTTAACTGAAAAGAACACTTAGAAAATATCGTACGGGAGGAGAAGCAAAAGCTACGTTTTTCTTGACACGACACTTGGACGATGTAACAGTTCTACTAAAGTAACTAAACAAACTGCCTACAAAACACTTGTGCGTCCTACTTTACAGTATTGCTGCGCATTGTGGGTTTCCCACTAAGTGGGAGTGGCGGACTATACAGAGAAAGTTCAGATAAGGGCGTTTCTTTTTGAATTATCGCGGTATAGGGGAGAGAGTGTCACGGAAATGATGCACCCATTGGGTTGGAAATGATTATTCGTCGCAGCAAGATTTATTTCCGAAATTCCTCTCAGCAATTTTGTCTTCCAAATGCGAACATAGACATGATCATCGTAATAAAATAGGAGAAAGCACATCGTAAACGGAATGATTTAGTTGTTCCTTTCTTCTGCGCGCTATTAGAGATTGGTACGGTAGAGACATATCATAAAATCGGTTCGATGAACCGTCTGCCTTGCATTTAAATGTGATTAACGGAGTATTTATGTAGATGTACTTGGTGTAGACAAACCAAATGGTAATGATGCAGTTTAGCGGACTGTGATTAAGAGGCAAAATGGTGTATGTCCATTCTACTGTGGACGTTCCGTTTGACAATTCCTCAGTCCCAGCTAGATCATACGCAGCGAACGTAGAAATGATGGATTTTCGCCGACGTCTTGTGCTGTCTTTATTGGAGAAATTGACGCTGAAACCCAACCTGGAGCACTGCGAAGCATGAGACAAGTGGACTTCATTCTGTAGTAAAAGTAGCGCACATGTCGATGACTAATGCTTTTCCAAGTTCGATACATGAAACGGCTCACGAGCTGACTACGACACAGTGGCAATCACAGTAACACAGTAACTAATCGAAAATGCAGAATTAAATTTTTAGGTGAGGTGAGAAAGTCTTTTGAGATCAAAACTGAGGTATGGCAAAGAGAGAGATTGTTTCCACTGTTGTTCAATAGTGTACTAGTAAAGGTAATCAGGGATAGGAAAAAAATAACAGAAGAAGCAGTTGATAAAATCACGATTGGACAAAAAGGAATAGACTGAGTTTTGATCATTTGGGTTTTGCAGACAATCTTGCCATATGAGCAAAGTCATCATAAGATGCAGCAATCCAAATAAATCTCTTACAAGAGACAGCTTCAAAAATAGCCTCATGTAGGCTACATTCTTGAAGAAAAAAAAAAAGAGTAAATGATATATGCTAATACGCATCAAAATACATGGAAACTGAGTATGGACAAACAGCAAAGACTAAAAATTTTAAATATTTGGATGAAATAATACTATTAAATGATTATGGCAAAGAGACTAATTTTGCAAGGATAAGAAAAATGGAGGTAGCTTTTCAACTAACCAGAAACCTGTGCAACAAGAAATCTGTTTCCATAAATGCAAAACTCTGGCACTACAACACCCTCATTAAACACAAAGAATTAGATTGATTAGAAAAGATAGAAAGGAATTAAGAAAATGTTGGGACCAAAATATGAGGACAACTAAAACTAAAGTCCGACCTACACTCTTGGAGAGGGCAATCGGGTACCGACCGGCTGCCATGTCATCCTGCATCTGAAACTGTTGACGGATGCGATATGGAAGGGGGCGTGGTCAGCGCCCCGCATTCCCTGCCGCTAAGTCAGTCTTCGTGACCGCAGCCGCTACTGCTCAATCAAGTAGCTGTAAGTTGACCTCACAAGTAGTCTTGTGTAGTTCGCGAACGAACTAGTTCGGAAGAGCGCTCCCACAGGCGAACTACGCGAACTAGTTCGCAGGTCCCTCGCCTCTTAGTTCGTCCGCTCCTTTTCCGAAGACTGACGGGGAACAGTGAGAGGACGCGAGAGCGCGCAGAATCGCGTGATTTCCTTCTGCCAGTTACCTTCATTTCGAGCTGAGATGCAGCTCAGCTGTAGTTTCATAGTTCACTGCCACAAGAAATCTACTTTAAAAATAAAGTACTACGAGTACTCTGTATGCAACGTAGATGAATACCATTGTATCACCCATTCGTGTAAATAACTCTTTTATTTGCCTAAGTATTTGATGTCAAATTACCCAAAAATACGGGTAATAGCAGACGCTTTGGCAACACTGATTCGTTATATGAAAAAGCTGTCATAAAAGATAGAGGTCTTTCAGTGGCGCTAGTAAAAGCCAAAATGAGCGGACGAACTAAAAAGAGCGGCCGAACTAAAAAGAGAGCTACCGGTCGCGAACTAAAATATGCGCGATCGGTCGTGAACTATTATTCCAAACGTATCTCGCTTCTTAGTTCATTGGATTCTTTTCCGAAGACCGACGGGCAATAGCGAGAGAACGCATAGCAGAATTAAAACTCGCGTGTTTGCCTTCTGCTGATGAGTCATTTCGAAGTGAGCGTCTGCCTGCTAGATTACATAGTTCAGTGCTACAAAATTTCTGTTTCGATGTATTCTGCACTCTGCAATATCTGACTAATAAATTCCATAATACCAAGATATAGAGATAACTCTAAACTTAAACGCGAGAAATTATCCACAGACTGTTTCTTTTGGTTTGCGTGATATCGTTAGCGGCTCAAGCAGCAAGACCATGAAGCAGCTAGGTGGGGGAACTTCTCCCTCCACCTGCATGCGCAGACCACGCCGCTCAGCCGTCACTGGGAGCGGACGAGCTAAAGGAGCGAACTAGTTCGCGGCAGGGCCGGGAACTAAAGTGAGCGTTCCCGATCGCGAACTATTATGCGCAAGTCTTCTCACAAGGGCCGATGCATCCCGCTAGACAACAGCGCTCAGCAGACTCAGACGGTGTGGAAATTGAGTCGTAGTAAACAAGTTTGTGGAAAAAATAGAGCGAAAATCGGGCACAGTCAGAAAGGGAATAGTCGCAATCTAACTGACGGCGAATGTAAAGCAGTATAATACAATTCAATTCGTTTGAACACCGCAGTTCTTTAGTGGGCAAGATGCAGTTTCGAGGAAGTATGTCGTTGCATTCCTCCGGACTTTGAGCGGTCTTGCCCGGCTTGTTATAGAGGGACCTACCCTTAGTGCCTGAATTAATTTCTACCAAAATGTAAAAAAAAATCATAGTTTCTTCTCAGCATTGGTATGTAAGACCATATGTGATATCAAATGTAATAAAAGTTATATGTAATTAGTATAACTAGGCATGTCTCAAATTTGCGACAACTGGCACTTGAGAAATGATAAGTCTACAAGCCATCATCGAATAATATTTTTTTCTTGAACCTTCTTGTAAAACATACTGTTTACATAAAATTATTTCCAGTCCATGGTGTACAGCAATCAATAAGAGTAAATATTCCTTCAGTAAAAAACCGTCTTGATTTCAAATTGTTTTATTAATTAATGACGCGTTTGCCCTTTAGCAGGCCATCTTCAGATTATCTGCGTGACAGAATTTACACAAAATTACAAGGCGGAATTACAAAATGGGTATAATGGTACATTGGCTTATTTTGTGTTAAGAAGACAGTATAGATGGTAAACAAAGCTTACAATGCGCTCTCCGTGATGTGACACCGTAAGTTGTTTTTCGGTGTTTCTATTTTTCTGGAATTTTTTGATTTCCTTGTAGCCCTACAAATGATCGGGTAGTGCTACAAGGAAATCCAAAAATTCCAGAAAAATAGAAACACCGAAAAACAACTTACGGTGTCACATCACGGAGAGCGCATTGTAAGATTTGTTTACCATCTATATTGTCTTCTTAACACAAAATAAGCCAATGTACCATTATACCCATTTTGTAATTCCACCTTGTAATTTTGTGTAAATTCTATCACGCAGATAATCTGAAGATGCCTTGTTAAGGGCGAAACGCGTCATTAATTAATAAAACAATTTGCAATCAAGACGGTTTTTTACTGAAGGAATACTGTTTACATAAATGTAAATTACATTTATGTTTATATCCAAACCTAACGCATGTGATTAAGGTTACCATAGTCATGAAATTGCTGGAAACAATTTATTTACGCAATGGCGAAGCTTGCAGTTTGCTAAAAAGCTATAGATTGACAACAATTCATTAGAACTTCAGCAGCACAAACACAGTCTGGTAATGAAGTATATTAGCGGCAAAGATAAATGGAAGAATCGGTACTTCCTCTAGTTCATTTCTTGCAAGAGTCCATGAACATGCCTAAGCGCGTGTGATGCAAGGCCCCATTATACACAAAATATATTTTCGTGTTCATTGACAGTTGTGTTTACTCTATCACATCAACAGGGTGTTACAAAAAGGTACGGCCAAACTTTCAGGAAACATTCCTCACACACAAAGAAAGAAAATATGTTATGTGGACATGTGACCGGAAACGCTTAATTTCCACATAATACGACGAGAGTTTATAAATTCACTATATGAGAATGACAGTACTTAGCCACTTGCAACAAAACTTAAAACATAATTCCAAACTTTTCTCGCTGACAACCACATCAAAATAATGAAAGAAAAAAAGTTTCTCGCTTACTACTTTTCCGCTGTTCATGGTGCAAAACTACGGCATTCGGTATGACGTTGCAGTTTATAATTTCTACACTACAAATTGTAGCACAAGGAAATTTTACAGACAGTTTACGCATATATAGTTGAATGTACCTTCGAAATTGTATGACACTACGACACGTAGTTCATAAGACATGAGCACGTAAACAGTAACGTTCATGGGAAACCGCCCCATTAGGCATCAGATTTTAATGTATTACATCTTTTCAATTATGTTTGTTCACAACGGATTTTACCGACATACAGCATCTACACAAATGAATATATAACTGCAAAATTATACAAAATTATAATTCAATAAATATGAGATCGTATATACTGCTCAAATGTTCAAATGTCAACGGCTTTGGGACTTAACTGCGGGTTCCCTAAACTTACAAACTACTAATGAACTGGCTCATACTAAAGACAACATAAACATCCATGCCCGAGGAAGGATTCAAACCGACGACATGAGAGGCCTCGCACCCGTAACGCGACGCTCCAGACCGCTCGGCTACTCCCGCGCGGCGTATATACTGCGATGGGTAAAAACCTGTTAAATTATGCAAAGTATTCGTCAGCACAAGGAAATTCCTGGAAAGCTGACATTAGCAGAGGTACCCACAGGGAGGACGGGGGTCTACATCTACATCTAAATCTACATGGGGGTACTCTGCAAATCACATTTAAGTGCCTGGCAGGCGTTATACTATTTATCATACATTCCATTCTCGAATAGCGCGCGGGAAGAAAGAACACCTGAATCTCTCCGTTAGAGCTCTGATTCCTCGTATTTTATACAGATGATCATTTCTACCTATGTAAGTGAGAGTCAACAATATATTTTCGCATTCGGAGGAGAATGTTGGCGATTGAAGTTTAGTAAGTAGACCACGCCGCAGCGATAAGCGCCGTTGTTGTAATGATTCCCATCCCAGATTCTGTATCATTCCCGTAACGCTGTCTCCCCTGTATCGTGACAATAAGAAACGAGCTGCCCTTCTTTGGACTCTTTCGATGTCCTCCGTCAAACCTGCCTGATAAGGATGCCACAGTGGGCAGCAATACTCCAAAAATGGACGGACAAGCGTAGTGTATGCAGTTTTAGTAGTTCTATTGCATATTTTAAGTGTTCTGCCAATAAAACGCAGTCTCCTGTTCGCTTTTCCCACGACATTATCTACGTGTTCTTTCCAGTTAAAGTCTGAAGTAATACTAATTCCTAGGTATTTTGTGGAGCTTACAGCCTTCACGTTTGATTGATTTATCTTGTAAACAAAGTTTAACGGATTTCTTTTCGTACTCATGTGGACGACTTCACATTTCTCATTATTTAGAGTCTATTGCCCATTTTTACACCATTTTTACACCATCTTCAGATCAAACTGCGTCACTGAAAATTCTGGTGGGGATGGGGTGAAAAATTAGTACTTTTTGTCAGCCTTGGGAAGGGGGGGTCTTTCTAAAGCAATTTACAAAACGTGAAATAAAATATACTTAATTTCAATATTAAATGGCAAAACAGGACCTAATATCGCGGGTGAGGGGGGGTGTTGTTTGCAATTTGATGGTGGTGGTGGTGGTGGTGGTGGTGGTGGTGGTGGTGAGTCTTTGGCATAGAGGAGGGGTGGAGGCACCTCTGGACAGTGGTGTTGACAACTTTGAGCCCTGAAGCGCACACGGATGTAGGCGATAGCAATAGACTGCTATAGAGTTATAAGGAAAGGAAGAGAATGAACCAGAGTACATCCAACGAATACCCGTTATTTACGACTGATCTGGCTTTTAACTTCAGGAGACTACATCTTCCAATGAGACTTGCATTTTCTATTACGATTAATAAACCACAGGGTAATCTATTCAATACTGTTGAGTAGATTTAATATGCCCACATTTCTCACGGACAAGTTTACGTCACTTGCTCAGGGGTGGCCTCACCAAAGAAATGATTCGTATTAGATGTTGGACAAGTAACAAGAAGTACTGTTTATAGTAAAGTTGTGAATTAAATGAAAGTATGAATGTTACATATCATTTTGATTTTGATTACTGTGTTTCTTTGTTTGGATACCGTATTAAAATTTTTGTATATTATGCAGAACAGCCTTGTTTATATATTCCCCGATAAATATAACATGTTATTAGAAAGAAGGAGATGGACAGAGGACAAGGAATAGGAGTACTAACTAAAGGCTTGAATAAATAAATAAATACCCGGGCAATGCCGGGTTTTCAGCTAGTTCCTTATAAAGAAGTGACGAAATCTGTCGTCCATCTTGGATTATCTTAACTAAATAAGTTTAAATAATTATATTATCGACAAGACATTTCAATATTTAGCATATTTAAAGACTAGCGCTATGACTGATGTTGGTAGAAATAAATTAATAAACGTACTAACACGTTATATTTCGGGCCCATAGTGTTAGAAATGTTGTATATTGTCATAATGGGAAAGGATAGTCCAAACACTGTAATTAATTATTTATTTATATATCACACAAGATATCTTTCGGCATTTAATGCCATCGTCAGGTGTTTCGTATTTAGAGGTTGGAAGTGCTTCAACTGACTATTTCTTAGGTGATAATTTACATATGATTTATGAAATTGTAGCCAGTTACAGCATCAGTCAATACAATGCTGTAACTGGCTACAATTCATAAATCGTATGTAAATCATCACCTAAGAAATAGTCAGTTGAAGCACTTACAACCTCTAAATACGAAACACCTGATGATGGCATTAAATGCCGAAAGATATCTTGTGTGATATATAAATAAATAATTAATTACAGTGTTTGGACTATCCTTTCGCATTATCTCAATAAACGTACTAACAGTATTACTGGAAAGTGAATTGTTGGATCTACATATGAAGTACAAAACTGTGTTTTGAAATGTGTGGTTACATCCATGTTTTCATGTATAAATTAAAATGCAGGCATTATCGAAATGAGTCAAGTGTAATTAGATCAGTTTGTGACAGAGTTAAAATCGGATTTCTGGTGCAAAATAAAGAATGTGTACGTGTTAGCAACATTTACGTTTATATTGTAAAAAGATAAAAAAAGCCAAGATCGCTGTCATCAATTTTTATTTACGACGACCGGTTTCGCTGAACCATGTCAGCATCATCTGGTCAGATAAAATATTTTACAAGGCCATAATCTTGTAATGTCAATCAGTTGTTATGTAACAATTTACAGTGCATAGGTGCACTATGTCATTATAATAAAACTGTGATAATTATGTTTTATTATAATGACATAGTGCACCTATGCACTGTAAATTGTTACATAACAACTGATTGACATTACAAGATTATGGTCTTGTAAAATATTTTCTATGACCAGATGATGCTGACATGGTTCAGCGAAACCGGTCGTCGTAAATAAAAATTGATGACAGCGATCTTGGCTTTTTTTATATCTTTTTACAATATTATAAGTGGATCGCCACCTAAAACGTAAACCAACTCAATTTACGTTTATGAAACTATCGAGATCAGTAACATTGTGGCATCACACTTTTGACCAGGTATTTACGCTGCAGTACATAAAGTGTCATTATAGCTTAGTGCAATTGATATAGTGTGTCATGTTCAAACATCTAAAAGTGTGTGGATCGAATATAAAGAAAGTATATACTCCGAAGAAGTTAGCTGATCATGACAGCTTTCTATGTCCCTCAATTTATATTACGTTAATTTACCGTAGGTATCGATTGGTTCAGTGGAAATTTACGGGTAGCTGTTGTATTATATCATATTGAGGTTAAATTAGTATCTGGATCGCCTCAGGAGGCTCTTTCTGGCAGCTGTAGTGCCACGTGGCGCTGCATATAGCGGAGGGCCCATTGTTCTTGCTGGGCCCCACAGGGGCGATTGATTCCCGGCTAGCCTTCAGTGGGGCTCGTGACCCTAGCCGAACTGAGCTTTCTGGGCCTGCATTTAATTTAGCGCAGAAAATTACAGGCCGTTTCCTTAATTAGCCGGCGGTCGATTCCCGGTAGCTGTGCGGTTAATAAATGGACGGCGGCCTCGTTAATTATGCCGACATCGACAGCGCGCGGCTTATAAACGCCGCAGTCAGAAGCCGGCGCCCCAGTCGTCTGCGGAAGCGTCTGTCTGCCGTCTGGGCTACTCGCCTCACATTCTGAGGCGTCATCTTACCCACCTAGTCCAGCAACAGCTAGAAATTTTACCACTCTCAACATTTCCACGACCTCACTGAAATGTAACATATAGTGTTTTTTTAATGTTCAAATGGTTGTACAGCTTATGTGACTTAACTACGGGGTCATCAGTCCCTAAACTTACAAACTACTTATGAACTATTGACAACTAAGGACGGCACAAATATCCATGCCCGAGGGGGGATTCGAGCCCCCGACTGTACTGGCCGTGCAGACCGTCACTGGAGCGCCTCAGTCTCCTCGGCCACCGCGGCCGGCCTAACATATAGTTGTGATATTACAGATACAGGGGAAGCTGTTTGTTTCCATCTGAAAGGCGGGTTTTGACAGGCTGTTGGGTTCCCCAGCTGGCCGCTTAACAGTTTGAATGGACAGGTAGTCAGAGTTATCCTAATGTGCTCGGAAACCGGAAGCGACTGTCTTTGATGAGCGAGGACGGCTAACCCAGATTACAACTGAATTGGTAATTGTAAAAACAACATTAGTCCAAAAAAGTAAATTTTTCAGGAGAAGTAAAAAACTGTATAGAAGCTATATAATGGACAGTAGGATAAATCCATTAATTTTAATATTGTTTGTATATGTTAGGTAAACTTTAACAATAAAACAAAGTACTTTAAATGTACCATCTTTGCATGAACGATTTTTTTTTAATTGTGCGGACTCATGTTGTTATTGCAGGATCGACATTTAGGACTGATATTTTCACACCAAGCTTTGTTAACATTACTAAAAATACTTTATTTAATGAATGTATTGTACAATATTACTTATAGGATGACTTTACACATCGTCTAATATTGTTTTACAAAGTTATTTGCAATCAAAAGAACTGTTACTGTATGCACACACTGTATGGAAATACTGAAGATAAACCTATGTAAATCGTGACATTAGGACTTGAATCTCTTATATCACCTGAGAAGACAATGAAGGATTAACATTACATAATGGTTATTTTACACCAACAATTTTTATGAATCATCTTCAGGAGTATCCATAGAAGGCCACTCAACCAACTCCAGATAAAAGGCTTTGTGCTCTTCAGGAATATACTGTATTAGTAGTCCCATATCTTTCAATTTCTTGACGTTGATTGAAACTTTGTTATTATACACCATTTATGTAGGCAACTTTGGTTCTGCCTGTAATAAGTGTCGCAATGAAAAGTTATGTTTCATGAGACCATCAATATGACTATAACACTAAACTTTCCCTGGAAACATTTCACTGTGATGGAAGCTCATAAATGAGGACACTGTGAATTTAACTTTACTTTTCTGCTCGATATTCTTCCCATAACTGTCATCAGACAATCAAGATTGTTTATAAAATTTAGGCCACCAGTTTTTGTAATCCAGTATTTCTTCCGTGTTAACAAGCTTCACTTGAAAATTTTGTGTCTTGGATGATGTCACCATGTATTCAACATATGCATACGAAGAATATATTCTGTCTTGTTTTCTTACCATTCGTTTGACACAAGCAAATGTACGATCACATGGTAATAATGAATGACCACCCACAGGAAAATGCTGGAATACATCTTTGAAACTGCTGGAACAAACATGGCAGTTAACTAACCAAACTACTGTGTTGTTCGTGTTTTGTGCAGGGCACCCATCTGAGAATAGGTGCAATTTAGTAACACTATCAGGAACCTCTGTGTTGATGTAATGAAACAAAAACGAACATACTTCGTTAGGTCCTTTGTGGCCAGTACCTTCGTGGTATAGATATAACTAGGATTTGTTGCTCTTTAGGTCTGTAATACAGAATGTACTAACGTTAAGTTGTCATAAATAAAATGCTACCTGTACTGGGATCTTAGGAATCTACAGATTTTGCATATAACCGAAACATAATCCTACCACATGCTCATTTTTTGCTCACTTCATCTTAACAGCATCCACCTTCAAATAGAATTTTTTTCTTCTACTTTTATGTACCATGAGTTCTGCTACGGCTTCACGCTTTGCAGTATCGTTCAGTGACGGACTGTTTTTTCACTGAAAGTGACTCACAAGAACAGCAAGTATCTATCTGTGGCGCCCAAATCTTAAAACGCTGGTTAAAAACCCTTAAATAAATTCCATATGATGCTTTAGTATATGGATATAACTTCATGAACAGTTCGTACATACAGGCTGTTTTTACAGACAATTCTGGATTTTAGTAATAAATATCTTAACTTGAATAATGTGATATTCTCGTAGGGAATGTGTTAATATGCCCCTCAATTTTAGCAGTACCTCCTGTGGTGTTGCGTTGGTTGAAGTAGCACATCCTCATCTGTAACATGGGCGAACGTTATTTTTCACACAGTTACAAATTCGTCACACACATTCATTTGTTATGCCAAAAAGACTACAGAATGTATTTTTGCACACTTCAACCAGCCCAGAATCTGCAGTTACCACATGATATCGATAATTTAGTGCTCTTAGCTTAGGCTCCACTCCCATGAACCACAGACATTGCCGAGGTGGGGTGGCTTGCGTGCCTCAACGATACAGATAGCCGTACCGCAGGTGAAACCACAGCCGAGGGGTATCTGTGGAGAGGCCAGACAAACGTGTGGTTCCTGAAGAGGGGCAGCAGCCTTTTCAGTAGTTACAGGGGCAACAGTCTGGATGATTGACTGAGCTGGCCTTGTAACATCAGCTAATGTGGCATTGCTACACAGCTACTGCGAACGGCTGAAAGCAAGGGGAAACTACCGTTACCTTTCCCGAGGACATGCATCTCTACTGTATGAACATATGATGGCTACCTCTCGGGTATAATATTCCGGAGGTAAAATAGTCCCCCATTCGGATCTCCGGGCGGGGACTACTCTGGAGGATGTGATCATCAGGAAAGACAATACTGGCATTCTACGGGTCGAAGCGTGAAATGTTAGATCCCTTAATCGAGTAGGAAAATTAGAAAATTTAAAAAGGGAAATGGATAGGTTGATGTTAGATATAGTGGGGATTAGTGAAGTTCGGTGGCAGGATGAACAGGATTTCTGGTCAGGTGAGTACAGAATTATAAATACAAAATCAATTGGGGGTATCACAGGAGTAGGATTGATAATGAATAAGAAAATAGGAATACGGGTAAACTACTATGAGCAACATAGTGATCGCATTATCATTGTCAAGATAGATACGAAGCCAACACCGACAACAGTAATACAGGTTTATATGCTAACTAGCTCTGCCGATGATGAGGATATCGAAGAAATATATGAGGAGCTAAAGGAAATTATTCGGACAATTAAGGGAGAGGAAAACTTAAATGTTATGGGAGACTGGAATTCGGTAGTAGGACAAGGAAGGGAAGGGAAGATAGTAGGTGAATATGGTCTGGGCAAAAGGAATGAAAGAGGAAGCCGCCTGGTAGAATTTTGCACAGAACATAATTTAGTTATAACAAACACCTGGTTCAAGAATCACAAAAGAAGGTTGTATACGTGGAACAGACCAGGAGACACCGGGAGATACCAGATAGATTTTATAATGGTAAGACATAGATTTTGGAACCAGGTTTTAAACTGTAAGACATACCAAGGGGCAGATACAGACTCTGACCATAACTTGTTGGTTATGAACTGTAGGCTGAAACTGAAGAAACTACAAAAAGGTAGGAAAATAAGGAGATGGGACCTGGATAAATTGAAAGAAACTGAGGTTCTTAAGAATTTCAGAGGGAGCTTTAGGCAACAATTGACAGAAACAAGGGAAAATAAAACGGTAGAGGAGCAATGGGTAAAATTGAGAGATGAAATAGTGAAGGTAGCAGAGGACAAAATAGGTAGGAAGGCAAGACCTACAAAAAATCCTTGGATATCACAGGAGATACTTAATTTAATGGATGAAAAGAGAAAATATAAAAATGCAGTAAATGAAACGCAAAATGGAGTACAGACGACTAAGAAATGAGATTGACAGGAAGTGCAAAATGGCTAAGCAGGAGTGGCTAGAATGCAAATGCAAGGATGTAGAAGAATGTATAAATAGGGTAAAATAGATACAGCCGACAGGAAAATAAAAGAAACATTTGGAGATAAGAAAAACAGCTCTATGAATATCAAGGACACTGATGGAAAACCATTTCTCAGTAAAGAAGGGAAAGCTGAAAGGTGGAAAGAGTATATAGAGGGGCTCTACAAAGGCAATGAACTTCGAGACAATATTGTAGGAAGGGAAGAAGATGTAGATGAAGATGAGATAGGAGATACTGTACTGAGAGAAGAATTTGACAGAGCCCTAAAAGCCCTAGGTCGAAACAAGGCCCCTGGAGTAGATGATATTCCCTCAGGGCTACTGAAGTCTCTGTGAGAACCAGGCATTACAAATCTGTTTCACCTGGTGTGTAAGATGTATGAGACAGGCGAAGTACCCTCAGACTTCAAGAAAAATGTTATAATCCCCATTCCAAAGAAAGCAGGTGCAGACAGGTGTGAAAACTACAGAACCATCAGTTTAATAAGTCATAGTTGCAAAATATTAACACAAATTATATACAGAAGGATGGAAAAACTGGTAGAAGCCGACCTCGGGGAAGATCAGTTTGGGTTCAGGAGAAATGTAGGAACACGGGAGGCAATACTCACTTTACGGCTTATCCTAGAAGATAGATTAAGGAAAGGCAAACCTACATTTCTAGCTTTTGTAGATTTGGAGAAGGCTTTTCACAATGTTGATTGGAATAAACTCTTTCAAGTTCTGAAGCAAGCAGGAGTAAAATACAGGGAGCGTTAGGTTATTTACAACTTGTACAAAAACCAGACAGCGGTTGTTAGAGTTGAAGGGCATGAAAGGGATGCAGTGGTTGGAAAGGGAGTAAGACAGGGTTGTAGCCTTTCTCCAATGTTATTCAATTTGTACATTGAGTAAACTATAAAGGAAAGCAAGGAGAAATTTGGAGAAGGAATTAAAGTCAGGGGGAAGAATTAAAAACATTGGGTTTTGCCGACGACATAGTAATTCTGTCAGGGACAGCAAAGAACCTGGAAGAGCAGTTGATCGGAATGGACAGTGTGGTGAAAGGTGCATATAAGATCAACATTAACAAGAGCAAAACTAGGGTAATGGAGTTCAGTCGAAGAAAATCAAGTGATGCTGAAGGAATTAGATTAGGTAACGAAGCAATAAAGGAGGTAGATGAGTTTTTTTACCTGGGCAAAAAATAACAAATGATGGTCGCAGTACAGAGGATATAAAATGCAGAATGTCAATGGTTAGAAAAGCCTTCTTGAAAAAGAGAAACTTGTTAACATCGAAAATGATTTTAGCCTAAGGAAGTCCTTTCTGAAGGCATTTCTATGGAGTGTTGCCTTGTATGGGAGTGAAACATGGACGATAAACAGTGCGGACAGGAAGAGGTTTGAGGCTTTTGAAATGTGGTGCTACAGAAGAATGCTGAAGACTAGGTAGGTGGATTGCACAACTAATGAGGAGGTACTGAACAGAATTGGGGAGAAAAGAAATTTCTAGCTTACCTTGACTAAAAGAAGGGATAGATTGGTAGCGCACATTCTTAAACATCAAGGAATTGTGAATTTAGCGTTGGAGGGAAGTGTGTGGGGTAAAAAACGCAGAGGAAGACAAAGAGATGGATACAGTAAGCATGGCTGGGTCTCCCAAAGACTTCAGTAGCTATGAGAGAATATAATTTACTCCAGAGGCCTTATTTCGACTTAAGTCTTTCAGTGCTCTGTCAAATTCATCTCTCAGTATAGTATCTCCTATTTCATCCTCATCTACTTCTTCTACCCTTTCTACAATATTGACTCTAAGTTCATTTCCTTCATGGAGCCTCTCTATATACCCTTTCCACCTTTGAGCTTTCCCTTCTTTGCTGAGAACTGATATCAGAGTCCTTGATATTCATAGAGCTGCTTTTCTTATCTCCAAATGTTTCTTTTATTTTCCTGTAGGCTGTATCTATTTTCCCCCTATTTATACATTCTTCTAGATCCTTGCATTTGCCTTTTAGCCACTCCTGCTCAGCCATTTTGCACTTCCTGTCAATCTCATTTTTAGTCGTCTGTACTCCATTTTGCCTGCTTCATTTACTGCATTTTTATATTTTCTCCTTTCATGGATTAAATTTAGTATCTCCTGTGATATCCAAGGATTTTTGTAGGTCTTCCCTTTCTATCTATTTTGTCCTGTGCTTCCCCTCACTATTTCATCTCTCAATGCTACCCACTTCTCCTCTATTGTTTTATTTTCCCCTGTTTCTGTCAGTTGTTGCCTAAAGCTCCCTCTGAAATTCTTAAGAACTTCAGGTTCCTTCAATTTATCCAGGTCCCATCTTCTTATTTTCCTACCTTTTTCTAGTTTCTTCGGTTTCAGCCTACAGTTCATAACCAACAAATTATGGTCAGAGTCTATATCTGCCCCTGGGTTTCTCTTACAGTTTAAAACCTGTTTCCGAAACTATGTCTTACCATTATCAAATCTATCTGGTATCTCCCGGTGTTTCCTGGTCTGTTCCACGTATACAACCTTCTTTTGTGATTCTTAAACCAGGTGTTTGTTATAATTAAATTATGTTCCGTGCAAAATTCTACCAAGCGGCTTCCTCTTTCATTCCTTTTGCCCAGACCATATTCACCTACTATCTTCCCTTCCCTTCCTTGTCCTACTACCGAATTCCAGTCTCCCATAACAATAAAGTATTCCTCTCCCTTAATTGTCTGAATAATTTCCTTTAGCTCCTCATATATTTCTTCGATCTCCTCATGATCGGCAGAGCTAGTTGGCATATAAACCTGTACTACTGTGGTCGGTGTTGGGTTCGTATCTATCTTAACTACGATAATGCGATCACTATGTTGCTCATAGTAGTTTACCCGCATTCCTATTTTCTTATTCATTAGCAGACCGACTCCTGTAATACCCCCAACTGATTGTGTACTTATAATCCTGTAATCGCCTGACCAGAAATCATGTTCCTCTTTCCACCGTACATCACTAATCCCCACTACATCTAACTTCAACCTATCCATTTCCCTTTTAATTTTCTAGCTTCCTTACCCGATTAAGGGATCTAACATTCCACGCTCCGATCCGTAGAATGCCAGTGTTGTCTTTCCTGATCATCACATCTTCCAGAGTAGTCCCCGTCCGGAGATCCGAATGGGGGACTATTTTACCTCCGGAATATTTTACCCGAGAGGATGCCATCATCATATTTTCATACAGTAGAGCTGCATGTCCTCGGGAAAGGTAACGGCTGTAGTTTCCCCTTGCTTTCAGCCGTTCGCAGTAGTTGTGTGGCAAAGCTACATTAGCTGATGTTACAGGGCCAGCTCAGTCAATCATCCAGACTGTTGCCCCTGTAACTACTGAAAAGGCTGCTGCCCCTCTTCAGGAACCACACGTTTGTCTGGTCTCTCCACAGATACCCCTCCGCTGTGGTTGCACCTACGGTACGGCTATCTGTGTCGTTGAGGCACGCAAGCCACACACCTCGGCAATGTCTGTGGTTGTATGCAAAATATCTCGTGAATGGAGTTAACGGTAAAGAGGTAATAAATCGAAACCTCAGGGCATGATGATGTGGTGTTTCATGAACCACATTGTTTATGGCTTCATATCTCATGAATTACATGTGGAACTGTGACATAGTATCGAAGGAACATTCAGCATTCAGTGCTATGCATGTATACTGTCCGTGAAATGTCTCGAGAATACAATTTACAGTGTAGAAGTAATAACATTTAACGTCATGCGAAATACCGTAGATATACATCATGAAATCGAAAAAGTAGTAAGCGATAAACTTTAGTTCTTTCATCATTTTCCTGTGGTTGTCAGTGAGAACAAGTTTCGTGAAGATTTGAAATTATGTTTAAAGTTTATTGCAAGTCGCTAGATGCTCTCAGTCTTAACAGTTGCCGAATAAAATCATACTATCACGCACCGCAAGATGGAGCATTTTTCATTTTTTATTACAACAATTATTTGAGTCGAAGGGTATCAAAGGGTCGCAGTGGTTCGGAGTAAGACAGGGTTGTAGCCTTTCCCCAACGTTGTTCAATCTATACATTGAGCAAGCTGTGAAGGAATGCAAGGAGAGATTTGTAGAGGGTATTAAAGTCAAGGGAGAGGGAATATAAACCTTGCCGTCTGCTGATGAGGATAGTTATTTTCTCGGAGACAATAAAGGACCCTGAAGAGCAATTAAATGGAATGACAATGTCTTGAAAGGAAAATTTAAGATGAATATTAACAAGACTAAAACGAGGGTAATGGAATGTAGAGGACGAAAATCATGGGATGTTGAAGTCATTGGATTAGGTAATGAGGCAATACAAGGCAATAGAAGTAGTAGGTGAGTTTTGTTACTTGAGTAGCAAGATAACATCTGATGGCCGAAGTAAAGAAGATATAAAATGCAAAATGTCTATGGGAAGAAAAGCATTTATGTAGAAGCAAAATTTGTTGACATCCAATATTAATTCAAATGTTAGGAAATCCTTTCGATAAGCATTTATCTGGATTGCAGCATTGTATGGGAGTGAAACGTGGACAATAAGGAATTCAGACAAAAAGATGATAGAAGCTTTTTAAATGTGTTGTTACAGACGAATTATCTTAGCATTGGAAGGAAATGTGTGGGGTAAAAATCGTAGAGGGAGACCGAGGGAAGAATACAGTAAGCAGATTCAAAGGATGTAGGTTGCCGTACGTATTCTCAGATGAGAAGGCTTGCACAGGACAGGGTAGCGTGGAGAGCTGCATCAAACCAGTCTGCGGACTGAAGATCGCAACATGACGTGACATTGTTGAACTAGGTATAGTTGGTGGTTTTTAACACCATAGCAACTGACTCTTGACCTTAAAGAATGTTTGCAACAAATTTGGTTGAAATCAGTCCATTAGCTTAGAAGCACATGTAGGATATTAACCGCCGTTAGTCACGACTGTCAGTGTTTATGACGTGATATCTCCTGAGTATGTGTCGTAGGTGGTTCTTACCGCGACAGCGATTGTTGCTTGATATTAGGAGCATGTGTGCCAACTTCGTTGATATCTGTCCGGTAGTTTACGGGGAGATATGGAACATACATAAACACAGTTTCATAAGCTGTATAGGTATAAACACTCCTGGCCATTAAAATTGCTATACCACGAAGATGACGTGCTGCAGACGCGAAATTTAAGCAAAAGGAAGAAGACGCTGTAATATGCAAATGATTAGCTTTACAGAGCATTCCAACAAGGTTGACGCCAGTGGCGACACTTACAACGTGCTAACATAAGGAATGTTTCCAGCCGATTTCTCATACACAACAGCAGTTGACCGGCGTTGCCTGGTGAACCGTTGTTGTGATGCCTCGTGTAAGGGGGAGAAATGCGTACCATCACGTTTCCGACTTTGATAAAGGTCGGATTGTAGCCTATCACGATTGCGGTTTATGGTATGTCGACATTGCTGCTCGCGTTGGTCGTGATCCAATGACGTTAGGGATCCCAAGGGCCTCGTATCACAAGCAGTCGAGATGACAGACAACTTATCCACATGATTGTAACGGATCGTGCAGCTATGCCTCGATCCCTGAGTCAACAGATGGGGCCGTTTGCAAAACAACACACATCTGCACGAACAGTCCTACGACGTTTGCAGCAGCATGGACTATCAGCTCGGAGACCAAGGCTGCGGTTACCCTTGACTCTGCCTCATTGACAGGAGCGCCTGCGATGGTGTACGCAACGACGAACCTGGGTGCATGGATAGCAAAAGGTCATTTTTTCGGATGAATCCAGGTTTTGTTTACAGCATCATGATGGTCGCATCAGTGTTTGGCGACATCGCGGTGAACGCACACTGGAAGCGTGTATTCGTTATCGGAATATTTGCGTACCACCCGACATGACGGTATGGGGTGCCATTGGTTACACGTCTCGGTCACCTCTTGTTTGCATCGACGACACTTTGGCTGTTACATTTCAGATGTGTTACGACCCATGGCTCTACCCTCCATTGGATCCCTGCGAAACCCTACATTTCAGCAGGATAATGCACGACCGCATGTTACAGCTCCTGTAAGGGGCTTTCTGGATACGGAAAATTTTGGACTGCTGCTCTGACCAGCACATTCTCCAGATCTCTCACCAATTGAGAACGTCTGGTCAATGGTGGCTGAGCAACTGGCTCATCACAATTCGCCAGTCACTACTCTTGATGAACTGTGGTGTTGAAGCTGCATGGGCATCTATAGCTATACACACCATACAAGTTGTTTGACTCAATGCCCAGGAGTATCAAGGCCGTTATTACGGCCAGAGGTGGTTGTTCTGGGTGCTGATTTCTCAGGATCTATGCACCCAAATTGCGTGAATATGTAATCACATATGTTGTTATTATGGTCTTCAGTCCGGAGACTGGTTTGATGCAGCTCTCCACCCTACTCTATCCTGAGCAAGCCTTTCCATCTCCTCATAAGAACGACAACCCACATCTATTTGAATCTGCTTACTATACGCGTCTCTTGGCCTCCCGCTGCGATTTTTACCCCACACACTTCCCTCCAATGCTAAATTTACGATTCCTCGATGTCTAAGAATGTGTCCTACCAAGCGATCCCTTCTTTTAGTCAGGGTATGCCAAAAACTCCTTTTCTCGCCAATTCTGTTCAGTACCTCTTCATTAGTTATGTGATCTACCCACCTAATCTTCAGCATTCTTCTGTAGCACCACATTTCAAAAGCCTCTATTCTCTTCCTGTCCGCACTGCTTATCGTCCATGTTTCACTCCCGTACAAGGCAACACTCCACACAAATGCCTTCAGAAAAGACTTCCTTACACTTAAATTAATATTCGATGTTAGCAAATTTCTCTTTTTCAAAAATTCTTTTCTTCCCATTGCCATTCTGCATTTTATATCCTCTGTACTGCGACCATCGCATGTTATTTTACTACCCAAGTAACAAAACTCATCTACCACCTTCATTGTTTCGTTACCTAATCTAGTTCCTTCAGCATCGCCTGATTTTCTAAGACCGCATTCCATTATTTTTGTTTTGCTCTTGTTAATGTTCATTTTGTACGCTCTCTTCAACACACTGTCCATTCCATTCAACTGCTCTTCCAGGTCGTTCGCTGTCTCTGACAGAATTACAATGTCATCAGCAAAACGCAATGTTTTTATTTCTTCCCCCTGAACTTTAATCCCTATTCCAAAGTTTACCTTGCTTTCCTTCATCGCCTGCTCAATGTACAAATTGAATAACATCGGAGAAAGGCTACAACCCTGTCTTACTCCCTTCCCAACTGATGCTTCCCTTTCATGCCCTTCGAGTCTAATAACTGCGGTCTGGCTTTTGTACAAGTTGTAGATAACTCTCCTTTCCCTGTATTTTACCCCTGCTGACTTCAGAATTTGAAAGAGTGTAGTCCAGTCAACATTGTCAAACGCTTTCTCCAAATCTACAAAGGCTAAAAATGTAGATTTGCCTTTCCTTAATCTATCTTCTAAGATAAGCCGTAAAGTGAGTATTGCCTCCCGTGTACCTACGTTCCTCCTGAATCCAAACTGATCTTCCCCTAGGTCAGCTTCTACCAGCTTTTCCATTCTCCTGTAGATAATTCGTGTTAAAATTTTGCAACCATGACTTATCAAACTGATGGTTCTGTAATTTTCACACCTGTCTGCACCTGATTTCTTTGGAATGGGGATTATTACATTTTTCTTAAAGTCTGAGGGTATTTCGCCTGTCTCGTACATCCTACACACCAGTTCAAATAGTTTTGTCATGGCTGGCTCTCCCAGAGACTTTAGTAGCTCTGAGGGTATGTCATCTACTCCTGGGGCCTTGTTCCGACCTAGGTCTTTCAGGGCTCTGTCAAATTCATCTCTCAGTATAATATCTCCTATTTCATCTTGATCTACTTCCTCTTCCCTTCCTACAACATCGTCTCTCAGTTCATTTCCTTTGTAGAGCTGCTCTATGTACTCTTTCCACCTTTCAGCCTTCCCTTCTTTGCTGAGAAATGGTTTCCCATCTGAGTTCTTGATATTTGTAGAATTGCTTTTCTTGTCCCCAAATGTCTCTCTGATTTTCCTGTAGGCGGTATCTACTTTTCCCCTTCTTATACATTCTTCTACAGATTTGCATTTGGCTTCTAGCCACTCCTGCTTAGCCATTTTGCACTTCCTATCAATCTCATTTCTTAGTCGTCTGTACTCCATTTTGCCTGTTTCATTTACTGCATTTTTATATTTTCTCCTTTCATCGATTAAATTTAGTATTTCCTGTGTTATCCAAGGATTTTTTGCAGGTCTTGCCTTTCTACCTAATTTGTCCTCTGCTGCCTTCACTATTTCATCTCTCAATGCTACCCATTCCTCTTCTACTGTTTTATTTCCCCCTGTTTCTGTCAATTGTTGCCTAAATCCCCCTCTGAAATTCTTAAGAACTTCAGGTTCCTTCAATTTATCTAGGTCCCATCTCCTTATTTTCCTACCTTTCTGCAGTTTTTTCAGTTTCAGCCTACAGTTCATGACTAACAAGTTATGGTCAGAGTATATATCTGCCCCTGGGTATGTCTTGCAGTTAATAACCTGATTCCGGAATCTATGTTTTACCATTATAAAATCTATCTGATACCTTCCAGTGTCTCCTGGTCTCTTCCACGTATACAACCTTCTTTTGTGATTCTTAAACCACGTGTTTGTTACGATTAAATCATGTTCCGTGCAAAATTCTACCAGGCGACTTCCTCTTTCATTCCTGCTGCCCAGTCCATATTCACCTACTATTTTTCCTTCTCTTCCTTTTCCTACTACCGAATTCCAGTCTCCCATCACAATTAAGTTTTCCTCTCCCTTAACTGTCTGAATAATTTCCTTTAGCTCCTCATATATTTCTTCTATATCCTCATCATCGGCAGAGCTAGTTGGCATATAAACCTGTACTACTGTTGTCGGTGTTGGCTTCGTATCTATCTTGACAATGATAATGCGATCACTGCGCTGCTCATAGTAGTTTACCCGCAATCACATATATTTGTCGAATAAATACTCGTTTATCATCTGCATTTCTTCTTGGTGTAGCAAGTTTAATGGCTAGCAGTGTACCTTCTATGTCGTAATTGGGGGTTGTTTGCTGGGGAAGGGGGAGCCCGAATGTTGCATTACATGCATTTTAAGACAATTAGATGCAAAAAAGGTCGAAAGAAACTGAAAAACAACGGCACCGCGGTCTTAAAGACCAAGGATACGCTTTGTGTGCCATAAGGGGGTGTACGGCCTGAAGGTTAATGCACTGTCTATTATTTAACAGTATATACATCAATAAGAGGGCCATAATTTAACCAAATTACTGTGTTAATGAACAATGTGTTGTCTGATTTAAATATAGGTTCGACATCAAACAAGACGTACACAGCTTTTAAGTTACACGGCAAAGGTATGCATGTATTGGAAAGTTGGGTGATCCTAGTGGGAGCGTCGCTTACCTTGCCGGTCCGCGCATCAGCCCTGTGGTGTTCACTGCTGGAGGAAACCGTGGCAGTGCGAGTGGCGTGGGCGAGTGACGTCGGTATTCCGGGTGCCGATATCGCACTGTGCTGAGGCCGCGGCTGCCCATCCGAGACGCTGTGGCTGCGGCTGTGGCCGTGTGGTCACGCGACCCCCTGCTGTGGCCGAGTCCCGGAATAGCCGCACAGTGGCGGCGGCATTAGTCAGCGGCCAGATAAGGCGATAACCGGCCCTCCCGCCGCTTATCTGCCTCCCTGCTCTGCATACGGCGCCTGCCTCTGCTGGACGCGAGGTGGGCTCAGCTCAGATGCCGTCGCCGATACGACCCTCACCTGGCGCGACCGGCCGAGCCGCTTCTTAAGGTATTCTGAGACGTCATTTCTCCAGCAACTGTGTCGTTTTATTATGTGGACCGTTGTCGACATACCTACCTTAGCTCCGAGAAAATGGACTCGCTGGTCCCACGTCATCGGTGGAGTACCGTCGAGGGAGACACAGTCACTAGTGAGCGAGTGGTCTAACGTAAGTGTTAAAAGTTGTACACGTGATGTTTATTGTTGCATCTATCGTTTAATCAGACAACAAAAGTACTTTATTTTAAAGTTACTCATTCGTGGTATTAGTTGTAGCCCAAATGGTTGTCATATATTCATGTTTAACAGTCAAGATCACTAAGTCATCACATAACTTCATCAAAATTTAACTAAATACGTACATTGTTCATTAACACAGTAATTTGGTTTAATTATGGCCCTGATATTGACGTTCATCTACATCTACATCGATACTCTGCAAATCACATTTAAGTGCCTGGAGGAGGGTTCATTAACCACCTTCATAACTTTTCTCTACCGTTCCATTCTCTAATAGCGCGCGGGAACAAAGAACACCTAAATCGTTCCGTTTTCGATCTGATTTCTCTTATTTTATTGGGATGGTCATGTCTCCCTAAGTAGGTGGGTGCTAGCAAAATATTTTCACATTCAGAACTAAAAGTCGGTGATTGAAACTTCGCAAACAGATCACGCCGCAATGAATAACGTCTTTCTTTTAATGATTTCCACCCCAATTCGTGCAACATTTCCGTGACGCTTTCCCCCCCGTAACGTGATAAAACAAAACGAGCTGCCCTTCTCTGAACCTTCTCAATATCTTCCGTCAGTCCCACCTGGTGAGGGTCCCACAAGGGGCAACAGTACTCCAAGAGAGGACGCACAAGTGTGATGTAGGCAGTCTCTATGGTGGAGCTGGTGCATCGTCTAAGCGTTCTGCCAATGAAACGTAACCTTTGGTTCGCCTTCCCCACAATATTTTCTATGTGTTCTCTCCAGTCAAAGTTGTTCGTAATTGTAACTCCTAGGTATTTGGTAGAATTTACGACCTTAAGGTTTGACTGATTTATCGCGTAATTGAAGTTCAGCGGATTTATTTTAGTGGTCATTTGTATTACTTCACACTTTTCTTTATTTAGTGTCAATTGCCAATTTTCGCACCAAGTAGAAATTTTGTCTAAATCGCTTTGCAGTTGCTTTTGATCCTCTGTTGACTTCACTAACCGATAAACGACAGCATCATCCGCGAACAGTCTAAGGGAGCTATTCAGATTATCTCCTAAATCGTTTATAAACACGAGGAAGAGTAGGGGACCAATAACGCTTCCCTGTGGAACGCCAGATATCACTTCTGTTTTACTCGATGACTTTATACTGTTAAATAAGAAACTTTTGTGTCTCGTTTCCGCCGGTTGTCCCGGGTGTCGGTGGCCGAGTAGAGAGAGACCGACACAGGAATAAAGGATGCACGCTTGTGCAGGTACGAAGGTGAGCAGCCAGTGGGACAGCAGAAACTAGAAACACTAGAGTAAATTAGAACGAGATATATATTTTAAAGAGATGGTACAATACTTATCTTGGAGAGCAGCAAACTAGTAGAATGTTGATACATAGTTTAGATAGAGGCCTCCTACTGCTGATTCCTAGTGCCTATCCGATAGCCAAGTCTTAACTGGTGCCTATCTGATTCCCAAGAGGCAGATGCAGCAGTTGTGGCCACGAGCGGAGTTGCAGCAGATGGCGCTCGTGGCTGACGTCGTAAGAACGCCGCGCCGTGCTTGCATGGCGGCGCGCGGCGTAAGTACGTGGCAAGCACTTCAGACTTGTGCGAAACCACAGAAACAGTGCATTAAACTGATTATGTGCACAATGGATCTTCTAACAAACCAACTGTGACAAGTAACCTGCATGAAACACTACTATACTCAAAAAATTTGACTGCGAGAAAGATATTAAAAACACAAACCATTTTCTTAATGTTTGACTGCGAGAATTTTATGCGGATCAGTACCTGATTATCAAAATTCAGTATCATACGCAATTAACTGCAGTGTTGCATAACAATCATTTACTACGATATCCATAAAGAAACCTGTTCAACAAAATTAATACTGCACTTTAAATCCACAAATAACTAATAATCAAATAAAGGAAGTGGGTTAATCTTCTAACTCCGTAAATGAAACAGGAAAGGTCAACTTTGTTACTTATTATTAATAATTACCATTACATTACCTAAATAATATAACCTTTTATAATTACATGAAATGTAATTACCTTCATTCCAGGTGTGGTACAACGTTTTCACAATAATAATACAATATATTCCAAATACAATCAAATCAACTTGCTGGCACAGCAGCCTCTGCTCTACATCGGAGCCATACACACAACTCAACTGCTCTCTAAGCGAGCCGAACCACAAGTCCGACTCTCTGTCTCTCTGCACGAGCTACATTACTAAGCGATACATAATCTTTGCCAAAGATGAAATTTCACAGATTTATGTACACATATCGATACACACAGTAGAAGCGATATTATACATTTTCTTGCAAGCAAGTTACTCGACAAAAAACAGGAGGCACAATATTAGACGTTTTCTTACAAATTCAGCAATATACATTTTCTATGGACACGTCACTATGTTTTATAAACAGGAGCAACAAGTTTTGTTCTTATTTAACCTAAATTGGCATTATATTTATATCCTACAATAAGATAAGCTTTTATCAGTCTTTGGTTTCACATGATAGCTCTTAGCCTGTGGTATAAACATACTCTTTGGTTTGTTTACACGTATAAAGACGTGGTATTGGCTGTGCTGTGGTAATGAGTGTGCAGTGTTTTTTTTTTTTAATTTTACCACTTGAAAGTCGTGGGAGTTGCTGTGGTGTGCTGATGGAAGAGTAGTGTTGTGAAATTCTATCCGAAAGCATAACACACATGTACGTAGTAAATGTGATACTCCTAACTATAAGTAACATCTTGAAGACGAACTTATATTGTAATTAATCAGTGTAACATACCACAATTAGTGTTTACTTTTTCTCGTTTCCTGTCCTGCCACAGATACAACTGTATATATACAATCTAATGATGAGCTGCTAGTCAGCTTGAAACCGGTCATGTTTTAATAAATGTTCATTGAGAAGAAAAAAGCGACTGGTTGCAGTAATTTCTGAAACCTATTTCAAGATACAGTCGCAGGTTGCAACACATAATGGATAAAAGTTTTATTTATTATTTTATTCAAGATCTCCGTTGAAAACACGTCGATGTCGATGAAATTTTTTGTTGCACTCACAATAGGGAACTGGTTTCCTACAGCTGTCACCAGTATTTGCCCTTCACATGTTGAAACAAAATTTATGTACAAAGCGAATGAAGTAACGCTGAATATTCAGAATGAAACTTTCACTCTGCAGCGAAGTGTGCGCTGATATGAAACTTTCTGTAGGATTAAAATTGGGTGCCCGAACCAGGATTGGAACCTGGGACGGACCGTGAAACGTGCCGGGATAGCTCAGTCGGTAGAACGCTTCGCCGCTAAACACATGGGTCCCAGGTTCAAATCCCGGTTCCGGCACACAATTTTAATCTGCCAGGGAGTTTCGACGCTCAATATATTTCATGCAATAAAAGGCGAAACTGCAAGGTAAAATTTAGAATAAGGGCATTCGCTAATGGCAGTTTCCTAGTAATTTGATGCAGAGTATCATAATATGATTCAGAAGAAAGACGACCATAATGTTGACTAATTCTTCAATGAACGTACGACCAACCACAAACTTAAATGAATTGAAATTAACGTAGTAAGTTATTCTCTGAAACCTCTACTAATGTTCGAAAATTTTCTATTTTAAACGTCGCACCAACAAAGTTTCCAGACCATGTCGTTTAGTCGTAAGTGCTACTGATCCTCTCGGGTGCTGTATTTAAATGAAAGCCGCTGACACTTTCGAGAAACGATGTATATGAAGTGTTTGTGCAGTATACTCGTAGGTAATATTTTCTCTGGCTAAATCCGAAAGTTGCAAACACTTGAATTTTCGTATACTTCTAACCTGTCGTCATCTTTCAATCACATATCGGACGGTTTCAAAAATGTTCAAATGTTTGTAGAGCTTATGCGGGGTCATCAGTCCCTAAACTTACAAACTACTTATGAACTAGCTTATACTAAAGACGGCACAAACACCCATGCACGAGGGGGGATTCGAATCCCCGACCGCAGCGGCCGTGCAAACCGTGACTGGCACGCTACAGACCGCTCGGCCACCGCGTCTGGCGGCTGTTTCTCAATCTGCTACACTCTGATTGCGGTGTTGCCCATCTGTGGCTGTCTGTCTCTTTGAGTATAAAAGGGGCCCACACACGATCGATACTATTGTCGATATATTGAAAATGCGCCGATGTACTGGGCGTCTGCGCGTTACTGTTCACGAATTGTCAGTGCCGTTAGTGTTGACTGAGCAGTATTGGTGGGCCCAAAAATATTTTCTGGTTTGACAGTATTCGTTGTTCAGACGTACACAGTGTATCGCGATACATAATCAGGGAGTTAGCGTCTATCGCATTACTAGTGTTTTTTAGTGTTTACATTTGCTATTTCTATCTCGATAGGCTTTGAATGAATCATCTCCATCTGGCAGGAAACGTGAGTAAATAATTAATGGTACATTTTATCGAAGGTTTAAGGAGGAATCCATTTCCATGAACCCAGGTTTTGTGTCCCAGCCTCGTCGCCGCTTTTGTGTCCCAGCCTCGTCGTAGGTGTCGGTGGCCGAGTGGAATGAGACCGACACAGGAATAAAGATAGCACGCTGGTGCAGGTACGGAGGGGAGCAGCCAGAAACTATAAACACTGGAGTAAATTAGAATGAGATATATATTGCACAGAATTTATACAATACTTAACTTTTACATAGTACTGCAGAATGTTGATACATAGTTGAGCTAAAGTCCTGCCTAGTGCCTAACTGATAGCCAAGTCTTCACTGGCGCCTATCTGATTACGAAGGTCCTAACTGGTTGCTATCTCAGTCCCAAGTACACGATGTCGTTCACTGGTGGCCACGAGCGGAGTTGCCGTAGAGGGCGCTCGTGGCTGTCGTCGTAAGAACGCCGCGCCGTGCGTGCATGGCGGCGCGCGGCGAAAGTAGGTGGCGCGCACTTTGTACTTGTGCGACACCATACCCCTCCCCCCCCCCCCCCCCAAACCTCCGCGCCGTCGTGGCGTAGGGCTGAGGGCCACGGCGACGGCACTGGGAGGAGGGCCTGGGCGGGGGCGTTACTGGTGGGACGGGCGTCGTAGCAGAGGCTGGGATCGAGACGCCGTCCGCGCCCCGGCATCCGCCTTGCGATCCCCCGGAAAACCCGCCAAAACGAGGGGAAGGCCGCACGCTTCCGCCCAGATTGAGCAGGTCATCTTCTTCTGAGGTGCGTGGCCCAAGCTGGAGGGGCCCGCACGGTCCCGGAGTCCCTCTCGTTGACCCTGGAAGCTGAGGCAGCGACGGAGGCGAAGGGGCCGACTGCATAGGAGGCGCGTCTACCTCCATCGGGATCTCGTAGTCCAGGGACGAACGATATGGCTGTGCTCCCTGGCGGTGAACTGGGTCTGGAATCAAGAAACCGGAGACAGGATCGCGCGGCCTGTGCAAGCGCAATTAGTTTGCGTGGCGCCGCAGCTCTGACCCTGTGGAAGAACGTACAACATACATATTGCGACCGAGCACGCGCTGAATGGTGCCTGGCAACCATGTCTTCTTCATACCAGCAAACACCCTGTACAGCACCGGCGTAGAATCCTGAAAACGCGTTGCGCCATACGAAACGACTCGGTGTGTGGGAGGCTGCAGCAGGTGAAGGAGAGTGCGGTGACGGCGGCCGTGTAGCAGCTCGGCAGGAGACGGGCCGTCACGTGGCATGCACCGATACCTAGACAGGATCATTTGAAGAGCTTGCTGCCTGGAGTGCTGACCTTTCATCTTCTCCATGTGAGACTTGAATGTTCGAACGAAACGTTCTGCTTCACCATTGGACTGAGGGTGAAAAGGTGCAGTGGTGATATGCTGAATGCCATTCACACGACAAAACTGTTGAAATTCCGCACTAACAAACTGAGGTCCATTGTCACTGACGATAGTTTCAGGCAAGCCTTCGATACAAAACACTGATGTTAAGGCACTGATTGTACTAGAAGCTGTCGTTGAGTTCATGGCAATCACAAAAGGAAACTTGCTGAAAGCTTCTACAACAAATAACCAGCGCGTATTCCAGAAAGGTCCGGCAAAGTCAATATGTAAACGTTGTCATGGTCCCTTGGGGCGTGGCCAGTCTGAGAAAAGCTGTGTAGGAGCCGCCTGATGCTCCGCACAAACTGTACACTGTGATGTCATGCTCTCTATCAGAGTGTCCATACCAACCCAGGTACAATGACGTCTGGCCAGTTGCATTGTCCTAACAATGCCCCAATGTCCTTGATGCAGGAGGCGTAACACTTCTCGTTGCAGGGAACGAGGAACAATCACTCTTGCTTGGTCGTTGTCGGTATACCCTGACTTAAAGATAATGCATGACGTTCTACATCTACATCTACATCTACATCTACATCTACATCTACATCGATACTCTGCAAATCACATTTAAGTGCCTGGCAGAGGGTTCATTAACCACCTTCATAACTTTTCTCTACCGTTCCATTCTCTAATAGCGCGGGGGAAGAAAGAACACCTAAATCGTTCCGTTTTCGATCTGATTTCTCTTATTTTATTGGGATGGTCATGTCTCCCTAAGTAGGTGGGTGCTAGCAAAATATTTTCACATTCAGAACTAAAAGTCGGTGATTGAAACTTCGCAAACAGATCACGCCGCAATGAATAACGTCTTTCTTTTAATGATTTCCACCCCAATTCGTGCAACATTTCCGTGACGCTTTCCCCCCCGTAACGTGATAAAACAAAACGAGCTGCCCTTCTCTGAACCTTCTCAATATCTTCCGTCCGTCCCACCTGGTGAGGGTCCCACAAGGGGCAACAGTACTCCAAGAGAGGACGCACAAGTGTGATGTAGGCAGTCTCTTTGGTGGAGCTGGTGCATCGTCTAAGTGTTCTGCCAATGAAACGTAACCTTTGGTTCGCCTTCCCCACAATATTTTCTATGTGTTCTCTCCAGTCAAAGTTGTTCGTAATTGTAACTCCTAGGTATTTGGTAGAATTTACGACCTTAAGGTTTGACTGATTTATCGCGTAATTGAAGTTCAGCGGATTTCTTTTAGTGGTCATGCAAAATAACGTCGAACCAGAGGCCGCTCAATGTCTTTGGCTCTGGCAGGCCAACCAAAGCGAACAAAACGTGCTACCACACTTAAGTCTGCATCCGCAGCTGTTTCCTGTGCAACCCGACGAGTGTTCAAAGGGAATTAAACATGCATCACTGAGTAGTGCAGACTTTAATTTGTCAAAGGCGACTTGGCAATCTTTAGACCATACAAAAGGAACATTTTTCCTACGTAAGCGATGCAGTGGAGCTGCAATCTGAGACGCATTGGGAATAAACCTAAAATAATAGTTAAGCTTTCCCATCACTGCTTGCAATTCTTGCACATTCTTAGGAGGAGGTAAATCTTTGATCGCTCGAAGATGCGACTGTAGCGGATGGATTCCTTGGGAATTAATCACGTGGCCTAGGTACTCTATTTCAGTTTGAAAAAACGAACACTTTGCTTTATTACAACGTAGACCTGCTGCAGTCAAAACTTTGAAAAGGCACTCCAGGTTTGCTAAATGTTCTTCAACTGTACGTCCGGATACCACAATATCATCTAAATAGTTCGAACAACACGGTACAGAAACTGTCAGCTGTTCCAAAAAACGCTGAAAAATAGCGGGGGCGGAAGAACTGCCAAAGGGTAGGCGTTGAAATTGAAAAAGGCCCATGTGAGTATTAGTGACGAAAAACTTTTTTGACTCGTCATCAAGTGGAACCTGTAAGTATGCCTCTCCTAAATCAATCTTAGAAAAGAAACGAGACTGTCCTAATTTGTCCATTAGTTCGTCAGGTCTGGGCAGGGGATAAGTGTCTACAATTGTTTGACTGTTTACTGTTGATTTGAAGTCCGCACAGAGACGAAGTTTTCCTGACGGCTTGGGTATAATTACTATAGGCGAGGCCCACTGACTCGCAGAAACAGGAGAAATCACCCCACTATCTTGCCAACGTTTAAGTTCTTCGGCAACTGTATCACGCAAGGCGATAGGCATTGGTCTAGCTTTACGAAATTTTGGAACTGCAGATTCTTTTAAAGTTACATGTGCCACGAAGTCTTTTGCACAACCTAGTTCCGGCGAAAACAAGTCACTATATTTGTCACACAATGCATTGATTTTATCCTGAGGCACTATTGACGAAATTTGAAGCACATCTCTTTGAATTGATAAACCAAACAAGTCAAAAGCATCTAGTCCAAAAATGTTCTGTGTCGATTTGGCCTGAAGAACTACAAAAGCAACTGTTTTTGTAACACCTTGAAAAGAGGCGGGCAGGCTACACGTTCCTAACACGGGAATATTTTGACCTGTATAAGCTGTTAACACGTGTTGACACGGCGACAATTTTGGCGAACCCAGCAGTTCATAAGTGTATTTATTAATTAAAGTAACAGCGGAACCAGTGTCGAGCTGAAACTGCTCAGTCTTATTGTCAATGAAAAGATTCACAAAAAGCTTTTGCTTGTGGCGCTCAACAGGTGCGCGAATGTGGGCAACGTCTGATAGAACTTGTTTACTACGCTTGCGCGGGCTGCGTAGTGAAGGAAGCGGCGCAGACTCGGCACACAGGGGATTAATATCACAGTCACTAGATGGCACTACCGCCGGATCGGCGTCCGCGCAAGCATGCGAAGCTACTCCAGATTTACTAACTACTGAACTACCCTTTTGAGTAGCTACTTGATGTCTACTGTCACTAGCTACACAGTACTGGGCACTATTACAAGGAGCAGTTGCAGAAGGCACTATTTTCACTACAGGAATGCACCGTTCATAGTCATTTTGCTTGTCCCGAACCCTTTTCTGTTGCACTGTTTTACGCGCTCGTCGGCGCTTGCTACGTGGTGCACTATATAGTTTTGCCATAGGCGCAGAACTACTTTCTTGCAATTGAGATCCAAGGAAAGCACTGTTGAATTCCACAGCCCGTATAACATTTACAGAATGAACTGTTCTCGCACTCTGCGAAGCACTGTTTCTAACTGTACCGTTCTTTGAGTTTTTAATTTGCATACACACAGACTGTACATGTCCTGATTTGCCACATTGATAACAAGTTGCGTTGCGACTTGGGCATTGTGCACGCTTATGGCGAGACACGCACTGAGGGCAATACTTACGAACATTTTTCTGAAATGGGGCCGGCCGCGGTGGCCGAGGAGACTGAGGCGCTCCAGTCACGGTCTGCACGGCCACTACGGTCGGGGGTTCGAATCCCTCCTCGGGCATGGATATTTGTGCCGTACTAGTTCGTAAGTAGTTCATAAGTAGTTTGTAAGTTTAGGGACTTATGACCCCGTAGTTAAGTTCCATAGACTATACAAACATTTTTCTGAAATGGGCGTTGGCGCCCGTTATTCAAATCACTGTTTCTAACACGACGGGGCGACCTATGTGTCGCACTTTTACACTGGCTACTGTTCACTGTCTGTTCAGCACGGCCTGTACTATTGTAAGAATCACTAGTGCTACACTGAGAACTACGGCTAGGAAAGCGTCCGTTACGGCGCACTGAATTTACACTGTGGCTTTGCATTTCTACATCTGCTAAGTCAAAAGTACCATGCGCTTCAATAAGCTACAGTACACTGTCTAATGAAGGGTCAGATTGTTTTAGAATGGCTGCCCTAATTCTGGGGTCCTGAAAGTTCTGCGTAATCGCACCCCTCAACATCACGTCACTATACGAAAGTCCACAAGAGCAAGTAAATTTACATTTGCGGGTTAAGCCCTTCAATTCCGTAATCCACTCTTGGTGTGACTGCTGCGGTAATTTTTTAAGTCTGAAAAATCGGTACCGTGCCGTAGCTACGAGAACTTTTTTCTCATAATGAGTATTTAGTGCCTCTACTATTTGTTCAAAGTCTACATCACGAGGAGATGCTTGCGGGAAAAGTTTTTGCAGTAATACGAAGGTCTGGGGGCCCACAATAGATAAGGAAAGGTTCTTCACTCTCTGACCTGTAATTTGATGAGCCGCGACGAGTTCTTGAAACTGTGCGAAGTAGTCGCTCCATTCTTCCTCACGTTCGTTGTACTGGCGAAACGTAGGAAGCGTTGCGGCGGCAGGTGTGGGCTGCTGAAACGGCGGCTGTTGTTGTTGGTTAGCTGCTTGCGCTGTGAGCTGGGCCACAGCCTGCAGGAGTTGTGTTATTTGCGCCGTCTGTTACTGAATAATTTCCATTAAGTTTGGGTTCGGGGTAGTGGCCATGCTGACCGATTAGGCGCCGCGTATACAAGTAACATAACAAACACACAAATGAAATATGAAAGAGGACGCTCTGCAACAAAAAAGTCCACAAAACACGTCACAAAAATGTTCCCCCAAAAATCTTATAATACGGTTGGGTGGGCAGGAGCAATTTCTGCGTGCTCCGACTGCTGCTGTCTGGCTGCTGCAAGCGGACTGGTACAAGGTTCGTCTATCGCTCCTCGTCGCCACTTTTGTGTCCCAGCCTCGTCGCCGCTTTTGTGTCCCAGCCTCGTCGTAGGTGTCGGTGGCCGAGTGGAATGAGACCGACATAGGAATAAAGATAGCACGCTGGTGCAGGTACGGAGGGGAGCAGCCAGAAACTATAAACACTGGAGTAAATTAGAATGAGATATATATTGCACAGAATTTATACAATACTTAACTTTTACATAGTACTGCAGAATGTTGATACATAGTTGAGCTAGAGTCCTGCCTAGTGCCTAACTGATAGCCAAGTCTTCACTGGTGCCTATCTGATTACGAAGGTCCTAACTGGTTGCTATCTCAGTCCCAAGTGCACGATGTCGTTCACTGGTGGCCACGAGCGGAGTTGCCGTAGAGGGCGCTCGTGGCTGTCGTCGTAAGAACGCCGCGCCGTGCGGCGAAAGTAGGTGGCGCACACTTTGTACTTGTGCGACACCACACCAGGATAAGTCGAATACATGGATAGAAGCTAGAAGCTTAACGGTTATTAATAATTGCTTGGAATTTATCACCGTCAATACCCGAAGGAAAAATAGAGCACGTTAAAAAGAAAAACGAGTCATTTGCGCCGGCCGAGGGGGCCGAGAGGACTGAGGCGCGCCAGTCACGGTCTGCACGACCACTACGGTCGGGGGCTCGAATCCCCCCTAGGGCATGGATATTTGTACAGTCCTAGTTCGTAAGTAGTTGATAAGTAGTTTGTAAATTTAGGGACTGATGACCCCGTAGTTAAGTCTCATAAGCTCTACAAACATTTGAAACATTTTGATGCATTTGCTTGTATTTGCTTCACATGTTTCAATGAGAAACTTACTAATCCTGTTAGCGGAGATAACGTAACTGAATTCCAAACATTCAAGTGACTTTCCTGAGACCAAAAATCTCAGTTACACTTAATCCTTCATGAATCTCATAACTGTGTCTCGTTCTTAAATGTTGTATCGAAAAGTCGTAAGTAATTTGTCGTGTGCTTCATTCGAAAGTAATTCAAGAAATCTTTCGGCTCAATGGTTTGGATTCACGCCAGCAGGTTCACATTTCCTTTCTTTAACCACGCACCTATTTCCCCCTTTCGCAGTTGTCGGTTGTCTTTTTATTGATTTATTTACTTGCTGAACCCGGCCACGCTTCGCTGTGGCTCACTCTCATATGAAATATATATAAAAGGAATTGCCGTAATTTCTGTGAACATAGAATCACCGAGAGAATGCTTCAATCAAATCAATATCGTTCGTTGGGCTACTGGGGCTGTGTGAAACTAAAGTTATAAACAATATAGTTTCGCAGACATTATTTTAAACCCTTAAGACAGATTACATTTTTTGTCGTGCGTTTTCCCCACAAACATACAGATCAGTTTACCGACTCTGGACCACGTGACCTATAATTCACCTTAGTAAAAAGCTATTGATTTCTACATTCTTCCCATATATTTCCCATCCGCTATGTCTACCTCCTGCTTTCCCACTATCTACCTCTTCACCCTCCCTCTATCTAATCCCCGGCCTCTGTACTTCACTCCCTTTCCTTCCATCCATCTTCCAGCTTCTCCTCCATCTATCTCTATGTCTATATCGTCTTTTGCTCGTCGTATCCATATAAAATGAAGAAATCAAAAATTAGTGATTGCTTCACATTATGTGTTATCTGCTGGAAACTATCATAAAGTTACTGTTGCATAAAATTAATGAAATAATGACGACCAAAAAGGAACGTTTTGTTCAGAATTCGTTTCTATGGCGTTTTGATTTCCACTGCTAATATCATGATCGATCTTACTGAAAATGAAACATTAAACATGACCGTACATAAAATGAGTTTCTACTAAAACTTGTTACTTTAGTGTCGCATTTTTACCATACGATCACGTATTTGGCAGTTGGAGAATTTATAGCGTCATCAGAACTATGGATATGAAAGCATCTGCTTACTTTTGCCTCCTTTAATGGCTAAGTATGTACATGATTTTCGTTTTGCACGTATACATGGCAAAGCGCCTTTTCAATTACGTATGTTTCATTGGACTTTTTGTATAACTATAATCGAGAAACGATACGTCTGTGGTGTCGCACAAGTACAAAGTGCGCGCCACTTACTTTCGCCGCGCGTCGCCATGCACGCACGGCGCGGCGTTCTCACGACGACAGCCACGAGCGCCCTCTGCGACAACTCCGCTCGTGGCCACCACTGAAGGACATCGTTCACTTCGGACTTCGGACTGAGATAGCAACGAGTTAGTACCTTCGTAATCAGATAGGCGCCAGTGAAGACTTGGCTATCAGTTAGGCACTAGGCAGGACTCTAGCTCAACTATGTATCAACATTCTGCAGTACTATGTAAAAGTTAAGTATTGTTACATTCTGTGCAATATATATCTCTTTCTAATTTACTCTAGTGTTTGTAGTTTCTGGCTGCTCCCCTCCGTACCTGCACCGGCGTGCTATCTTTGTTACTGTGTCGGTCTCATTCCACTCGGCCACCGACACCTACGACGAGGCTGGGACACAAAAGTGGCGACGAGGATGGATACAAAAACGTCATATTTCATTTTGATGTATTTGTATAATAATTTCCGTAAAATTTTATTTGCGGCAGCGGCTGATGTTGCCAAATTCTTTTGACTGCTCTTTTAAAGCTCAGTTACATACAATGGGGCTAATAATCTTCCGTATTTCCATGAAATATTAAATTAGCAGTAAAATTAAACATTCATTTCTAAGTAATTTTACGATGGTAAATGTTAATCATTTGTCGGCACGGATTTAGAAGCGCACATTCGATATATATATGTCTATAGATGCCCGGCTACTTCTATTGCATTATTGAAAAGCATCTGGTTCCCGAGCGTTACTCGAGAATGTGGTTTTCAGTAGCACAGTGATAATTCGAAGGAGATTCTTATCAGATTGAATATTGTGAATGAATCTTTTGTAGACCATAAAATAACCAATTAATTCAGTACTACTGGAATACGCGCATGTTTTTACATACCAGCAAGTATTTTTCAAATATATGTCATATATGAATGTATATAAATTTTTCAACGTGGAAAAGTTGTTACCAAAAATTCCGAAATTGTCAAATATATATAGGTTATGTATAATATATTAAATAAATAGGTATCTAAATACTTTCCTGTGTTACAGTGCAACGTTGTGACAAATTTGGAGCAAAATCGGTGCAAAACGTTTTGAGATTTTGAAACACACAGAAACCTACACAACATTTTTTTTATATATAGTGATTTTATTTGCTAACCAACACTATATGATTAAAGCAAACATTTTATCGTATGGACAACTGAAAATAATGGAAATATTATGGACGGTGAAAGTACCACTGAAACGATGGTTTGACAATATACCGATGTTCAATGGGGGACAGAGAGGTGGCCAGAATAATTCAAAGTCCAAGAACACAGCACTGCGCATGCGCAAGCTCATAAGCGCGAGGGTTGCCACCTACAGCGGTCTATCAGCTTCAGCTTGCTGTTTAGACCGTCCAAAAGACAGTTAACATACAGTATATGTAGTGATTCATAGTGTCATTCATTTTGGAAAACGTTATTCGAACACAGGGGAACGGTTGAGTTTGTAATCCCACCCACCTCTCCCATTGAAATCAGTAAAATAATAAACTCACTGAAAAATAAAAACTCTTACGGAATTGATGGCATTTCCAGCCGGATGCTTAAAGCTTGTTCCCCGCAGATAGGTAGATTCTCAATCACTTATGTAATAGCACTCTGAAGTAAGGTGTTTTCCCTGACAGACTAAAATATGCCATTGCCAAAACCATTGCATAAAAAAGAGGATGCATCAGATATTAACAACTACCGCTCAATCTCTCTTATGACAGCTTTATCGAAAATTTTTGAGAAAGTAATGTATTCTAGAGTAGCATCCCATATTTGTAAAAGCAAAGTACTAACCAAATATCAGTTTCGTTTTCTGAAACACTTTTGAACAGAAAATGCTATATATACCTTCACCGATCAAATATTAAATTCTCTGAATAACCGGACGTCACCCATTGGTATTTGTTGTGATCTTTCAAAGACCTTTGACTGTGTAAATCATGGAATTCTTCTAGATAAGCTTAATCATTATGGTTTGACTGGTGCAGTGCACAAATGGTTTAATTCATACTTAACTGGAAGGATGCAGAAATTTGAAATAAGTGGTTCATCTAATGTCAAAACATCAGCCGATTCCTCAAACTGGGGGACTATCAAGGATGGGATGCCGCAGGGTTCGGTCTTAGGTCCTTTACTGCTCTTGATATAGGCCTACATAAATGACTTGCCATTCTACAAATATAATTATCACGTCCAAAAAGCAAGAACTAAGTGATGTAATCGTAAATAATGTTTTTCACAAATTTATTAAGTGGTTCTCTGCAAACGGACTCTCATTAAATTTTCATAAAACACAGTATATACAGTTCTGCACAGTAAGTGGGATAACTCCAGTAATAAATATAGACTTTCAACAGAAGTCTGTAGCTAAGATAGAATTTTCAAAATTTTTGTGTGTGTGCATTGATGAGAGATTAAACTGAAAGGAACACATAGATGGTCTGCTGAAACGTTTGAGTTCAGCTACCTATGCTGTTAGTGTTATTGCAAATTTTGGCTATAAGAATCTCAGTAAGTTAGCTTACTATGCCTATTTTCATTCACTGCTTTCGTATGGCATCATATTCTGGGATAATTTATCAATGAGTAAAAAAGAATTCATAGCACAAAAGCGTGTAATCAGAATATTTGCTGGAACCCACCCACGATCTTTCTGCAGACAACTATTTAATGATTTAGATATCCTCGCAGTTACTTCACGGTATATATATTCACTAATGAAATTTGTTGTTAAAAATCCAACGCACTTCATGAGTAATAGCAGTGTGTACAGCTATAATACCAGGAAAGGGGTAAATTATGCTGCCACAAAAAAATTTTGTCACCTACGAAGCAGCATGAAAAGCCTGACAGATGGCCAACTAGCATTTAGAAATAAATTAAAAGAATTTCTGAATGACCACTAATCAGTAAAACAATAAATAAATAAAATAAAACTGTGTCATGTAATTTTTGTATAATTTAACGTCTTGCACAGATACCCTTCATTAACCTGACACGTTCCACGTCATTAAGAAGTGTCCTATTCATGATTTATGAAAGATGTATTAATCTAATCTAATCCATAAGAACTCTACGTGCGTAGATTTACATCCTACGTTGATTCGTTTGCTGAGTGGATCGGCTGACGGTTTCCGGACACAAGGGGGCGCGAGTTCGAGTACCACTAGAGTCAATTTTTTTAACGAGCTACGCAGGTAATATTCTGCAACATTGATTCGCTACCAACTGTACAATTATAGGCTCTTCTAGATGCAACATTCTTAAAAATATTCCATTTTGTAATAGCCGAATCTTTAAACAACGAGACAAATGATGATGGAAAAAGATGAAAGTATTTGTAATCACTTCAACTGCCAAATGGTGAATCTATAGTATTAAGGAAAGATAAATGTGACAGAAAATAGGCATAATTTTCTAGTCCTTACGCAAGTTTTACATGTGTGGGTGGTTGTGCCTTCCATTATCTATTGTTTCCAGTGTAATATTCGTTGCCACGGCGGGGTGGCCGAGCACATTGAGGCGCTATGCTACGATGCGCGAGTCCGTTCCCAGTCGGGGGTTCGAAACTCCTCTCGGGCATGGATGTTTGTGCCGTCTTTAGTATTAGTTAGTTCATAAGTAGTTTGTAAGTTTAGGGACTGATGACCCCGTAGTTAAGTCCCCTAAGCTCTACAAACATTTGAACGTTTGAAGAGAATAATCTTCCTTTGAGGTTGATATTGGTATAGCTTTCCATTAAAATTAAAATTATATAATGTAAGCTACGTATATTTTCAGTATTTTCTCCACTTGTCATCGGCATCAAGAACAGCCCGCGTCCTTCTAGACATAGCATCTACAAGTCTGCCGAAAAAGGCCTAATCCATGGCAAGTCTCTCCCATGAAAAATAAACCAAATCCCACCAGTCACCCGCAGTTCTTGGAGGAGGGTCTGGCCAACAATCCGGCACAGTCTACTTGAGTTTAGCCCATACGTTCTCCATAACATTGAGATCAGGTGACTTGGGAGGCTGTGGTAGGAACTGAATAATATCCTCTCTCCTTTGGAACAAGCTCTGAATCTTAATGCTGGAGTGCGATGGGTTATTATCATGTTGGTAAGTGACATGTCTTTTGGCGTACCAAAGTCGAGTCCAAGGAATTATTATTATTATTTTGAAGGAAATGTTCATAGCATGCAGAATTGTACTTGTATTGGATTCGTTCTAAGGTTCCTACACTCATATAAGACAGCCATCCCTAACGTTTCACCCTTTAGCGCACGCTTCTAGCACGTATAGCCACAAAGCGGGCGTCATGTCGTTGTCTAGCTGTGCGCTAGATAAGAACAGGGCCTCTGATTGTGGACTCAATTGTGCACTCATCGATGAAAATGAGTCTCCTCCAATCGAAATTTTTCCAGGAACTCACAATTGCCAGTCTGTCGACGGCTTGATCGTCAGAGAATTGTTCTTTATTGAGAGCACGACGGGACCTGATACCATATTCGGTTAATCGTCTGAGAGCAGTTTTCGACGAGCCCATGAAATGTGAAGCTCCCCCTAGTTCCTGGAGGTTTGAAGAAAGGGCCAGTCTGATCCGCTCTGACCAGATCACCATGTTCTTTGCGAGTAGAGACTCGCGGTCTTCCAGGTATAGGACGTCTACTTACCTCACCATTATTCCTGAACCGTTTTATGCATCTCTACAGCTACATGGGATACTCTGTAAACCACATTTAAGTGCGTGACAGAGGGTTCGTCGAACCACCATTATACTATATTCCATTCTCGAATAGCGCACGGGAAGAAAGAACACCGGAATCTCTCCGTTCGAGCTCTGATTTCCCGTATTTTATTCTGATGATCATTTCTATCTATATAAGTGGGAGTCAACAATATATTTTCGCATTCGGAGGAGAATGTTGGCGATTGGACTTTCGTAAGTAGCCTACGCTGCAGCGATAAGCGCCGTTGTTGTAATGATTCCCATCCCAGATCCTGTATCATTTCGATGTCCTCCGTCAAACCCACCTGATACGGATCCCACACTGGGCAGCAATACTCCAAAAATGGACGGACAAGTGTATGCAGTCTCTTTTGTAGTTCTGTTGCATCTTTTAAGGGTTCTACCAACAAAACGCAGGCTCTGGTTCGCCTTTCCCATCACATTATCTACGTGTTCTTTCCAGTTTAAGTCTGAAGTAATAGTAATTCCTAGGTATTTTGTGGAGTTTACGGCCTTCACTTTTGATTGATTTATCTTGTAAACAAAGTTTGACGGATTTCTTTTCGTACTCATGTGGACGACTTCACACTTCTCATTATTTAGAGTCAATTGCCAATTTCTACACCATAGTGATATCTTATTCAGATCGTTCTGCAGTTGGTTTTGATCTTCAGATGATTTTACTAGACGGTAAATGACGATGTCATCTGCAAACAACCTAAGGGAGGTACTTAGATTTTCCCCTAAATCGTTTATGTAAATAAGGAACAGCAGAGGGCCAATAACACTACCCTGTGGAACGCCCGATATCACCTCTGTTTTAGTCGATGCCTTACCATCGATTACTGCGAACTGTGTCCTCTCTGACAGGAAATCCCCTATCCAGTCACAAATCTAGGGCGATATTCCATAACCACGCAACTTGATTAAAAGCCGTTTGTGAGGTACGGTGTCGAAAGCCTTCTGGAAATCAGCTGTGGAAGCATCAACACCATAATGGCGCCCTGCCTCAGACGCACTAACACCCCTTTCAGAGAGCAATTACGCGCTCACGAATGTTCACATCAGCCATTTTGAAGCAGACCTATGACGTATGCTAATCAGCTAATATGTTTCTCTTAGCCAAAAAAAACTACAGTGACACCATGTGGCAGTGGAAGTAATGACAAACAAAATACATCCATTTTCAATATTATTACTACGAACACGTGTCTGTCTGAGTAAAGATTAGCTTATTACAAATTAGAATCTTCTAAAAACTTATAAAAGCCTGCAGCTGCACAATTTTTAGACAATTAATGTTTAAAATATTGCCTGAAAGAACTCGAAAACGTAAACTGACTCCAGTGGATTCGAACGCGCGCCCATTGCGTTCGTAAACAGTCAGCCTATCCACGCACCCAATGAAACATATGTGAAAAGTGGTTCCTTGTAGTAAACGTACCGACGAGGAACTCATATACCTCAACCGTTTCTACGTGCTCAATTAATATTTTTCAAAATAAATGATACATGAGTTAAAGGGCAATCAGTCTCTACATATGAAGTATGTTAACGATCTATTTGACGGTGTAAACAGCAAGCTGAGCTGCACGGAGTGCTGGAGTCGGCAACGCTCGCGCTTACGAGCTTGCGCATGCGCATTGTTCTGTTCTTGGGCCGCCATATTGCAGTGCGCGCGGCGGTTCGCCGTCTGGTGTTCGAATCCCCCCTCGGTCATTAATGTATGTGTTGTCCTTAGGTTAGTTTACCTTAGTTTAAGTAGTTTGTAAGCTGCAGTCTGATGACCACACAGTTGACTCCGATAGATTTACAAACATTCGAACGTTTTTTTTTTCTTTTCATGGACTTGAAATTATTCGATACGGGTAATCTTTTTGCCCCCATTGTACATAAAGACCGGAAACAGGTTTAATTATTTTTTGTGCACGTACCAAACATACGCAATTTTGAAAAGAAACACTGAAAGTTTTACATATACAGGGTGTTACAAAAGGTAAGGCCAAACTTTCAGGAAACATTCCTCACGCACAAAGAAAGAAAATATGTTATGTGGATATGTGTCCGGAAACGCTTAATTTCCATGTTAGAGCTCATTTTATTACTTCTCTTCAAATCACATTAATCATAGAATGGAAACACACAGCAACAGAACGTACCAGCGTCACTTCAAACACTTTGTTATGTTCAAAATGTCCTCCATTAGCGAGGATACATGCATCCACCCTCCGTCGCATTGAATCCCTGATGCGCTGATGCAGCCCTGGAGAATGGCGTATTGTATCACAGCCGTCCACAATACGAGCACGGAGGGTCTCTACATTTGGTACCGGGGTTGCGTAGACAAGACTTTTCAAATGCCCCCATAAATTAAAGTCAAGAGGGTTCAGGTCATGAGAGCGTGGAGGCCATGGAATTGGTCCGCCTCTACCAATCCATCGGTCACCGAATCTGTTGTTGAGAAGCGTACGAACACGTCGACTGAAATTGTGCAGGAGCTCCATCGTGCATGAACCACATGTTGTGTCGTACTTGTAAAGGCACATGTTCTAGCAGCACAGGTAGAGTATCCCGTATGAAATCATGATAACGTGCTCCTGTGAGCGTAGGTGGAAGAACATGAGACCCAGTCAAGACATCACCAACAACTCCCGCCCAAACGTTCACAGAAAATCTGTGTTGATGACGTGATTGCACAATTGCGTGCGGATTCTCGTCATCCCACTCATGTTGATTGTGAAAATTTACAATCTGACCACGTTGGAATGAAGCCTCATCTGTAAATACAAAAAAGAGCTCTAACACGGAAATTAAGCGTTTCCGGACACACGTCCACCTAACATAGTTTCTTTCTTTGTGTGTGAGGAATGTTTCCTGAAAGTTTGGCCGTGCCTTTTTGTAGCACCCTGTATACCATCACAGTGTAGTTTCGTAATTTGCCGATATTAAGCGCTAATCGCAAACATGGCGAGTTGAAGCAACACCGCCTAGAAGACAAGGTCTGACAATTGGCCGTGCCTACGTCACACCGAGAGATCGCAGCTGCCAGTTGACTGGCTGGCCACTGGGGTACGAACACCGCCTCGTAGCGGCCGGCCAGTCAGCTCGCGTCCGCCGCCTCTCGGTGTGACGTAGGCACGGCCAGTTATCAGGCCTTGTCTTCTAAGCGGTGTTGGTTCAAGTCCGGAGTCAGCTTTCTGTGTGTTGGAGCTCGACAAATACAAGTGTACTACAGCTGTTAAACGGATATGTAGAACCAAGTACTGTACGATAAGAAGCCACCAACCAGGAAGGCCGTTTACCACTGGCACAAGAAATTCGTCACGTTGGGTTGCTTGTGCCTTGCAAAGTGGACGTCCCAGTGTGACTGAAGTAAATGTGAGGCGCGTACCAGAGACATTCATGAGGAGTCCAAAGAAATCGGCACGTCGTGCATCCCGTGAACTCGAGATAGCTCCAATGGCAGTGCGGCAAGTCCTGCGACAGAAGCTGTCTGTGATACCATTCAAATTGGAGGTACTGCAGAAGCTCAGTGACGACGTCGAAGACAAGTGTTTTGCGTTTTGTTCACAGTTGCAAGAACTGAATGAGGATGGGGATGGGATTTTTGATCACTTAACTTTTAGCGACGAAGCCACTTTTCATACTAATGGTAAAGAAAACAGGCATAATTGTCGAATTTGGGGCACAAAGCGTGCACACGAATGCACTGAAGTTGAGCGTGATTCCCCAAAGGTAAATGTTTTTCGCGCCATTTCTCGTCGGGAACTGTACGGGCCGTTCCCTTCGCCGAGAGCACTGTCACTGGGTATTCCCACTGGGTCTTGTTGCAGCCTCTTGAGTGTGTTTCCCGGTACATCACTGTGCCATCAGTCTTGCCTATCGAAGGGGCAGCTCCAAGGCCGGGATAGCACCTCAACTCGCCACGTTTGCGAGTAGCGCTAACTTTAGGCAAATTACCAAACTGCGCTGTGGCACTATACATAAAAATAACTTTCAGGGTTTCTCTTCAAAATGATATACACTCCTGGCCATTAAATTGCTGCATCACGAAGAAGACGTGCTACAGACGCAAAATTTAACCGACAGGAAGAAGATGCTGTGATATGCAAATGATTAGCTTTTCAGTGCATTCACACAAGGTTGGCGCCGTTGGCGACACCTACAACGTTCTGACATTAGGAAAGTTTCGAACCGATTTATCATACACAAACAGCAGTTGACCGTCGTTGCCTGGTGAAACGTTTTTGTGATGCCTCGTCTAACGAGGAGAAATGCGTACCATCACGGTCGGATTGTAGCCTATCGCGATTGCGGTTTATCGTATCGCGAAATTGCTGGTCGCGTTGGTCGCGATCCAATGGCTGTTAGCAGAATATGGAATCGGTGGGTTTAGGAGGGCAATACGGAACGCCGTGCTGGATCCCAACGGCCTCGTATCACTAGCATTCGAGATGGCGGGTATTTTATGCCCACGGCTGTAACGGAACGTGTAGCCCCGTCTCGATCACTGAGTCAACACATGGGGACGTTTGCAAGACAACAACCATCTGCACGAACAGTTCGACGACGTTTGCAGCAGCATGGACAATCAGCTCGGAGACCATGGCTGCGGTTAACCTTGACGCTGCATCACATACAGGAGCGCCTGCGATGGTGTACGCAACGACGAACCTGGGTGCATAAAAGGCAAACGTCATTTTTTCGAATACATCCAGGTTCTGTTTACGGCATCATGATGGTCGTCTCCGTGTTTGGCGACATTGCGGTGAACGGACATGAGAAGCGTGTATTCGTCATCGCCATACTGGCGTATCACCCGGCGTGATGGTATGGGGTGCCACTGGTTACACGACTCGGTCACCTCCTTTTCACATCGACAGCACTTTGAATAGTGGCCATTACATTTCAAATGTCTTACGACTCGTGACTCTACCCTTCGTTCGATCCCTACATTTCAGCAGGATAATGAACGACCACATGTTGCAGGTCCTGTACGGGCCTTTCTGAATACGAAAAACGTTCGACTGCTGCCGTGGCCAGCACATTCTCCAGATCTCTCACCAATTGAAAACGTCTGGGCAATGGTGGCCGAGCAACTGGCTCGTTACAATACGCCTGTCACTATTCTTGATGAACTGTGTTATCGTGTTGAAGCTGCATGGGCATCTGTACCTGTACATGCCATGCAAGTTCTGTCTCACTCAATCCCCAGGCGTTATTACAGCCAGAGGTGATTGTTGTGGGTACTGATTTCTCAGGATCTACGCACCGAAATTGCATGAAAATGTAACGACGTGTCAGTTATAGTATAATATATTTGTCGAATGAATACCCGATTATCATCTGCATTTCTTCTGGTGTAGCATTTTTAATGGCCAGTAGTGTATGTACGATATCTATACAAAGTTTGGCTCTTGTGCAGTAAATAAATGAAAGTGTTCCTGAACTTTAGGTACTGCCTGTATTACTGTCTATAAGTAGTGAACACGTGAGGATCCCTTAACAACTGTCGTCAGTGAGGTATTTGAATGTGTAAATATGCTACAAGTGTTTGCTTGCTTGAGTGAGCAGTGTTCTATGAAGTTGGTTGTGCTGGATGTTGCTGATGTTGGTGTATCTGTGCCTGCAGGTTGAGGTTGGGGCCGTGGTGAGACGTTGTGGGGCCGCTAGATGAGAGGCCGCCCGCTGCAGCCTGCTGCGGTGAGTACCAACTGCCGCCCACCAAAGCACTGCCAGCCAGCACAGCACAGCGCGAGGAACCAGGTCTGGAAGGTTGGCTGCCTCAACCCCCGGAGCAGGTGGCGAAGGGACCCGGACTGGTCACTCTGCTGAGGCCGGCGTGTCAGCGTTGACATGTCAAATACTTACAGCAAAGAAGCTTTGTAGTTTCATTATTGATATGATTTCTGTTGTTATTATGACATGTTCTAAACGACAGACACCAGTGGTTGACATCAACAGCCGTAATTCTACGAATTCGAAATATAGGTACATTTCAACCGATTCAGTTAACTGAAATAAATTGAGTGGAAAAGTTGAATATTTTTTTCTGGATAGGAATTGGAACCAGGATTTCACGCTTGGGGCCAAGGTCGCCTTAGCCAGATACACTATCCAGGCACGCTTTCCTTTGAAAGACGACTGTCGTCGCCTTCCATATATTTTCGTATATTTCTGTAAAGTTATAATTTATTTAACGTCGCTAGATTATCATTTTGTTAAAACTTGAGCCCCACTCTTTCAAATGCTTGAGGAATAGCATGTTTATTCCATGTGTTAAAATATTAGTTAATAGTGTTAGGTTTTTTATTTTGTTATGTTAATAATTTATTATTATATTAATTAATATGGCATAAATGTCGCTTCGCCGCTACACCATTATCCCTGTGAGAATGTGTACTTGTCTTACTTTTAAGTGGATGTGCAAGAATCTATGGCTGTCTGAATGTGGGGAGTGATAGCTCGCTTTGCATCGTTCTCTCTGGCTCAGAGTCGATAGCTTCTGAAGCTACCAAAGAGGTTTCCACACTCTTTGGTTGCGAGCTGGTTGACGAGCCGTCCCTCTCCAGCACGAGTGTACTCCCTCTCCGTCCCCACCACCACTGTTTCTTGGATTTTCCGCCTTCTGGTGGCTTCCCGCGCCTTGTGGCCGCTCGGTCTGATCATTCTGGGCTGGTCGTCTGGTGTGGTAAGGTTGGTTCTGATCTTGTTTTTGGAGATGGTAGCGTTTCATTGACTAGGACTTTTAACTTAGATTCATGAACTTAGAATCATTTTTCGGAATATATTCTCCGATCTTTTGCGGAAATGTGTTCTCGTTTTTCAATTCAATGATTTCCAATAGATAAACGCAGTGTGTGTGATTCTAGTTGCAGTTTGATAACGGCCTGGTATGTTACAATCTTTTGTGATCATGTGGCGGTGTATGAACTCTGTGTAAATACTTTCTAGCTTTGTGGGGCCCGATTTCTAATAGGTGATATTTTAATTTTTGTACAGGGCATGTAAAAATCTTCTCATCGTTTCCTTCTGTCGGTCATATGTGTTCCACGTGGTTGGTTCATAGAACAAAGCCTTCAGCTTCCGCTCTTCTTTGTTCCATGTCCATCAGGCAAGTAACTATGCGGGTATCCTTCTGATTCCCACTAATATTTCGCGATCTTCTCTCCCCGCCTATTCTAATTTTTCTGTTTCTTTTCCGACTGGTAGTACGCACTCTGTATTTGTCAGTAATTCTCTCTGAGCCTTGTACAACCTCCTTCAATAGCTCCCTTATGTAATTCTAAACAGCTCTTTGGGTTGCATGCTGTAATTCTTATTTTTTTATTTTTCCGACTTTGTAATTATTTCATTTTTATGGTTTTCTGAGACAGGACCTCATCCGTCTCTGTAATCGCTCCCTATCGCGTGTAGCAGTATTTCATTCGCTTCCTTATATAATTCTAAGAATTTCTATGGGTTGCATGCTTAAGTTAATTTTCTTTATTTTTCGGAAAACTGAATTTCTTCAATTTTATCGGTTTTCGGAACCGAGTTCCGACTTCCGGGGTTTGCAGCTAATCACCTGAATTCACGCCACTTCTCATATAAAACCAATACATAGATCGATTTCTAACAGAGTGCAACTTAAGAATCCCACGTATTTTGTATAATGAATCCGATTTTCAACCACTTCACCTTCAGTGGAGTGCGTTCATGTAACGTAGCCGTGCGTCGCCGCTAGCGTGTTTGCTCGCAGTCTAATTCAGATGTAATTTAACTTGACTATACACGCGCACCATCTCAAAACAGGCACGACAGACCAGAGCCAGCTTCAAAGTGTTTCTGTATATTGTGCTTTGTGCTACCCCACACTTGATGAATTTCGCCTACGATAGCGGCGCCTGCTTCCGCCTCGTCTCAGCACGCTGATTTCGGTGAGTTTCGCTGTGGCATTGCGTGTGTGTGGGCGAATGAGTGTTGTTTGTGAATCCTCCCCCCCCCCCCCCTCGTAACGTTAAATCAAGTATAATTTAGGCTGGGCACCGTCCGCATTAATCCATGTAAGAGATGCATGTTATTGTATTAACAAAATTGGTTCCCCCTTTTGCTTGTTTTCTATCTGAATAAACAAGTTTAAGTTCAGCATAATCCGTAAGTTGCCTATAAATTGTAGTTTTAGAGCACCTTCCCTCTTTTATTTAATACTGTTCTTCACTAGTGCTGAGAACAAGCTCAGATGCATTTTTATGTCTAAATTCCGTTGCGCCATAACTGTTTCTTGGCCACCTTTCTAAAATAACTTTAATTGTGGTGGCTTGCTTATTAATGTCTGTGTGTAATAACGTGTGAGCTGCTATGTATATTGACCACTGTAGTATTAACTTCCTTTTATTGAAGTAATTTGAAACGAGTCAGTTCTCAGTTTGGGCCAGGGAACAAGGGTTTGTAGCAGGGAGTAACCAGTAGTTCACACGGACCTCATTTGCTAATTGTAGTGATAAAACAAGGCTCCTGTTTCGTACAGTGGTCGATTTTTACCTTCCAACTCAAATTTTCAACCTGTAGCACATAACTCCACCTAACGGGCAATTATCAAGTTCAATGTGGACGCATTAATACGCGTGATCCCTTGCGGGAATCCAGTGCAGGCTGAAGCAAGAGGAACCAATGGGCATTAGGCACTACGACCGAAGTGTGCTACAAGATGAGAATTTAGGCAGCGAGGGAAGCATGCCTGGATAGCCAGATTGTCTAAGGCGACCGCCGGCCCGAAGTGGGAAATCCGGGTTCGAATCGCGATCCAGCACAAATTTTCAAATTCGCCATCGAATTTATTTCAATGGCCTGAAACGGTCGGAAGTTTTCAATATTTCGAGTTCGTAAACATGATAGTGTAATAGGGGACTGCCACATGTCGTTTTTCATCAAAAAACTATAATCAAAGCTAGGGCCTCGCCGTAGATTTGATCATAAAAGTCGTTTGTCTTTTTATGACTGCAATGTGAAATATAACCGCTTTAACCACTAGAAACTTTGTTTATAAGGTAAACCAATCAAAAGTGAAGGCCGTGAACTCCACAAAAAACCTAGGAACTACTATTACTTCAGACTTAATGTTCGAATACAGCATTAGTAGTGAGCTTCTTGATGCTGTCGCGTCGTTCAAATTTCTACAAGTAACATTGCAGAGCGATATGAAATGGAACGAGTATGTAAGGACAGTTGTGAGTAAGGCGGACAGCCGACTTCGGTTTATTGGGAGAATTTTGGAAAGATGTAGTTCACCTTAAAGGAGACCGCGTATAAAACGCTTGTACGACCACGTCTTGAGTATTGCTCAAGTTTTTGGGACCCGCAGCAGGTCAGTTTAAAGTAAGACATAGAGGGGGTTCAGAGATGAGCAGCTAGATTTGTTACCGGTAGGTTCGACCAAAGCGCGAGTGTTACGGAAATGCTCCGGCAACTCAGTTGGGGATCGCTGGAAGAAAGACAACGTTCTTTTTGTGAATTTCTGTTAAGTAAATTTAGAGGGCCGGAATTTGAATCTGAGTGTACTACGATCTTGCTGCCGCCTACTTACATTTCGCGTAAAGATCACAAAGACAAGATAAGAGAAATTAGGGCTCGTACGGAGACATATGGGCATTCTTTTTTTCCTCGTTCCGTTTGGGAGTGGAGTAGGAAAGGAAATGCCTAGTAGTGGTACAGTGTACCCTCCGCCACGCACCTTACGGTGAATTGCGGAGTATGTATGTAGATGTAGATGTCGAGTGATCCCCTGGTCATTTTGACGGTGTAGAAACTCTGTTTGAAATTTAATTTCCTGCGCGGTCTTACCTTCTGCGCCCACCCCTGCCTAATGCTGGGGCCGAGTGTCGCCCGCCACTTGCTGGGTGAGTGTCCCCTTGCCACCCCATCAGACCGCCGGCAGCCACGGAGCCGTCCTATTGATCGGCGGTCGCCGACGGCGGATTTCTTACCTCCCCACCCTCCCACCCTCCCACCCTCCCACGCTCCCTCCCGCCACCTTCCGCCCTCCCGCCAGCTCTGATGACGCGCGGCAGACGCCGCCAGATGAGGCTCGGATTAAAACCCCAGCGCAATCAGAGCCGGCCGCCGCCACAAAGGCGCTCGGTTCGATCTCCCCACTCGGCCAATCTCCCCGACAGCCAACTGACTGCACGTGGCGCTCGTGGCGCGGAATGGGCTCCGAGCGTTTCGAAGAGAACGCCCCACCGTTCCGACAGAGATGTCGAGGGCAGGGGAAGCCGGTGACGTCACAAAACCCCAATACCTGCGGCCCCAGGGTGCCTCAAAGGTCGCGCGATGTGAAGAGCGGCGGAGCCGCATTACGGTGGCGGTCTCATCGGGACCAGCGCCGATACCGCGGCTGACGAGGAGCGACTATAGTCCGCGTCACAAGTGAAGGCGGCCCAGTTTTCAGCCGTTCTGCACATCGCCCTACATTACCCCATTAATTCTCCGAACGCGTGACTGGCCGCGAGTTACGCAATGTCTCTCCCGCAGCTTCATCTGCTGGCACTCTGCCGTATACCCATTAGATTTCTATCTGATTACGCTGAAGCGATAGCTCCTTACTTAGCAGCCATATACAACCGCTCTCTCAAAGAAGGATCTGTACCAAAAGATAGGAAAGCTGCACAGGTCACAACTATATTCAAGAAAGGCAGTAGCAGCAACCCACTAAACTACAGGCGTATTTCATTGACGTCAATTTGCAGCAGGGTTTTGGAACATATCCTGTATTCAAATATTATGAATTATCTCGAACAGAACGATCTATTGACCAAAGGTCAACACGGATTTACAAAATATCGTTCATGCGAAACACAACTAGCTCTTTATTCACACGAAGTGATGGGTGCTATCGACAACAGTTCGCAAATCGATTCCGTATTTCTTGATTTCCAGAAGGCTTTTGACTTCGTACCTCACAAACGGCTTTTAATCAAATTGCGTGGTTATGGTATATCGCTCCAAATTTGCGATTGGATAGGTGATTTCCTGTCAGAGAGGAAACAGTTCGTAGTAATCGATGGTAAGGCATCGACTAAAACAGAGGTGATATCGGGCGTTCCACAGGCTAGTGTTATTGGTCCTCTGCTCTTCCGTATTTACATAAACGATTTAGGGGGATAATCTAAGTAGCTCTCTTAAGTTGTTTGCAGATGACGCCGTCATTTACCGTCTAGTAAAATCATCTGAAAATCAAAACCAACTGCAGAACGATTTGAATAAGATATCAGTATGGTGTAAAAATTGCCAATTCACTCTAACTAATGAGAAGTGTGAAGTCGTCCACATGAGTACGAAAAGAAATCTGTTAAATTTTTTTTTACAAGATAAATCAATCAAATGTGAAGGCCGTAAACTCTACAAAATACCTACGAATTACTACTACTTCAGACTTAAATTGGAAAGAACACGTAGATAATAACGTGGGAAAGGCGACCCAGAGACTGCGTTTTATTGGCAGAACCCTTAAAACATGCAACAGAACTACAAAAGAAACTGCATACACTACGCTTGTCCGTCCATTTTTGGAGTATTGGTGCCCAGTGTGGGATCCTTATCAGGTGGTTTTGACGGAGGACATCGAAAGAGTCCAATGAAGGGCAGCTCGTATCGTATTGTCACGATACAGGGGAGACAGCGTTACGGAAATGATACAGGGTCTGGTATGGGAATCATTACAACAACGGCGCTTATCGCTGGGGTGTGGCCTACTTGCGAAACCCCAATCTCCAACATTCTCCTCCGAATGCGAAAATATATTGTTGACTCCCACTTACATAGGTATAAATGATCATCAGAATAAAATACGAGAAATCAGAGCTCGAACAGAGAGATTCAGGTGGTCTTTCTTCCCGCGCGCTATTCGAGAATGGAATGGGAGATAAATAGTATGATTGTGGTTCGATAAACCCTCTGCCAGGCACTTAAATGTGATTTGCAGAGTATTCCATGTAGATGCAGATGTAGACATATGTTGGCAGCCTAGTTTTCAGCCGTTCTGCGCATCACTCTCCATTACTCCCATTAAAGGTCGTTTCGCACTGCGGTCACACTATGTCACGTTACATAATGTGACAGATTTTTCAAAAGATCTGTTTCCATAGTTTTAAATGTCGTGATTCACACCGACCTCGAAGGGCCTCACAGACGCCACAGACGTCGACAGTAGAGTTGGCTACTGAGTTGATGTTTCGACTCAGTCAGCAAACTGTTCGACTGAGTCGTCGAAACTTGAATCCGCAGTGTTTCGAAAGAACGAATCTTGTGATTCATGTATCGTACGCTAGATACCGTTAACATGCGCTTTGCTGTCCGTCTGCCTGGGTGAGTTCGACACAGTGGCCAGGCGTGCAACGGGTTTTGAAGTTGTTACCCTAAAGCGCCACGCGAGATTTTGAATTATGCTACAGTTACCCTTCAACTGAGGTTTGAAAACTGGGATACCACCGAGAAAAGTTGTGACGTCCTTCGGTGTTTTGAGGTAGTTTCGCGTGAACTAAGCGTTGTTATGTATTGTTGCTACATCTGTGCCAGGTGAACGCATCTTCTCGAAGCAAGGGCAAATAATTTCAGTGAGACGAAAACGCATTCTCACTAAGATGTCAAAAACAACGTTTTTTAATTTAAATAAAACTGTAATTGATTCTCTTTTATTTGACTGACTGAAGATGAATCCGATTCTTATAATACCTATCTGGACATTAAAAAATTTTATTTCAGTTTTGTGGTTTCGTCACGTAAATTGTGAAATGTTTTTCCTTGTGTTAATACTTGTAGTAATATCTGTTGATTGCATTAAATATATCTTAAGAACAAATCTTAACTATTTTGTTTATATTGATTGGTTAGAAAAGTTATTCATTTCTGGATACACGTAGACATTTGAACCATGATCTTCCTTGTTTTATTTAAACTTAATTATGGAATTTTGAAGGTTGGAAAAAGTTTCATGACTTTGGAATTTGAACATTAATATTTTGTGCTTCCTTCTTTACAAAATTTGTTTGTATGAAAATACGAGTAACTTAGGAAACGTTTACGCTTTAACACGATTCGAAAATCGTAGTAGCAAACGAATCTTGTGCCGTTCAGTTAAGTCTAGTGAATAACGTATTAAAACCATGTTGATATTCCATAGATGTTTCGTATTTGCTGTATCGCCCTACTGCAGGTTTTCGGCTCACGTGAATCAGCGAAGGTAGCAGGACTGCGGCACGTCAAGTGTTTCGAGTGCCCAAGCAGTGACTCGACTCACTACGGCGCCCTGCAGCTGTCGCGGTGGCGCGGCGTACGACTCTGCAGCATGCAGGATGTTTCGTGTGCCGAAACAGTGAGTCGACTCACTAGACTCAGATGATCCCTATGTTTCGAAACAGTGAAATGATCCGAACTGCCCACCACTAGTCGACAGACGAATCTGCGAGATCGCTCCGAAACATCTGTCGACGTTTGCGGCCTCGCGCATGCGCACTGGCTCGCTACAACGCCGCGCGTATGACCACACCTGTCGCGCAGTTTCGTGCTGTAGCTCGTTACAAGAAGCTGTAGTGCTATTTTTGTTATTTGTTATGGAGCATTTAATTGAAACCGTCAGAACGGGTCAACTGCTGAGGAATACAGATTTGGAGGAGTATAGACACAGCAATTTAAAAGGACACAGCATGGGGCGAAATAGAGCAACTGAAACAAAATAGAGTAGTTCTTAATTGCACTAGTTCAAATATAAAAAAAAAATTATTACTTTTATAATTATTTAGAGTTTATTTAAAGATTATTAACATTTAGCGGAATCTCTACTTCAATTACGAACATTACATATTATTTTAACTTAATAATGGGGGAGGAATCGGCCCCAACGATTCACATCCTTTATATTGTCACGTTGCAATGGAAGTAGGCTTGACTTCGAAGGCAACTAAACACAGCACTTATACTGAAAGCACGTTTATTACGAACTCAACATACACGCAGCACTGACTGCCTCTCAGGCAGAGTGCTCGGCTATTTATACACAGATAGAATTTACCAGAAATTAGAAGAACAGTTAACATAAGAAACAAGTAGAATTTACAAGTGAACATAAGAAAGATGTAGAACCTACTGGAATTGTAAATTACAAAGAAATAAATTTTCGCCGATGGGCGGGATTGAACCGGCGACCTTCTGCTCCGCATTCCGTGACGCTATCCTCTTTTTTTTTTTTTTTTTTTTTTTTTTTTTTTTTTTTTTTTTTTTTTTTTTCTCTTAACCGTTTTTTTTTTTTTTTTTTTTTTATTTTATTTTTTTTTCTTTTTTTTTTCTTTTTTTTTTTTTTTTATTTTGGAATACCAAAGGGCGGCGAATTAAAATTTGTGGCCCACCGGGATTCGAACCCGGGATCTTCTGCTTACGAGGCAGTCGCGTTGACCACTCTTTTTTTTTTTTAATTTTTTTTTTTTTCTTTCCCTTTTTTTTTCCTTTTTTTTCCCACGTCTATCTCTGCCACTTCAGGCGTTGGCTCCTAACACCCATCACGCCCTTAATAATTATGTACAAACCTAAAAAAAAAATAAGCTAGTGCCACCGCCACTTTTACCCTAACCTCAAGTATAGAACGTACGCAAACGCTCCAGTCGTGCTCGATGGAAAAAAAATTTAATAAGTAAAAAAATAAAATAAATAAATAAAATGAAATAAAAATCCTCCTCTGCATCGGCCCATAAAGATATATGTAGATTTGTAATGGGGAAAAGGGAGAAATAAATAGTTGCTTCATGTATATTCTTTATTAGTATGTATAGTTCTGCATTTTTATGTAGAAAATACTGCCGTTCCACATCCGGCGTAAAAACAAAATAAAGAGGTCGTCGCATTACGACATGGTGCGTTCCAAGGAAGGTCTAGCTGCGGATTATCAATGAACGTCTTCTCGATTTCTTTCGTTGCCGGTTGTAGTTCAATCAGTGCTTCTGTCGTTCTGGGGTCAACTTCTCCTTTCATCGATATTCCAGCTGCGAGGCGGGTTATGGAACGCACTCCAAAGAAAATTGGAAAAATATTCGCGGTACTTGGGGTTCCTAACTATTGCACAATGTCGCTCGTTCATATAGTTCCAAAAATCATGTACAGTCTTCTCTCCATCGCCGAACAAATAGTGTACAGCGTGGCCACATATCCATTTAACAGAGTTAGTTTTCGCTCTCGGGTAATACGAGTCTTCTGGAAAGAGAAGCGATTTGGTAGTTATCTTTTCGGGGGTTGTGCGTGTGAAGAAAGCCAGTACCTGGCGCACCAAATACCAAACATCCTTCGCCGATCCACAGTCAAGGCGATGCTCATCTGTATCCACGACTCCGCATTTGGTACACAAAGGAGAGTCCGCAAGATGAATTCGGTGGAGGCGATACTGGCACACCTGCTTCCCGTTGACTGTGATGTACCACGCAGACTGTACGTCTGTGTTGAGAGTGGGCGCGCTCACCGCTCGCCACACAACACGCCAGTTAATATGGGGGTGTTTTGATTCTATCACGTTCGGGGCTCTGCTCAGTTCCATGGTGTCGTATATTGCCCTCGCCGATATCAATTGTGTGGGCGGAAGTGCGGTGCGCATGTAGCTGAGGTCGAGGAAGAATTGCCCGAAATAAAAGAAAGGGGCTGGAATGTCGGATAGTGGTATTGGAGGGGTGAGGGAGATCGGCCTTAAGGCCTCTAGCAGCAGGCTTGTAAGACTCGTCGGACACTGTCGCCATATCTTCATGTGAGAGCTTACAAATAAGGCCCGTGCTCTGTCCGGAACGTGAAAAAGTCCTAAACCACCTCTGTTCCTCGGTAGTGTGAGGGAGTCGTAACGAATCTTGAAGAGCATACCGGTACTTACAAAAGACCCCATAGCCGCCAGCATGCTGCGGGCCAGATATGGCGGGATCGGCAGTGTCTGCGCAACATGGGGGATGCGCGACGCCAAATAGACGTTAGCATATCGCACCCGTTGCAGAATGTCTAGTGTTCTAAGACGGTGGTCGCCTATCCCTGCCCTAATCTGTTGCAATAGGCGCCTACTGTTGAGGGCAATCGTCCGCCGCAGGTCAGTTGTAAAATCAATGCCCAAACAGCGCATTGTGTCTGTTATTCTCAATGGGGCCACGCACCTATCGGGCAGCCCGTCACCTATAGATAGAGCGTGCGATTTGTGTACATTCAGTTCACTGCCCGATGCTGCGCCGTAGGTCGCCACCCACGCCAAAGCTGCGCGGACGTCGTCTTCACCACGAAGAAAGAGAACCAGATCGTCGGCATAGGCAGTGCAGCAAAAAGTATGTCCACCGAGTGTGATCCCTGTCAAGCGTTGTCGAAAGCCACAGAGCAGCGGTTCCAAACCGAGGGCGTACAATATCGTTGATAGGGGACACCCCTGTCGCACCGATCTCTGGATGAGGATCGGCGGTGTGAGGCGTCCGTTGTACAGTACTCTTGATGTCGCACCGTGAAGGAGACGTACCAATAAGTCTACGATGGTCTCGGGATAACCCATCTGTTGCATTACGGCCTTTAAAAATGTGTGGTCGACTCTGTCAAAAGCTTGGCTGAAATCGAGGCAAGCCAAAACTCCAGGCATTTTATTTGTCTTGGCAAGTGCGATCATATCGCGATAGCGGCAGAGGGCAGTGCGAATGTTATGACTGCCACCTAAAGATGCCTGATCCTGTGAAACAACGTATCGGACCGTGTGCTTGAGTCGTGCTGCCAACAATCGAGTGAAGATCTTCATGTCGCTATTCAGTAGGGTCAAGGGGCGGTAGTCGCTGATGTTGGTCCCACCTCGTGGTTTGTGTATAGGTATGATAAGCCCTTCGCAAAACGTCTCAGGGATCTGCACCGTGGGGGACATGAGATCGCGGCAGATTTCCGTCCAGACTGGTACTAGCAGTTGTTGAAAGGCCCTGTAGAACTCCAGAGGGAGGCCGTCAGGGCCTGGCGACTTATTGGCTGGTCCCATCTGTATCGCTTCAGTGACTTCCTCCTCTGTTATATCGGCTGTCAGTTCATTAGCCGCAGCTTGTGGAATTTTGCCGTATGTGAGCTGGGATACCGCTTCGATTACTTCTGGGGGGTGGCGGAGCTCTGAGTACAGCTGCGTATAGTGAGCGTGAAGGACATGTCCTATATCTCGCTGGGTGTCGTATCGTCCTCTATCTGTAAAATCCTCTGCGCCACGCCGGCAGTTAGTGTTCGTGGTCTCTCGCGGCATTGCTCCCTCTCCTGGAGAAACAGCGACCCGCTGTTATGATCCCTGTGGAGCCAGCTGCAATGTCCTGGATCTTGATCGTGTCATGGGTCCTCTGTATGGCAATTCAAGAGAATCCTTTCCTTCTCCGCGATTATCGACGACAGACGTTCCTGTCGTATCTTCATCAGAAACATTACCGTCCTTAAAGTCCTTGAACAAAAAACCATTGTCGTCTACCTGCTCTTCAGGATCGTAGTAAGGCTTCATGCGCAGGACGTGAACAATGTCTCTTCGTTTTTGACGTTTCGAAGACGGCTCATAATCCTCAACTTCGTATGTGACGTCTGACAGGCGGCGTATGACACGATACGGACCAAAGTATCGCTTCAATAACTTTTCTGACAGTCCAACCTTCCGTACAGGGGTAAAAATCCATACCAAATCTCCTGGGCTGTACACAACAGGTCGGTGCTTGTCGTTATACCGCTGACGGTCCTTCTCCTGGGCGTCCAGTGTCCGTATGCGAGCCAGCTGTCTTGCTTCTTCGACCCTGGTGATGAGCTGTTTAACATAGTCATCCTGAGCGTCGTCTGGTTGGAACGGGAACAGTATGTCCATTGTCGTCTCAGCTTCACGGCCATGGAGCAGGAAAAACGGAGTTAAGCCTTGAAGCCTGTGGTGTCTTGTCTTGCGGTATTGTAAGCAAATGTCACGATTGGCAGAATTGTATCCCAATCCTTCTGCTCAACATCGACGTACATCGACAGCAAAACGTTTTGTTAAAACGTTCCGTAAGACCATTTGTCTGAGGATGGTATACAGTTGTCATTCTGTGGACAATGTTGCACCGTGACATTACCTCTGATACTAGTTTTGATTGGAATACTTTTCCACGATCAGATATCATGACACGCGGTGCTCCATGCTTCAAAACAATGTCTTCTACAAGGAATTTTGCGACCTCTGGAGCTTCTGCAGTCGGCACAGGTTTGGTGACAGCGTAGCGTGTGAGGTAGTCAGTGCAGACTATTATCCAACGGTTACCGGTTGTCGACTTCGGAAACCTCCCTAAAAGATCGATCCCAACTTGGTGGAATGGAGCTGCTGCCGGCGGAATCGGTACGAGATGTCCTGGAGGTAATTGCGGAACATGCTGCCGTCACTGGTACTCTTTACAGTGACTCACATAGTGCTTGACAGATCGGTAGAGACCTTTCCAGTAATACCTGCGTCTGATTCTGTCTAGGGTCTTCACGAATCCCAGATGGCCGGATATTGGAGCATCATGGAGAATAGCTGGCTGGAGATGAGCTGGAACAACAAGTAGCCATTTGGGGCCCAGTGGATCGTAGTTGCTCTTGTACAATGTTCCGTTTATAAGTTGGAACTCTCCATTGGTCGGTTCTCCTTTCTCCAAGGCCTCTATCATTTTTAATAGTATTGGTTCTTCCCTCTGTTCAGCTGTAACGTCATCTAATTCAGTGAGAGCTGAAATTTCATTAATGTTGTGTTCCACTAATGGATTCCTCGAAAGGCAGTCGGCATCTTTGTGTTTGCGCCCGTTCTTGAATACCACTGTGACATCGTACTCTTGGAGTCTTAGTGCCCATCTTGATAGTCGACCTGATGGATCTTTCTACATCTACATGGGATACTTGGCAAATCACATTTAAGTGCCTGGCAGAGAGTTCATCGAACCACAATTATACTATTTATCTCCCATTCCATTCTCGAATAGCGCGCGGGAAGAAAGAACACCTGAATCTCTCTGTTCGAGCTCTGATTTCTCGTATTTTATTCTGATGATCATTTATACCTATGTAAGTGGGAGTCAACAATATATTTTCGCATTCGGAGGAGAATGTTGGCGATTGGAGTTTCGCAAGTAACCCACGCCTCAGCGATAAGCGCCGTTGTTCTAATGATTCCCATCCCAGATCCTGTATCATTTCCGTAACGCTGTCTCCCCTGTATCGTGACAATACAAAACGAGCTGCCCTTCTTTGGACTCTCTCGATGTCCTCCGTCATGCCCACCTGATAAGGATCCCACACTGGGCTGCAATACTCCAAAAATGGACGGACAAGCGCAGTGTATGCAGTTTCTTTAGTAGTTCTGTTGCATCTTTTAAGGATTCTGCCAATAAAACGCAGTCTCTGGTTCGCCTTTCCCACGATATTATCTACGTGTTCTTTCCAGTTTAAGTCTGAAGTAATAGTGATTCCTAGGTATTTTGTGGAGTTTACGGCCTTCACATTTGATTGATTTATGTTGTAAACAAAGTTTAACGGATTTCTTTTCGTACTCATGTGGACGACTTGGCAATTTTTACACCATACTGATATCTTATTCAAATCGTTCTGCAGTTGGTTTTGATTTTCAGATGATTTTACTAGACGGTAAATGACGAGGTCATCTGCAAACAACCTAAGAGAGCTACTTAGATTTTCCCCTAAATCGTTTATGTAAATAAGGAATAGCAGAGGACCAATAACACTACCTTGTGGAACGCCCGATATCACCTCTGTTTTAGTCGATGCCTTACCATCGATTACCACGAACTGTGTCCTCTCTGACAAGAAATCCCCTATCCAATTGCAAATTTGGGGCGATATACCATAACCACGCAATTTGATTAAAAGCCGTTTGTGAGGTACGGTGTCAAAAGCTTTCTGGAAATCAAGAAATACGGAATCGATTTGCGAACCTTTGTCGATAGCACCCATCACTTCGTGTGAATATAGAGCTAGTTGTGTTTCGCATGAACGATATTTTCTAAATCCGTGTTGACCTTGGGTCAATAGATCGTTCTGTTCGAGATAATTCATAATATTTCATATCTTTCAAGCTAGTCAGCCAACACAAATAATGGTGGTCTGTCACGACGGTGAATGGTTTGCCGAATAAATACGGCCGGAACTTGTTGATAGCCCAGATAACCGCGAGACATTCTTTTTCAGTTGTAGAGTAGTTTATCTCGGACTTTGACATTACTCTTGATGCATAGGCTATCACTTTTTCGGCACCTTCCTGAACTTGTACAAGCACTGCACCAATCCCATAGCCACTGGCGTCTGTGTGAAGTTCCGTTTCTGCATTCTCGTCGTACAAGGCTAGCACTGGTGCGGAAGTTAGAGCCTCCTTAAGTTCTCGGAAAGCTCTTTCTTTTGTCTCATCCCAGTAAAATTTGGCGTCTCCCTGCAGAAGTTCTTGTAATGGACGTGCCTTGTTACAAAATCCTTTTATAAGACATCGGTAGTATGAGCACAGCCCGAGAAAACTTCTCACATCACGAATGTGCTGAGGAGTTGGAAATTCTGTGACTGCCCTTACTTTATCTGGATCGGGACGGACACCATCTCCTTTGACTAGGTGCCCCAGGATTTTTATCTCCTTGGCGACGAAGACGAAGAGGCATTTCTTTGGATTGAGGCGGAGACCTGCAGCCTGAACACACTTCAACACAGTTGACAGGCGACTCAGATGTTCTTCAAATGTTTTCGAGAAAACGACAATGTCATCTAAATAGCAGAGACACGTCGTCCACTTAAGGTGTCGAAGCAAGTTGTCCATCATGCGTTCGAATGTGGCTGGAGCATTACATAATCCAAATGGCATTACTTTAAATTCATAGAGGCCGTCAGGTGTAATAAAAGCCGTCTTCTCCCTGTCAGCTTCGTCAACCTCGATTTGCCAGTAACCTGTCTGCATGTCCATAGTTGAGAAGTATGTAGCTCCTTTCAAGCAGTCTAAGGTGTCATCAATACGCGGCAATGGGTAGACATCTTTCTTTGTGATACTGTTCAGCCGCCGATAGTCGACACAGAATCGCCACGTGCCATCCTTCTTCTTTACGAGGACCACCGGAGACGACCAAGGACTCTCCGAAGGTTGAATAATGTCATCTCGCAACATCTTCTCCACTTCCTCCCGAATTATTCGTCTTTCAGCTGGCGACACTTTATACGAACGCTGGCTAATTGGCGGATGGTCCTCAGTATTGATACGGTGCTTTATCTTGGGCCATTTCGTCTGACTTTTCCCCTGCTGAGTTGTGAATGCACCCGAAAATTGGCGTAGTATACCTAACACCCGCTGGCGTTGTTCCTTGGTCAGTCCAGGCCCTATTGGCAGTTCCACGTTTGTTTCCTCCAGCGTGTTTTCTGTACTAATAGCAGGGCATGGGTCTTCATTGATGACGTTGAGCTCACCGTCCTGGATTGGTTCAGCTGTCCCGATACACATTCCCTTGGGGATAAGTTGTGACTGCTCGTGACAATTTGTGATCCAAATCTCTCCTTGACCACCGGTAATGCTTATGATAGCCGCTGGTATGTAAATTTCTTTTGTGAGCCTGATAAACTTTTTACTATCAACAAGAACTTCACAGTTTAAACAGTCATCTGTGTTTGTGACTGCAACTCTTCTCATTGTCAACGGCGGTATCGTCACATTGTCAACGACGAATAACTTCCCAGAAAATTCTGTATTACGTGTATCTGGCGGAACAACTTCTTCAATTTGCAGCTCGGATCTTCCACAATCAATGATAGCTTGGGATGCCTGAAGGAAGTCCCATCCGAGGATGACATTGTGACTACATTCTGTCAACACGACAAATTCAAACGGCTGCGTCCTGTTGTTGATGGTTATTCTTGCGACACAGGTTCCTGCTGGATGGACGTACTTTCCATTCGCGACCTTCAGCACAGTTGCTCCCGTATCACAGAACATTGTCTTCTTTAGTGTGCGGCGGTAATTATCCGATAATACAGAAAAAGAGGCTCCTGAATCAACAAGTGCCCGGACAGGGTGGCCGTCGGTTATGACGTCGATGAGATTTCCCGACATCTTGGCGACTGTCGTCCATGGAGGATTTTCATCTGCGGCGGCCTCACCTCCGTAGATGGTCGCCTCGCTTAGTTTTCCTGGGCGCGGCGGCTAGGGGAGCGGCTGGTACCTCTGTACGGCGACGGTGAACGGCTGCGGCGCGTCGGGGAGCGACCTCGTCTAGGGTACGGCGATGGGCTTCTTCCCATAGGTCGACTGAACTCATCAGCAGGTGACTGCCTTGGATAGAACTGCTCCGACGGCTGACGTCTTGCGGCAAAATAATCATCGAATAATCGCCTCCTCTCTCTGCAGTAGCGTACGACATGTCCAGGGCGTCCACAGTGGAAACACAGTGGTGTGTTGTCTTCTGTCCTCCAGACGTCCGTTCTTCTGCGGGGCGGCATAGTTACCGGGTGAGTTGGCTGTGGTCGCGTAGGTCGGTTCATGGGCTGCCGTTTGGAGGCTGCAGCGTAAGTCATAGCAGGGCGACGCCATTCTTCACGTCGGGTGCGATTGACGGGGCAGACAGGAGCTAATGTTTGAAATACCTCGTCCTCAGCGGCGTCGGCTACCTCGCGACTTACAGGGCTCATATCCATGGCCATAATCTGATGCTCGCTCGGTCTAATAGTCCCGGCTGCCATGCACTGTTGTAATTCTTCTCTCACGATTTGTCGTATGAGAGAAGCCAAGTCCTGCTGGTCTTCCACAACGGCCATAGGGACTACATTTGGGAGTCTATCATACTTCTTGCGTCCAACCCTCCTTTGTTGCATCTCTTCAATACGCTGCCACCACTTGATGAACTCTTCTGTCGTAGCGACGTCTTTTATCAGAAGAGCTTGGTACATATCTTCTGCAATTCCCTTCATCAGGTGCGTGATTTTGTCCGCTTCAGTCATGTTCGGATTGACTACGTTACACAGGGCCAAAACACTCTGTATGTACGATTGTGTCGGCTCACCATGTCGTTGGGCCCGGTTCTTCAGTTGTTCTTCCGCCGAGCGGATTTGTCGCTAGCGGTCTCCAAACGACTTCTTAAGTTCCTCCTGGAACGTCTCCCAGTCATTCAACTTGTCTTAGTTGTTTTCGAACCATTTCTGGGCTGTCCCGTCCAGGTAGAAGTAAACGTTGGCCAAGCACATTTTTTTTTTTTTTTTTTTTTTTTTTAACAGCAGTTTTCCCCCTTTCTTTTCCTGCTCCAATAAGGAATAATAATGTCAAACAGAAAACGAGGAATGACCAGCACAACAAAAGAAAACTACAAAATAACATTCTGCCGGTACGGCTCCTGGCGAAAACACACAATTTTAAAACAGTTGAAATGTTAACTAAAACGGCAGTCTGTGGCCAGCACGCCCTGCCGCGCTGCCCCTGCACCCCCCGCATCGCCGCTACTCGAGCGGCTCCTCTGACAACATTCACGAACTACATGCTTTTTCTTCCACCAAAAATTAGTAATAAAGTGAAAAAACAAGAAAAGGAGGAATGACCAGCAAAACAAATGAAAAACTAACAAAACAACATTCCGCTGGTGCGGCTCCTAACGAGACCACACACAGGTTAAAACAATGAAAAAGTGAAATAACTTCTTTCTCAAATGAAAAGGAAATACCAAGGCTGTTACCTAATTTTCTATGTTGCGAATTACCATAGTGTTTTTACGTTTTCCATTTCCTTGTTTGATGCTTAGATCAAAACTGTGTGTCCCATCTTAGAGTAAATTATCAAATGCATACTGAATTGCGACATTCAAAAAGTTTGCGAATGTTGATCGATAGTCTTTGCGTGTTTTGACTCTCTGATGTTCAGACTTCAGATGAACTAAATAGAGATAAACCTGGTCGATTTGTAAATGGAGGATGGCGTATACGGTGTGTGCCACAATCCAGGTTGTGGCCGCCCTCTTGGCGGAGGGAAACGGCGTGAAGTCCGGGACGAGGGCTGTGCGGGCGTCGAACGCGCTGGCGACGCTCCTGTTGACGAGGGCGAGCATGCGCGCCGCGGCGCCCCAGACGGAGCGGTGGCGCGCGCACGCGAACCTGTGCTCCAGCGAGTCCTCCAGGCCGCAGTGGCTGCAGCGGCTGGTCGCGCGCAGCCCTATCCGCTCCATCCGGTCGTGCGTGGGCAGCATCCGGTTGACCGCGCGGTACCACAGGCTGCTGACGTCCGTCTGCAGGAAAGGCGCGTGCACGTTGGTCCACACGGCCCTCCACGCAGCCGTCGGGTGACGGGCTTCCATCTTGTTCGCGAGCGGGCGTCCCAGCAGAGCGCGGTACACGGTCTTGACTGTCCGCGAGCGGGGCTCCAGGTCTTCGGCGTCCAAGTAACTCTTTTGCACGAAGAACTCCCGGATGTAGCGCAGCCGGAACGAGATGGCGGAAGGGTCTACAGGTGCCGTTTCCGATGACGGCCGAAATCTGCCGAACACGACCGCCGTGGGACCCGACGGGTGTTCCTCGATCGTCCGACTCGTCCGATGAATCAGCAGAGCGGCCGCTTTTGTCGCAAAGTGCGTCAGTCCGAGTCCCCCCTTCTCGCGCGGTAGCGTGCAGGTCGCGTACGCAACTTTAAAGATGTGGCCCCGCCACAGCAACCAATACGCAGCCTGCGTAATCGCTCGTCCGAGTTCTTTAGGTAAGTGGAAAACCTGAGCAATATACCAAGCTTTGCTCAGCAAGAACACATTGATGACGGTGACCCGTTGCTTTAAAGATAAGCTGCGTGTGGAATTTAAATGCGACATTGCCCTTATACCGTACAATACCGTGCGCCAGTTCGATACGGCCGATTTCATTAAATTGGCTTGCAGTCGAACGCCCAAAATCTTGTGTTCCAGTTTTACAGTAAACCAAGGCCGCCTATAGTTGCGATCGGCATTGTAGATCGGGAGAAAAACGGTTTTGCGGGTGTTGACCGCCGCTCCCGATGCCCGCTCGTACGTGGTGAGACTGTCGCGTATGATGTCCAGGTCGGCCGGCCGAGACACCAGAAGTCCCAGGTCGTCGGCGTATGCGCGACAAACCTGTTTTGTTTGTCCGATTTGTATTCCGACGCAAGACCTGTGCAGTTTACGTAAGAGCGGGTCAAGGGAAATAGCAAATAACGACATCGCCAATGGGCAGCCTTGTTTCACGGAACACCGTATGGGAACACGCTCCGTTAAAGTGCCATTAATACAAACACGGGAGGTCGAACCAATGAACAGATTGTGGATCATTCTGACGAAGTTGATACCGAATCCAAATTTCTGTAACACACGCCGGAGATACAAATGGCTAACCCTATCGAATGCGGTGGCAAAATCTATAGATAAGATTCCGAAAGGTATTTTTTGCACGGTGGTAAATGCAATTACGTCCCTGTATGTTGACACCGCATCATGTATTGTTCTGCGTGGTACCGCGCAAAACTGAAAGTCACTAATAATTTTAGACATAACACATTTTAACCTCGTTGCGACACACTTTGTAAAAAGTTTGTAATCCCCGTTAAGAAGTGTAATAGGGCGCAGACTTGATAATTTACTACTGACTCTGGTCTTCGGGGCAAGGGTAATAACGCCTTCTAAAAAGGATTTCGGAACCGGTACTCCCTGTAAAATGTCATTAAAAATTTCAGCTACAGTCTCACTAATTATACCCCAAAATTTAAGATAAAATTCCGGTGGCATTCCGTCTGTCCCTGGCGACCTGTGCTTGGCACATGTTTTTAGTACGTCCAGGATTTCTGCTGCGGTGAAGGGGGCATTTAAATGACGTCGGTCAGTGGGTGTTAAGATGTGCGGCACTTCTTGCAAGAGGGCTGCGACAGCGTCTGCGTCCGCGTCCTTCTCGGCGAACAGTTGGGCAAAGTGGCGCTGCGCCTCGGACAGGATGTCGGCCTGCGCGCGCAGCCGGCCGCCGTCGGCTGCCTCCAGCTCCGCTATGTGCCTCCGCGCCGCGCGCCTGCGCTCTCGCAGCAAGTGGAACACGGAGGGCGCCTCGTCCGCCAACTGCCCCACGTCCTGCGCCTGACTCCGAACTACGGACCCGTACAAAAGCGACTGCTTCATTTCCAGTAGGCGGCTCTTTATCTGTTTGATTCGCGCCAGTCTAAGCGCTGGGTCGTCTGTTGGCATTTCGATAACGTCTTGCAAACACTGTTCGTAAAAGGCCACTGTGTTCTTCCTCCAATGTTGGGCGTTAGCACTGAACTCTTTGAGCGTTTTCCGCAGAGCTGGCTTCCCTAACTCCACCCACCATGACAACGCCGAGTCGTACTGGGCGCGCTGGCTCAGAACCCGCCGCCACACGCCAGTGATCGCCGGTTCCAGAGTGCTGTCCTGCAGGTGACGGGTATTCAGTTTCCAGTGATACCGCGATCGGGCTCTCGTCTCTAGCAAGGAGTGAAATTTGCAAACGTACGCACAATGGTCAGAGAAAACGATTGGATGGACCTTTGCATCGACTATGCAATTCTTTTTGTCGGAAGAAATATATATCCTGTCTATACGACTACGGCCAGTGGGATAAAAGTATGTAAATCCTGGAGCACGCGGGTACAGGTGTCTCCAGGAATTCGTCACCTTCAACTCCGTCACCAAAGTTTGAAGTTCTAAGCATTTGTTAGGCTGCGGTTCCTGATCCTGAGCTTCCAATACGCAATTAAAATCGCCACCCAGCACAACTGGAAGGTGACGGTCGTACAACAGATGGCAGATATCGCTACTAAAAAATACTCTTCTCAACGGCTTACCTTCACCACCCGACGGGGCATACACGTTAACGTATCTGATGTTGTTAATTGTGCACGCTATACCTCGTCCGTTAGGGATTGTCGCAACATTTGAAATATCATAATCGAGTTTGACTAAAATGGCGGTCCCACGAGAACTTTCAGGGTCGTAATTTAAAATAACTTGATAACCTGGCACAGAACTGATCAAATTCGTCACAACTTCTTGCACAAAGACGATGTCTGCTTTAATACTGTTTACGAATTCGACCAAGGCTATAAATTTTGCATTTGACTCGAATCTATTGATATTTATGGTAGCGACTACTGATGGCAAATGCGCTACCATAATGTCAATTGGGAGTGTATACTCTAAACAGGGGTTTGAGTCCCGGCCACGTCTTCATGTTCCCCTGACCTGTCAGTCAACCAGTTCGGGTGTGTAGGCCCTACTTCCGTGTCCATGTGTAAATCCGTCGTCGACGAGGCACGCTCTGTGTGTCCCTCTTGTGACTGCGATTCCGACCGGGAGAACTGGTGCGGCGGGCGAGTGCGCTTCTCGTACGAGTCGTCGGACTTGCGCTTTATCGGCTGCGGCGCCGCCTCGTACCCCGAGGGCGCGTCCCGCGCCATGTCCGCCATCGCCTCGCTCAGCACCTCCTGCAGCTGGCGGCGGACGGCGTCGACCCCGCCCTCCCTCGCAACTCGCCCGGGGTCGCCCTGCCGGTGGCCGGGATCAGAACCCGCAGCCTTCTGCCTCTGCCTGGTCCCGTACTGGTGGCGGGGCGCCAGCGCCCTCTCCAGGGAGGGGCTGCGCTCCCGGCGGCGGCCGTCGCGACTGCCCGAGCTCCCGGAGCTCCTAGACCTGTGCACGTCACTCGTGCCCACGCAGCTGTCCCGCCGCGATTTCGGTTCTAACTCTTGGGGCGCAGCTACCTGTGTCGCCTGACGGTCGCTCCATCCGGAGGGTGACGCGACTGCAACTGGGGACACAGCGGACTGTACGACAGTTTCCGATACCGGTTGTGACTCCCTCGCAGTGTCTGAAACCTGCGCGGTCACATCAGACACTAATGGTTCCTCAGCTTGCTGTGTAACTACAGGCAGGGACTCTTCCATATGTACTGCTGGCCTGTCACAGACAGGTGGCGCGGGTTCTAATCCTGCGCTACCTTCTATCTCGGGTATAGTCTGTGTAACTTTCGCAGTTGCGGCAGGTTGCATGGCTACAGTTTCGTCTACGACTTCCTCGTACCAAGGGGTCGATATGGCGATAGTGTCAGATGCCACAGGGACTTCGACATTCGAGGCAGACAGACGGTCAACTAAAGTCTCTGTTTCTGAATCACGAACGGTTTCAAGGACATTTCCTGATACAGGGTCTTCTGATACGTCTGCTTGGGATATGGCTGGAGTAGTATCCATAACGTCTACGGGCGCGGCCACCAAAGTGTCTGCTCCGCGACGCGCGGGAACCAAACGTGACGCCACCGTGGCGTACGACGACGCAGCGGCCTCGCCGCCCCCCTGCCTCTCTGCCGGCAGTTGCGCGGGGCGCCTGCGCCGCGGACACTGTTGTCTCAAGTGGTCGGTCGAATGACAAAGTGAACATGTCTGCGGCTGGCCGTCGTATGTAATAAAAGCACGGTGCCCAGCAATTATCATGAATGAAGGGATATGTTTATGTACTACCATTTTAACAGACCTGATACCATTATCTACTTGGTAACGGTACGCGGATGACCACTTCTCCTTTGTAATTTGTATCACTTTTCCGTATGGTTTCAAATACCGACTGATAGTTTCTAGCCGAGTTTCAAATGGCAAGTTAAATATCCTAACAGTACGGAGACCAAAGCCTGCGTGAGATAAATAAACGTCACTGATTTGACCATTTAAATGTCTAAATTTACGGGTACCGTCATTCATTTCTACCAAAGTATTACATAATTCCGGGGTTCTGATTTTCAAAAACAAGCAGTTCATGATCGTGTCCAGTTGAACGCCTAAAACTTCATTTTCCGGCAAATTCAAATCCTCCTCTAACCATCGATGGATCTCAAAAGCATATGGTCGTGGGAAATTCTTGTTAAAGTCGACCTGAACATTATTCTCCCTTTCTTCCCTATCGTTAAATTCAGCCATAACTTACAGTTTCCTAAACAGCGATTAATAAGGAAGCAGCCGCCGCTAGCGAAGCTCGCGAAGAAGCACTTGCTTGCACTGCCCGGAGAGCGACGTGCTCAGGCGGGCAGCCAGACAAGGACTCAACATACACGCAGCACTGACTGCCTCTCAGGCAGAGTGCTCGGCTATTTATACACAGATAGAATTTACCAGAAATTAGAAGAACAGTTAACATAAGAAACAAGTAGAATTTACAAGTGAACATAAGAAAGATGTAGAACCTTCTGGAATTGTAAATTACAAAGAAATAAATTTTCGCCGATGGGCGGGATTGAACCGGCGACCTTCTGCTCCGCAGTCCGTGACGCTATCCCCTGGGACACGCCGGCAGTTGGTGTTCGTGGTCTCTCGCGGCAATATGTTTCAAATAAATTTTACCAAAGTTATGAACCACTTACAATAAGATTTCAAACATGTAAATTGTATAAGGAATTAGTAAACTTACCTTAGGTATAGCTCCAATCTTTCTCTGCTGAAAATACATCTCCAGTAGTTAATGTCATTTTTATTAATATCGTTACTTATCAATGTTAAGAACTCTTTATACTCAGGTTTAGATAGCCGAAAGTATGTTCTGAATCTGCCATCATCTAGCTCCAAGTCCTCCATCAGATGATGGTACTCGCCACACTGTTCCCGTCTTTGGTTGATAAGGTGCACCTGGTGCGTTCGGTTTGTAGCCCGAGTACAACAACATGAGTTGCTCTTCACTACTCGAACTTATACCGCCATCATCCAACATAGACAAATTTTTAGTAAACGCGATATCGCACCACGAACCACTTGTCATGTTAGCTGCTTCAACTGATCCGACTGACAGGGCAGAAACGATGCCCAGTATCTGACAGACGTCGGTGGTGGTGTGAACTGCACATCTGTCACTCAGTATATTTATTCCTTAATGAAATTTGTCATAAATAATATATCCCTTTTCCCAACAAACAGCTCAGTTCATACATGCAATACTAGGAATAAAAATGATCTACACAAGGACTTAAAAGCACTTACTTTAGTTCAAAAAGGGGTCCACTACTGAGGGACACACATTTTCAATAATTTACCATCAAGTATAAAAAAGTTAGCTACAAATAAAGATCAGTTTAAGAGGAACCTAAAAGACTTTCTAGTGGCCAACTCCTTCTACTCCATTAGTGGATTTCTAAATTGTAGCATATGATGCATGCACTCATACTATATTAGTATTATTATATCATAGGCAAAACAAAAAAAAAACTCTTAAAAATTTATGTACCTGTATTTATATTATAAGTGTATGTATTTGTATTTATATTATTAGTATTACCTATTATTCAACTTGTAAATTTTGTTTCTTGACATGTTCCACATCCACGAGGATCCCCTCAACATGGATCTACGGAACGAATAACTAATCTAATCTAATCTAAACGTAAGGTGACATAGTGTGCCCGCATTGTGAAACAGCCTTAACTCTCCGAGCGCGTGGCTGGCCGCGAGTTACCAAATGCCTCTCCCGCAGCTTCAACTGCTGGCGCTCGTCCGTACCTCCTCCCCTCCATGCTTCCCCTATCGCTCCGCCTTTACGCACGGAAGCGCCTTCCTACATGACGCCAACTATAGTTTCGAAACCGCACGAAATCAGGCTGATAACAGAAGGGCTGCATCACACGTGCCTCAAATTTTGTGGTATGTCCAGTACATATCTCGTAAAAAAAACTGAGCAGTCGAGCATGATATTTAATACGAGGACAGTTATTGAATTAAAATTTGTGGTCAGCCTGCAGTACAATTCAGGAGTGTTCCCGTTTATGTTCATTGCTTGTATGCTACTACAATATTGAGAAGCCTGGTCAACATTGATACATATTCTATAGAGGAATACCAAGGCAGATGAGAACTTTGTGTTCTCGACGGACGTGCTACGCTGTCACGTTGAGAACGATGTCGCGTTAATGCAAGACCGCTGTGGTTGACTACATAGAGTGTCTGCATAGAAAGAAGGCCGTCCTTCGTTCGAATCTCAGCTGCAGCACAAATTTCAATTCAGTGCCTCTCCTTCTAATTAATGTCTCTAATATGACACAAAAATGTCTCTTGAAATTTGTTAGTTATTTGATATATATACCGGGTGATCAAAACCTCAGTATGAATTTGTAAACTTAATAAATCACGGAATAATGTAGATAGACAGGTAAAAATTGACACACAGGCTTGGAATGAAATGGGGTTCTATTAGAAAAAAAACCGAAGTATTGCTAAACGCATGAAAGATCTCTTGCGCGCGTCGTTTGGTGTTGATCGTGTGCTCAGCCGCCACTTTAGTCATGCTTGGCCTCCCAGGTCCCCAGACCTCAGTCCGTGCGATTATTGGCTCTGGGGTTACCTCAAGTCGCAAGTGTATCGTGATCGACCGACATCTCTAGGGATGCTGAAAGACAACGTCTGACGCCAATGCCTCACCATATCTCCGGACATGCATTACAGTGCTGTTCACAACATTATTCCTCGACCACAGGTATTGTTAAGGAATGAAGGTGAACATATTGAGCATTTCCTGTAAAGAATATCATCTTTGCTTTGTCTTAATTTGTTATGCTAATTATTGCTTTCCATCTGTCGGACATTTCTATTATTTATTTATTTATTTATTTATTCTTAAAACCCCATGTCATTACAAGCATGTGTGTCAATTTTCACCTCTCTATCTACATTATTCTGTGATTTATTAAGTTTTCAAATTTATAGTGACTTTTTGATCATCCGGTATATGTTACTATGAAAGTAAGGTAATTGGTAAATACTAGAATTAACCGGTCAAAACCGGCATCGCGGTGCGGTAAAAGTCCAAAATTTCACATTACATGCATAGATTTTAGTGGCGGCGCATCTTATGTATTCAATGGTCCAGTGAATCCTCGGAAAAAAAAATCCTTAAAAATAAAAAAGTAAATAAATAAAAAATAAATCAAACAAAAATGTTTTAAACTACTATTTTTCGTTTCGTTCGTCTATCAGATCGTTTAATTTGCATATTAAAAGTATTTTTATCGTGTGAGAAACGTTTTACGTCGTGGAGACAACACGTATACGAGTCGTTGCGCGGCCGCTTAATATAGACGCATGCGCGGCTGAGGTTCAAATTCTCTTCTGAGTCCCCTGGAGGTAGCATATGACAGGAAGGGGCGAGGGGAAACGCCACTTTTAACAGTAGCGTTGGAGCTGGTAGAGACACCAGCTCCTGGCTTCTCGAGCTCTGGCGGTTACGCACGAATAGTCCCGAAGCGAAGACAGTGGAGCTACTGCGCACCTCGCCTTGCATATGAGCAAATCCTCCATGGAGGAAACATCCGCCCTTCATATTTGTTTTTGAAGATACATCAGAAATACGTCATATTTGGTACAATATCTTAAAACTATAAATTAAAGACGCACCAACTGTAAATGCCTAAAGAAGACCCGATCATTGAATAATAGTGAAGTCACAACTCTCCACCTAGCAAGAATATCCGTGAGGTTAGCGCCATCGCGCATCGGTTCGAAAGTACTGGGTTCGAGACCGACTGCAAACAATTTTTTGAAACCCAATCTCCTTTTTAACAGACACGAGAACATCAATGACTTTTGTACTGTTGCTTGGTACATTTTATCTTTGCAAACGTGTGGCGATTTTGAGGGTAAGTGGCATTTATACTCTTCGTTGTGACAAAAATTTAACTATTTGTAACGATGTGGGGGAGAAGAGCATTTGCACATGCATAGGGTTAGAAGTGGGTATTGCTTACAGTGTCACGTGGCCCGAAGGTAGCTCGTAACAGATTCATTTTGTTAGAGTCGCTTAACAGTGTAATCATTTTCTTACTGTGTTTTAGTGTTCATGTGCGTATTCATATGTCTTTGGTGTTTATCATCTTTTAGAAACAAATTTATCGGCTTTAAGGTTGGAAGAAGAGTGAGAAATAAAAGAAGCTTGGTAGGCTGATGCCTCAGCTCGAGTAGAAGCAGGCGCAAACAAGCTGAGGTAAGACATTCTGCTTATCTTTTAACGAACATATATCTAAAGGGAGGGGGCGTGGGAAACCGTGGCGCTTTGCTCGGTGCCATTCGCAGAGGTGCGCCAAGTTGTCTGTTTGGATGCCGATGGGGGAGGGGGGGGGGGCTTCGCGCCTATCAAGACCCAGCAGTAAAAGAAGTTAACCCCCAGTCATCTGAAAACACCAGCCGCCATCGATAGATATCGAGCTTTTGCCAAGTGAAGTTGGTAAATCTTAGGATTTACCCACGCCAACTGATGAAACCGTATTCATTAAAAAGATCAACTAAGCAGTTTACTGAAGTTGTTTGTATTTATTGTAAATTTATGTATTTTAAAAATTCTTGCATTCCAATTTCATTACAACGATCAATATTCGATATTAGTGCAGAATGTTATTGTTACATGAAAATCTTGTAAAAAATTTTACCTCGTGAACGTTAATTTTTGTTTGAACAAGGCTGACAATTGTGGCATTTCGAATTACATAATATGGAAGACGATGTATACGAGCATTTCTTTAGTTGAAATATTTTTATGCAATTGCACTTTTTGAGCCCTTATCCTTCAACAAAAGATTGTTTGGTAATCACTTCCCGTATAGTAATTTCTTCTCTTCCTACTTTTTGGCGTTGATAAAATTCTCCTTCCACAATGTAAATTGATTCCTCGTGTACAATAACTTTAATTTACCAGCCTTGGGACCTACTGAAGGTATTGGAATTTGGTTACATGAGGCTACTTTCATTTTTTTTTTTTTTTTTTTTTTTTTTTTTTTTTTTTTGCCTACAACTGAAGAAATATCTTCAAATATTTGTAAAGTTATGGGATCTATCTGGAGTGATCATCGGTCCTTAAAGTTACAAGCCACTTAAACTAACTAAGAACAACACAAACACCCTTGCCCGAGGGAGGACTCGAACCTCCGACGTGGAACGGCTTCGTGCACCGAAGCAAGGCGCCTGAGCGAGCATGGCTATTCTTCCGCGGCGCAATTGAAGAACTTCTTAGGCAGCTTCTTGGGTCCGTTTCAGTTTATGGACACTATTGGAAGTTGTCAGCGTCTCTTCACAACCATCAATACTGTCGTCGAACCCTGTGTCTCTGGCGGTTCTTCACCTGCTGCGGCCGCAATTTCTACCTCCGTTCCTTCTGTTCAAGTTCTTACTGCACTGGCATCAATTCCTTGCTGTCATATTCAATTTCCTGCTAATCAGTGGAAGTGCTATTTAACAATGTTTGCAAGTCTTCTTCTAAGTTTATATTTTTTATTAAATGACGTGGAACAAATGAGGTCGCAATGCCCAATTCCATATGGTGAACGTCTGATACCTTCATGATAAGCCCTATTTTTACTTGCTTGCACAAACATCAGCCCTTCAGACAATTTTTAAGTTTCATTTGTTTCCATCCAAAATTATAATATATTTTTATATATTTCGACTGATACCTGAGACTGACTGTGCCTCGGCTTCCCATGGAGTATTTTTACATCACTCCACGACCCACATGAACTTTGAATGACTTGGTTACAGAACTCTCTACCATTATCAGAATGAAGGACACATGGGACACCAAATGTGGTAAAAATGTCCAAAAGATTACATGCTACATGATCAGCCTTTTCTGAAGTTAGTGCGCTGAGGATAACGAATTTTGTCAAACGATCTTCGTACAGAAGTATTTGCCTGCATGTCAAAAGTCGGCCACTGTACACAACAAGAGCTTTGTTTTATCACTAAAATTAGTAATTAAGGTCCGTGTGAGCTACCGGTTACTCCCTGCTATAAAATCTTATTCCCTGGTCCAAACTGAGAACTGACTCGTTTCAAATTACTTCAATAACAGGAAGTCTATAACAGTGGTCAATATACATAGCAGCTCACACGTTATTACACACAGACATTAATAAGCAAGCCACCACAATTAAAGTTATCTTAGAAAGGTGGCTAAGAAAGCAGTTATGGCGCAACGGAATTTAGACATGAAAATTGCATCTGAGCTTGTTCTCAGCACTTGTGAAGAACAATATTAAATAAAAGAGGGAAGGAGCTCTAAACTACAATTTATAGGCAACTGACGGATTATGCCGAAGTTAGACTTGTTTATTCAGATAAAAAAAAAAACAAGCAAAATGGGGAACCAATTTCGTTAATACAATAAAAATGCATCTCTTACATGGATTAATGCGGACGGTGCCCAGCCTAAATTATACACGATTTAACGCTACTGGGGGCAAGGATTCACAAACACTCATTCTTTCAAACACACGCAATGCCATAGCGAAACTCACCAAAATCAGCGTGCTGAGAAGAGACGGAAGCAGGCGCCGCTATTGTAGGCGAAATTCAACACGTCGGAGGTAGCACAAAACACAATATGCAAAAACGCTTTGAAGCTGGCTCTGGTCTGTCTTGCCTGTTTCGAGAAGGTGCGCGTGTATAGCCAAGCTAAATTACATCTGAATCAGACTGCGAGCAAACACGCTAACGGTGACGCACGGCTACGTTACATGAACGCACTCCACTGAAGGTGAAGTGGTTGAAAATGGGATTCATTATACTAAATCATGGTGGATTCTTAAGTTGCAGTCCGTCAGCAATCGATCTAGGTACTGGTTTTATATGAGAAGTGGCGTGAATTCAGGCGACTAGCTGCAAATCCCGGAAGTCGGAACAAGGACCCATATGGTTCCGAAAAACGATGGAATTGAATAAATTCAGTTTCCGAAAAATAAAGAAAATTAATTACAGCATGCAACCCATAGAAATGCTTAGAATTATATGAGGAAGCGAATGAAAATGTTCAAATGTTTGTAAATCTATCGGACCAAACTGCGTGGTCATCAGTCCGTATTTTACACACTACTTAAACCTAGGTAAACTAACCTACGGACAAACACACACACCCATGCCCCAGGGAGGACTCGAACCTCCACGGCGAGCAACCGCGCGTTCCGCAGCGTGACGCTTTAAACCGCTCGGCTACTCCACCGCGGCTGTAGCGAATGAAATACAGCTACACGCGATAGGGGGCAATTAAAGAGACGGATGAGGTCCTGTCTCAGAAAAACGACAAAAATGAAATAATTACAAAGTTGGAAAAATAAAAATAAGAATTACAGCATGCAACTCATAGAAATGTTTAGAATTACATGAAGAAGCGAAAGAAATGCAGCTACACGCGATAGGGAGCGCTTACAGAGATGGATGAAGCCCAATCTCAAAAACTCGAAAAGTGAAATAATGACAAAGTCGGAAAAATGAAATTACGAATTACAGCATGAAGCCCATATAAATGTTTATAATTACATAAGGGAGCTATTGAAGGGGGTTGTACAAGGCTCAGAGAGAATTACTGACAAATACAGAGTGCGTACTACCAGTCGGAAAAGAAACAGCAAAATTAGAATAGGCGGGGAGAGAAGATCGCGAAATATTAGTGGAAATCAGAAGGATACCCGCATAGTTACTTGCCTGATGGGCATGGAACAAACAAGAGCGAAAGCTGAAGGCTTTGTTCTATGAACCAACCACGTTGAACATATATCACTCACAGAAGGAAACGATGAGTAGATTTTTACATGCACTGTACAAAAATGAACATATCACCTATTAGAAATCGGGCCCCACAAAGCTAGAAAGTATTTACACAGAGTTCATACACCGCCACATGGTCACAAAAGGTTTTAACATACCAGGGCGTTACCAAACTGCAACTAGAATAACATACACCACGTTTATCTATTGGAAATCACTGAATTGAAAAACGAGAACACATTTCCGCACATGATCGGAGAAAATATTCCAAAAAATGATTCCAAGTTCACGAGTCTAAGTTAAATGTGCTAGACAATGAAATGCTACCATCTCGCGGATACAAGAGAAGAACCAGCCTTACCTCGCCAGACGACAAGACGACGCAGACCACAATACGCGGGAAGCCACCGGAAGCCGGAAAACCAAGATCAGCGGTGGTGGGGATGGAGAGACTCGCCCTAGAGTAGGCTCGACGACTGGGCTGTTACCAAATGTTGTAGAATCCTCTTTGGTAGCTTCAGCAGCTATCGACTCTGAGCCAGAGAGAACTATGCAAAGCAAGCTATCACCCCCCCCCCCCCCCACATTCAGACAACCATAGATTCTCGCACATCCACTTAAAAGTAAGACAAATACACATTAAATAAATCATAACTTTACAGAAATACACAAAAATTATATGGAAGACGACAGACGGTCGTCTTTTAATATCAATTAAACCAATTTGATATCACGAATTCATTTCACTGTATATGATACGTTTCACTACAACACCGCCTTTTAATGTTTAGTGCTTTTTCTGACATGGTTCACATAATCTAAAATAAGCAACAATTGATTCCACAGTCATATTCTTGAACTTACGAACATAATAACGATTTTTTTCTTTTCCAGTAGACACCGCTTCAATGCGCTTCTCTCCACCTCCGATGTTGAGAACATAATATCGCTTTAAACGTCTGTAGTTAACAGATTTTTTATTGGAAACGATTTTTGCATTTTTCACTTCAAATATTATATTGCTCAGCAGTTGCATAAAAATTCTTGTCCTTTTTCTTATTCAATGGTTCACTTAAAAGTTCGTAAAATCTGTTACGCATAACATCTGATGCAAAGCAGCAGAACAAACAGCAGTAAAACAAGTCGCAAAGGTCGCCGTACGGGCGATGCTCGACACAGAAACTATGCAGCGGTGAGCAAAGAAACTTATCTCAACACAAAATTGGTAACAATGAAACTTGTTTGAACCTGCACGACGGAGGTCCGAGATTTTGCTCCAGATTTCATCAGTTTTCATTAGTAAATCCTAAGATTTACCAATGTCTCATGGTAAAAGTTCAAAAACTGAGAATATAATGAGAAATTTCGGACTTTAACCACACCAAGATGCTAAATCTTAGGTTTGACCGGTTAATTCTAGGATTTACCAATTATCTTACTTTTTCAGTAACATACATACGTGATCACTCAATTGTGAAAAGAAAAACTGTACAGAATATTGGGGAAAAAAGTAAAACATACTGCCATAAATAAAGATTAGTTCACCACCTTAAAGTTTTTGAACTGGCTAAATATTTAGTGCTGAATTCCAGACATTGCCGAGGTGCCATGTAATTACTGCAAACGGCTAAAAGCAAAGGGAAACTACAGTCGTTAATTTTCCCGAGGGCATACAGCTCTACAGTATGAATTATGATGAAGGCATCCTCTCGGGTAAAATATTCCGGAGGTAAAATAGTCCCCCATTCGGATCTCCGTGCGGGGACAATTCAGGAGGATGTCATCATCAAGAAAAACAAAACAGGCATTGTACTGGTCGGAGCGTAGAAGGAAGAATGAAGCTTGGAGTTTAACGTCCCGTCGACAGCGTGGTCGTTAGAGACGGTCGGAGCGTAGAATGTTCTAACCCTTATAGGGTAGGTAACCTAGAAAACTTGAAAAGAGAAATGGATAGGTTACAGTTAGATATAGTGGGATTACTGAAGTTCGCTGGCAGGATAAAAAGGATTTCTGGTCAGGTAAGTACAGTATTATAAATACAAAATCAGTTGGTGGTTGTACAGGAGTAGGTCTGATAATGAATAAGGTAATGGGAATGCGGTTAAGTTACTATGAACAGCATAGTAAACGCATAATCGTAGCAAAGATAGATATAAAGCCAACACCAACCACAGTAGTACAGGTTTATATGCCAACTACCTCTACCGATGATGAGGCGATCGAAGAAATGCACGAGGAAATAAAAGAAATTATTCAGACCGTTAAAAGAGAAGAGAATTTAATTGTGATGGGCGACTGGAACTCAGGAGTAAGAAAGAGAAGAGAAGGAAATGTAGTAGGTGAATTTGGGCTGGAGAAAAGCAATGAAAGAGGAAATCGGCCGGTAGAATTTTGTATAAAGTACAATTTAATCATCACTAACACTCGGTTTAATCATCACGAAAGAAGGTTATATACTTGGAAGAGATCAGGAGTCACTGGGAGGTACCAGATTGACTTTATAATGGCAAGGCAAAGGTTTAGATACCAGGTTTTAAACTGCAACACATATCCAGGGACAGATATAGACTCTGACCATAACTTATTGCTTATGAACTGTAGATTAAAACGTAAGAGACCGGAAAAAGGTAGAAAATTAAGGAGATGTAATCTGGACAAATTGAAGGAACCAGAGGTGGTTGAGAGTTTCAGAGGGAGCATTAGGCGATGATTGTATGAAACGTGGGAAAGTAATACAGTAGAAGAAGAATGGGTAGCTCTGACAGATAGAGTAGTGAAATCAACAGAGGATCATATAGGCAGAAGAACAAGGCCTAATAGAAATCCTTGCATAACTTAATTGATAAAAGGAAAAATATAAAAATGCATTAAGTGAAGCAGGCAAAAGGGAGTACTGACTCCTGAAAAATGAAGTTAACAGGAAGTGCAGACTGGCTAAGTAGGAGGGACTTGAGGAGAAATGGAAGGCTGTAGAAGAATGTATAACTAGGGGAAAGATAGGCACCGCCTACATGAAAATAAAAGAGACATTTGTTGACTAGAAAAGCAGCGATATGAATATCAAGTACTCAGATGGAAAGCCAGTACTAAGCGAAGAACGGAAAGCTGAAAGATGGAAGGAATATGCAGAAGGCCTGTATAAAGGAAATAAACTTGGAGGCAGTATTCTACAAGTGAAAGACGAAGTAGAGGAAAATGAGATAAGAGATACGATATTACGAGAAGCATTTGATAGAGCACTAAACGATTTGAGTTGAAACAAGGTCCCTGGAGTAGATGATGTTCCTTGGAACTGCTATTATCGTTAGGAGAGCCAGTAATGAAGAAATTGTTCCACCTGGTATGCAAGATGTATGAGACCGCCGGAATACCCTCAGATTTGAATAATATAGTGATTCCAGTTCCGGGGGACTGATGACCCAGTAGTTTAGTCGACCTTTAAACACCCCCCTCCCCCCCCCCCCAATTCCGAAGAAAGCAAGTGCAGAAAAAAGTGAATATTACAGAACTATCAGTTTAATAAGTCATAGTTGCAAAATACTAAAACGAAGGTACCAAAGTTAAAATATAGGGAGATAAGAGTTATATTTAACTTCTACAAAACCCAGGCAGCAATTATTAGAGTCGAAGGTCATGAAAGGGTCGTAGTGGTTGGGAAGGGAGTGAGACAGGGATGTAGCTTTTCCCCAATGTTATTCAATATGTACATTGAGCAAGCTGGGAAGGAATGGAAGGAGAAATTTGGAGAGGGAATTCAAGTGAAGGGAGAGCGAATAAAAACGTTGCGCTTTGCTGACTGAATAGTAATCCAGTCAAAGACAGCAAAGGACGTAGAAGAGTAAATAAACATAATGGACAGTGTTTGAAAAGGAGGGTATTAGATCAACATTAACAAGAGTAAAACGAGGGTAATGGAATGTAGTGTCAGAAAATCAGGCGATGATGATGGAATTACATTAGATAATGAGACAAAAGTAGTAGATAACTTCTGTGGGCTGAAGTCAAGAATATATAAAATGCAGAATGGCTATGGAAAGAAGGAAATTTGTTGACATCCAATATTAGTATAAATGTTAGGAAGTCCTTTCTTAAAGCATTTGTCTGAAGTGTGGTACTGTATGGGAGTGGACGATAAGGAATTCAGGCAAAAAGATGATAGAAACTTTGGCATTGTAGTGCTACAGACGAATGATTAATGTTGGATGGGTGGATCACCTAACTAATGAGGAGGTGCCCTAACTAAGAGAAGGGATAGGTTGGTGAGACAGATTCTGAAGGAAGGAATCGTCAACTTGGCATTAAAAGGTGGTGTAAAAATCGTAGAGGGAGACCGAGGAACGAACACAGTAAAGAGATTCAGAAGGATGTAGGTTGCCGTACGTATTCCCAGATGAAGCGGCTTGCATAGACAGGGTAGCGTGGAGAGCTGCATCAAACCAGTCTGCGGACTGAAGACCACAACACAACAGCTGACAGTAATGAGACTCCAGGTGTCAATCCGAGCTGAAACTCCCACATCAGTGCCTGGTGTGGCCTCCGCGAACGACGATGCAGGCGCTGATTCTCATATACCTTCCACCATACAGGTGGCGAATACTGTCTCAGAATACTTTGATCCACGGCTGATAAACCTGCTCACATACTTCCACAGGGGATTTGGATTAACTATTTGCATTTGTCAGTCGTCGTCCCATTATATGCCAGACGTGCTTGATTGGAGAGAAGCCTGGAGATGGTGTTGTCCAGGGAAGTAGTTGTACGTCTAGCTGAACAGGCCAGGTTCCATGTGCAATATGTGAGCGAGAACTATACTGCTGGGACAACTCAGCGTCTTCCTGTTGCAAGAATGCCAAAACAATGCGTATCACAAAATTCTGCACATACGGAGCTATGGTCAGCATTGCCTGCAAAAATACCAGATCATAAGGCAACGTGCCAGACTACAAATCCAAAGGTCGCGGGTTCGATCCCCGTCAGGTCCTAGGATTTTTATCTGTCACTTTCCACTTCTTTCACCTTTGGCAGTGTTGCTCATGTGAAAAATACCGAGTAGCACCGTGGTTCGGAACCCACGTTAAGCTGTAGATCCCCCTATAATTGGCTGGGTAAGTCAGTTCGAAGGTCGGAGGAAGGCAACGGCATACCACCTCCAAACAGGACCATGCGTAGTAAAGCACTGTGATGTTCAAACCAATCTTCGGATTGTTGACTGATTTACCTTTTTAAGGCAAGGGGTGGGGCCAAATGCACTCTACGAGGCAGCGGGCGCCGTGTTTGAAATGTTCAAATGTTTGTATAGCTTATGGGACTTAGCTATGGGGTCATCAGTCACTAAACTTACAAACTCCTTATGAACTAGCTAATACTAAGGACGGCACAAATATCCATGCTCGAGGGGGGATTAGAACCCCCGACCGTAGTGGCCGTGCAGTCCTCTTAGCCACCACGGCCGGCTCGCCGTGTTTCTCGACTTTCCAGCAAAGGCGCTCTTTCATCGCACAGTCGTCCGCCTCCGTAGCTCAGTGGCAGCATTGCTGACTATCACGCAAGGGGCCCGGGTTCGATTCCCGGCAGGGGACTGGGTGTTGTGTGTTGTCCTAATCATCATCATCTCATCATCATTGACACGTAAGTAGCCCACGCGGCGTCAAATAGAAAGACTTACACTCAGGCCGCCGAACAATCTCGCTAGGGATCTCCCGGCCAAGAAAGCCATACGCTCCTTTCCATTTTACATCGCACAGTCCAGCAGCAAAGCACGCGTAACGCTCCATGTCACTCAATACTTGCAAGGATAGCTGTATCAAATAATGACGTCCCGTGCTGATGTTTTGCGCATACAAATACTAAATCTCTATCTATATAAAAGCGAAAGGACACTCATTCACTGACTCACTCACTTACTGACTCACTGACTAAACACGAAATCTCGAAAACTACTTCACCCATGTAGCTGTAATTTGTCAATAATCTAGTTTATAGGTACAAAAGTCAGTGGCACGTGATAGTGTGACTTTGTCAGTCCACTATTTGCAAAGGAAAGCACTTAGCGACTTGCAACGAATTTTAAACATAACTTCAATCTTTTATTAAACTTTTTCCCGTTGACAACCCCAGCGAAATGATGAAATGAAAAAAGTTTGTCGCTTACTACTTCATCGGAGTTAATGAAGTAAAATAACGGCATTTGGCATCACGTTAGAATTTATTACTCTTGCACTATTAATTGTATTCGCTAGTATGTTACAGACAATAAATACACATACCACTGAACGTAAATTCGAAATTTTGTCATAGTTCGACACGCAGTTCATGAGATATTTAGTAATGAACAATTAGGTTTATGGAAAACTGCCTCATCACTCATGACATTCTGATTTATTACGTCTTTACGACTAATTCCATTCGCGATGTATTTCCCAGACATTTTACATATACACCACTGTATTTACCTTCGAAATAATATCGCATTACGATATATAGTTCAGGTGCTATGACGTCAAAGACAGTGATATGCATGAAAATTCGCCATAATAAGCATGGGGTTGTAATTCACTACGTAATTACTACCAATTCCATTTACAACACATGTAGCAGGCAGTTTCCTAATAAACCACTCTACGAACCTGGTAAATAATGTTTCTGCAGAACACATAATTCTCTATATATATAACAGCGAAAGTTCACTCAAGCACTCTCTCACTCACTAACTGAACACGAAATCTCTAAAACTACTACACCTATGAAGCTGAAATTTTGCCGGTATGTAGTTTATAGGTAGAAGATGTCACCAAAGAAAGTATTTAACAATAGGACAGAATTAAAGTGCATCGCGGAGTATACTTTTCATGCGTACTGACGAAATCTACAGTTTCATTCCTATCTTCACGAAATTTTTCACACTTGACCTTCAGAATAAGAGGAAGGTCACTGTTTCCTAAAGTTTCATACGGAGGGTAACTTGCAACATAAAAATGGATCCCTAAATACCTTGGTCGCGCCATAACTTGAAAACGGATCGACCGACTTCACAGATACTTCTTCTGTTGTTTTCATTTTCCTAAGAACAAGTGTTGTATGAAATAAAACTGTATAATTTGATAACAACAAAGTGAGTTTGTCAATGTTACCCTTTGTTTCTATTGCATACAAGTCTATAGTTTTGTTCCGATATTGATGAAATATGGCACACTTGAACTTAAAAAGTTATAAAATTTCGTTCGGTGCATGGTGGAGGGTATTTAACTTATGGACTTTGACAAAATCCAGCGTTTTGCTCCGATCTTGATGAATCTTCGCACACATGTCCTTTAAACCAAGAGGTACATAAATGTTTGTATGGTACATAACAGAGGGTACCTTTAAAAATACTTTGCCGACAAAGGGAAACGTGGAAACGAACAGAGAGATGGGAAAGAAAGAGATGGATGCAGAGAGAGGTGGGAAGGGAGGTGGAGTACGAGAGTATAGGATAAATAAATACCCGGGCAACACCAGGTTTGTAGCTAGTGACGTATATGATGTCGAGTGTGACGTCAGTAGCGTACGCATTGTCAAGGAGCACAAAAATAATTGTAGTCAGGCGGAGTCGAACCCACGACCCTTACAATACGAATCCCAGTTCATACCGCTGAAGCAAACACCGCTTCTTAAAGGTACTGTCACAGTGACGATTAATAATGTGCAGATGATGACACAGCCGAACCAAAATTCCTTCTATTTCCTAAACGTTTAGCCATCTGTATTTTGAGCTGGGGCACTTTCGTGTCTAATGTACTGTAAATATGGACGAATTCGGCAATGATTAGTAACAGTCCTCGCCTTGAGAGGTGAAAAAATTCCGTTTTCGCGGTAGTGTGCGGTGTACTTTCTTTCATTAAGGCTATGGTTTAACTTTCTGTCGATAGCGTGTTAATTAGAGACAGAAGTCACGCTCAGAGTGTGAGGGATGTGGTAAGAAATCGACCGTGCTCTTTGAAAGTAACCATTCCAGCATTCGCCTGGAGTGGTTTAGGGAAATCAGACAAAACCTACATCATAATGGCCAGAGGCGAATTTGAACAGCCAGCATCCCTAATCCGAGCCCAATTTCTTACCGCTGCACTCGGTATGTAAGAGAGAGTTTCGAGGCACTGACATCTCCAGGTTAAGTACATAATGTAAGACTTTACTAGGGTGGTGGAGTCAGAAGTGGGGTGCTTGATGGAACGAGCTTCATGGCAACTAGTACATCAGAGATGCAGTGTCACCTCTTGTAAAATTCATTTTACGCCCTAAATAACACTTTATTCACTTTTGTGTCCCCTTTCCCTCAATCGTCTTACCAAGGCCTATGCGCACCTGTCACTATTTTTACAAGCGATGCAGAACACGTGAGACTGTAAATCTTAAACGATGTCTTATGGGGTGTAATGTAGACTGATTACGCAATATCGGTTTTAGTGATGCCAGCTACTTTAATGATGTGATACTAAAGTAGTAAACTACAACTTGTTGAAACAAGTTCACATGTATACAACAACTACAACACCCACCATAATTAAATGCAAGATGAAATAAAACTAACAGGGTAATTGAATTTTCCGCTACCAGTCAAAATGCATATAGATGTTATTGATTTAAGCTACAAGTTTCGAGGCATGGCCCTCATCTTCAGGATATTTGGCATACACAAAACTATTACTTCAGGTATATTAAGTTACATTCTTGCGGTCTGTTGCAATGGACCTGTTAAAACACAAATAAGACTTTTTGGGATGATGTCTCCGTGTCCTGAAATTTCGTTTGATTACGAAAGTTTATATTATTAGCTAACGATCTCTATGTGAAGTAGCATTCTTCTTCTGCTGCTGCTTGGAGGCATAGTTGTAGCACTTCTTGGCTTGCTGGTCACGCCACATACATTTAGCCACACAATTTCACTATCAACACAGCTGATACTCTAACCAAGATGGCGGCCAAAACAAAGGATTGTTTCCACTGGTTTAGTATCTACATATCGATGTTCAGCATCGAGAACCGCTTGGAGTGTCTTCTTTGTCTTCTGCTCGTCTTGCTGTTACTTAATAGACTAGATTTGTGGCATTATGGTGTGTTTTGTCATGTTTGTATTTAAAAAGAATGAATATATCTTACAGACTTACATCCTAGGGGTATAAAGATCATTGCATGGAGAAAACTTAACAAATGTAAATGCTCTTATTTAACATTGAAGTCGAAGAGCTCCTGGGGAATTGTGAAATCTTGAAGTATTTTGATGGTGTAAGAATGAAGATGTTGAAAAGAAACAGGAATTAATGGATTATTTTGTCAGTTAAGAAGTAAAGTTGCTGAATAAATGGGAATTCTTGAACTCAGTCATTTCATTCAGGATTCAATTGCTGTCGTTTTTCATTTGGATAAAGGTTTCCATCTCCTCCAAGATGTCCGTTTTCCAGTTTTCCTCTAGAGTATGTATAATTTTTAGGTCATTGTCTATTGTAAAGCTGTGTCCTGTTTCGGATATGTGTTTGGCTATGGCTGATTTGTGGTATTTGTCTAGTCTGAAACAGTAAATATGCTCTTTGAATCGTGTTTTGAAGTTTCTACCTTTTTGGCCAATATAGTATTTGTTGCACTGGTTGCAAGTGATTTTATAAACTCCTGATTCATTAATTTTATCTGTATATTGTGTATGTCAAGAATGAGCTTCTGCCTCAAATTGTTGATGGTTGCCAAATGTGACCCAGATATCTGTATTTTTGAAAAGTTTGGCTATTTCGTCTGGAATGAATCCTATGTATGGTATCGTTATGTATCTGGGCTTTTGCACTTCATTGATGATGGGGTTTTGTAGTTTGTGGGTGACAGCTTTATTAGTTTCTTTTTGTTATTTATTTGTCGTGAGAGTGTTTCAATGTCCTGTTCATTATAACCATTATTGTGAGCTGTTTGTTTGATTATGCTTATTTCTTTCTCGTTGTCCTCAGGACTGAGTGGGAATTTCTCTGCTCTGTTTAAGAATGCTCTAAAAGCAGCTTGCTTGCGTGAATTGGGGTGTATGAAAGATTTGTTGATAATGGTGTGTGTGGTGGTTGGTTATCTGTAGACATTGATGTTCAGGATCTGGTTTGCGTTTGTTATTGTCATGTCCAAAAAGCCTTTTTTTTTCTTTGGGGTATTCAATGGTAAATTGGATGTTTGTTTGCAAGTTATCTAATCTGCTTAGCAAGCTGTTGAATTCCTTTTCAGATCCATGATAAATCATGAGTGTGTCATCAACATATCTGCAGTAGTGGATAATTTTCTGAGCGATGTGGTTATTACTTTTCAGAAGTTTGTTTTCCAGGTGATTGATGAAAATTTCAGCAACAATTCCATTGAGAGGGCTGCCCATTGCTAGGCCTACATTTTGTTGTTAAATGTGAAATAGTTGTGGGAGAGGACTAGCTCTAGTAATTCTATTATCTCAACTACTTCAGCTGTGGACAGTGTTTGGTATTTCAGTAAGTTATTTTTTATTATTTCTATAGATTCTCTTTCGTTCCAAGGCCTCAAAATACATAAATTCTATGGCCATAGGCGCCTGACCCCCATTGGCGCAGAAGACCGAATATGCGCCCAGCTGACTGCTCAACATTTGTTATGCAGGAGAACGTTTCCGCAACCACCCAGGCATTCGTAACCCTAAAAAACGACACGACGCTCTGGCGAGGGAGTTTTTGAGATCTTTGCAAATTTTGCCCTGAGGCGGGACGGCCGATCGGGTTGCTATGGCGACAGTCTGGCTGTGGTACCGCGGCCGGCCCTGGGTGACCACTCCCTCATCCACTGCCCATCGAAAGGGACCTCACTAGCACCCGAGCTTGACAGGGTCCCCTCCCCCCCCACCCCACTTCTACAGCCGAGTTGGCAAACTTTCGCAGCAGGGAAATTTTACAAAGGCAAAAGCTCTAGCACGCTAATTTATGGTCCCCAGAATACCGACTGCTGAGGCTGAGTGTCAGAAAGCACACCAGCCTGTCCACTGGACAGCAAATATCAAAAAGAACCGTAGGACAATATGATAAGAACCTGCTGTAATTAAAGGACCTTTTCTTTGACGAAATGCGCCTGTAGAAACAGAAGTGAAACAAATCTAATAAAAGAGTGTATAGAAACGACACTAGAACTTCCCCATCTGCCCAAAGACAAAAGTAAAATGAATAATTAAAAAAAAATTGACTACATATACCGCCACCTCACAGCGTTATGGTCTGTTTTTACTATGAAAGACACTTTCGTTGACGCTTTACAATTTGGTATGGAGTCGAGTAATTCATATATTTTTGTACTTCACTCGTCTTTCTTATAGACTAATATAGTTTTGCATGTAATTACTTTTGTCTGGAAAGTAAGTGTGTTGAAAATTCTTGCTGTTTCTGAGGAACATATAGCAGAAATTGTGGAACTAGTTTATTCTTCGTTTTATTGCTTGTATCGTATTATTGCCATGTCAGTCAGGTTTCTCCTTTTATTGCTGTGGTCACTGGTTTGCTACGTCGAGTATTGTAAGTACTGCATTCCATACTAGTGTGATACGTTGCACACACCGATTTGACTGGAATGGTAGCGAAGAAATCTTGAGGGTCAGAATTGAAAACCGACTGATTTCTGGAAAGACACATATCTTCTGGTGAATACTGGCCATTTTTTGTTCCAAATAGAAAATAAAATTCTTCAGATAATACCTGTGGGTAACGAGAGACTAGTAAATAAACTGTAATGTCATGTACAGTTCTACACTTTCCTAAAGCTCTTAGGAATCCTAAGAAATGTGGAGTTATTTTTTTTTTAATTCATTACTGATTTTTATGGCACTTCGTACGTTACTGTTCTAAATCCCATATTATGAACGATCAGTCCCAGCGGTTGAAGTGGGTACAGCGGCAGTTGTACCCACTGAAAAAAATTGAGAGTGGGTAAAATACCCACTCTTGATTTGAAGGAATGTTTATTTACATTGCGCAGTGCGGGGATGGGCACAACCGGTCGGGCCGGGCTGGGTTAAATAGGGAAAATCACTTGTCCAATTTTCACGTTGCAGCAGAAACTGTTTACGGTACGTAGGACCGCCCACATCGTTTTATAAACTGAAAGTTTCTTGCTTGTCCTTCTCTCTTACAAAATTTACCTCTGCTGCGAAACTTATGTGTTTTACCATATGATCTAAGAAATGTAACTGACTGGCGCTACTTGAATGAAATATAACTGAATACGTGTGAACTTGTTCTATCTGAATGCCTTTGCACAACGTAATATTAATCTGACAGAGTATTTTTAACTATATTCTATGTAAATGTAAAGGAATTGCAAAACCTATCTGTCTATGTAATGTTTATCATAATGAGGCACAAACTGCTAATTGTTTCTGTATGAAAATGTCGTAACAAAGTTAACTGTCTGAAAATTACTGATACTAAAAGTCACTGTGTTAATAATTCTGGCCCTACAAACTTGTTTCTGACTGAACTAATAATCTTTAACGGAATGTAACGAACACAATATTTATCAATGCAATCTGATTCAGTGCAAACACTTGTTAACCTGAACACTGTATGAATTGTCCTACCCTGCAATCTGTAAATCATACTGAACTGTAAGCTTGACAAAAACTGATTCTTTCCCACCTTCACTTTTCGATTACTTTCACTTACAAACCTGGAATATTTTATATATGAGGGACAAACTGGAAATCTGTTTAAGAAACTCCAACTAATTATTAAAAATGAAATATCTGGTTTATTTTCAAACTGATGTAACTTCATGAAAATTACTAACAATGTCATGTTTTGGATTTTAAAATCTTTCAGAGAAAAACATAACTCAGATATTTAGTCTGCCTACCATATTTTAAGAACACTACCCATGAAATTCCTATTTCATAAAACACGCAATCTCAAAACTAAACTATTACAATAAATACTTTTCCTAACACAGAAAGGGGTCCCTAGCATTAATCGTGAGACCACAAACTAACAGCAAGATATTTCCCGACCGTTACTGTCACCTAACAATGCGAAGTTGTACCATAGAAACATGCCAAGTATTTCATGAAAAACTTTACCTTATAAAAACTTCAAAAGATCGTTTCTCCAAAGTCATCTATTCATTTCGTCTCCATATCTTAAACAAACAGCGTGGCTCAGCATTCAATTCTCAAAATCTCATCTCCTCGGCTATCCCGCCGGAACGACAACTGCACACAACCACGGTGCCCACGCTTCTGCAATCTCATCCGCGCGCTTAGCAAAGTCTGCACTCTCAATAATCACAACCCTACTTCCCGGCAACAACACTATCATCGTCTCCAATATCTATAGTACTGCCATCGAAAAATAAGCCTGTAACCAAAGATAAACGACCCATGGTTGACCAGCTTGACACGACTCAAATTCTCAGTACATTTGAATATGAAATATATACCTTCCCATAGCAGGTATTTTACAAAACTTATTCTTTTCCTGACATGTTTTCCATTGTCTGTGAAAACCGAAAATGCCTAATTTTCATTCTGCATGTGTTTTTAGTTTCATCAAGATTCTCACTCTAGTTTGATGGAAGTATCTGATCTTTCTGGCCGGCCACGGTGGCCGAGGGGACTGAGGCGCTCCAGTCACGGTCAGCACGGCCACTACGGTCGGGGGTTCGAATCCCCCCTCGAGCATGAATATTTGTGCCGTCCTAGTACGTAAGTAGTTAATAAGTAGTTTGAAGTTTAGGGACTGATGACCCCGTAGTTAAGTCCCCCCTCGGGCATGGATATTTGTGCCGTCCTAGTACGTAAGTAGTTCATAAGTAGTTTGTAAGTTTAGGAACTGATGACCCCGTAGTTAAGTCCCCCCTCGGGCATGGATATTTGTGCCGTCCTAGTACGTAAGTAGTTCATAAGTAGTTTGTAAGTTTAGGGACTGATGACCCCGTAGTTAAGTCCCCCCGCGGGCATGGATATTTGTGCCGTCCTAGTACGTAAGTAGTTCATAAGTAGTTTGTAAGTTTAGGGACTGATGACCCCGTAGTTAAGTCCCCCCGCGGGCATGGATATTTGTGCCATCCTAGTACGTAAGTAGTTCATAAGTAGTTTGTAAGTTTAGGGACTGATGACCCCGTAGTTAAGTTCCCCCCTCGGGCATGGATATTTGTGCCGTCCTAGTACGTAAGTAGTTCATAAGTAGTTTGTAAGTTTAGGGACTGATGACCCCGTAGTTAAGTCCCCCCGCGGGCATGGATATTTGTGCCGTCCTAGTACGTAAGTAGTTCATAAGTAGTTTGTAAGTTTAGGGACTGATGACCCCGTAGTTAAGTCCCCCCGCGGGCATGGATATTTGTGCCGTCCTAGTACGTAAGTAGTTCATAAGTAGTTTGTAAGTTTAGGGACTGATGACCCCGTAGTTAAGTCCCCCCGCGGGCATGGATATTTGTGCCGTCCTAGTACGTAAGTAGTTAATAAGTAGTTTGAAGTTTAGGGACTGATGACCCCGTAGTTAAGTCCCCCCTCGGGCATGGATATTTGTGCCGTCCTAGTACGTAAGTAGTTCATAAGTAGTTTGTAAGTTTAGGGACTGATGACCCCGTAGTTAAGTCCCATAAGCTTAACAAACATTTGAACATCTTTTTGATCTTTTTGACACGTAGTAGTACAGCATATTAGCTTTCTAATGAAGCACTAAAACATTAACTTTTCTTATTTCGTAACAGTGGTTTTAGAGGGACACTTTTTGTGAAATATATCTAAGTATATTAATGATAAAAGTGAAGCATTAAATTAAAATTTGTGATGTGGCCCACAATTGAGCCCGGACCTATATCCTTACTAGGCAGACGTATTACCGCTAGACTACCGCATCACTAGCATGGAAGTCCGTGTTCGATCTCTGGCCGCATCACATATTTTAATTCAATGCTTCACCTTTATCATTACTGTCTCTGATATCATCGAGACGAAAAACGATCTCAGGTTGTATAAATTTCTATTTGTAATGTCTAAGTATTTTTATGTATAGAGATTACTGATAGCGTCAGGGGGTTATTAGGCCGCCGGGTCTGTGAACAATACTATCGGCGTTGATTCGACACCGTATCCAAAAAAGTAGCCTGCCGGCCGCTTTGTAGCGCCACTGTCGTTGGTGTACGACTAAAATCAGAGGGGGTGTCGTGTCCGTATTTGTTAGATTTTGTTACTGAAGTGAGTTTGGCGCCTACACTCACTAATATAGCGGTAACCAATCAGCTCGCACCTCCTACAAAACTGGCGCACTTTTCCACGGAGAGAATGTGATGAAACCTCTTCCCGCCGAGAACTCTTTTCACACCACTGCTGACGCCATGGGAAACTGCTAGAACCGTCCAGCTACACCGCCCTTAACAAAAAATAAATAAATAAAATGCACTGACGTGGTTTACGGCCCACTTTAAATTTGTAGTTTTAAAAGCTGTTGCAAACATTTTGGACCAAAATAGTAATCTAAATAATAAGAAATTAATTAATAAGAGTGTCTGAAACCCTATTAAGAAAAAAAGTTTTATGTACTGGCGGGTTCGGAACCACTGACCTTCAGCGTCACAGACTAAGACATTGCACACTACGCTATGGCTAACAATTAAAAAACGCCTTTCGTAATCTCATACTATCGATGGCCGTTGTTAACTGATGCTAATATGGCATTTGTAGACACTAGATTTCCATACGAAGAACGACGTGGTTTTGTTAATTCTTCAGTGCGCCATTGCTTTCAAATGACAACGTGTAAGCTACAATAAGAAAATCATCAACTACGCAACGCAAAATGGCGTATGCCGGAGAGATTTCTGGGCGAGGAATGTCACGTGACATCTGCGAACGGCTGCTTTTCGTTAATTCAATGGAGGGTGTCAAAACTCCGTTAGTTTTGCAAATATCTCTCAAGCGATACGAGATATAAAAAAAACATAAGGGAACAAAGTTGTAGAGTATTTTCTCCTCTACAAATTTGTTTATTCAATTTTCGCGTGAGATGAAAGGTTTATTTGCAATTAAAATTACATTACAAATGACTTTTTTTCTGTATTACTACCGTATTTTTTGTCCGAAAAATTTGAAAAAGGGAGGTTCTGGTCTCTGGCGACCTGCAATTATGTCTGTAAAATTTGGTGCTAATCGGTGGAACAGTTCGTCTTAAAAACAGGGAACACGTTACGGACAGACAGACAGACAGACGGACAGACATCCCAAAATCGGCGTTAATTTTTCAAATATCTCTGAAACGATACCAGATACAAACAAAACATAACAGAACAATGTTGTAGAGAATTTTCTCCTCTACAAATTCAGTTATTCAATTTTCGTGTCAGGTGAATGGTTAAGCCGTCATTTTTATTTAATTTTCGAGCTGTCAAAAGACGATCGCAAAGGCCCACTTTTAGTGTTACTACCGTACCTAAAGTCGGCCAAAATTGGAGTAGCGACTGGTAAAGCAGAAGTGTCGTAAGTCAATGAGAGGCGGGCGTCGGCAGCGGTTGAGCGGTGGCTCGCGTCTGCAGGCAGCCAGTGTGAGCCAGCGGCAGGTTTCGCAGAAACCAGGGGTTCGCAGAAACTGTGGTGGGGGGTGAAGGCGTGTGCCCGCGGTCGATACCATTTAACCAGCCGACCGAACGGCGCACGCGACAGCTCAGCTGGACACCCCTGTCAACACTCACTGTCACACCTGTTTATTTGCTCTACCTCCACAGGCCAGAGCCTGCACCCTATCTTAAGCAAATGTTTCAAACGTTTGTGTAGTCTATGGGACTTAACTACGGGGTCAGCAGTCCCTAAACTTACAAACCACGTATGAACTACTTACGAACTAGGACGGCACAAATATCCATGCCCGAGGGGGAATTCGAACCCCCGACCGTAGTGGCCGTGCGGACCGTGACTAGAGCGCTTAAGTCCCCTCGGCCACCGCGGCCGGCCCTATCTTAAGCTCTTCCTATACGAGACGTGCGACACGCACAAGAAAGTCGTTGTCAGCTGCGGCGCCCCTTACGATCAACCGTCGAACTAAAAAAAAAAAAAAAAAACGTTCAAACGGTACGCGTTTGTTGAGCCGTCTGGGACACGTATCTACTTGGTTTGTTGTCAACTTAACAGCAAATGAATCGCCGAGTTAAGATCACATTTCGAAACTGTCAGACATATTGTGAGTATGGTAATTATTAAAACATTTATTTGTGTTTTGACTGCTATTGTCAAATTTATTTAATTGTTTTCGTGCAGTTCATGCGTAACTACATCGCTCACGAGGCCTACGAGAAACACAGGCTCCAGCGCAATCGTCATGCCACGTAAGCGAGGTAGTTCCGAGCCGGCGCGATCGCTAGCAACGCCACCTCTATTCAATGTCTGTGTGCTGCCTGCCAAGAGTAGTCTTAATGCAAGCAAACTATTTGTCTTACGTAACGTTGTGATGACTTTGTTTATACGTACACGTTGCACACTGTGTTTCAGAATGTTTTTTATGTTGTCTGTGTGATTCTCCGTGCACATTTTTGCTGGTATGAGACAAAATGCCTAATATGAATCATCTGATTCCAATATCGGTCAGATATCTTACTAATAGTTCACACCAAAATAAATTTGTCTGTGAATCACATAAATAATATTAAGAACATTCTGAAACCCTTATGCAATGCGTACGTATTCTCGAATTCAGCACAACGCTACATAAGACAAATAGTTTGCTTGTGAACCGCATCGCGACAGTCGTCTGTCTATATTTTCTGATTAGAAGCGACATATAGTATTTTGAGTTTCGTCTGCACTTTCTCGTCTCAATTTGTAAATTTATACCGAGCTCTCGTGCGTACTAGATTCAGATCCCCGTTTTAACAGTGTAGTTTTCCTTTGAACGCATCGCGACTATTTTTGTTTTTGTTGGTACTGTAATCATGAATAGGGACTGTGACTGCTGTGTGCGGATGCAGTGCGTCGTTGTTGTTGGCCGGCGGTGGGGACCGAACGGACTCCCGTCGTCTCCACCGATCGGCCTGCGGCAGCGACATGCCCTGAAACTGCTAGCAGTGAGGCAGACATCCCACCCGTGGTTGCGTGGGAGGTTGCTCCAGTGCGTGGCAGGAGGCGCAAGACATTCCGGGGGGCCGATCGTGAGGCCTCCCCGATTCGTCTTGCAAACATATTTGAGGCGCTGTCTGCTCAGGACGACGTTCCTGAGTCGGATGGTGTCTTTCACCCTGTCACCACCCAGCCTGCAAGATCCGCGCTTTCACAGAGGGTGGGTTTACTTGTAGTTGGGAGCTCTAACGTTAGGCGGGTGATGGAGCCCCTTAGAGAGATGGCTGCCAAGGAGGGGAAGAAGGCCAACGTGCACTCCGTGTGCATACCGGGTGGAGTCATTCCAGATGTGGAACGGGTCCTCCCGGATGCCATGAAGGGTACGGGGTGCAGCCAACTGCAGGTGGTGGCTCACGTCGGTACCAATGATGTGTGTCGTTCCGGATCTGAAGAGATCCTCTCAGGTTTCGAGCGGCTAACTGAAATGGTAAAGACTGCCAGTCTTGCTTGCAAGATGAAAGCAGAGCTCACCATCTGCAGCATAGTAGATAGGACCGACTGTGGTACAGAGCCGAGTGGAGGGTCTGAATCAGAGGCTCAGACGGTTCTGCGACCGTGTAGGCTGCAGATTCCTTGACTTGCGCCATCGGGTGGTGGGTTTCCGGGTTCCGCTGAATAGGTCAGGAGTCCACTATACGCAGGAAGCGGCTACACGGGTAGCGGGGGCTGTGTGACGTGGACTGGGCGGTTTTTTAGGATAGAGGGCTTCGGGGGAAAACAAAATGGGCAATCTCAAAGGGTTCAGTTTCATACAGTAAATGGCATGACACCATTAATAAATTTAGACTTTGAACATAAATCTGTAGCTAAGGTAAAATATTCAAACTTTTTAGGTGTTTGCATTGACGAGGGACTGAATTGGAAGAAACATATTGAAGATCTCCTGAAATGTTTTAGTTCAGCTACTTATGCTCTCAGAGTCATTGCAAAATTTGGTGATATACATCTTAGTAAATTAGCTTACTACGCCTATTTTCATTCATTGCTTTCATATGGGATCATATTCTGGGGCAATTCAACATTGTGTAAAAACGTATTCATTGCACAAAAGCGTGTAATCAGAATAATTGCTGGAGCCCACCCAAGAGCATCCTGCAGACATTTATTTAGGGATGTAGGGATCTTCACTGTAGCTTCACAATACATGTATTCACTCATGAAATTTGTTATTTGTTATAAACAATCCGAACCAATTCAAAAGTAGTAGCAGCGTGCATAGCTACAACACTAGGAGATAGGATGATATTCACTATTCAAGGTTAAATCTAACTGTGGCTCATAAAGGGGTGAATTATGCTGCCACAGAAGTCTTTGGTCACTTACCAAGTAGCATCAAAAGTCTGACAGATAGCCAACTAGTATTTAAAAAGAAATTAAAGGAATTTCTGAATGGCAACTCCTTCTACAATGTAGATGAATTTTTAGATAAAACTTTAAAAAAGATAAAAATATAAAAAAATAATAAAAACCAACAAAAATGTAATAAAGAATTCTTAAAATATTGATTGTCAAGTGTAGACAACATTTACTAGACTGACACGTTCCACATCATTACGAAATGTCGTATATATGATCTATGGATCAAGAATTAATCTAATCTAATCTAAACTTTCTCATACAATTTCGGGACTTGGTTCCATTCGTCATCTGGGTTCTCCATTCGGTCGTCTACGCATACGCGAAGAACTTCCAACGCGGGAGATTAGGATCCATCCTATTCCGTCTACTAGCGATCGTATGCGTGCGTCCTGTGCAAGTGGACGCGTCTACACTGTACACGGCCGGCGTGGCCTGTGCATCATGGGTAATCTCGTAAGCTCTCACTTCCCATCTAGAAAGGGCTTATTCCGCAACCCAGATTATGGTGTGTGGTGGAGGGTACTTTGCGAAACATTGCCACTTCGTGGTTTGCTATTCCAGTCGAGTGTGGTATGCCTGCGTGTCAGCTCTAATTTCACGTGACCTCGTGGTCTTTTTAGAGACGTATACGTAGAATTGCGAGTTTTGCCATAGCCGTCCACGCCGCATCCAGCTGGTTCCAAAGTTGGCTTGTAGTGGCCGGCATTAAGTTGCAGTCGTGTTCCTGTCGATTTTCTGCACATCCCGCACGTGTTCGATTGGTGTCAAGTCTGGTGATCCGGCGGATGAGGCAAAGGCGCGGTGTCGTGGAGCAGCAAGAGTCTCCAACTCACAAAGGCTCTAAAGATAACTATGCTTCTCCTATTTTCTTAAAAACTGGAATTTTGAGCCCTTGGTTGTGTATGAAATACAGGGTGATTCTGACAATAAAGAAGACAGCAACCAACCACTTTTGATTATGCAGTTTCTTAACTAAACAGCGCCGTTACCGGTTTCGAACCTTTCAGTTCGTCATCAGACGGCTGTTTCCCGTTCACACGAATGTCACTTACATTTTTCTTATGCAGATAATTTTTCTTGTGGCGAAAATTCTTTGGTTGTGTGGTGTCTTACAATAAAAAAACCTGATTGCAATTGCTTACTCGAGCGTAAATGTGACTCATGATACCAATTGTTGACATATTTGTCAGTATCAGAGTCACATTTACGCTCGAGTAAGCAATTACAATCAGCTATTGTATTGTAGGGCACCACACAACCAAAGACTTTTCGCCACAAGAAAAATTATCTGCATAAGAAAAATGTAAATGACATGTATGTGTACGTGAACAGACGTCTGATGACGAACTGAAAGGTTCGAAACCGGTAACGGCGCTATTTAGCTAATAAATAGCATAATCAAAAGTAGTTGGTTGCTGTCTTCTTTATTACAATAATCACCCTGTAACTATGCTTCTATTCTATGCAGTGAGTTACAAGTTATTGCTAGAAGAGTAACCAATAACACAGGGCCACAGGACATTCTGAGTTTGTAAAAACGGACTTAGAAAAAAATGTTCAAATGTTTGTACAACTGATGGGACTTAACTACGGGGTCATCAGTCCCTAAGCTTACAAACTACTTATGAACTAGCTAAGACTAAAGACGGCACAAATATCCATGCCCGAGGGGGGATTCGAACCCCCGACGGTAGTGACCGTGCTGACCGTGACTGGAGCGCCTCAGTCACCTCGGCCACCGCGGCCGGCCGGACTTAGAGACATTGTACCTAATTTAGTTACTGCACTGGGAGTGTTGGTTACTCTTCCTGTGTCTGAAGCCAGTGGTGAGCGCAGCTTCTCGAAATTGAAACTCATGAATAAATTTCTACGATCCACAATGAGCCAAGAAAGGCTTGTGGGATTGGCAACTTTGTCAAATGAACGACAAACAGCAGACACGATTGATTTAAAGGAGATAGTCTCAGATTTTGCAAAAGACAAGGCAATAAAAACGAAATTTTGTGACCCTTTGTATAATGAAGCTTATAATTGTATCAATTACTGTAAACTATCCACTAAAACTTTTTTATAAGGCGAAATGTAAAAACGATGCATTGTTGTATAAAAGTGTATGATGTGTCCCATTTTAATGGGGAAATATGTTTATGTAATGTATAGGTTGTGATTATGTATAATAAAAAAAGACGCAATGCATATTTTACATTGATGTTTTATTGCGATTTTATTAAATGAGGCGCCATTAAAATAATTTACCTTGGGCGCCGAATTTGTTCGGGCCGGCCCTGGGTATGTGTACGGCTCGCAGGGAGTCATTCGGAAGATCAGACTGGTGACAGTAACCTGGACACAGCAACGCGACAGCTCTATCCAGGAGACAATAGAGGGGTTCCATCTAAGAGAGCCAGTCTACGTCTAGAAAAAGCCGGAACAGTACACTATTGCCAGCGGTCTTACAAGAACACGTGGGTGTCGGATTTTAGAATTTTTTCATGTTTACGGTACGTGACGTATAGAAGTTATATAACAAGCAGTCAAAGCCATTCGACGCAACTCTCAAAAATTCTCGAGAAAATTGACTTTGAAGTTTTGCAGGTACAGGTAACTAACAATAACTAAAACAGTTTCATCATCTGTTGGTGTAGCTAAGGTGGTGGAGTTCTGGCCTCGCAACTATAGGGTAGGTGGTTCGAGTCCTGCAGAAACTGACCCCCTTTTTTTTTCGTTGTGTTCTTGACGGAGTGCAGCACTGAGGAATGGTATCGTTGTAGTTTGGTGAGTTTTAGCACGTATTCTGCGTTCCAAAACACCCCAAAGGTGTTCTACAGGACTCAAGCCAGTCAATAGAGGGATGTTTCTATATCGTAACAACTCCGACTCGGGCCGTGTATTATGAACAGCTGCAATATCTTGTTGAAAGATTCAATCGTCATGCCTGTATTGCTCTTTAACAGGTGGAAGCATTAGATGACTAAAACACCAATGTAAACCTGTGCTGTGACAGTGCCACGAAAAACACAAAGGGGTGCAGGCCCCTCCACGAAAAACACGACCACAACGTAACAGCACCGCTTCCGAAACTTACTGTTGACACTACGCACGCTGGTAGATGACGTTAACCGTCATCGGAATCCAAATGTACAAATATTGTATAGCTTATGGGACTTAACTACGGTTTCATCACTCCCTAAACTTACAAACTACTTATGAACTAGCTAACACTAAGGACGGCACAAACATTCATTCCCCAAGGAGGGATTCAAACCCACGACCGTAGTGGCCGTGCAGACCGTGACTGGCGCGCCGCAGACCGCTCGGCCACCGCGGACAGCCTGCCATCGGATCGCGACATTATGTACGGAGTTTCGTTGCTGCACACAACGTTTTTCACTATTTAGTCGTCCAAAGTTTACGCTCCTTACACCAAGCGAGCCACCGTCTGGCATTGACCTGCGCGATGTGTGGCTTATGGGCAGCCGCTCGACAATTAAATCTAATTTTTCTCACCTCCCGCATAACTGTCATAATACCAGGTGATCAAAAAGTCAGTATAGATTTGAAAACTTAACAAATCGTGGAATAATGTAGATAAAGGGGTAAAAATTGACACATGTTTGGAATGACATGGGGTTTTATCAGGGAAAAAAAGTGTTGCTAGACGCGTGAAAGATCACTTGCGCGCGTCGTTTGATGATGATCGTGTGCTCAGCCGCCACTTTCGTCATGCTTGATCTCCCAGGTCCCCAGATTTCAGTCCGTGCGATTATTGGCTTTCGAGTTACCTGAAGTCGTAAGTGTATCGTGATCGACCGACATCTCTAGGGATGCTGGAAGACAACATCCGACGCCAATGCCTCACCATAACTCCGGACATACTGTACAGTGCTGTTCACAACATTATTCCGCGACTACAGCTGCTGTTCAGGAATGATGGTGAACATATTGAGCATTTCCTGTAAAGAACATCATTTTTGCTTTGTTTTAATATTTTTACGTTAATTATTGCTTTTCTGATCAGATAAAGCGCTATCTGCCGAACATTTTTTTTGTACCTATTGGTTTATTATTATTATTTTTTTTTTTTTTTAATAAAACCCCACGTCATTTCAAGCATGTGTGTCAATTTTTACCTCTCTATCTACATTATTCCGTGATTTATTAAGTTTTCAAATTTATATTGACTTTTTGATCACGGGGTACATGGTGTGTTCTTGATGTAGTTTGTTATACCCGTGTGATGGTCTGGAGCCGGCCGCGGTTGCCGAGGGGACTGCGGCGCGCCAGTCACGGTCTGCACGGCCACAACGGTCGGGGGATCGAATCCCCCCCCCTCCCTCGGGCATGGATTGACTGATGACTCCGTAGTTAAGTCCCATAAGCTATACAAACATTTGAACATTTTTTGATGGTCTGGATGTCTGCCTACTACATTTAGTACCCTCTTCAACTGTCGGCGGTCTCTGTCAGTAGACAGACCAGGTCAGCTTTCGTGCTGTTGGTGTCCCTTCACGTTTCCACTTCACTATCATATCAGAGACAGTGTAGCTGTGGATGTTGAGGCGTTCGGAAATCTCGCGTAAAGACTTCTGATACAAGCAAAGACTTTGTAAAAGATAACTAGACTCAGTAATGGCGCTGCTGTCGCGGGGTAATTTGAACCTTCGGCCTGCCGCCATGATAGTGACAAGTGTCACATAAATACGAGTGTTGTTCCGAGATAAATCGAGTATTATATAGCTACTGCGGTATATATACTCAGTTGGTAGTCACGTGTGTACTGTTTGACTATTGCATTATACGTGAAGCACGATGGTGAAGAGCTGCTCAGCGTGTAACTGCACAAATCGATTTACGAAAGGTACAAAGAGAATGAATATTCTCTTCCCATTTACATTTCTCAGGAATACAAGTATCCCTACTACTTGTGTTCAGAGGTGGTTACACTTGATTAACGCCGGCCGCGGTGGCCGCGGGGACTGAGGCGCTTCAGTCACGGTTTGCACGGCCATTACGGTCGGGGGTTCGAATCCCCCCTCGGGCATGGATATTTGTGCCGTCCGTAGTCTTAGTTAGTTCATAAGTAGTTTGTAAGTTTAGGGACTGATGACCCCGTAGTTAAGTCCCATGGACTATACAAACATTACATTATTACTTGATTAACAGGCAGTCATTCAAGACAATATTGGATTCTGAATGAAATAAATAACAATACTGGTAGCTCTTAAAAACGAGTTACTTTAGGCAGTACTGGTGGACAGGAAGTTCAAAAAGTTTCATTTTATGATGTATAAAATGACTATTGGGGTCACGAGATCAGTCGCCTCGCTGCAGCTCGAATTTTTGTTTATGAAACTAATATTAGCAACTTGTAACACAGAATTTAAAGGAAATCTGCTTTACTTATACGTATAACAACTGAAAGGGGTTTGCAGAACTGTGTGTAGTTCCAAATATGAATGACACATAGCCACACTGGATGCACATTTTAAAGCTGAACAATATGATGACAGTTGACAACTTTTGAGCAGTTCACGCTACTGTAAGGTATTTGGCTTACAGCATTAAAATTACTAATATTCGTTCTAGGTACCGTAATGCTAATGTTATATGCACTTAGTTAAGAAAAAGTTATGGCATACTTCGTGTTCTTAATAGAATTTGGTATTGGCTAGTTGCTGTATTCAGAAGGTAAGAAGCTATTTTACAATTATGTATCTGATGGGATATATCATTTTCCCAGTCTATTCTTAACCAAAGCTTTTTCAAGCCGCTCTGTTTCATTTTTCGATGATATGAAGTAACTATTGGAGAATGCAGCAGGCACTCAAAAGACGTAAAGTGTTGTGAAACTTTTCCGAAATTAATGTTTGGACAAAAGTTTCACCATCGTAGAGTATACTGAGAAAGTGCCAAAAAACCGTGTCGGATGATAAATTCCGTTCATATGCTGCACTTATAACGCTAAGAATCTAAATGTCATAATTTGATTTAGTTAGGAAGAAAAGCTGTTGGCCGATTTCTACACCGTAAGGTAAAACAGTCAACAATCCGAAGATTGGTTTGATCACCACAGTGTTTTACCAGGCATGGTCCTGTTTGGAGGTGGTATGCCATTGCCTTCCTCCGACCTTCAAACTCAAATGTTCAAATGTTTGTTAAGCTTATGGGAGTTAACTACGGGGTCATCAGTCCGTAAACTTACAAACTACTTATCAACTACCTTATACTAAAGACGGCACAAATATCCATATTCGAACCCCCGACCGTAGTGGCCGTGCAGACCGTGACTGGAGCGCCTTAGTCTCCTCGGCCACCGCGGCCGGCACCTTCCAACTGACTTACCCAGCCAGTTATAGGGGGACCTACAGTTTAACGTGGGTTCCGAACCACAGTGTTACTTGGTATTTTTCACATGAGCAATACTGCCAGACGTGAAAGAAGTGGAAAGTGACAGATAAAAAATCCTTGGACCTGGCGGGGATCGAACACGCGACCTTTGGATTTCTAGTCTGGCACTCTACCACTTTTTTTTTTCTATGGGTAGTTCTCTTCGTTGCAGACGCTGATCGTTGTTGTTCGTTCTTGTTCGGTGTGTTGTTGGCTCAGCTCTTTTTATTACGGAGGGCGTTTAGTCCCCTGACCGGGCGCACTGAGCCACGGCGCCCGGCACCACTGTGCAACCGAGGCGCACTTCTACACCGTACGTATGTATAATAAATTTACACACGACGAATAGTTGCTCTATATTCAATGAGTCTTAAGCCGTTTTGTAGTTATATATGTGAATGAGACATAGTTTTCGCGATTTAACCCAAATGAATAAACCCGATAATCAAAGGATTCTTACGCACGTTTAAAGTTGGCGCGGAAGTTTGCCACCATAATGGCCGCCGAGGCGCTCTTCAATTTGCCCGCTGTTCGCAGTCGGCCGCTTACGGAGTTGTGGGGCCTTGGAGACAAGTGACACCCAATCACGTGACCACGTTCGAAGTCCACGAGTTTCGCAGAGCGCCCCATTCTGCTCTCTCACGATGTGTAATGACTAACGAGGTAGCTGATATAGAGTACCTGGCATTAGGTGGCGGCACGGTGCTCCTAATATTAAAAACGAATGATTTGGGGGTTTTCTGGATACTTCTGATGACATAGTGTGGATGAAAGTTTTTCAGAGCGATTTTTTTTTCATCCATTTTTTTCCCCTATGAAATCGAAGGTTTTGTCAGCGATATTGCATCCGTACTGTCGAGTGTGTCCGCCTAGTGGTGTAGTGCCGTGGCATAGCGCGCCATTCCTGGAAGTGGACCCGCCGCCTTGTGCGCGTGTTTCCACTGTGTCGGCTGGTCGGTAATAAACCGCTGTGGCTCACACACGCCACCTCTCACCACCACCGGCTGCACGCAAACCCACTTGGCTGCCGGCTGTTACCGCCCACTGGAGGAAGCGGGGTTATGCGCGGGAAGGGGCATCAGATCAGGGGAGATGGCAGATACGGTGCTGGGAACAGGACCTGGCGGAGAACTGCCCTGGCCACCCGCAACCTGACACCTGGACAGGGGCCCTTGTCTCTACAGCGAAAACCTGTCGCTTCACGAGCTCGCAACCGTTCGAAAAATCACTCAAGAACGACTCTTCTGGTGCGGACTGTAACCCATTAGATTTCTGTCTCATTATGCTGAAGCGATAGCTTCTTACTTAACAGCCATTGTCGGCCGCGGTGGCCGAGAGGACTGAGGCGTTCCAGTCACGGTCTGCACGGCCACTACGGCCGGGGGTTCGAATCCCCCCTCGAGCATGGATATTTGTGCTGTCCTTAGTCTTAGCTACTTCGTAAGTAGTTTGTAACTTTAGGGACTGACGATCCTGTAGTTAAGTCCCATAACCTATACAAACATTTGTAACATTTAACAGCCATATACAACAGCTCTCTCAAAGCAGGATCTGTACCAAAAATCGGAAAGTTGCCCAGGTCACACCTATATTCAAGAAAGGCAATAGGAGTAACCCACTAAATTGCAGGCCTATTTCATTGACGTCAATTTGCAGCAGGGTTTTGGAACATATCCTGAATGCAAATATTATGAATTATCTAGAACAGAATGATCTATTGGCCAAGGTCAACACGGATTTAGAAAATATCGTTCATGCGAAACACAACTAGCTCTTTATTCACACAAATTGATGGGGCATATCGACAAGGGTTCAGAAATCTATTCCGTATTTCTTGATTTTTTGACACCGTACCTCACAAATGGCTTTTAATCAAATTGCGTGGTTATGGTATATCGCCCCAAATTTGCGATTGGATAGGGGATTTCCTGTCAGAGAGGACACAGTTCGTTGTAATCGACGGTAAAGCATAGACTAAAACAGAGGTTATATCGGGCGTTCCACAGGGTAGTGTTATTGGTTCTCTGCTGTTGCTTATTTACGTAAAAGATTTAGGGGAAAATCTAAGTAGCTCTCTTAAGTTGTTTGCAGATGACGCCGTCATTTACCGTCTAGTAAAATCATCTGAAGATCAAAACCAACTGCTGAACGATTTCAATGAGATATCAGTATGGTGTAAAAATTGGCAATTGACTCTAAATAACGAGAAGTGTTGAGTCGTCCACATGAGTACGAAAACAAATCCGTTAAACTTTGTTTACAAGATAAAGCAATCAAAAGTGAAGGCCGTAAACTCCACAAAATACCTAGGAATTACTATTACTTCAAACTTAAATTGGAAAGAACACGTAGATAATATCGTGGGAAAGGCGAACCGGAGACTGCATTTTATTGGCAGAACCCTTAAAACATGCAACAGAACAACAAAAGAAACTGCATACAACACGCTTGTCCGTCCATTTTTGGAGTATTGCTGCCCAGTGTGGGATCCTTATCAGGTGGGTTTGACGGAGGACATCGAAAGAGTCTAGAGAAGGGCAGCTCGTCTCGTATTTTCACGATACAGGGGAGACAGCGTTACGGAAATGATACAGGATCTGGGATGGGAATCATTACAACAACGGCGCTTATCGCTGCGGCGTGGGCTACTTACGAAACTACAATCGCCAACATTCAGGTGTTCTTTCTTCCCGCGCGCTATTCGAGAATGGAATGGGAGATAAATAGTATAACGTCAGGTAAGAAAGAATTTTGTGATAGGTGCATGGCGGAAAATACTTCTGCTTCAGACTCACTGAATCTACAGTTTCATTCCGATCTTCACGAAATTTCGCACGCTTGACCTTCAAAACAAGAAGAAGGTCACCGTCTACCTTAAGTTTCATACAGTGCATAGGGGAGGATACTTTGCAACATAAAAATGGATCCCTAAATACCTTGGTCGCGTCATAACTTGAGAACGGCTCGACCGATTTCACAGTTTTTTTTATTTTATTTAAAGAAGAAGGGTTGTATGAAATAAATCTGGAATAGTTGAGAACAACAAACTGCGTTCTTCAATGTGACCCTGCGTTTCTATTGCATAGAAATCTATAGTTTTGTTCGGAAATTGATGAAATTTTGCACACTCTACCTTAAAAAGAAGAGGAATGCTACTGCGTGTATAAAATTTCGTTCGGTGCGTGGTGCAGGTTACTAAACTTTGAAAACGAATGGAAACGAACAGAGAGATTGGAGATGAAGAGCTGGATGCAGAGCGATGGGGGAAACGGATAAATAAACATCCGGCAACGCCGGGTTTACAGCTAGTTGCAAATAATAATTGCTATAGAGGTACGTAGGAGTTTTTAGATATAGGGTAAGGTGGTACAAATTCGATATAGGTACAATTCCGATCAACATAAGGTTTCGCGCCATTTGTCAGTCTCGTAGTGTTGGTAGCACTTGCCTTTGTGTGGCGTCGTAGTGTAGCAGGTTTCTACAGCTCCTTCTGTGTTTTCCAAGAATACACCACTTTGTACTACGGAGATATAATTTTTTTCCTGTTAAGAGGTAAGTGAAGCTACTTAGTCTAACGCGCTCTTATAAATTTTCTAGTTTCCACGCGCTTGCATATTCTATATTAGTGAGGTTAGAAACTTGTTTTCCATTCGGGCGTGTTCTGAGGCACCTACAGATAAAGCCTCCGTGACATATGCTGCCATTTCTTGGCAATATTCACTACTATTTACTCGTGAATTCACTCACGCCAGAAGTACATTTTCGATCAGAAAAATGGTACAATTTCTATACCCTAGTACAATTTCGATCAATGCAGTTTTTCAGTTTAGTCCGTCACGATTGGTTACCATAGACGTATTATACACAATTATTAATTATTGCAAATAAATTTTGTATATTGAAAGATTTTCCTACGCGATTTTTAAAGCTACTCTTATTTTCTAGATGACACGAAAAGGAGCAGAAAAGGAAATCTACAATAAATGGAGTCCAGCTGCGACACTTCAACAAATACAAAACAATGGGTAGCCCTATTACAGTTCTTATTGTTGAGCTTAGATGCTGCAGAATATTGTCGGGAAAATGGGATAGAACTTTTGGGTTTGCCTCCGCACAGTACACATGTACTGCAACCATTAGATAGAACTTTCTTCAAGTCCCTAAAGGCTCAATATCACAGAAATGCAACTAAGTGGATTCATCGCAATCCCAATGAAAACATTACAAAACAACGATTCTGTATTAGTTTCTGTGATGCCTGGGGCAAATCTGCGTCCATTGTGTGCGCAGTCAAAGGGTTCCAATGTACAGGAATAATGCCGTTTTGCAAAAACATTGTTCCCGAGGAGAAATTTGTACCTTTCACGTTATTCGAGGCTCCTGCTCCTTCAATCTCCACCAGTAAGGCTACTAACAGCATTATGGGAGAAGAACCCTCATCGTCAAAAGATGTAACTGACGAACACGGCAAATCCGTAACGCCAGGGTCCAGTACATTTCTCAGCACGATGCTGTCAGGGACATTTTGCCAAGCCCAGAGGAAAAATTATCGTCTCGGAAGAGGAAAACACAGACATCAGCTAGACTCACTTCAGTTGAAAACCTGGATAACCTTCGCAGCAAGAGGAAACCTTTTGAACAGGACACAAGGAAAACAATGAACAAATGCAACAAGAACAATAAACGAAAATGTACGTCTGTGGGTAATGATGAAAGAAGTTTACCAAGCTTCACTTCGCCAGCAAACAACGAAAATAATTGTGGATTTTGTTTATTGAATTATTATAGTGTAGAATCAGTAGCTAAGGGTGATGGATTCGCTGCCAAAAATGCAATGATTGGTACCACGAAGTATGCGTTGGTGCCCGCGGGAAAAAGAGCTTTATATGTGGAAGATGCAAGTGATCAAAATTGTACCAGGAAGTGATCACAATTGTACCTAGTGTGGTACATTTTCGATCGATTCTTCTCAATTCTGTAACCTCTTTTTGTGTTTATACCAAATTTTGTAATTGTATAATATTTGTGTTCCATATTCATTGAAAATCCAAGAACAAATTCCATAGTTAAAATTATTTCTTTTCTCAATATATTTCAAGTTACAATAACAAGTGTCCGAAATGATCGCAATTGTACCACCTTACCCTACTGCTTTTTGGGCCACACGGCGCACTTGCAAAGAGGAATGTGAAAAGGTTGCCTACAAAACTGTCAGATAATTGTTAATAACGTAAGAACGATGCAATAAGAAGCAAAAATATTACGTGCTTCCAAATACGGTGTATTGTTCAAGATCTATCGACGATTTCAAGTGAATCGGTTGAAAACGAGGTATGCTTCCGGCGAACTTGAAAAATGTCGTTCTGACAAGGTTTGAAGTTGTTAGTAGCAGACAATCACAAATAAAGGAGCAGTGCATTTAATACGCGCAGGTGATCTCCCCGGCCTTCGTGCTGCTCTCGCGTTGCTTTCCTGCTTGACCTTAGGCGACACTTGCCTTCTTTTACCGGTGAGACGGCGATCTCTCTGCAAGCTTTATGTCCATCTCCAGACACACTGAAACGTGTATGTCTAAATAAAATTTACCCTTTATTTGGCACACACAGAAATCACGAGAAGAAAAAGTACTGTTTGTTCAAAAATGTTCAAATGTTTGTATAGTCTATGGGACTTACCTACAGGGTCATCAGTCCCTAAACTTACTAACTAAGACTAAGGACGGCACAAATATCCATGCCAGCGGTGGGGATTCGTGGCCGTGCAGACCGTGACTGGAGCGCCTCAGTCCCCTCGGCCACCGCGGCCGGCAGTATTGTTTGTATATAAATGAATTGCTGCTCGTAAGTCTCGCTAAAACGTGAGAACGACTGAACCGATTTGCCTAACTTTAGTCTTTAAATATTCGTGTAAGTCCAGTGAAGGTTTAAACGGTGATAAAATATGGAAAAGTTGTCTGGGAAAAAGGAAAATCGGGAAAAACTGCAACTGATTTTTCCAGTGAGCTATCAATACCGTTCGTCCAATTGCGATAAAATGTTGTAAATTTCATTTTGAAAGCAAGGAGAACGTTCGCTTCAACTAAAAATTTGGAAAAGTCGCCCGGAAAGTACGAAAATTTCGAAAAAACTGAAAGCTATTTTTTTTCTTTTTTTGGAAAATCATCACAATAAGTTCAGTGGTTTATGTAATGATATGTAGGCCAATCGGTTCAGCCGTTGTCGAATTTTAGCTAGACTAACGAACAACAATTCATTTTTATCTTTGACAGTTTATATACTGGTTCAGATCGTGTAAAGCGAACTTTCCTCTTTCGAAGTATATTTCTAAACGTACCCAACACAATAATGAAGTCATTATTTTACATGTTTTAAATCTAAATTTTCCTCGCGATTTTTCTATATTTTATCGCCGTTTAAATATTCAAAATGTTCAAATGTTTGTTAAGCTTAAGAGACTTAACTGCGGGCTCATCAGTCCCTAAACTTGCAAACTACCTTATACTAAAGACGACACAAACATCCATGCAAAAGGGGGGAGGGGAGGATTCGAACCCCAGACCGTAGCGGCCGTGCAGACTGTGACTGGCGCGCCACTGACCGCTCAGCCACTACGTCCGGCATTTAAATATTTCCTAAACTTCCACGAATGTGACATGAACTCTATCCTGGACATGTGTGCGTGATTTGCCTACTCTTTCCCTCCACTATCGAGCCGATACTTAAAACTACCTGATGATGCCTTTGTAAACGTGCTGGGTTCTAAATACATCTGATTTAAATTAATATGGTTTACATTAAGAGGTAAGTCATACGAAGTTCACAGGGTCATCTAGTTTAAATTAAATGTGTAGGGCAATGTGAACAAGTTTATACGATTTGTTTCAAAAAATGGTTTCTGGTTTGTAAGTAACATTGCCCAAAACTTCGGATGGTCGTTCAGTGTCAGTACTACAGTGTTGTCCTTATGACTGTAGAAATTATTATATTTTGGACCACTTCATGTGTAAGGTGTGAAAAGAGGTCGTTTTTGGTGCAAAGTTCCGAACAGTCACATGATTTCCACATTTTATAGTTAAGTATCCCTGAAGACAAAACTTGCAAATTCCATTTGGCCCGTAATCTGCCAAGTGACAACATATTGTCATATCTGTCATGCTGAACATCATTGACTGATACAGGAGATGCTGTTTCATTCTTCTTTTGTACTTATTGTCCATTTCGTAGTGGTCTACCAGGCCTCCTCTTCCCAAAAAGTCCATTTTCAGTCTCCCATATAAGAACTCGTCAACAATTTTCCTTAATACTTGAACTTATAGGCTTCCTCTTTCCCTTTCGTAATCAGTTTTCCAAGTATCGCGAAAAATATCTTCACAAAATTGAAACAAACATGTACCTCGATAGCCTATGCTTGAAGCGTCCGCTAAAGATTCAGTTTAATGCTAAACTTTTCGCAAAAGGCAACGAAAGTTTCAAGCTCTGTTGCCCATCCAAGGATGAAACTTGAAACATGTTTCAGAAAACCACCCGCAATTTTGATGTTGTTTGAGAGCAATATTCCCAAATAAAGGGTTAAATACTTAAACCGAAAACTACTGGTGTGTGTGTGTGTGTGTAAATACTATGCTTGGGTGTGGTGCAACAGTGCCTGTTTAGACTGGTACAGTTCTGTGAAAATAATATTGATATGAATATCTGTTTAAAGTAAGAATATGTATTATGATTAATGAGCCTGGCATCCGCTGATTGCATTATATATGGCCCTGTTAGTGCGCTGAACTATTTATAGCATCAGTCTGGCTAAATAACAATCTCACTGAATGACAACTCCAATTGTAGCTCAAAGTAGGGTACGTTAAGTAGAGAAACAAGGAGTTCATTAATTAAGTGGAGTGCAAAGCAATGTTAAGCAGCGACGGTTTCATTTATTCACGTCAGCGTCTGCTGTCACGCCAGAGGAAAAGTATCTGGCAATTCGACCAAACCGGCTAGGACGTGGTATGCAAATATACTCCAGCGTGTAAGACGCGAGTATGGTACCCGGTGTCCCCCGACTGGTTGAAAAATTGCCACTAGTGCTATGATGCACTAGGCAGACGACAGCTGATATCGCACGCTTTGATCCAACTAGCAGACAAGTGCCGGTTATGAAACAAGTGCTCAAATATTCCACATTCGACAATCTAAATTGTGTGTGTATCACACTGCAGAACAACAAAGGGCCAAAACGGATGCTCGCAACTAACCACTCTAACGATCTACATCTACATGGGATTGCAAATCACATTTAAGTGCCTGGCAGAGGGTTCATCGAACCACAATTATACTATTTATCTCCCACTCCATTCTCGAATAGCTCGCGGGAAGAAAGAACACCTGAATGTCTCCGTTCGAGCTCTGATTTCTCGTATTTAATCTGATGATCATTTCTACCTACGTAAGTGGGAGTTAACAACATATTTTCGCATTCGGAGGAGAATGTTGGCGATTGGAGTTTTGTAAATAGCCCACGCCGCAACGATAAGCGCCGTTGTTGTAATGATTCCCATCCCGGATCCTGAATCATTTCCGTAACGCTGTCTCCCCTGTATCGTGACAATACGAAACGAGCTGCCCTTTTTTGGACTCTTTCGATGTCCTCCATCAAACCCACCTGATAAGGATCCCACACTGGGCAGCAATACTCCAAAAATGGACTGACAAGCGTAGTGCATGCAGTTTCTTTTGTAGTTCCGTTGCATGTTTTAAGGGTTCTGCCAATAAAACGCCGTCTCTGGTTCGCCTTTCCCACGACATTCTCTACGTGTTCTTTCCAATTTAAGTCTGAAGTAATAGTAATTCTAAGGTATTTTGTGGAGTTTACAGCCTTCACTTTTGAGTTTAACGGATCGTACTCATGTGGACGACTTCACACTTCTCATTATTTAGAGTCGATTGCCAATTTTTACACCATACTGATATCTTATTCAGATCGTTCTGCAATTGGTTTTGATTTTCAGATGATTTTACTAGAATGTAAATGACGGCGACATCTGCAAACAACCTAAGAGAGCTACTTAGATTTTCCCGTAAATCGTTTATGTAAATAAGGAACAGCAGAGGACCAATAACACTACCCTGTGGAACGCCCGATATCACCTCTGTTTTAGTCGATGCCTTACCATCGATTACTACGAACTGTGTCCTCTCTGACAGTAAATCCCCTATCAAATCGCAAATTTGGGGCGATATACCATAACTACGCAATTTGGTTAAAAGCCGTTTGTGAGGTAAGGTGTCAAAAGCCTTCTGGAAATCAAGAAATACGGAATCGATTTGCGTACCTTTGTCGATAGCACCCATCACTTTGTGTGAATAAATACGTAGTTGTGTTTCGCATGAACGATATTTTCTAAAACCGTTTTGATCTTGGGTCAATAGCGGTGGAGTAGCCGAGCGGTCTAAAGCGTCTCGCTGCGGAGCGCGCGGTTGCTCGCCGTGGAGGTTCGAGTCCTCCCTGGGGCATGGGTGTGTGTTGTTGTCCTTAGGTTAGTTTACCTAGGATTAAGTAGTTTGTAAGCTACGGACTGATGACCACGCAGTTTGGTCCAATGGATTTACCAGCATTTGAAAATTGGGTCAATAGATCGTTCTGTTCGAGATAATTCATTGGCGGAATCAAAGAAAATCATAACCATGAAGTGTGGCTGCTCTCTGCAGGCCACAATATCGAAGTCCTAAAAACACACTTTCGCAAAATGAACAGCTAACTAGCCACGATCTGCTCACAGCGGTGTTCCTCAAAGGGAATTCTCGTTATCTCTCGCCAAATCTCGGGCCCAGCAAGCCAACAACGGCCTCGTAACATTCAAACGCCAATCACCACTGACTCTTAATAGCCTGCTCAATCAAATAATTGCTTGGGGACGCTGCTACAGGCCCCACCTTATTCCCACGCGGCTACGGTAAGGGCCGTTGCACCTAGCGTCCTCTACAAAGCTCCCTGCTCCGTTCGTAAAGCCGTAAACCCGTAAGCCGTTTATGGGTTGTGGCGCCGATCTCGCGCTGGGCAGACGGACTGCCCTGGCTCAAAACTGTTCTCGAGTGGGCCCGGCCGTTCACCTGGTAATTAAACTGTCCAGAGTGGGCCAACACCGCGAATTCCACCACCACTGTCGTCTACGGACAGACGGACAGACCGGCGCACAGTGCTGTGAAACTGCCGAAATGCCAGCCAAAAGTTGAAAAATATTCCGCTATGATTCGAAATTTGTTATATAAAGGCTTTTATGATCGCTGAATTCCATTTCGAGGGCAAAAGTCACAAATAACAAAAGGAGCTTCGAGTTTAATCGAGTTATTTAATAAAAATGTACTACATTTTAATGTAAAATAAGGATTTTTTGGGCTCCTTGATTACAAATATAGGTTCAATTACATTGAAAACAGTTTTTACAATAATAAAACATCGTTCATTTTGAAACAGTGCAAAACGTTGTCGTTGCAAAATTAATCTGTATCGTTCTCTGAGGCTGATTCGTAATTATCAGTGGAAGCAACAATACGCTAATTTAAAGACTAATCTGGAGGCAATTAACGTTCTAAGACCTGGTCAAGCTTATAATGAGTAGATCCGAAGACACCAGTAGCCGGTGAGATACATGTTGGCCTTTTCAACCAATTTATCCTCCAGAACCGTGAGCTGCGAGTTCAAATCTGATTCCCGCTCTTTGATAATTTTTTATTTATTTATTTATTTTTATTTTTTATTTTTTTTAATTTTTTTTTATTTTTTATTTTTTGTCTTGCTGCAGATTTTCTTCCAAGTGGATACTAATTGGTTGCCGCCTGACTCTGAGGGTAAATTAATGCAATTTAATGCTAAAAATAAATATTTAAATATATGTAGTTTGTCGAAATGTACAGATGATTCAATATCGTCTTATTTTGTAAGCTCCATTATTTATTGAACACTGTGAAAGTAGTATAAACGGCAAATGATATGCGACTACTGTCTTTATTAACTCTCAAATTTCATATTGTATATAAAATATCCGTAGCGGATCCTTTGTTGCTCAGTGACCGCCGGCCAATGCACACTTGACAGCAGCTGCTCTACGTTGTAAGGTAACCGGCTTCTTAATAGAAGCGATTTATTTTCATTTCGTGTGTGCTTTCTTTCACAGTTCTTCAAACTGTATTGTGCACGCGTGTTTATTTATTAAGAATCGCGTTTAGTTGTCAGTTCAGTTGTTGATATTTTGATTTATTAGCTCGCGTATGTATTTTTCAGATTCGCCGTTAATAAACAGCTTAGTGTTAGGCACATAATTTTCGAAGCTCACTGTTTATCAAACTTGTGCCCTCAAACTGTGTCCTCAGTCGTACTTATTTGGAATATACATAGGTTTTTAAAATGGCTAGGAAATGTGACTGCTGCGAACGGATGAGGCAGAGTTGGTGACTCTTCGCTCGCAGCTTCATGCGGCGTTGGCTTCGCTTGCAACGCTTGAGACTGCGGTGGGTGGGCGCCGCTGTTGTGGGCCGCTCGCGGGGATGCAGCAGACGCCCTGTGCGTCTGTTGTGCCCTCCGATCGGCCTGCGGCTGTGGCCAGCCCGCTCACTGCCCGCGAGGAGGTAGCCCCCCAATCCGTGGTGGATTGGGAGGTCTCCTCAGCGCGTGGCAGGCGGCGTAAGACTTCCCGGGGGTCCGAAGTGGAGGCCTCCCCGGTTAGTCTTACGAACAGATTCGAGGCGCTGTCTGTGGCAGAGGATGTTCCTGATGCATATGGTGTCCCTAGTCCTGGACTCGCCCCTCTGCCTGCAAGATCTGGGCACTCACAAAGGGTGGGTTTGTTAGTAGTTGCGAGCACCAATGTTAGGCGGGTGATGGAGCCCCTTAGGAAAATAGCTACTAGGGAGGGGAAGAAGTCCAATGTGCATTCCGTGTGCATACCGGGGAGAGTCATTTCAGAAGTGGAACGGGTCCTTTCGGATGCCATGAAGAGCACAGGGTGCAGCCAGCTGCAGGTGGTGGCTCATGTTGGGACCAACGATGTGTGTCGCTTTGGATCGGAAGAGATTCTCTCTGGTTTTGAGCGGCTATCAGAAGTGGTAAAGACTGCCTGTTGCTTGCAAGATGAAAGCAGAGCTCACCTTCTGCAGCATTGTCGACAGGACTGACTGCGGACCTCTGGTTTAGTGCCGAGTGGGGGGTCTGAATCAGAGGCTCAGACGGTTCTGCGACGGTGTGGGCTACAGATTCCTCGACTTGCGCCGAAGGGTGTTGGGTTTTCGGGTTCCGCTACATATAAGTCCACTATACTCAAGAAGCGGCTACACGGGTAGCGGGGGCTGTGTGGCTTGGACTGTGCGGTTTTTTTAGGTGAGAGGGCCTCGGAAATACACAAAATGGGTTTCAGTCTCAAAGGGGGCAGGTCAGACACAGGACGAATACAGATCTAGGAACCATTGGAGTAACAGTTGTAAATTGTCGTAGCTGTATTGGGAAAGTTCCAGAGCTCCAAGCGCTGATAGAAAGTACTGAGGCACAAATCGTTATAGGTTCTGAAAGCTGTCTGACGCCAGAGATAAGTTCGGACGAAATTTTTTCAAAGGGACAAATGGTCTTCAGAAAGGATAGAATAAATAAAAAGGGGGTGGCATGTTTATTGCTGTTATAAACGGTTTATCCTGCAGCGAAATTGAGGCTGATACTTCCTGGAGTTGCTATGGGTAAAGGTTATACCTAACAACCGAATTAAATTAATAATTGGATTTTTTATCGGCACTCTGACTCAGACGATGCTGTTGTCGAAATGTTCAAAGAAAGCTTGAATCACATTTCAAATAGGTATCCGAAGCATACTGTTATAATAGGTGGCGACTTTAATTTACCCTCGATATGTTGGCATAATTACGTATTCAAAACCGGCGGCAAATATAAAACATCGTCCGGAGTAGTTCTGAACGCTTTTTCTGAAAACTACTTCGAACAGTTAGTTCATGAACCAACTAGAATAGTAAATGGTTGCGAAAATACCCTTGATCTCCTAGCAACAAATAATCCTGAGCTAGTAAAGAGCATCAAAACAGATACAGGGATTAGCGAACATCGAGTTGTAGTAGTGAGACAGATGAAACCAGCACTCGCACTTCAAACAACATATCCACTCTTGGCCATCATTATCATCTTCGTAATTTCCACCACATGAGGAGCAAATGTTATCATCCTTTGCTACATTTCTTATTAATCTTCTCCGTACAGGCATACGTCGTCTTGTTGAAGGAGCTACGTGTTGGCACGATTGCTGTTTCCCCATTCTAGCTTTTGAGGTGTTCACTTTTCCTTGCTGCCTCTCTGCTGGAACATACCCGTTTGATTTCCAATTTTTACTGTCTGCTTTTCTTTCTTCAGAGGTCTTCTCGCCTATTGCAACTAACCAAATCATTAAAAAGTTCACTACCGGCAAAAGAGAATTACGAGCAAACTATTAGTGTCAAAATGGTGAAAAAGACCTTAAATTAAACTGAGGCCTGCGAAGAATCCATCAATAAAAGTCTTATAATTACACTTCAGTTTATATCGGCAGTATCGATAGAAAACCAGACAGCTGTCACCTAACACCACTCGACCACACACAGCTGATACGTGATGCCATATGTGGCGCAGTGTTTGTACTTCACGTCTGCTCGTACAATTACGCAGTGAAAGGATTAGCCGAGTTTGCCCTCCACTGCTGCTACTATTTAAGGACCCGTCGTCACTCCCAACATATCCAGTGTGTCTGTTGAGAGTGGCGTTTCCGTGTCCCACCACGTGGAGGTGGACCTGCTTGTCCTCTGATGTAGTTTTAATTTGCAGCTTTATTGAACTCATTAAATAATAAATAATAAAAAAATATACAGATGTGCTTATCCAATACACTAATACAATATAAAAACAATTTTGCGATAAACTCTTATTCATTCCAGCAGCTGTGCTAATGATTCACAAAGTTATACTGATTACGTCAACATATAGTTGCTTCACGCTATGTTGATTAGAGAATATGACATAAGTTATTAAAGTATTAAAATTTACAAAAGATTCAGAAATAAAGTCAATAGTAAAAGTAAGATCTTTGGCTTACTAAATTGTGAATTTAAATGAAATTAAAATAAATGTAAAAAAATTATTAAAATTTAAAACAGTAATATTAAAATTAATAAGTAATATGAGTTATTATGATATAAAAATTACAATTATTCAAATATTAAGTCAGAAATAAAAACTAGTATCTTGGCTTACCGGACTTTAATAGTACAACACTTTAATAGAATATGTGTTAATTTTAGAAGTACAATAAATTAATTAACAACTGAGATAATAAGTTCTGTACTAAAATCTACATCTACATAGATACTCTGCAAATCACCTTTTATGAGTCCATTAAGGGTCCATTAACCACTTTCATAACCTTTCTCTACCCTTCCATTCCATAATAGCGCGCGGGGAGAAAGAACACCTAAGTCGTTCCGTTTTCGATCTGATTTCTCTCATTTTACCGAGATGGTCATGTCTCCCTCTGTACGTGGGTATCAAAATATTTTTACATTCATAAGTAAAAGTCGGTGACTGAATTTTCGCAAATAGATCTCGCTGCAACAAATAACGTCTCTCTTTTCATGATTTTCCATGCCCGAGGGAGGATTCGATCCCCAGACGAGGAACGGTCTGGCACATCGTAGCATAGCGCCTCAATGCACTCGGCCGCTCCGCCATGGCGAGCGTTTAAAACCATAATAACTATTTAAAAGTAAATATATCATACATTTTTCGAAATGGGAGAAATTTGTCTTTCAGATGGACGCAAAAAACTGTTTCCTGTTTTTCAGTCATTGTCACGTCCAGGTCCCCTTAAAGCTACTCGGCCAAAAAGAAACGTCCCAGCAATAGCTTCACATCGATTAAACATTCCCCTGCAGAGAATAAATTCACCTCACGACTCCTATCATCCCGTCACATCTCCTAAACCGCGATAAAATAAATTGAAATAATAATAAGTGATAAAATGGCTCCTGCCACTTCGCAGGACAAATGAATGAATAAAATTAGCACAAACAGATTCAATTAAACAAGGCACCACACTTCCGTCACCTATGAAAGTATACAATCTTCAGAGTAAGACAACAATTTTTCCAAGTAACTTTTAGTGAAAAGCGAGTGAAAAAGGTAAACAAAACAAATGCGGGTGAAAAGTAAAGGTACACAGTGTCTTCCAGACAACGATACGGCGTGATGTGAAGAGAAACAAAAATTAATCGTGGGTGAGGCAGATGCGCTACCGACATTCACTGGAAGAATTGTAGGAGCTTTAGTCCGTCAACAAAGGAAGTAGGTCACAAAACTCTCGTTCGACCACCACTTGGGAACTGCTCCTCAGGTAGCGTTAACGGAAGACATGGGAAAGATGCAACGGAGGAAAAAATGGTCAAATGTTTGTAGAGCTTATGGGACCTAACTAAGGGGTCACCAGTCCCTAATCTTACAAACTACTTATGAACTAGCTAATACTAAGGACAGCACAAACATCCATGCCCGAGAGGGGTTCCAACACCCGACCGTAGTGGTTGTGCAGACTGCGACGGACAACAGCACGCTCCGTTATGGGCTCATTTAGTTAGTTTAGTTACGGCTCGAAGGCGTGACGGAGATGATCAGAAAACTACAGTGGCAGACGTTGCAAGAGAGGAGATCTGTATCGCTATAAGGGCTATTGTCGTAGTTCAGAAAGCGTACGTTTCTCGAAAAGTCAAGCGCTATATCGATTTCTTCGACTATATTTTGGAATAACACTACTCCAATAAATTTAGAGAGCTTAAATGCAAGTCACAAATAAGTTATAGCGGTAGAAATACTACTCACACAAGAAAACGGTGCAAAGCTGACTCAGTTAGAAATATTAGAAATTAAAAGAAGAATGTATGTATCACCACAGCTACTATTGAACGAACAGGCTCATTTCATCACTTGGTTCATAAAACCATCCATTTTTGTGGACAGCGACCATATGTTGGCATGCATAAAATTTTTTTGAAATGTCTTGGTCGCACTGTTTTTACTTTATTATTACGCGTTTCGATACATCATCATCAGATCTGTGGCAAAAAATAAATTACATTTCGGATGTTTACAGTTGTTAATCATAATATTAATTTTATGATTAACAAACGTAAACATCCGAAATGTAATTAACTTTTTGGCCACAGATCTGAAGATGATGTATCGAAACGCGTAATTATAAAATAAAAACAGTGCGATCAAGACATTTTTAAAAAATGCAGACTCATTTCAGTTATATCCCCCTTTTGGATTATGGGTGAAATTTCTACTCCCACGCAAAATTTCATTGTGAAACAAGGTTAAATGTTTCCAGAATGAAACTTTCCCTCTGCGGCGGAGTGTGCGCGGATATGAAACTTCCTCGCAGATTAAAATTGAGTGCCGGAACCGGGAGTCGAACCTATTAGCGCACACTCTGCTGCAGACTGAAAGTTTCATTCTGGAAACATCCCTTAAGCTGTGGCTAAGCTATGTCTCCACCATATCCTTTCCTCCAGGAGTGCTAATCTTACATGTTTCGCAGGAGAGCTTCTGTGAAGTTTGGAAAATAGGAGGCGAGGTACTGACGGAAGTGAGGTTGTAGGGCGGCATCGTGAGTCGTGTCGGGATAGCTCAGTCGGTAGAGCGCTTGCCCGCAAATGGCAAAGGTCCCAGGTTCGAGTCCCGGTTCCGGCACACAATTTTAATCTGCCAGGAAGTTTCAAGGTTAAATTTCTTTTAATGTAATTCAGAGTTTCACCAAGAACCAATAGTTGTATCAATTAAAATTGGAGACATCAGAATCCGCGCAGTGGCATACCTGCAGTGGTTTTTCCCACAAACCATACGTGACTGCAACTTGCTGCAACTGGAATAGGGCGAGGAAGTGACAATGATGCAGAAAATACCCTCCGCCACACGCCGTGAGGTGACTTTCGCAATATGTACGCAGATGTGTCAGGCTATCACATACATTACTGGCCATTAAAATTGCTACTTCTAGAAGAATTGCATATGATAAACGGGTATTCATTGGACAAATATATTATACTAGAACTGACATGTGATTACCTTTTCACGTAATTTGGGTGCATAGATCCTGAGAACAGAACAACCACCTTGATGCGCCTGGGCATTGAGTCAATCAGAGCTTGGATGGCGTGTACAGGTACAGATGCCCATGCAGCGGTACGATACCACAGTTTATCGAGAGCAGTGACTGGCATATTGTGACGAGCCAGGTGCTCGGCCACCATTTCAATTGGTGAGAGATCTCGAGAATGTACTGGCCAGGGGAGCAGTCGAACATTTTCCGTATCCAGAAGGGCCTGTGTAGGACCTGCAACATGTGGTCGTGCATTTCCTGCTGAAATGTTTCCCACGGATCGAATGAAGGGTAGAACCACGGGTCGTAACACATCTGAAATGTAACGGCCACTATTCAAAGTGCCGTCGATGCGAAGAGAGGTGACCGAGACGGGTAACCAGTGGCACCCCATACCATCACGACGGGTGATATGAAAAATGTTCAAATGTTTGTAGAGTCTATGGGACTTAACTAATGGGGTCATCAGTCCCTAAACTTGCACACTACTTATGAACTAGCTAATACTAAGGACGGTACAAATATCCATTCCCGAGGGGGGACTCGAACCCACGACCATAGTGGCCGTTCAGACCGTGACTGGCGCGCCTCAGTCCCCTTGGCCACCGCGGCCGGCCCGGGTGATACGCCAGTAGCGCGATGACGAATACTCGCTTCCAATGTGCGTTCACCGCGATGTCGCCAAACGCGGATGCGATCATCATGACTCTGTGAACAGAACCTGGATTCATCCGAAAACATGACGTTTTGCCATTCGTACACCCAGGTTCGTCGTTGCGTACATCAGATGGTTGTCGTCTTGCAAACGTCAACATCTGTCAACTTAGGGATCGAGACATGGCTGCACGATTCGTTACATCCATGCGGATAAGATGCCTGCCATCTCGATTGCTAGTGATACGTGGCCATTGGGATCCTGCAAGGCGTTCCGTGTTGCCCTCCTGAACCCACCGATTCCATATTCTGCTAACAGTCATTGGATCGCGACCAACGCTAGCAGGAATGTCGCGATACGATAAACCGCAATCCCGACAGGCTACAATCCGACCTTTATCAAAGTCGGAAACGTGATGGTACGCATTCTCCTCCTTACATAAGGCATCACAACAACGTTTCACCAGGCAAGCCCGGTCAACTGCTGTTTGTGTATGAGAAATCGGTTGGAAACATTCCTCATATCAGCACGTTGTAGGCGTCGCCACCGGCGCCAAACTTGTCTGAATGCTCTGAAAAGCTAATCATTTGCGTATCACAGCATCTTCTTCCTGTTGGTTAAATTTCGCGTCCTTAGCACGTCATCTTAGTGGTATAGCAATTTTAATGGCCAGGAGTGCAGCAGGATACTTTTTCCTAGTCAAGGACATTCATACACTGCACGAAGACAGGGAACATGTGGGTCACCCTTTATGATTGAACTTTGCATGGACGCTGCGACATGTATTTCGGCTTTTTGCGAGACACTAAATGTTCAAATGTTTGTAAATCTATCGGACCAAACTGCGTGGTCATCAGTGCGTAGCTTACAAACTATTTAAACCTAGGTAACCTAACCTAAGGACAACACACACACCCATGACCCAGGGAGGACTCGAACCTCCACGGCGAGCAACCGTGCGCTCCGCAGTGAGACGCTTTAGACCACTCGGCTATTCCACCGCGGCGACTAAGTAGTTGTGGAAAAAAATGAATGTTGGTGACGTAAAATCGCGTTTGCAGTGCTGTACATCGATATATCGTCTGAATATGCACGTTTTTACTAATATTTGTGTGCTCAGAAGTTAATGGGGTTCTAGTAGTTAACGTTGTTACGTTTTCGTGCCGTAGCTTGGGTACAGGTAGTAAACATGGGCGACTTTACGACCGCCGTCGCGGCTCGAGGTCGGCGTGGTAGCTCACAGCGTACGGGTGGGGGTTTATTGCTACCGGTAGCCAAAAAACTGAGTCGAAGGCGCCACGACCTACCTAGAACAAAGCGAACCAACGTTCGCAAAGGAGCGGTTAAATCGAGGAACAAAGTAAAAAAAAGGTGTTCCAGAGCTCGGACTATCAAACCGTGGATACACGTTCCAGCCTCAATCTTGCCAATATTTTTTAGATTTTTCCCATGCATTTGATAATGTTTTGATATTTGTAATACCTTTTCTTGCGTTATTTTGAAGTAGAGCATCGCGAAGAGTGATTAATATTCAGTGAAGTCTATTACGTGTTTACAGCTGTTTTATTTCTGAAACACACTGCGCTCTAATAATAAAAATCAGAAATAAAATGAAGTAAAGACAAAAAAAAGGACAAATACTACTCACAAACGTTCAAATGTTCGTTAAGCTTAACGGACGTAACTACGGGGTCATCAGTCCCTAAACCTACAAACTACTTATGAACTACCTACAACTAAGGACGGCACAAATACCCAGTCCCCTCGGCCACCGCGGCCGGCAATACTACTCACACTTAAGGCGCAGAAAAATAAATTTTCCTCGATACTGGATTCACTACGGTACGGCTTTTGTCGATGATGCTGGTGAACCGACCTACTCTGTTAAAGTGGTACCACCGAAATGCACCTTCCTTTGTCAACCTTCTCACGTTTACTTGCAGTTTAAGAATTTTTATCGGAATATTTCAAAATCATGCCACACAACACCAGGGTAGAGAAATTCAAGATAGAGCGTATGCTATTAAAATTATCAAGTAAAGAATGTCCATAGACATATTTTGTCCCGATATCTACTGAAGATATTACACTAAAGTAGACGCAATGAATTAAAATTTTTGTCGCGCCTGGGATTCGAACCCGGGTCTTCCTGCTTACAAGGCAGACGCCATAAATTTTAATTCATTGCCTGTACTTCAGCTATTAAAATTCATGCGTTGGTCCATAATCAGTTGTTCGCACCTGTTTTTTTCAAATGTTTGTATAGCTTATGGGACTTAACTACGGCGTCATCAGTCCCTAAACTTACAAACTACTTATGAAGTAGCTAATCCTAAGGACGGCAGAAATATCCATGCTCGAGGGGGGTTCGAGCCCCCGACCGTAGTGGCCGTGCAGACCGTGACTGGATCGCCTCAGTCCCCTCGGCCACCGCGGCCGGCGTTCGCACCTGTCTTTCAAGATATGGTTTTACTCTTGGTACGCATCCAAATTAATATCTGATAGACCCGACTTCAACAATATAAATCAGGCATATCAAGAACGATATCTCCGACAACATGCGAATGTGTTGTGTGTGGTGTAAGAAATATTTGTGTTTTGGTTGTTTTTATGATACGTTTCACCCTAGTGGCTGCAGAAACGCTGACGAATAGAAGACCAGTAATCGGAATTCCGTAATAGGGTTTTTATTTTTAATAGTTTTATTGTTCTTATTTATTTGCGCTGTCTACAGCAAATAATGCACTTGTCAAGAGATAATACACTTAATTCAAAATTAACCAGACTTCCCGATCATCTACTTCAAAATAAGGCAAGAAATGGTATTACAAATATGAGAATATTATCAAAAAACAAAACAAAAACAAAAAAAACAGAAAATTCCGTTGATAAAGGTTCGAACCTGGATCCACGGTTTGACAGTTCCAGCCCAGGACCGCTAGACCGGCGACGATGCACAGTGATCTGAAACGGGAGAAAAGTCGGCCTGAAACATCGCAAATGAGAAGCATAATGACGTGAAATCTGCCAACACACTCACTTTTTCCTTCTCATTTTGACACATGCGCTGCAATTGGATTTGCAGTTAAAAAGAAGTAACTTCCTCACCAGTATTGTTACCGGACAAGCGCTTCACTTTTTTCTACAGCACAGGAAGAACAACCACTTGTCTCAGGAGTCAGCTGAACTGCCTATGCTGCTATTGACGCCAGTAATAAAACTCTCTTCCTGAGCTTCCACTGTTTTTGATACGGCGTCTGATCTTTCTGACATTAACGGCCATTAACTTCAGGAATTCGAAGTACTGGAACATGTAGACCGTTTCAGGATATAATGTTTTAATATATTTTTAAGTAATTACATTTCATTCTACCACTTTCAAACATAATACTCAGCTTTTCAAGATTACGATATATGGGGGTTCTGCTCGCTGCAACATTATTCTCCTGGGGCGTCGTGGTAGAAATAAATACTCGATATGTACAATTTTTCACTTCTTCTTTAATTTGAATCAAACTTCTTCTCCACCTAAACATTACATCTTTCAAAGCATATACAAAACATCAGAACTTAGTTGATAGTACTTCCATTTTAAGACAAGAGACTGACATAGCTTCCAGAGCACTCGACAAATGACAAAACTCGAACTCCCCCACGCAAGGCGGCGTGGCAAATATATAACCTCGACAATAATGACCTTACAGTATGCATTGTTCATAACAATTGAATATACTGATTTACAATTAACAAGCACACAAAGAAAACATTTCATATACACAAAAATAATCATAATATAAAATGAAAACTAAGCATACAATAATTTTAGATGGCGCATGTATTTTTAAGACGAATTTCCGATCTTTCTGTTGGCAACAAAGTACGATGTTAAATGTCAATTAATTAGTTAATGAGTACATAATACATGTTCCTAACATATATTGAGCTATGAAATATCTCAGCCATTCTCAAATCAAGTTCAAAATCTCACGTCAGTCAATATATACAAAGGATCACAACATTGAAATTTCGACTTTTAGATTAATTACCACAATTAGCTGGTCTACACAACTTGTTTATGAGCCTAATATATGTACAATGCTATTTATTTTCATTTCTTTTTGTTTTTCACAAAAGATTTTACAATTCGTCTGTTTAAGTCTTTAAATAACATACAATGACGAAACTATTGTTTATAGAACTGTCTGTAAACGTCTTATACAAATCTCTTAGATTTCGTTAATTATCACTTGTTTTAATCAGAGTATCACCGAGACACTGTCCTACACTGATTCCTAGGCTGGCTATATCGTTTTTAACTAACACCACACGCAACATGTATCACTATTGAACCACACGATTCAGGGTCAGATGCAGACGGTATCGTACGGTAACATTGAGATGAGAGGACCAGGCAGACGGTATCGTACGATAACATTGAGATGAAAGGGCCTGCAGTATCGTCACAAGGACATTGAAACGAATTGAACGGCAAAGTTGAAAATTTGTACTGGACTAGGATTGGAACCCGCTTCGGGCCAGCGTTCGCCTTAACCAATCTTTCTGTCCAGGCACGCTTCCCTCCCAGCTTGCGGCACAGTACGACGGTAGTCTACCCTGCCCACTGGTGCTTCTTGCTCGCAGCCTGTACTGGATTACTGCGACCACTGGCTCAAAGCGGGCAATCCAAGTTCGAATCCCGGTTGCAGCACCAAATTTCAAAGTTGCCACTGAATTTATTTCAGTGCCCTGAAACGATCGCAATGTTTCCATATATAGAATTCCACAATTTTATCAGTGACCCAAATTAATATTTTTACTTCTTTTAACGTGTTTCACACACTTCTGCCACACATAAGAGTGGTGCAGACAATTGCGGAGGGCGGGGGGGGGTGTAGGGGGGGAGATGGGAAGGCTAATGTGGAAGCCTCCACACCCTCCCCTGCCACCTTCAAAACATTAGTAAATTTTATTATTTTTAATGCTTTCATTTTGTAATTGTTTTAAACAGGTCGGCGCCGGAAATTTGAAATAGTACACATATAATAAATCGCAACTAAAATTTGCCAAGCACAGCGCAACGTGACAATGGGTCGCGAACGTGATGCCGCCACTGAGAACTTGCGGTGCTGTTACTGAGAGCGGTTTTAATGCCGCCGCGACCAGCTTTGATGCTGCCGCTGTTGTTGCTCCTATGCTATAGTTAAGAGCCGATTGTTCATATGCGGCTACCCGCTGCTTAGCAGGTCAGCGGCGCCACCGAGAGGAATCCTATGAGTAACAACAATAGCTTAATTTTTAGTTCAGTTTATACACATACTCTCTCATGTTAATTAAACTGTGAAGGGCCGCACAGGAGTAGCCGAGCGGTCTCGAGCGTCACGTTACGGATCGCGCTGCCTCCCGGGTCGGAGGTTCGAATCATCCCTTCGGCATGGATGTGTGTGTTGTACTTAGATTAGTTTAACTTGGTTTAAGTAGTTTGTAAGTCTAGTTTGGTCCCATAAGAATTATAAACATTTGAACATTTGAAACTGTGAAGACCTTTCTCTTTGGCTACTAACATGGAAGCTGTTTAATTATTTTACGACCTGCTTACATACATTTAAGTTCCACCACGTTGCGTCTCTTCCACTTTGGAATTAATGCGAGCCAGTCGCGGCGGAATGGCCGTGTGCATTGGGGCGCCATGATGCAGTGCGCGTGGCCGTTCCCCGTCGGGGGTTCGAATCCCTCCTCGGGCATGGATGTTTGTGCCGCCTTTAGTATAAGCTAGTTCATAAGTAAGTTTAGGGACTGATGACCCCACAGTTAAGTCCTATAAGCATTACAAACAATTGAACTTTCTCCTCACGTTGAAAAACCAAGATACTAAATCTTGACGTTCACTAATTCGCAAAAATCACTGGTCCTTTTGTACTCAAAAAGCCACTAATACTGGCACACAAAACTTGGCCCGCTCTTACTAGTCCCTTCCCCTCCCAGATAGCGCCTATTTATTTATTTACAAATAATTAACTACTTTGTTTATTTACTTTTTTATGAAAGACCCTGTATAACATAACTATTCGTCCTTTTAACACATGCAACAAAATCCAGTCGGGTGAGCATCACTATTGTCAGTATCAGCGCATGGTATTGCTATTGTCAGCAACAATGGTTCACGGCGGGACGGTTGGGTGGTTGGGGAAAGGGGGGAGGGCGTTACCGGGCCAGCGACAACCGTAGAAGGCCACTGGTTTATTTGAAAATCTCCTTCTCTTTTATAAACTACAATAATCTAGTTAGGTACACTTTTTAAATCGTAATTTGTAAATTCGAAGCTGAATTGTGTGAGCAGTCATTATTGAGGATATGTCCCTTCTCTTGGCTTCTATAGAGGAAAACGTAATATTAAACTACAGTGTAATGCTACTTTTCGTTGAAGAAGGAATGAGCTTATGACTTGTGGGTAAGTCTCTCTCTCTCTCTCTCTCTCTCTGTCTCTCTCTCCACTGACTAATACCTCTAATAACCTCACTTTCGGATTATTAATTATTGCTATAGATAAGTGCGTCTTTCATGTTTTATATTGCACATACTTGTGCTTAAATTATGGGGAGTGATTTGTGAGGAACCTAGGAAGAAACACTAATCGTAGCTAATCACAAAGTTATAAATCAGAATGGGAACAATGCAGCAACTCAAAGGAATGTTTGCTGATAAATAATAATGCGTTTGTGTAGAATCTGCGCCGGATAAGGCCGTGTTCCCACTGCCTGCTGGGCCGAGTCGACCCGAGTCGAGCCGGGCTGGGCCGAGTCTAGAGATTAAACACATTGTTTTTAATGGCGCTGTTCACACTGCCGGCCGAGCCGAGACGACTCCGCTTCAGCCGGCTCACGCCGAGCCGACGACATTCGAAGTGTTTTAATATTTACGGCGCGAGCTGGCGCCGGCTCGAGCCGATTAGGCTACAGTATTGCTTCTGCAGCACAAGTATCTCATGTCTGTAGCCTGTTTCCGATACACGTCTCTCTGCATGATAGCTTTTCCTTGAAACAACACTTGTGATTTTTTTTCTTGTATTGCTATTAATTCTGTAAACTGATTACAAAATTCAGAAATGTTTTTTAGGTGTTCTCGTAAAGAAAAACTCTCCTAAATGTCAGTCGAAATTTATGGGATGAGTCCATTACCACCTGTTTTAAGTGTTATTAAAATCCGACTAGTCACTACAGTGTGATAACAATAGAAATAAAATAACAAAATCAATTAACTGTTAGCTGGTTCTAAGTAGACGGCAATGAATAAGTTTTGGTCACCACTGTGTTTCCTTCGATCTTCAGCTGACAGTGGGTGAGGATACCTTGTTGCTGGGGACAAGCCCACCAAGAAGCAAAAAGCAAAACACAACAAGAAACAAAGTGGCACACACTTCTCATCCTTTACTGACCTGACCCGTAGTGTCTGAGAGAAATGAAGTACCAATGAGACACAGAAAATTGTCAACAGATGATACAGCAAAATGTTTGTACAAATTCAGTTCCCCTAAGACAGCTTCTTAACAAAATGAATATATAATAAAGTTCTGAGATCTGTATAGAGTTCTTTGAAAGTGGAGATGGGTTGAAATACAGTACAACGTGCTCCACATAAAACTTGTAAACCTCACGTATGCCAATACTTGAAACATCCCTTATAAGGCGGTAACTAAATGTTTTTAATGTCACTTTTATCTATTCTATTTTACTTCGTTCTTACTTTTATCTCGGGCTTTATGTGGGACAAGGTGTATACAAATATTTTTACCTTGTGGTACGACGTGTTTCGAGAGTCACAAAAGCGAAAAAATGACTAAATATGGCTCAGGCGTAGATGTACCTATAAATTTCAGTATAATTTTCGGCTTCTTCCTTTTATCATTTCCAACTAGAAAGGCAATGAGTATAATGTCAGAAAATTTTATTTCAGTCCATCAAAACGAAAGGGGCAGTTAACACTAATTTATTCTTTTCCTGTCGTTCCAAACACGAAATATTCATTCCATTAATTTTGTAATGTGGAGAATAAATCAGTTGTTATGCCACTTATAAAGTATAACCTCATGTAAAAACATAGCAGATCATTGTCAATTGTAATCGGTCGCCACCCAAGAAAAAAATTGTTTATACTTGTTTTGTGGTTGTGGATCATTAAAACATCACGACGGAACGGTACATGTGGCCAGCAATTCATTTTTTCCGTGCTGCAGTGCTTCACGTTACGCCCAACATCCCTGAGGTCGAAGGCTTGCGGTCGCGGCATGACGCCGCTCATACAACTCGTAATTACTTGTGAAAGGAGGTAGATGTCGGTGCGACTAGCATTTCAAAAACTTTTCTGTACTTTTAGCTCCATTTCACTCGCTGTAATGTATCGTCTAAAATGTATAGAAGAGTAAGCTGCCCGCTATCCAACTTTTTCAATACACGATTTGTAAATCAAGCGCACGCACATGACAAATGGCGTCATTTGAAAACGACTGTAACGAATTATGAAAAGGTGAATGTCTTATTAGAAAGCTGAGATATTTTACTACGATGTGTCCAAAAATCAGATTTTTTCACTGCATACTTTCATCAAGATCGAGTGAGAAGCGCAACAAGACTAAAAACTCGTGCGAAATGAAAGGTAGATACTATTTTTTTACAGGCAATCGAAAGCTTGTAAGGAAAAAATGGGGTGGTCTTATATACCGTCAAAATTTTTTACAACGTGAAATTCGGAAAAGTGTATTCCCCCCCCCCCCCCCCCTTTTTCCGTCTTGGCTCGGCCGGGCGCGCAGTGTGAACACCCAGGGCCGGCGGCGTGCGCCGACTAGGACCAGTTTTCGTCCGAAGCGCCGGGCGAGTTCGTTCCTTCGTTGGAAAGGGTAGGCTGCGTTAGTCCACTTCCGCCTGCCGACCAGTGAGCTGGACACTCCCCTCCGGCGCTCCCTCACTGCTCGACCGCTACCCCCACCACCACCACTACCCCCATACTTGCACATATATCGGCCAATTTATCCTGAGTGATCTCTACTTCAAGTCATTTCACAAAGAAATTAACACTACTTCCATGGGTAAGACGGGAGTAGAAAAACACATGAAAGGAAAGAAACGTATAAATAACTCTAAATGGCTTGTAGGTCAAGGGTCGTTTAGCAAATGCTACTTCAACATTGAACCACCAGCTGAAAGTATGGCCGGCCGCCGTGGTCGAGGTGACTGAGGCGCTCCAGTCACAGTCAGCACGGCCACTACGGTCGGGGGTTCGAATCCCCCCTCGGGCATGGATATTTTTGCCGTCCTAGTTCGTAAGTAGTTCATAAGTAGTTTGTAAGTTTAGGGACTGATGACCCCGTAGTTAAGTTCCATAAACTTAACAAACATTTGATTTTTTTGCTGAAAGTATGAGAAGTTTATTGAGCATACTTGTAGCAGGCTAAAATCATTCTTTCCGTTTAATTGAATATTTCTTGCAGTTCATTGATTGAATTTGTCCAAATTAAATAAAGGCGTCATCGCCACACGGAAATGGCTGCATGGTGTGGAGTGCCACGTTGGGATCGCTCGGCCTCCAGCGTCGAAGGTTCGTGTCTTACCTCAGGGGTGGGTGGGTGTTTTTACCTCGACATAACTTACTACAAGTTGTATAAGTCTAGTAACTGATGAACACAGTAGCTTCCCTTCAAACGTTTTGAAGGGTGGCATTCATCACGAAGAGTGTTACATGCATTGAGACTAAACAAAGATTGTGTCTGGAGCTCCGAAATAGGGAGTTTTCTCACACATATTAATGTAGGGAATTGTTTATGTGATAGTTATGTTATCTCTGTAATGGAACAGTATGACTTCATCAGAAAATTTTTAGTTCATTTGTACCTAAAGAATATAACAAAGTCAGTTAATGGAGAACTGAAAGGCTCAAAAGTAATTTTGTTCAGGGCTGAAACGAATAATATGCTAATAAATGATATTGGTTACCAATTTCGCGATGTAGTCAGCCTAGGTAAGGGCGACGGATATACATATATATACAGGGTGTTACAAAAAGGTACGGCAAAACTTTCAGAAAACATTGCTCACACACAAAGAAATGAAATATGTTATGTGGGCATGTGCCCGGAAACGCTTAATTTCCATGTTAGAGCCCATTTTAGTATTTCTCTTAAAATGTAAATAGAAATAATTCGTGTAGAAAATTGTCAAAATACCCAATTATTTCGTTAGTATGTATTGTACATCCTCGATTCACTGCCACTTAGCCCAACTGAAGGAAGGTTTGGGCAGGAATTGTTGATGATATCTTGATTGTGCCTCATGTTCTTCCACGTTATCATGATTTCATACGGGATACTCTACCTGTGCTGCTAGAACATGTGCCTTTACAAGTACGACACAACATGTGGTTCATGCACGATGGAGCTCCTGCACATTTCAGTCGACTTGTTCCTAAGCTTCTCAACAACAGATTCGGTGACCGATGGATTGGTAGAGGCGAACCAATTCCATGGCCTCTACGCTCTCCTGACCTCAACCCTCTTGACTTTCATTTATGGGGGCATTTGAAAGCTCTTTTCTACGCAACCCCGGTACCAAATGTATAGACTCTTCGTGCTCGTATTGTGGACTGCTGTGATACAATACGCCATTCTCCAGGGCTGCATCAGCGCATCAGGGATCCCATGCGACGGAGGATGCATACATGTATCCTTGCTAACGGAGGGCACTTTGAACATTTCCTGTAACAAAGTGTTTTAAGTCACGCTGGTAAGTTCTGTTGCTGTGTGTTTCCATTCCATGATTAATGTCATTCGAAGAGAAGTAATAAAATGAGCTCTAACCTGGAAATTAAGCGTTTCCGGACACATGTCCACATAACATATTATCTTTCTTTGTGTGTGAGGAATGTTTTCTGAAAGTTTGTCCGTATCTTTTTGTAACACCATGTAAATATATATATATATATATATATATATATATATATATATATATATATATATATATATATATCGTACCGATTCCACAGACCGAACGTGAGGAGAGGGTCTAGTGTAACTGGTTAATACAAACCATAAAAAATACACGGAAGTATGTTTTTTAACAGAAACCTACGTTTTTTTATATCTGATCATATAAAGAAATACGTAATCAGTGCCGTTTGTTGCATTGTAAAACGTTTATTACATTCGGAGATATTGTAACCTAAAGTTGACGCTTGAGTACCACTGCTCCGCTGTTCGATTGTGTGTATTGGAGAGCACCGAATTAAGTAGGGATCCAAAGAGAACGGTGATGTACCTTAGGTACAGAAGAGACTAGAACAGCACATTACGTCCACATGCTAATACCTTTATTGGTCTTTTTCACTGACGCACATGTACATTACCATGAGGGGTGAGGTACACGTACATACGTGGTTTCCGTTTTCAATTGCGGAGTGGAATAGAGTGTGTCCCGACATGTCAGGTCAATAGATGTTCAAAGAGGTGGCCATCATTTGCTGCACACAATTGCAATCTATGGCGTAATGAATTTCGAACACGCAGCAGTACATCTGGTGTAATGTCGCCGCAGGCTGCCACAATACGTTGTTTCATATCCTCTGGGGTTGTAGACACATCGCGGTACACATTCTCCTTTAACGTACCCCACAAAAAGAAGTCCAGAGGTGTAAGATCAGGAGAACGGGCTGGCCAATTTATGCGTCCTCCACGTCCTATGAAACGCCCGTCGAACATCCTGTCAAGAGTCAGCCTAGTGTTAATTGCGGAATGATACCACATACGTCGACGCGTTTCCAGTGGGACATTTAATTGTAAGGTACATCACCGTTCCCTTTGGATCCCTACTTAATTCGGTGCTCTCCGATACACACGATCGAACAGCGGAGCAGTGGCACTCAAGCGTCAACTTAGGTTACAATATCTCCCGATGTAATTAACATTTTACAATGCAACAAACGGCACTGATTACGTATTTGTTTATATATTCAGATGTTCTAACAAAACTAACGGGGTTCCGTTTAAAAAAAACGTAGGTTTGTTTTAAAATACATGCTTCCATACATTTTTATGGTTTGCATTAACCAATTACACTAGCCCCCCCCCCCTCTCTCTCTCTCTCTCTCACGGTCTGCGACTACGGTTTTCGCTCTGGCAACACTACTGCACTGACTGGACATTATTTTTGCCGCGGTGGAGTAGCCGAGCGGTCTAAGGCGACTCGCTGCCGAGCGCGCGGTGCTCGCCGTTGGAGGTTCGAGTCCTCCCTAGTGCATTTGTGTGTGTGTGTGTGTGTGTGTGTGTGTGTGTGTGTGTGTGTTGTCCTTACATTAGTTTACCCTAGTTTAAGTAGTTTGTAAGCTACGGACTGATGACCACACAGTTTGGTCCGATAGATTTACAAACAAACATCATTTTTACGCACCCGGAATCGAAGTGTTCATTGACTGTTCCGAGAAATGTTTACAGTCTATTGGTAAAGTGGACTTACACTCGTACAATGTTGCCGTAGCCGTGCTGCATCATGTATGCGGTTTAATAAAGGGCCAGCACTTGGAAGTGTAACGTACTTCCTGCTTCTCTCTTGTAGACGTGGGTATCGTTCAACATTTGCTGTGATTTTTCCCGTCCAACACATATCTGTTCCCCCTCAGTTAGTCGCACAGCTCATTCTCTGTAAATATAACGAACTGCAGGCGATGGCGGTGTGGCTGGAGTAAGAACGGCCAACGTTAGTCTTGAGCTGCGCGCCACCCCTTACAACTCTGACGGCCGATATCTAAGAAAAGAAGCGCACGGTGAGGAAAGGGAGTTGTAGCGATGACAGGCAGCCCTGAGTACAGCCGGGGGGCGTAAACTGGGGTCGTTAAGGCCTGCCAGCAACAGCGCCGGCCTTTATGAGTGGCCGGTCACCGCCGCCGTAAACACGCCGCCATCTTTCTGGCCCCAAAGGAAAATAACGCCGAGAGCGTTAGGGGCGCCTTTATGACGCCACACTCCCACGAATACGTATATATACGGCCTCACAGAATTCAGAATTCCATCAGAGTGGAGAGGGCTATGGGATGCTCGTTCTATAAACTATAGGACATAGTAATAGGTCTCCACGAGAGACCCTTCATAACATTTCTATAAATTTTATCTCACTTTTACTGCTCCTATTGCATGTCAGTTCTTCAGCGCGTACTTTAAACATGGCAGAACAAATATTGAACAGTTGAGATTATTACAATGAACCATCACTCAACACATTAACTACATTCATATTTTCATATTTTCACTGTAATTCCTTCACTTCTCCCACACTTAATTATAATTGTTTATTATCATGTTCCCTTACCATTATTAGCCTCATAAAGTGACAGAGCGAGAGAATGTATGTGTACAGTATATTTTTCTCCGTGTCTGGTAAAGAGCTGAACTTCGTTTCTACTACTGTGGCAGCTTAGCTGACCTTTTGTTAGCTTAGAGACGGGCAAGGAGCTTCCGTTCCCTTCTGTTCGAAACGCTGTTGTGCCTACGTTTGCAGCGGTTGCGTGTCTCACAAAGAGACCACACAGGTATCGGTTTTTACAATTTTTTTTTTTTTTTTTATATTTAAGATACGTGAAGATCAGAACGCAAGTAACAATCAGCCTGAAAATCGACTTTGAAGTTTTGTAAGTAAGCGTAAGTATCCATCATTAAATGAATTAATGAATTGCAGCGTCTGTTGGGGTAGTTCAGGATGTAGAGTTCTGGTTTAAAACCTCAGGCTTGGCGGTTCGAATCCTGTCGTAGCAGGTGGTTGCTTTTTTTTTCAATATATCCATAATTTAATATCTAATGGTAATTTTTACGAAATGTGCACGTATTTTTGTGTATTCGAAATTTTCTATGTTTTATAGAAGGTTGTTAATAATGATGGTTTCAATAAAAAAAATATAAAAAAACAGGTTTGATTTTTTACATTTTAGTTTCACTATTAGTTGACGACAGTACTCATTGATTGTTTAGCTTCTGAAGAGCTATGACCCTGATTCTGGAAAGTCATCTCCATAGCTATTAATGGCTTTCCAAGCGGCTAACCTACACAACCATCGTTTTACGTGACGACAAGATTTTCAGCTCGTGCGCATACATATAAACAAAAACTGACACAACACGTGAAATTAGAGATACCAAAATCTCTATACTTACAAGACACATTTGTTGTCTGTCTGTCTGTTCTCTTATAACTCAAAATTCAGACAACCGAATAACGTGAAATTTGGTACAAGTACACAAAATTATATGGGGAAGGTTCTTAAACAGGGTTTCGTTCAATTTTTTGGAAAACCAACCGGAATATTTAAGAAAAAGTAAAAGTGCGTTTTCAATGTGTCCGTATAAATCTATACCTTCGCACTGATCTTGATGAAATTTTGCCCAATTGACTTTCAAAACAAGAGGAAGGGCACTGTCTACATAAAAATTTCGTTCAATGTATGGTGGAGGGTTCTTATGGATTTCGCGAAGATCCACACTTTTGCTCCGATCTTGATGAAATTTTGTACACTTGACCTTGAAAACAAGACTAAGGTTACTGTCTACATAAAATTTTTGTTCGGTGCATGGGGGAGAGTACTTTATTTGGAAGGGGATTACTGAATGGAAATCTCGAATCCTAAGTTTACGCTATTCAGGTTGGCAACAACTTATACAACCATCTTTGTTTCGGTGAAGTAAGATTATCTTTGGCGGCCGGTAGGCAGTGGTTTTGCCTCTGAGTAAGAAGTAGTAGCAGTCTGGAGTCGGTCGGGGAAGGATCGCGTCTGGTAGCCAAGCGAGAGGATCGGGTGGTAGATGGAGAAATTGAAGCTGGCACCTGATGGGGTTTGGAATCTGTCAGTGCAAGATAAGTGTTAATACATTTATTTAATACTTTAATGAAGTTATGGGCTTGTTTTTCTTTTATTATTAATATAGATTTCCACTCAGTGAGACTCAATTTAATTAATTTATAACAATGATTTTTGAGCGCGATTAGTGTAAAGAAAAGTATAATAAACTAATCATTCATATATCGACGTTGTCAATTCTAATACCGCTATTTGCTATAGGGTTTCCTTAAGTTTCGGAACATCATCATTGGACACTTCGCAATAATACGCAAGTTCTTCGTTTCTGTGGATTGTGATAGTTGAGGTGAATTTATTACTTATTATCCTCAGGTGAATTTAATTAGTTTCATTGATTATTTCTTTTGGAAAATAAAGGTGGGAGCAAGTTTAGTATTACATGGATTTATAGCTTAGTGATAGTTGAGTGCATTGTAGAAATTCAGTCTCATGAACTAATTGAAGTGAAGAATGTGAAGTACTGCGAAGCGAGGAGTCACTTTCCAGAATTGAATAATTGCTTCAGCTGGATTTAATACAAAACATTGTTTATAGGTATTTTGCCTTTATATAACTTTTGTTAGGAAGACAGATGGCGTTAAATTAAATAATTCTTTGCCAGTATATAAAGTAACTAAATCAATAAGTGGCAAATCTCTTAACGTAGACGCTTCACCCAGCCGCCCGTTGCAACTTACAGACTACGAATGCAATCTCTGTACATATGAGATGCATTTGTTGTCTGTTTGTCTGTTCCCTTATAACTCAAGATCCTGACAACCAAATAACGTGAAATCTGGTACACGTACACAAACTTATTTTAAGCCTGGGCAAAGCCGGGTACTTGCAGTTAGTGTTTTATATAACTGAATTCGAAAACGATTCGAACCACGGACTCTACTATTACGAGGCCAGAACGATACTACCTGAGCTACAGTTCCAGATGCTGCAGCCGTTTTATTTATTGGTACTTACGAGTACTTTGAAAAACTTCAAAGCCGATTTTCTCGCGAATCTTTTAGAGTTGCGTCGAATGGCTTTGGCTGATTGTTATTTCAGTTCTGAACTTCACGTACCAAAAATATAAAGAAATTCTAAAATCCGATTTCCATGTGGTCGCCATGTCAGAGCTACATCCAATGGTGATTGTGGAGACGCTGGTTTTGGGAAGTCGCAGTTGACAGGTTGTCTCCGAGAATTCGTTTTGGCTGTATGTGTGTCTAATTTGCACTTGTTCTACTTTAATTATTTTCTGTTGTATTTTATGATCCGCACAATGATGCAAAGTAATTGGTTTGCCTTAAAGAATAAGCGTATACCACCTGCTAAATGATGTGAATAATGGGTTTGTTCATTCAGACTTCTGCAGTCGGCACATGGTATGGGGACCATTCTTGACTAATCGCGATTCGTGTTTCCCAGTATGAATCTGCTTGTGTAGGTGACTGTAATACATTTCTACCGTTCTGGATATTAAGTTTCATGTGTACCATTTAAACTTCCACTAACTGTGTGTGGTTTTGTTCTGTGTCACAGTTTTAATAACAGTTTTATTCTCTGAGTGACCAGACAATTATCTCGTGTTAAATTAGTTTCTCGTGTTAAATGAGTTTCCTGTGGATCTAATTTACCGATTGAAGTTAACTTTTGAAATATAATAATTTTTCATAACTTGCATTGTTAGTCTTGGGACACGTGGTTGTGTTCGAATCACCGACAGAATCATTGGTTTCTTTTACTTAACTTTGAATGATGGTTGCCCCGAATTATCCTGGACCATGTGCCCCATTCCAATAAATTGCGAATTTTGTACGCCGTGACGGGAGAACTTGATCCATTTTCCTTTAGACATGTGTAGTGCATGCCGTATTTCTTTTAGTTTTATTCTTTCTCGGGCTTCATGTAAGGATGAATGTAGTGAACGTGTGTTTCGTTTCATTAACCTATTCCAATTTCCCTCATACATTCCTATAATTTATGACTCATTGTGTATTGGCACTTCATTAGCAGTACAGCAAGCCGCTAGAAATTTTGATTTGTTAATAATGTGATGAGCAGCATCTTATAAATTAAACTGTACAATCAGTTTCCATAGATAGTGTACATCGAAGCCGAGAAGAATAGATGTGCGCTCTAAGGCGCCCTATTGTGGTGTGCGCGACAGTTCACCGTCGGGAGTTCAAGTCCTCTGTCGGGCATGAGTGTTTGTGTTGTTCTTAGGCTTGGGACTAACGGCCAATGTACTTAAGTCCCTTATATTTACAAACATTTGAACAATTTGCACATCATACAGTGTTTATAGTCTTATCCAACATTTACTGCTCCATATATTTAACTAGTATGTTTCTCTTGAGGCTTTCCTGGCGAACACTTGACATGTTGAGTAAACAGGCTTACTGCCGGATGTTTGTGTCGCTGTCACACAATATTTTGGCCGCATAACTCGCTACCTTCTTCAGGCACTACCTGAGACTGACTTCTTGGAGGATTGTTTCCAGTATTTATGCCCACAAGGAGCTGAGCCCTTTGTTTATGGTCCCCGCCCACCTGGCGCTACTAGTAAGCTGTTTGTCCCTTCCCTGGTGCTATGTCAGACGTCTGTGCCCGGCTCGACTGCCATCTGTGACTGTGGGAACTCTCTCAGGCCTGTCACACCTTGGGCACTCCGTTCACAGTCCGCACCCTGCGTTGCATTGCTCCTGAAGTGTTGAGACTTCCTTGGTGTTCCAACGGACGTCCGCGCCCGGCTAGTTCACCATCTGTAGTTGTGGCAGTTGTCTGCCGTCCGTCCCGCATAAGGCGCTCCCTCCGTCTGGCGCTGCTCGTGTGTTTTTGGCAGTTTCCTGGTGCTCCAACCGACGTCCACGACCACTGATGGTGGAAAAGCTAGGTGCAGACGTCGGTCGGAGCACCAGGAAACTGCCGACAACTCGCGAGCAGCGCCAGAAGTGCGCGGACCACGAATGGAGCGCCTGATACGGGATGGGCCACAGACACCTGCCACAACCACAGATGGTGAACTAGCCGGGCGCGAACGTCCGTTGGAACACCAAGGAAGTCTCAACACTTCAGGAGCAATGCAACGCAGGGTGCGGACTGTGAACGGAGTGCCCAAGGTGTGACAGGCCTGAGAGAGTTCCCACAGTCACAGATGGCAGTCGAGCCGGGCACAGACGTCTGACAGAGCACCAGGGAAGGGACAAACAGCTTACTAGTAGCGCCAGGTGGGCGGGGACCATAAACAAAGCGCTCAGCTCCTTGTGGGCATAAATACTGGAAACAATCCTCCAAGAAGTCAGTCTCAGGTAGCGCCTGATGAAAGCAGAGAGTTACGCGGCCTAAATATTGTGCCAGAGCGACACAAACATCTGGCAGTAAACCCGTTTATAGTATGTCGTAGTATGTTTATGTTTACCGATTTGGTAGTTAGATTTAAGTATATGTAACAGTTTTAAAATTATTCGACAAGCTTCATTCAGTTACTATAATGCAAGAAAAATCTCATTTATAGAGCCCCATTGTTTTTTATTAATGTTAAATAAGGGATCTCAAAGGATAACTTTCAATAGTGCACTTTCGTTATAGAGTGACTGACTTTAAAAATAAGACGCGTCTCAGACTTGTCCAGTACACTCACGATTTGTTGCTGAAACGGTGCAAACGGAGTACATGAAATGATTACATTTACAGATGAATAGCTCAAGTGGCACTGAGGTACCAGCTGTCGATCCATGAAGATACACCCGTATGTACTGCATATGCATCATCTGAACAATAAATCCAGAATAGGTTGGAAAACTCTAACATTAAGAGGGTGTAGTAATTTTTATTTCTGGTAGAGTATACCATAATATTGAAGCACAAGGCAAATTATGATATACTTTCACGTGCTTATTTCTGTCCCCACAAGAGATATTACTGTGGTGATACGAGTTTATGGAAAAGGTGCCAAAATATGTGCGTCGCTCGAAGACTCCTTAACTAAAAGAACGCAGTTCGTTGTCCTCTATGGCGAGTGTTCATCAGAGGCCAGGGTATCGTCAGGGGTGCCCCAGGTCTATGTGATAGGACCGCTATTATTTTGTATCTACATAAATGATCTGACGGAGAGAGGTAGTTGCAATCTGCGGCTGTTTGCTAATGATGCTGTGGTGTTTAAGAGGGCGTTGTAGAGTGACTGTAGTAGGATGCAGGATGACTTGAACCAAACTTCATTCAGCGGAATGGCAACTAGCGCTAAATGTAGAAAAATGTAAGGTGATGCAGATGTAATGTTCGAATACAGCATTATCAGTATTCTGCTTGACAGAGTCGTGTCCATTAAACACTTAGGCGTAACGCTGCACAGCGACATGAAATGCAACGAGCATATAAGGGCAGTCGTATGGAAGGCGGATGGTCGATTTTGCTTTAATGGGAGAATTTTGGGAAGATGTGATTCGTCTGTAAAGGAGACTGCATACAAAACGCTTGTACGACCCTGTCTTGATTATTGCTCAAGTGTTTGGGATCCTCATCAGATCGGTTTAAAAGAGGACATAGAGGCAGTTCAGAGGCAAGCGGCGATTTTGTTACTGGTGGATTCCATCAATGTTCGAGTGTCACTGAAATTCTTCGGGAACTCAACTGGGAGTTGCTGGTGGGAAGGCGACGTACTTTTCGAGAAACACCTTTGACGAAATTTAGAGGGCCGGAATCTGAGGTGGACTGCAGAATGGTTCTACTGCCGCCAACGTACATTTCACATAAAGTCCACAAGGATAAGATTAGAGAGATTAGGGATCGTAGAGATGCATACAAACATTCGTCTTTCCCTCGTTCTATATGGAATTGGAAGAGGAAAGCAAGTAACTAGTAGTAGCAGTGAGTAACCTCCGCCACGCAACTTTGTATGGATTGTGAAGTATGTGTGTAAACTTAGATGTAGATCAGTACGAGGTGTAGCCTCCATGGGTGGCAATTGCAGGCGTTGATTCGGGTATCCATTCTATAGATATTATCTTTGGATCAATCACACTACACATGCTACACCTGATCAGGTAGTTATACAAGAGTTGCGAGTTTGACGAATAGCACCTGTCAATTGTTGTCCCATCAAATCCCACGCGTGCTCTTGACTGAAGACCTCGCTACCGAGGGAACTTGCGCAGTGTGTGGACCAGTATTATGTTGTTACAGCAACACAGCACCTTCCATTGAGAAATACGGCAAAAGAACGGGTCCTGCAACATCCTGCACGTGCCGAGTGCTGGACAGCATTGCCTCTACAAACATCATAGGTGAGTTGCAGTTTTTCACAGCTAGACAGCAAGGGATGAGATAGCGCACCTCTGTCTCGGACCAAAGCACTCTATGAGACAGCGCTCGATAGATCTGTGAAGTGTGCAGAAATGAACAACACTTGCGTGAAGGCAGAATTTCCGTCCATTGCCCGCCATTCCATGTTCCAAGTGATCCTCTGACGGTAGCAGCCGAGCCGTGCACGTCGATACTGTGGCATGAGTGGAAGACGGGCCAGAGGCGTGTCCCACTGCTGGTACCCAGTAGGCAAGAATCCGTGTTTACACATGGCTGTCACGAAACTACTTATCTGAGACGTGGTAGCTGCCCCATCTGCCACTGCTGCCCTTACAATATTACGATTGCGCTGTGTGACAAATCCTCTGAAAGGACCATCCCACTGGCCATGCTGCAGTGGCTGCGCATTCCAAGGTGCCATGTTACGGATTGCACAGCCGGTCCACATTGGATGTTCGAGCCCTCCCTCGGGCATGGTTCGGTATCCTGTTCTTTGCACAAGTTACCGTAGTTGCCGGCATATAAGACGCGCCGGCGTATAAGACGCACCCCACTTCTAAGACTATTTTTTTAGGAAAAAAAAATCACTCCTAATACATCTCTTGCAATATAATTAACCCTTTGGGCCACACCACCAGGCTCCTACGTCTGGTCCACACCATAGGCCTCAGAGGTCCACACGATATACAATAATGGAAAACTCTTTAAGAAATTCAATGTAATGATAAGAATAAGGGTATAATACATTAAATAACCTTCAATAACATAAAAGAAATATATATTTCCTCAACAAACTACAAAACAAAATAACCAAACTCTCATAAATTAAATAATAATAGTCTAAACTTCATATAATGCAAAATATCCATCATATTCGAAAACCACGTACAATGAATAACGTTTAAAACTAAAATCGGTATCACAAAATTCAACGGAAGTTTCTCTTTTTTTTTTTTTTCGACAGTACAATTTGGACAAATTTTTTTGTGGTGCTGACCACAATGGCAATTTACAGAATTCACACTGCATTTTTTATTTCCTTTGCTTTTAGTGGTCACAAAACATACAGTAAGTTCTTTTGGGAATAGCTCCTTGCTCAATTTCTTTACGAGCTGCCTCTGCAGGTGGAGTCATGTTTAGGCATCTATAAATACTGTCCCGTAGGTCACGGGGAGTTGGTGTGTCAAGTCTAGCCTTCATCTAAGGTTCTGTAAGGTGTTCAGAAAGCGTCAACAGAAACTCAGATTGGGAAAATGGTTTTGTTTGATCGTTGTGTCTCCCTTTCCCTTGGTTTTTGTAAAGTTATGGAGGTCTCTGAGGCCTAGTTGTTTACCTGAACGTCTGGTATCCCGGAACGACATGTTTGAGAGCCCGCCAGACCACATGGACTATGACAGCAGCCGTTAGGCGGCGCGCACAACCTACTAGCGCTGCCATCGCCACTAGAGCGCTGCACGCCGTGGCGCGCCTACCGCGCCGCACTATATAGGGCCGGAGCCACAGCTCGCTCCTCAGTCTTGTGTTGACTGCGCTCCGTTTACTTTCGCTATTCATTGGTTATCCGGCTTCGTACTCTGCTGTGTCACGGTTCCGATTTGGCTCTCGTTTGGATCTTTGTTTTTTCGATTAGTTGTTGTTATTGTCGTCTCTGTGGTTTCGTGCAGTGTTTCTCGTTAGCGGCGACGTTTGATCGGTCGGTCGTCGCTAGTCGCTCCCGACCCAGTCAGGTCTTCGGTCACAATAGAACGGGCCGACAGGGGCGGAAGTGTTGTGCACTGTACACTGGCTCAGAGACAACCAGCTAGAGGAGGCTTACATGCGAGTCACGGCCCCTCCAGCTGTGTTGGAGCAGGATTAGACAGGTATGAGTGAGCATTTGGGCCTCAGAGGCCTATCGTGTGCCCGGCAGGGTTAAAATACATTTGTTCATATACATCAAGGTACATCTAAGGCAATGTCTTCAAGTAGTGTTCATAAAGTTTACGCAGTCAATTTTCTTGACAATTTGCGCTTATTCAGACGGATATTTCGACTATCGCTGTTTACAGTGCGCGCCGACTATATGGCGCGGTGGTTGACGCGAACGTCCTTAAGACCTTACGACATTGGCAGCTAGGTGGCTCTGCTTACGATTGCTCACATCAGCCACCACGCCGAGTATCAGTTCGCGAGTTGCGCGCGACGAGTAGGGAGATGTCATGTTTAAAATGACGCGTTTTGAGAATTTGTCAAGCGCAAATATTTACGTACTTTTATGATCTTTCATAAACTGTGAGAATGATACATGGTTTGCGTATGAGTATTGGTTGGCCCACGGTATGGGGGCATAGCATGTTATAACCTCAAAAATACAACTGTGAGACGTAGAAGCTGTGCAAACATCACAGAAAATTACTTGTGTACAAATTTGCACTTGAGAATGCCAATAAATTCTCAAATATAGTCAGGCGAAAGGTGGACAAATGAGTGAGCAGTGTTGCATCATTCAAATAATAAATGAGACCGTTACATGAATGCCAAAAAAATTGATTATGATGAATGAAATTACGTCGAAAGTTTGTACTTCCTATGAAGTTAGCAGTTTGGCACTAAAATTAGTACAAAATTCAGAAAACCTTTACTAAATAATTACGCTCCTGATGGGTATTTTGGTGCATATTATGTACCTATCTATATCCATAAATGTGAGTGTCGGTGTAAGTTTATCACGTCTGAACCACAAGACATAGAGAGCTAAAAGTTTGTACTGTTACTAATGTCTGCCCGGGGAAGGCTTTAGGCACGGTTTTATGGCGATCGGATAGCTATTTATCTATATATATATATTTATGTGAATGTCTGTTCGGTGTACGCTTATCACGTCCGAACGACAAGACGCAGAGAAATATTTGTACAGTTACTAATTTATACCTGAGGAAGGTTTTAGGCACGGTTTTATAGCGATCTGATAGATATTTCGTAATTTGAACAATACAACGCGAAATACGGAACAATAATTACATACAGCGGAATGTGATGCTACAAACCATATCTTAGGTCTATGCGTGCTACAATGTCTTCAGCTCTTTTTCTGTGAGGATAAGCATACGAACAAGGAAATATAAGAATAAATAAATAAAGCAGTAAAAAAAGAAATTTACATTATTACATCTCTTTAAAAAAATCTCGATCTGACGTTACGCTCATTACATGAAGTACAATACTAAAACAACTTAGTTTACCAGAATGCTCTAAAATGAAATTAAAATGAATTTGGACATTACTCTCACCATACGTGTTGAGATATTGCAACACAGTCTATAAGGAATAATGTATGTATTATTTATTGTAAATCATAGAGCACTTCCCATAATTTTATTTTTTTATTTCAGTGTTGATTAAAAATGTTTGTTTCTAAAGAAGGTATTGTATTTCATTTCATCCTTCAAAACCAGTCTCATAGCACACTACTGAAAGATAGGTAATCTATCATAATCAACCAACACGCAAGCGGGGCCACGGGGTTAAGCTAGAATCAAATAAAATCTACGAAAACGTGAGAGAGAACCTTAAAGCAAATTTTCCCACTTAAAACATTATTTCCTGCATTTTACATTTTTTAATTACTTGAAAGTAATCGAGCTTGTATACACCTACTCTAAGTGGCAACCGGCGTATAAGCATCCAGTTTTTGGAGCAATTTTTGTAAGAATAAAGTGCTTCTTATAAGCCATCAAATACGGTAGTTCAAATATTTTGTAAATCGTAGGACTGATGACCTCAGTAGTTATTTCTTGACGTTGTATAAATATACGAAAACCAAAATTGTAGTTCCATTTCAAATATTAGGCTAAGGAAAGTTATATAATTCGAAAATGGCATGAGAAGTATATACTTCCGTTTTTATTTGTTAATATTGTGTCAGGCATTTTCCTTAACACGTAAAAGATACCGTTTCATACCTCCCAGTGCCGGTTAAATTTTACCAAATATCCCAGCGGCCTCCTATGATAATGTTGGCAACAGATGCTGAATAGTGAGAATCCTGTGAGTCTTCATTTTAGCTAATCGCTTGACAACGCTGATGTTTCCTCATGGTATCTTCGCTTTACGAGGGCAATTATTTTTACTGAGCGAACGAGGGTACATACAAGGACCTGTCAACCATAAAGCAGGAACAGCATTATTTGTTTACTTCATGGTCTGTACGATACACTAATCGAGTCATTCTAGTGGTTCGAACAAATTGGCAAAGATTTTGTATCGTGTTGTTGATGTTGCCAACATAATCACGCGAAGCTGCCAACATGATACGTAAAATTTTACCCCCAGTGACCATTGTAAACACAATTGGTCGATTTTCGACCACAGGCAATACTAGTTTGTATAATTAGTTTCAGATATGCTCTATATATATATATATATATATATATATATATATATATATATTGCATGTTACTTCCCAAAACAGTACTCACTTCCCAGATACGACCCATATTTACGTTATAAAAACGAAAGCATGGGCTCGCATTTGAGTGTATGTGTTTGTGTGTCACCTGAGGAGTACTTTTCCGTGATGTGGCCGTTCCACTGTGGTATCAAGTGACAGAGGCCTCAGGTCTAAAGCCACCAGCCTTTGCTGGGAGTGAGTGTGGGCCAGGAGACGGCTTTCTGGCGACCGGAAGCCTGTAAGGCGGCCAGAATGGAGCCACTTATAACCGGCGGGAACAGGTGACGCCGCTAATGGCTGCCAGCCACGCCCTGCTAGTCACCCCACAGCCGCCGCCGGGAGCGGACGTGTTTGCTCTGCTGCGCTCTGTGTCACGCGCCGCTCCACCCAGGGAAAACCGTCTTCGCTGTTATCTGCTTATACACTCAACAACCAAGGAAACTGATGCTATGCAAACTGCAGTTGGCAACGCCTATAAAAGGTGTTACAAAAGGTACAACCAAACTTTCAAGAAACATTCCTCACACACAAAGAAAGAATGTTTTGTGGACATGTGTCCGGAAACGCCTAATTTTCACGCTAGAGCTCATTTTAGTATTTATGGATGAGGCTTCTTTCCAACGTGATCAAATTGTAAATTTTCACAATCAACATGTGTGGGCTGACGAGAAACCGCATGCAATTGTGCAATCACGTCATCAACACAGATTTTCTGTGAACGTTTGGGCAGTAATTGTTGCTGATGTCTTGATTGGGCCTCATGTTCTTCCACCTGCACTCACTGGAGCACGTTATCATGATTTCAAACAGGATACTCTACCTGTGCTGCTAGAACATGTGCATTTACAAGTACGACACAACATGTGGTTCATGCACGATGGAGCTCTTGCACAGTTCAGTCGACGTGTTTGTATGCTTCTCAACAACAGATTCGGTGACCGATGGATTGGTAGAGGCGGACCAATCCCATGGCCTCCACGCTCTCCTGACCTCAACCCTCTTGACTTCCAAATGGGGGCATTTGAAAGCTCTTGTCTACGCAACCCCGGTACCAAATGTAAAGACTCTTTGTGCTCGTATTGTGGACAGCTGTGATAAAATATGCAATTCTCCAGGGCTGCATCAGCGCATCAGGGATTCCGTGCGATGGAGGGTGGATGCATGTATCCTCGCTAAAGGAGGACTTTTTGAACATTTCCTGTAACAAAGTGTTTAATGTCACGCTGGTACGTTCTGTTGCTTTGTGTTTCCATTCCATGAATAATGTGATTTGAAGAGAAGTTATAAAATGAGCTCTAACATGGAAATTAAGCTTTTATGGACACATGTCCACATAACATATTTTCTTTCTTTGGGTGTGAGGAATGTTTGCTGAAAGTTTGTCCGTATCTTTTTGTAACACCCTGTATAAGACAACAGGCGTCTGGTAAAAGTGTTAGATCAGTTACTGCTGATACAGTGACAGGTTATCAAGATTTTAGTGTGTTCGAACGTGGTGTTACAGTCTGCGCATGAGAGATGGGACATAATATCTCTGAAATTCCCTGTAAGTCCAAAAGGTGTCAAATTTTGGTCTTACGTGTCATGGGATGGTTCAAATATTAATAAAGCTAAGGGACCAAACTCTTGAGATCATCAGTCGCAAGATTTACAGTCTGCTCTAACTAACTTATGTGAAGAACAGGACACAAACCCATGCCTGAGGAAGGGCTCAAACAGCCAACCGGCTCTGGGTGTGCAACCTGTGACATGACACGGGATTTTCCTGTATGAATATTTCAAGAGTGCACTTTGAATATTGTGAATCTTGCAAAACATCAAATCTCCAATATTGTTGCAGCTGGAATTGCAAGATTGGGACCAACGACAGCTGAAGAGAAGCATCCAATGTGTCAGAAGTGCAACCCTTCCACAATTAGCTTTGTATTTAAATATTGGGCTATCAACAACACTGAGCACGCAAATCATAGAAAAAATCAAAATATCCACGGGCGTACTGCCGGTCTATAGTGTCCAACAGGCCGTACACCCGTGGATATTTTGATTATCAAATACGCCGGGAGAAACATAAGAATGACATCATAGAACGAAACATCGTCGATACGGGCTTTTGGAGCCGAAGGCCCTCTCATATACCCTTGCTGTCTGCGCAGCACAAAGCTTTACACCTTGCCTAGACCGGTCAATACCGACATTGGACTGCTGTTGACTGGAAACACGTAGCCTCGTCTGACGAGCCTCGTTTACAAATTGTAGTACGGAAGTGAACGTGTATGGGTCTGGAGACAACCTCATGAATCCATGGACTCTGTAAGTCAGCAGAGGACTGTTCAAGCTGGTGGAGGCTCTGTAGTTCTGTGGGACATGTGCTGTTGGAGTGATGTGGGACCCTGATACGTCTGGATTCGACAAAAAATGGAAATGAGCATATGGCTTTCTTGGCCGGGAGATCCCTTGCGGGATTTTTCGGCCGCCATAGTGTAAGTCTCTTTAGTTGACGCCACATGGGCGACTTACGTGCCAATGATGATGAGATGATGATGATTAGAACAACACACAACACCCAGTCCCATGCCGGGAATCGAACCTGGGCCCCCTGCGTGGTAGTCAGCGACGCTGGCACTGAGCTACGGAGGTGGACTCTGGATTCGACTCTGTCAGGTGAGAGGATCGTACCCATCTTGGCTGATCACATGCACCTATTCATGTCCACTGTGCATTCCAGCAGACTTGAGCAATTCCAGCACGACAATGCGACTCCCCATGCGTCCCGAATTGCTACAGAGTGGCTTCAGGAACCCCCTTCTGAGTTTAAACAACTCAGCTGCCCACCAAACTCCCCGTATATGATTATTATTAAAACATATCTGGGATGTCTTGCAGCGTTCTGTTCTAAAGAAATATCGATCCATTCGTACTCCTATGGACTAATGGACAGCCCTGCACGATGCTTGGGTTCAATTCTCCTTAATACTACTTCAAAGAATAGTCAAGTCAGTGCCACGTCACGTTATGACACTTCTGCGTGGTAATGGGCGCCCTACACAATACGAGGCATGTATGCCAGTGGTTTTAGCTCTTGAGTGTATTTCACTGGATCCATCATTAATGTGAACTGCGACTGGTCAGGATATGTTAAATTTAATGAAACCAACAGCCGTAAATTTTTATAAATTTAATTGGCTACGAGTTTTGGCTTTATATTGTAATCATTTTCAAATCCTTAAAACATGTTCTTTTATGGTACTTGGGACCTACAACTGGTGTTGGTGATTCACACAACCCTTCACCTGTCCATGTCGTCGTTGGTGGCTGTTGAAGGCATTGTGTGAACCCACGACACCATTTGAATAGGCTACTAGTACTTCAGGGAACAGATGACGAATAGCATCCATCGTATCAAAGCCAGTGGTAGTCTAGGACAGCTGTGCTGTCAGTTCCCCTGTCTACGATAGTGTGATGAGCTTCAGTGCTGTATCTGAAATATCGAAAAATGGTATTTCTTTAAACGAGAGATAGACAGAGGTAACAAAGATCATATCCTCTTCTTCTTCTTCTTTGTCTCTCATTACGGCCTCTGTAGGGTAGTACCTTAAAAGGCCTAGGTTTTCCTCTCCTCTTCCAACGAACTCTTCATCCTCTCACTTCTGTCCCGCTCCTTCTCAGCATCCTCTTCTGTGATCTGCATCATGGTGACTTTCTGACCTTTCCCTGAATCCTTCCCAGTAATCGGACCACGGAATAGTGGCTGGTGTGTACTTCCTTCTCCAATTTTCCTTTCCTTCCAACTTATCCACCATTCCAGCCAACCTATAAGGCTCAAAACTCACATAGTTTCCGTCTCAGTCCCTGTTGTTTCCCTCCTGTTTTTGTCATTCTGTCCGTACTCATCTGATTTAATGTCGCTTGATTACTTCTGATATTGTTCTCATGTTCCGGGACAGTTCTTTATTAAGTCTGTTTTTCGCATTTATATAAATTATTCGCCTTCAACTAAAACAGGAAATTCCAAGATATTTCTGGCTGCTGATGCCACTAGCTTGGTAATGAACTATGTTGTTCACAATATCCATGCAGTATCAAATGATGCAGTTGAGGAAATAAGTTAATGGCTTGTAGGAAACAAATTGACGCTAAATTGCAGTAAGACTCAGTATTGACAGTTTCTAACACACAGTTCACCAAAAATGACATTTTGATTACACAGAATGGGCATGTGATAAGTGCGACTCAACACATCAAATTTCTAGGCGTTGAGGTAGACAGTAAGCTGTCGTGAAAGCCTATGTTCAGGATATTGTTGTTTAACATTCGAGTAGTTGCAGAAGTAAGTGATAGTTCAACACGAAAAGTAGCCTACTTTCCGCATTTTCATTCCCGTATGATGTATGGCGTTATTGTTTGGGATAACTCCGCTGACTAAAAGAAGGGTATTTGTCGCACAGAAACGGTAGTTTCGAGCAATATTTCGGGTATGCTCACGAACCTCATGTCTGTTTTGTAAGCTGGGTATTCTGAAACTGATCTATCAATACATATTTTCTTCCATGTCGTTTGCTGCTAAATAATATTTCGTTATTGCCAAGAGTTAGTGGTAGCTTCCCCTCCGTTAATACTAGACATAAATCGAATCTGTAATTGCATCACACCGCCTTTCAAGAATAAACTGGTAAGTTTCCTCATGATTCACTCTTTCTATATTTAATCTAGGAAAACCTAGTAGAGTTAAAAAATTGAACTAATTTTCGTGTCTTTTCATTTATGCTTATAACTGTGGTGATCATAGGATTGCAATACCTCTCACTTTATCTATTAACACTCCTTTGTTACAATCTGATGGGTTTCTGCTCCACAATTCTGACATGTGGAACATCTATATACAGGGTGTTTCACTAAGTGTCTTTGTGACTGATGACCCCTAGTTAAGTCCCATAAGTTCTACAAACATTTGAACATTTAAGTGTCTTTGCCTCTGTAACTTATAAAACAATAGGTGGCGGGAAATTTTAATGCGGTAGGTCAACACAAGAAATGTTACACTTTCTGCGGAGCTATGAACATAGTTTATTGTATCATTTTCCAAAGAGTTCCAGCACACAGATATATGTTTTTAAATGGAACAATAGTTTTTTCTATCGTGTATTGGAATCGTTTAAACCAGCTACGTCCAAATCAATTTAAACTACATTCCTATCACTGTTAATTTGGGAGCTACAACCCTTCAAAGTTCCGGGGGCTGAGGCTGCGATAACGTAGCTGACTGGCCGAGTGGCTATTCCCTGGGGCACGGCCCACTGTCTCACATCCACCAGCCAGTCAGCTACGCTGTCGTAGCCTCCGCCCCCTAAACTTTGAACGGTTGTAGCTCCCAAACTAACAGTGATAGGAATATAGTTTGAATTGATTTGGACGCAGCTGGTTTGTACATTTCATGTTGAAAGCAATATGAAGGTTAGCATCAAATAACAATTTGGAAAAGTCACCCGGAAAGTAGGAAAATTTAGGAAAAACCGAAATCGTTTTTTTTTTTCTATGAATAAAAACCAATAGCCATGTCGTTGTAAGAGCATCACTTGAGTACGGGTTGACAGGACAAGGTTTCTATGAAACAATTGTTTTTTTTTTGTTTTTGTTTTTTTTTTGGAAAATTGGAAAATTTGAGAAAAAATGAAACTGCGATTTTGAATGTGTTTTTGATTGAATTCAGCACTATAACTGGCTATTCGCACGACGGAGGGGGCTTTTTTGTTCATTATGGTCTTGGAAAAGTTCTCAGTAAATAATAATAATGATAATAATGACAGTTAAAAATGAAAGTCGCAAAATTCGAACTAAGTTCCTTTTTCAATATGTTTCCAAATGTACTCAGCAATATAAGTTGAGAACCGTTCATCCGATTCATCATTTGACGTTCAACGAAAGATAAATGTTCGAATGAACTAAAAAATTTGGAAAGTTACCCGGAAAATTTGAAAATTCGCGAGAAACTGAAAGAGCATTTTTAATGGGCTATCAGTATCATTTGTCTGATTGCGATAAAATCTATTTTGCATATTTGACGTTTAAAGCGAGAGTAACGTTCTTAAGAAATAAAAATGTGGAAAAGTTTACCGGAAAATTAGAAAGAAAAAAAAAACAGAAAAAATAGAAAAAAATTTCTATGAAATATCAATACCATACATCTTATTGCGATAGTATTTTGCACATTCGACATTCAAAGTGAGAGGAAGGTTTGACTGAAGTAAAAGTTTGAAATAGTTGGCCAGAAAATAGGAAAATTTGTGGAAAACTGAAAGAGCTCTTTTCTTTGGGATACCAACTAACCATTTATATGATTGCGATAAAATTTGCACATTTGACATTCAAAGCAAGAGTACATACATATTAGCCATAGCGAAGCATTGTCAGGTCGACTACATGACTAGATGACCCAATGAACTTCGTATCACTTACCTCTTAATATCATATTAATTTAAATCATATGTATATTAGACCCAGTAGCTTTATAAAGGCATCATCAGATAGTACAGTATCGGCTCAATAAGTAGGCGGAAAGAGTGGGCAAATCACGCACACATGTCCAGGATAATGTTCATGTCACATTCGTTGAAGTTCAGGGAAAGTTTAAACGGTGATAAAATATGGAAAAATTGCGAGGAAAATTTAGGTTTAAAATAAGTAAAATAATGACTTGGTTGTTTTGTTGGGAGCGTTCGGAAATATACTTTGAAAAAGTAAAGTTCGCTTTACACGATCCGGACCCGTATATGAACTGTCAAAGTCACTGTCAAAGGTTACACATACACTAAATATAGTCGCCCGCGGTAGCCGAGGGGACTGAGGCGCTCCAGTCACGGTCTGCACGGCCACTACGTTCGGGGGTTCGAATCCCCCCTCGGGCATAGATATTTGCGCCGTCCTTAGGATAAGCTAGTTGATAAGTAGTTTGTAAGCTTAGGGACTGATGACCCCGTAGTTAAGCCCCATAAGTTCTACAAACATTTGAACATTTGAACACTAAATGTATGCAAACTGCACACTGAATATAGTGCCACTGCAACGTGTCTAATGCCAAAAACAAAAAATTTAAACTTCATTTGTCAATCTGTCACCATTATAGTTACCATTATTAGTGTACGAAAACATTATTATCTGATACTGTTTACAATGCCGAGGAGAAAGAGACCTAACATAGGTCGTCGAAGTCAATCAAATGTGCGACGAGCTACCTCACGCGATAACCGCCTGATGACCAGCTAGAGATTGATAATGGCAACAGCTGCTGGGTCTAAAATACATATTATTTAAATTAATATGATTTATATTAACAGGTAAGTGATACGAAGTTCACCGGGTCATCTAGTAATAAATATAAATATCATGGCAAACCCAAGATGCACGAAAATAGACAGAAACACAACCAGGTAAAGTAGAGCGAGGTAATCGATTTAAATACCTTGAAGAAGTTATACAACAGAATGGACCAGAAATGTTTGCAATACATGTACGAGTCAGTAAAGTGGAAAGAACCTATGGCTTGACAAAAATATATACAATAAGAAATGCATATCAAGAAAAACAAAACTAAAGTACTACACCACTCTAGTAAGACCGGGATTTTTATAAGCAAGTCAATGCTTTATTGTTGCTTTATTGTGAAATGTAAGCTGGAAGGAATAGGGGTTCTTCAGAGTCGCATTATTAGAAAAACAATGGGCGAGATAAAAACTGCAGATGGTTCGAAAGTGAGAAACAACGACAGTTATGAAAATATAGAGAAAATATCAGAATTAATAGCAAATAGAAGATTAATCTTCTTTGGGCATCCCTTCCGAATGAATGAGAACAGACTGACTAAACAAATTTTACTTAATATCTAAAAAAAGAAATCAACAATAGCATGGGCCAAAGAAATAAGAAAAGAACTAGAGAGAAACATCAAAGAATCTGAAATAGCAGACACAAACACTTTCTAAGAATGAAATACTACATTTAGAGGGCTTTAAAAGCAGAAAAAATAAGAAAACGGGAAGAATATGGACAGCAGAAAGGAAAAGGCAACAGGGGATGAAGATGGAGTACTAGAAGTATAGAAAGCAACAAAGAAAGAAGAGTAACTGAAGCTGTTTCGTGATTTTAGTTCGCCGTTTCGAAGCTTAATATATATCTCGACCTATCACCCCTCTTTTAGCGCCTAATATTTTCTCTACTATTTTTCTCTCTTCTCTCTGTTTTTGTTCTGAACCATTTCTTCCTATTGCTATCGTCTCAGCAGCATTTAATTTATGCCTCACTGTTGCCTTGTAGTGTCTGATCTTTGGAGCTGTAAATATATTCTTTTTATCGTATGATCACTGCTCATAGAGATGGCTGACCTCACCTTCTTTACCCGCTCTGTTATTCCTTCTTGCCCCTGTTATATCCCCCAGGTACCTGAATTTGTTCACCATTCCAGTGTTCACCCAGTCCGCAGTGGTATTCAGTGTGTTTTCCTTGTTACAGGAGATCCTCCGCCCCACCCTTTTGGCTGTCTTGCTTAGATTGCCAAGTTGCCTTTACGTCTCCTTCCGTTTCACACATTATCGCTATATTGTCTTGTAGAGTATAAATATCTATGGAAAGAGCATTAGGATCATCGAGCACAGAATAACATAGAGAGGCTACATCAGCGTACAGACAGTGAAGCCCGGCAGCCATCTTGGTTGGGTGTAGAAACGAAGTTGGGCCGATAAATGCGTAGTTCTTCAAGTGGCGCTCACTGGAACCCCTTAGGATAGGAAAAACAATTGCCAAATTTTTCACGTAGACAGGTGAATACTGAAGGAATGTAACAGTGTTTTTAGCAAGTACAATACGTATTGTGTTTGTATAAAACTAATAATTCAAGCTATTACTTTTATATGAAATAAAAATTTGTTTTGTTGTCAGGAAATTTTCGTCAGCGAGAAAGTTGTAGATAATGAAATGAACTTTTCTTTTTATTTAAACAACTTTTTTATAAGTCCCCTGGTTTTCTCACAAAATTGGATACAACAGAGCGGTGGAACTTTTCAAATTCTACTCCTTACTTAAGTGAGCTTGTCCACCAGCGAGCACAGATTCTGTTGCCCACTCACCTTATACTTCGTGATCAATATTGATAAACATTTCCTATTTGGAATAATATTTTCGGTATCCAATAATTATGAATTAACACTTTTTATTAATTTGATTACTAACTAGCTGAGCCGCTCCGGCTTTGCACGGGTAATTTTTAAACTACTTTAACTCAAGAACTGCGGAACGTATCGTGATGCGGTTTCTTTCAATTTCTTCGGTATAATCATTTGTTCAACGTCGGCTATATTAAATGCCAATACGAAAATGAGAAATTATTGAAATAAGAATAATAACGTAGAATTGTTTACTACTTTCTTGCCCTTTGTACCGTAAACTTTGAGACCTCTGTCTTTCTTTTGCCGATGTTTGTGAGTTCTGCAAGTTTATATATACACCGGCCTAGCTCTTATAGTTTAGGCTTCAGAGTTAAAGTGCAGAAACGGTAAACGATTCTACATTATTATTCTTATTTTAGTTTTTTTCATATATTCGTATTGAGACTAAATATAGCCTAAGATTCTCCCAGGATTCTAAAGAAGATATTAAAAGAAACCGCATGACGATATCGTTGGTACTCCTCGAGTTATAAAAAGACAGAGGAAAAATAAGCTTCTATTTAATATAATAGTATGATTTGCTATCCCTAGCTGAAATTTGTAATTATTTATGGCAAAAATACATCGTCAAAAGGAACGCCTAAAATATATATGAAAAAGGAATTAACAGACAGCGAACTAAATGAACTGCCCTGTGCTCGCAGCTGTGGCCGGCTGGCGCTCGGCCGCCATGTTGGTTGGGTGTCGCGCTCTCTGCCGGCTTCATTTCACTGGCATTGTAAAGCCTCTGTATTTTATTCTGTGCTCGCTGATTAGGATGTGTAGAATGAACAAATATCCACAACGGACTGAACTATCCGACAAAACAAGAGGGGTGGGGTTAAGGCGTCAAACAATTACAAAGTCGTGTGTTCGATCCTCGGTCAAACCTAACATTTTTAACGGTTACATGTCACTTCTCCCACTTCCGGTAACAATATTGTTTAGGTGAAAAATTGTCGTGCTGCACCGTAGAGAGGAAACTACGTTAAATTGTAGGCCCCCCTATAAGTGAGTTCAGAGGTTGGAATGCCACATCCAAACAGGATCACGTCTAGTGTTCAAACCTTGCAGCACACAGAAACTCTGCAAAACAAGTCTGATACGTATAATATTACAGTATTGCTACTATAACAATACGCAACCAGATAGTGGAGTCCCAGTAGCACGTGACCAGCCCAGCCGGACGTTGAGGACATGCACAGTAGGCTACCACTACTCCATACACACTCCATTCGTCGTTTGCAGTAGCAAGGCATTCTACTTGGACCCTATTGTCTTTTTTTGTCGACTGCATGTGTCCTTGGTATTCCCATCATCTCGTTTATTGTTTCCCACTGTCTGATCGCTTTATCCAGTGATAGAAAAAAAAAAAAAAAAAAAAAAAAAAAAAAAAAAAAAAAAAAAACCACACATAACTCCTTTAAAAGGTGTAATTAACATGTGAATGCATGATGAGTGTATTGAAACAAGTTTTATTTGAAATACAAATCAATTTACATTTTATTATTTTTCTTTTCATTTTTTTTCATTTTTAAGTCGTAGGTCTGACATTCAAGGAAAATTTGTAATACCTTACTCTGGAATGCTATGAGATAAAAAGTAGCTTGCATTTAAAAAACGCAGATGTGCTATGAGGTTTCTCATAACTTCTCCTTAACATAAATAAGGACTCTTTATGTCACCAATCAGAGACAAAAATAATGACCATAAAAGTGTCCAAATGTTATCTGTATATCAGTACCTCAACTAAGAATGACACTTGTAACACAACATTTTTATTCTGCATGTCGTTTTCAAATGTACTTAAAGAATCTGTAGCATTTTTGTGATTGTTTGCTGTCAGTATTAAGACCACATAAATAACATCTTTCTCTTTTCCATGAGCCACTTTGATTAGAAGGTGAATTTTCTTGTCGTGATTTGAAAATCGCTCAAAGATTCTGTATCTGAGAGATTGTCGTCTAATAATAGTTCAAAGATTTCTTTTTCAGCAAGGCCCCACTGCATTATGGCGATAAAGTGCCTGAAACATCACAAAATAAGCCAGTATACACTGACAGAAAAAATCCTGTATCTGGAATCACGGGTCAGATTGGACACATCGATAGCACTCACGTCAACTTCCAATAACTTTGAAGTGGCGATCTCCTGGTCCCCAGTGCACCTCGCAGTGTACTGAGATTAGGCTGATACACGAAACTGAAACTCGGCACGTGTTGGTTGTTAGAGAGTTTTGTTGTTGTCAGTGGTTCCAAACTGACCCACTATTCCGGTTAAGGATTAATATACCTGCGAAATTTCACCCCCGCTATCAATATCTCTCTCTCTCTCTCTCTCTCACACACACACACACACTATATTTTCTTAGCGTGTAAAATTCAGCAACAGCGGCATCGTGTTTGGCGCAGGCAAGGCCTCCGCGTCATTTCCGGCGTCAGCGCTGCGTCAATAGTGCCGTGTTTACAAGCAGTGCAGCGCCTGGCTCCGGTATTTGCGTGCGGCCCTCTTAAATGGGGACGGCTGCTGTTGTTGGCGCGTCTTGTTTTTCCCGACTTGCTGGCGCCGTCCACCCTTCCAGGGAGCCTATGACGTCAGCAGGGGGAGGGGTGGAGGCGCGTGGCCAACTGATCCCTCCCTCCCCCCCCCCCCCCCCCCCCCATGGTCTGTGCACAGTCCCTCTTCAGGATTAAACATACGGTCTCCACTGCGATACATAAACTCGTTGCCCTACAAGCAAGAGTCCACTATGGATACTTTTTGACCTTCCGGCATGATGTTCATTCCTTCACGAAACAGTTCAAATGTTTGTAATTCTATGGGACCAAACTACGTTGGTCATCAGTCCCAAGACTTGCAAACTACTTAAAGTAAATTAAACTAACCTAACCCCAGCAAAGAACGCGAATAGGAACTATCCCGCCTTTGCTGGGTTGCTATTCCAATGTAGGAGAGCCCTGGCAATTTGATACGCATTTCACAGGGAACATGAGGCAGAATTAAAGTATGTGGTGTGGAGGGAGACGTGCTTTAAGACAGTTCGTGTAGTTGCTTAGACTACAACACTGTATTAGCTGAGTGGTCTAGAACACCTACCTAGTAAGTAGGAGGACTGGGGTTCGAAACCCATCCACAGCATAAATTTTAATTCAATGCCTCTCCTTATGTTTAATATTCTTGTGTTTGTTACTGCGTGGGGCAGACAAGAAACGGAGTAGTGACTTGGACGGAAACGGCACACATACACTGTGGTTACTGGGCGGTGCATGGAAATGCTCACACTGCTCAACGTTTGTACGTACAGTGGTTTCCGAATTGTCGAGTGCCAAATCCACGCCTACTTACTGCCATCCACAAGTCCCTAAGAGAAACGGGTTCACTTGAGGTTAAGTTCTCAAAAAAAAAAAAAAAAATAATAATAATAATAATAATTTGTCAAGCTTAAGGGATTTAGCTGCGGGATCGTCTGTCACTAAGCTTAGAAACTACTTATGAACTACCTTATACAAAAGACGGCACAAACATCCATGTCCGAGGGGGGATTCGAAGCCCCGACGGGGAACGGCCTCGCGCATCGTAGCATAACGCCTCAATGCACTCAGCCGCTCCGCTGCGGCGTTAAGTTTTCCACTAGCACATGGGGGTTTTTTAGTTTACAGAATTCCCTCCCTAGGCCCGATAAGACGCTTCCTGAGTCGCAGTAGGCAGAACACAACAGGAAACGAAAAGATCAATGTAGTAGTCGTTAACTGCAGGAGCGTCTGTAGAAAGGTCCCAGAACAGTTCTTATTAATAAACGGTCACAATGCCCACATAGTACTAGGGACGGAAAGTTTGCTGAAACCAGATGTAAACAGTAATGAGATTCTAAACTCAGACTGGAATGTATACCACAGAGATAGGCTGGACAGTGAAGGGGGAGACGTGTTTATAGCGATAAAAAGTGTACTAATATCGAAGGAAATAATGCAGCCATCACCCACAGGGTCGCTGTGTGCGTCACCTGCAGAAGCAAGCAGGTGGGCCCACCCCGCCGTTTCTTCCCCTGGACACAGATGGCAACGCCATGGTCCCATCTGCAGTGGATTTTGCCGGCCCGTTACTGGGACATACATGGCGCATCGAAATCGACGCTGGTACAGGTTTCCCCTATGTCTCCCGTGCGGCCGGTACCTCTGCCTGTCACACCATCCAGGCCTTGGCCACTATATTTTCCATAGTGGGTTTTCCGGAGACTATTGTCACAGCTAACGGGCCCCAATTCACCTTCGCTAAGTTTCGCTCCTTTTGTGATACAAATGGCATACAGCTCCTCCGTACGACCCCTTTCCATCCTGCCTCGCTGAACGTTTTGTTCGTACCTTTAAACAGCAATTAGCCAAACTCGTCCATCACCACCCTCTAGAGGACGCCGTCACACTTTCCCCGGCAACCTATCGTTCCACACCTTAGAATGGTGCCTCTCCAGCTGAGAAATTGCATGGACGAGCTCACAGATGCAAACTCTCTCTCATCCATCCACGTAATTCCCTGCCTCATTCACACTCTCTAGTTAGGCACCGATATGCTATGCAGGATCCAGTCTGGGCCTTGATATTTTCCGAGGACGACGGCAGTGGCTCCCTGCGACTATCACCAAACTGCTTGGTAGAGCCACGGTGGAAGTCGCCATCGCCTCGGGCGGCGTCAGTCGCAAGCATGTAAACCAGTTGCGAACACGTGTCTCTGCCAATTCGCCTGCAGACATCTCACAGGCGGTGCCTGTTCCAGAGACGGACGATGGGCCGCCGCCCCCCAGGGATGTCCAAGGCCCGGCCACCATGCTGCCACCACTCACTCCAGCGGATCAGCCCACACTCCAGGCACCAATCCCATGGTCGTCGACATCGTGCCAAGCGACACGGAGTCAGCCCTACTTTCCGATGTCGACATGAGCTGTTCTCTGTCAGCCTCGTCCTAGGGCATGGGGGTGAGGGTAGAGATGTCCTGTCCGCCTACTTCTGCGGCAACATTTATGACAGGAAGGCGTTGCGGGTTGCCGGGCAGCTAGGCGAATTCTCCGCGGATCACACGAGTTCTCAGTCGGCGCTAGCCGCACTCCCAGAGGGCGCAGATAGCAGGGACCTACTCCCGTCCGCCGTACACGTGGTCGAGAAGTAAGGCAGGCTGATATCCTTGCACGTGCGTACTAGCCACAGTGGTCGGACGCCAGGCAAGGGACCTGCCACTTCTCCGTCTTCCGATGTCGCCGCCGCCCAGCTGCGTCACGAAGGACGCCATCGGGTCTCCGCAGCACCGTCGCCGACTGTAGATCCTCGTCACTGACGTCCGAGATTGGTGAAATTGAATGTTATAAGTACTGGAACCGCAAACCTGTGGACATTTAGTTTTGTGCATATTTTTGTCGTGTCCTACATAGGAAAGAGGGAAGAGGTAGCAAGGTCAGCCTGCATATCCCGAGCGGAAAGGAGTGATTGCAGAGAGACTGTACAGGTATCTACTAGAGATGCGGATTTTGGGACTCGAGAGGATACTTGTTAGGAAACTTTATGGAACTCCTAGGTACCTTGCATTGAATTTATTGCATCCCACACTAAGTCTACTACATTGGGGTTAGTCATTAAAAAAAAAAAAAAAAAAAAAAAAAAAAAAAAAAAAAAAAAACAAGAAATATAAATCGTTTGCCACAACAGAAGCCAGTAATTACGTTCCCTAGTAGCATCCCCTAGACAGACGCACTCCCCGAGAGAAACAGACTGTCATGGAGCACCCCGAGGCCGACGGCGATAGTCACGGGCTGGCGCCCGACTCGTCTGACTGAGAATTCCCCTCTTGATCCAAAAACCGGGGGTTTTAACGGCCGGTGTGGGCGCACCTCTTTTCTCCACTTTCCGACAGTTAACAATTTCCTGTTGGCCGCTGCTTGGTTCAACCAATCTAAATTGTGGCTTGCCCTCTTTCTGAGTCCTCTAGCGAACCACGTTTCAGCCCTGTCCCTTCTGCCATTCCCCGGTTGGGGAGGTTGCTTGTTTGTGCACTAACAAAATCCATACTTGGTAGCAACATTGTTCAGCTGAAAGTAAAACGTCACGACGCTACCCAATATGGGCAACAACAACAATATTTTACGTCAGTTGGCCACGCCTTAGGCCACGCCTCAGGGGAGCTGCTAACTTGCAGTTTTTCTTCTTTACCCTCTCACTCTAGCCTCGTGGAACCACTGACGTTGCTGTTCCCAAGTGACTGATATCAACTTTGCTACGTACATTAAAACGTGCCTGTTGGCCACCAAGTACTAATGTAACGTCTTACAACAGCGTCTAGACGCTATATGAAGTTACGCCCATCTTCTCCGAAAGGTAACCTCCACCCTGGGACGGTGGCCGAGGGCATCAGCAATTCGCTAGGAGATTTCTTTAGTTCCTACATCTCGTAAGATATACGTGTCTGTTTTAGCCTGTTATCTGCAATGGTCTCTATTTCTCAGCCTGGATTGCGTCTCTGTGGCTCACACAGCCTCTCAACAATTCCAACAGTAAAATCAATATATGACATTGTGTTTTGGTGTAGTATTGACAACCGTTGTGATTATTGTCATTAAGTCAGAGAAGTACTGGCTTTTTATTGTTTTGTATTGAAGGAAAAAACGAGTGACATCATTGTAGTAAAGTCTTCAAGGAGAGTTGCATCAAACCAGTCTCCGGACTGAAGACCACAACAATAACGAAGTTATAAGGGAAATGCAAATATTACTTGCGAAAGTCTACCCGGAAGTATCTAATGCAATGCACTTTTCGGACATAGTTAAATCACAAATCGCTTCTACTCAATAAGAAATACAAAAATATTTTGACCCAGAAAGCGACTTATTCACCTTGTATTTATAATGAAATACGTGCAAATAGCTTTTTTTTTTCATTCAATTTACTGTAGGTCATTAATGCTGAACAAACAGTTCTTCCATTACAATATCAAGATTCCTCTGCCATTCAGAACTCGTTAATAAACATAATAGCCGGCCGCGGTGGCCGAGGGGACTGAGGCGCTTCAGTCACGGTCTGCACGGCCACTACGGTCGGGGGTTCGAATGCCCCCTCGGGCATGGATATTTGTGCCGTCCTAGTTCGTAAGTAGTTCATAAGTAGTTTGTAAGTTTAGGGACTGATGACCCCGTAGTTGAGTCCCATAAGATTTACAAACATTTGAACATTTGAAACATAATAAACGACATTAAAACTACCAGACTTCCTCGAGTGTTTAGAAGTCATTAATGAACATAAGCAATTTTCTTACCATTACTTTACATTGGAATTATTTCTGATTGTCATTGTTCAGATACAATCAATTTTCTGTCTCACAACAACCTGTTATGTCTTGCCTTTTGGAGAACAGTTGTATAGTTTGTTATTGTATACATGTTGTATTTACAGTTTTTAGGGAATATTACAATACTTTTTATTATTTATTGAAATAATGGGTTTGCACTATACAAATAACCGTCTTCAGATTACACTATTTTCCTGTCTCATGTATCAGCTTTCAAGATCTTGTAAAAGTAAAGAATCTCTAGTCATAACGTAAAATCAGTAGAAATATCTTGTAATGTTATAAATTTTTTTGCCATTTCCGGTACAGTCTAAAGTTAATCATGTTCGCCTGTAATATGTATGAGGCGGATCACACTATTGCGATCTTGGTTTTAACACCTTAAAAGCAAGGTGTATACAATAAAAATGTTCGGTATTTTTGTATAAAAAAATTAAAAATTGTTCTCATAAAATTAATTCCTGTGCTCAGATCAGTATATGTACAACTTTTAATCAACATTTAATCTTAATTAACGTTATTCGACCTTTAACACTATTTTTAAAGGGAATATTTCGAAGGCAAACTGCAGTCGCCCAGAACTAGAGCACGTTATCCTGGCAGCAATCGCCTCACGTCGACCCATTAATTACCGTACCTCCTCAGCTGATTAACGTCCGACTGATAGGTGTGTCTAAGGGGAGGAGGGGCACTATAGGGATGAAGCCTCCCCCTCCCCCCTCCTAGACTTCCATTACAACTATTATTGTGTCTTTTTGGCCAACGATACTGCTGCCGAAGAAAAATACTCGTAATAATCAGTGAGCTCAAAGATAATCTGGAGTCAGCACCCTGTATTACGAAGTCGTGACACTCGACGCCATATTGGTGAACGTATATTTCTCATATCCTATCCAGTTGGCAGTATTACATGCTTACAGATAATTTAACATTCTGAAATTTCTAATCGTTCCTACTAGTTGCTTTCGTAGAAACTAACTCATGTACAACGAGCGCTATCCGTTCTGATAATTTGAATATTCTAGACTTGTAATTAATTGTACTTCCGCAACGAAACAGTAGAAGAAGATCCGAGTTGTGTAAAACTTATATTTTAATCCAGAACTAGTATGTCTCCGACACTGCATTTAATGAATAAATTAGACTATTGTAGATAACTAAATAAAGGTGCAATAAGGACAGACTCAAGGCGTATGAAACTGTCATGACTTTCCACACAGCGTGTGTGTCCAGTTGGTGAGCTCAAACGGAAATCAGAATAGACAAAAGTCAGATGTAAATTTGAACACTAGAAGTACCGTATACAGCATTTTAATTTATTCATTAAATGAAATGTGATTGAAACACTAGTTCTGAATAAAAATATCACTCACATATTGCCCTGAACTCTACTTCCTTTCCTTTGACTTCGCTACAAACATAAGCGGAACAAACTTCTTCATTATGTATTTATTCAAGTAATCAATCGTTCATAACCTTTTTTCAGGGGACACAAAGTTCAAAACAACATAACCTATACTTACCGAGTTGCCAACATAGCTACAACAGACGGTCACGATTTTCCAAACCACTACAGTTATGTATTTAGTGTTATTAATTATGATCACTGGTTATAACAAAGAGGAGCTAGAATTTCATATAGTGGCGATAGGTCCGCCATGTTTGTGGCAAATTGAACTGCCGTCCGCCATGTTACTTGGGGTATAGGCTGACAGCTGGTATGCCACACCCACTCCAGAATTGTACCTTTTTACAATTTCACGTTTTAAATAAAGATTGAATACTGTATACGAATGTTCCGTCAGACTATATAGAAGCTGCGAATTGACGAACCTAGTAGTATATTTCCTAAAAAATGTAAAAAATTATTAAAAGAAAGGCGTTGTTCGTTCCGGCCACATCTACTTGAGAAACGTTCTCACCAACTTTCCCTTGCGATTGCGAACATACCCTTTTAGCATCCACCTACATAGGGAGACATTATCATAACAATAATAATAATCAGATCAAAAACGGAAATATTCTGACGTTCCTTTTTCCAGCGTGCTGTTACAGAATGGAACTGTAGAGAAATGTCATAAAAGCGGTTCGATGGACCCTCCGCCATGCACTTCAATGTGGCTTGAAGATTATTTATGCGGATGTAGATGAACGCCTGCAGTAAGCAGGTAACCGTTGTCTGAATGCAATTTTCCGCGTTGTCACCTGCGACACTGGAATACAAAGGTTGATGCTATCATAAGACAGTATCACCTGTTTTGGTGACCATCTCCAAAATAGTTCCAAAATTGCTGTGCGTCCTACCCATTTTTTTAAATTTTTGTTTTGTTTTATTTTATTTATTTATTTTTTAAATCAGGATACTTATTTCCGGGATGTGTCTCGTGCTTTGTTTCAGTCTGTTAAGATGCCGCTTTCTGGTAGAAAACAATGTTTTGTATGCAAAAGACACAGACCATTGTTTTTTATGATCAAGTGTTACTGAAAGTATGAGTTTTTGGGGTTCTGAACTTTCGAGATAAAGGCTGTTGTGACGGCTACTAGGCACACAGTGTGATCGTGGAAGCAAAACCGCAGCTGGGATTCTCATCAATACAACAAATACTTAACTTCTTCTAACTGAAAGAGGAACGGGCTATGACAAACAAGCTGTAGTGATTGTTCTCGCTGCTGCTCTGGAGAAAAGTATCGAACCAACTGTGCCGATGGTTAGGGTGGTTTGGAAAGTTCTCAGAACGGCATAGAAAGGAAGTACTTACAACACTGAAACTTTTTTCACTTTTCAGTGTCGTCTCCCTGTAGATTAATGCACTTCGCCTAACGGTTTTCCAGAGCCTTGTTCCCACCTCGAAAATGAGATTCTCCAGGCCCTCTAAACAGTTGTCAACTTCATCAGTTCTTCGTGTGAAGTGAATCCACCAAGATAAATATTCAGTTTTGAGAAGAGATGGGAGTGTGGCAGGTGAAGAACCGCTGTGGAATGGCCGAGCGCTCTAAAACCCCTTGCTGCGGAGCGAGAGGTTTCTCCCCGTCGGAGGTTCGAGTCCTCCCTCGGACTTGTGTGTGTGTGTGTGTGTGTGTGTGTGTGTGTGTGTGTGTGTGTGTGTGTGTGTGCTGTCCTTAGACTAGCTTAACACATTGGCTGCCACGATGACGTCAAAGCTAACGTGTTACCTTCTTTGTAAGCCTCGGGGCTAATGACCACAGTAGTTTGGTCCAATACATTTACAAACTTTTGATTTTTGTCAGGTGATTAAGGCTCATACCTTAGTCCGTGTAACTTTGCCACGGCCATGGCACACGTGTGCGTGCGCGCATTGCCTCGATGGAAGACGACTTTCTTCCTTGAAGTATGTTATCCATTGCAGGTTATTAAACCACAAAATGCAGCAACCAGTTGCGTCTAATAATTTATTCGTGACGAGCAGTTTCAGGTGCTTGAGTGCCCTTCTTCTGGTCTATTTTAGTATTGTAGCTTAATCTATGTACATGCTAGCAGGTACATGGTACAAATAAATTACAAACAGCAACTGGTGGCTGCATTTTGTGGATTAACTTTCTTCCTTCCTAAACTCGGCCTTCTTTGGCGTATCTTTTGTTGCAGTTTGTCCAGGAGGTTGCCAAAGAATTCTCCAGTAATTGTTTCCCCATTAGGGAGATTATCTACAAACAGAATCCCCCTCACATCCAAGAACACTGATGCCATGGCATTTCCAGCCAAAAGAATTGTCTATGTTTCGTTTGGTGGCGGAGAATTAGAAAGTTTCCACTGTTTTGACTGTTATTTTGTCTCTGGGGTATAAAAGTGCAAGCAAGTTTCATCTGTGGTCACAAACTGGCCCTTTAAAGGGCCAAACGTTCTTCCGATATGCCCCATCTTATGAGGTTTTGATACAGAGTTGCGACATCCATCTAGCAGATTTTTTTTTCCATTTCTAATTCTTCAGATAAAATGTTATATAACTTTCAGATGACATTAGTTTCAATGTAATGAGAGACGTTGAAATAATATTTGTGTGGTGGCCGGGATTCAAACCCAGGACCTGCCGCTTCCCAGGCAGACAGTTTAACCACTAAGGTACCACAGGCTTGTGGATAATGCGGCTACACAGACTGTCTTCCTCCACAACACATACAGTACCTTAATTCTGCCTCAGTATTCCCCTGTGAAATTCATATAAACTTGATATTTATATCTCCTCTGCCTAAGGTACAAGGTGTCTTTGTCCCCATTCACGTTCGTTGCTGGAGTGACCTTTCAATATTAGAGACCCATGATTATTTGATGTAGGAATAAACGTCTTTGCAGCTATCAGAGCACAAACTATCCCCTTCCGCAGGGGATTTAACTTCAAGAAAGCTAACTGGAAGCAATTCGCAAATAAATTGGATGATGCCATAGCAGATCTGGCACCAACACCTGAGAACTATGAAAAATTTGTCGACTCTATCAAATATGTCTCCAGACAGATAATACCACAAGGGTATAGACAACAGTACATACTTGGATTAACAAGTGATACAGTTACGTTATTGAAACAGTACACTGTCTTATATGAAAGAGATCCTATTGGTGAGGAAACAGTTGAATGTGTAAATGCTTTGCTAGCTAACCTGAATAAGGAAAGGCAAGATGGGCTGATATGTTGCAGCGAATAGACATCGCGATATAGGGGAGAGAGTGTCACGGAAATGATGCACGAGTTGGCGTGGAAATCATTAAAAGAAAGGTGTTGTTCGTTCCGGCCAGATCTACTTGAGAAACTTTTTCACCAACTTTCTCTTGCGATTGCGAACATACCCTTTTAGCACCCATCTACATAGGGAGACATGATCATCATAATAAAATAAGAGAAATCAGATCGAAAACGGAAAGATTCAGATGTTCATTTTTCCAGCGAGCTATTACAGAATGGAACTGTACACAAATATCATAAAAGCTTTTAGATGGACCCTCTACCATGCACTTCAAAGTGATTTGCAAATTATTTATGCGGACGTAGATAAACGCCTGCAGTAAGCAAGTAACTGTTGTCTGAATGCAGTTTCCGCGTTTTCACCTGCGACATAGGAATACAAAGGTTGATGCAATGGTAAGACAAGAGTATCAATTGTTTTGGTGACCATCTCCAAAATAGTTCCAAAATTGCTGTGCCTCCTACCCATTTTTAATTTTTATTTTGTTTATTTATTACTTTTTTAAAATCAGGATACTTACTTCCGGGATGTGTCTCGTGCTTTGTTTCAGTCTGTTAAGATGCCGCTTTCTGGTAGAATACAATGTTTTGTATGGAAAAGACAGCGACCATTGTATTTTATGACCGAGTGTTACTGAAAGTATGAGTTTTTGGGGTTCTGAGTTTTCGAGATAAAGGCTGTTGTGTGGGCTACTCACAGCTGCAAAGTAGCTTGGAGCTTGATTAAAAACCTTGACTCCGATCCTAAAGAACTGAAGAAAGCTAGTAATTTCACCCATGACCAAATTGCCAACACTCTCCTAAATAATGGGAAATTAAAATGTCACCAAAAATTCAGGTTGGAAAGAGATCGACTAAGTGAAACAAACCTGGTAAAGAAATTATTCACTCAAAAAGAGCTCAATGATGCCACTTAAACCATGAAGAATGGAAAAGCAGCAGACTTAGATGACATCTGCACCGACTAAATCAAACATTTTGGACCTAAAGCTACGTCATGGCTACTCCAATTAATGAATAAATGTGGCAAAGATCTCACCATCCCTAAATTGTGGAGAAAATCAAAGATCATTGCTCTATTAAAGCCTGTTAAAGATCCAGATCTGCGAGGTAACTACCGACCAATTTCTCTTCTGTGCCACATGTAGAAGCTATATGAAAGGCTCATCCTTCTGAGGATTCAGACACACGTAGATAATCTGGTAATTCCACAACATCGGGGCTTTCGCCCAGGCAGATCATGTTCGGGCCACGTTCTGGCACTAACAAAATGTATTGAGTGTGGCTACGACGAAAAATTAATAATTGGTGTGGCTTTTGTCGATTTGTATGCCGCCTATGATACCGTCAATCACATAAAACTTTTCTCCAAAGTAAATCAGTCTACCAAGGACTACCAGCTGACAAAGGTCATGGAGTCCACACTACAAAATCGCCGCTTCTATGTTACTCTTGATAAAGGAAAGCAAATGGAGGAGACAGAAAATCGGTGTCCCACAAGGAAGCATACTTGCACCTATGATGTTTGACATAAACACAAATGATCAGCCGACACCAGAGCAATTCGAACATTTCCTCTACACTGATGACCTTGCAATAGTTGGTCAAGGAAACAGCTTGGAATCTGTGCAACATAAACTGGAACAAGATCTAGAATATATGTCAAAATACTACAAATAAAATGTTCTTAAGCCGAATCCACTAAAAACTCAAGTATGTGCTTTGCATCTACGCACTAAGAAAGCAAGAAGACAGCTACATGTTGTGTAGGAGGGTAAAGTTCTACAGCATGAAAGCCACCCAACGTATCTGGGCGTTATCTTGGACAGATCACTAACTTATAAATATCACTGTCACAAGACCAAGCAGAAAGGTACGACAAGAAATCTCCTTCTGTAGAAATTATGTGGGAGCAAATGAGGAGCAAGCCCAAAAACGTTGATAACCACAGCACAAGCCCTCTGTTCTCCACTGGAGAATTTGCAGCCCCTGTACGGTGCAGATCAATCCATGCCAAGCAAGTCGACACTACTCTAAAGCAAACCTGCAGAATTATTACAGGCTGCATGACACCCACACCGCTACATAAACTTTACAAAGCAGCAGGTTTTGCAACACCCGCAACACGGCGATGCGAACTGGAGTATATTGAAAAGTTCAAACTAAGTTTTCGATGACAGACATCCGTTTTTGAAGCAGAATCCCCAGTCAGTCGACTTAAATCCAGAAGAAGCTTTCTTAACACTGTGACAATTGAGCCGTCAGAAAATTTCCCTCTCAAGTCAAACCTAGCGAAATGGGGATTCATTAACAACCTAGACGTATCCTGTGGATGTGGAGAGACACAGACGATGGAGCACGTATCAGACTGCTCCGTTTGCCGTCTACATGCAGTACCGAAGATTTATGGCTCGCAAGATAAAATGCTATCAACGTGGCCCAGTACTGGGCTGAAATATTTTAGTTCTGAATTTGAAACCCGGACACGAGAAAGTAAGTGATACGTGTTTCATAGGGGAACACTCAGGCAGAATTAAAGTATTATTGAGTGAGACGTGTCTTCAGACAGTTTGTGAAGCCACTTTATCCATAACGCTGTGGTAGCTCAGGGGTTAAAGCGTCTGCCTGATAAGCAGGAGGTACCGGGTTCAAATCCCTGCCACAGCGTAAGTTTTAATTCAATGTTCTGCTTATTTCGATACCTCTGATATTTTGAGACAATATATGTCTCAGGGAGTTGAATCATTGTTGATAGTTGATCACTGCTGGAATCTCGAGTTTTCTCCATCCTCACAAATCACCACGTGGGGACAGCAGAGCAACGTCGGCGCCACAGCCCTCTCCCAAGAGCACCACAGAACACCAAAAATAACAGAAGTGCAAAGACCATGTTATCACACGGAAACATAGAACGACAGCAGCGCTACTAGTGGCAGTGAACTTTCAATCCTAAAAATGTGGCGCGAAAATCCATATGTTTACTTCTAAATACACGAATGAGAAAACGTTATATTGGTGTTAGATGACAATATTTTTCATTTATTCTTTGAGGGTGGACCTCAGAAAGGTTTTTGAGACCTTGCAAAGTAATATATACGAGAAATTTAAATAAAAAACTAACATTAATTGCTTGTGGCTGTTGTTTACAGTCGGCCACACTTCGTAAATGATAGTCTTGGTAATCTTTTAGACCGTAAAATTGTTTGTTTCCAAAACTCGGTACTTCGATTTTCAAATGTTCAAATGTTTGTAAATCTTATGGGACTTAACTACGGGGTCATCAGTCCCTAGACTTACAAACTACTTATGAACTACTTACGAACTAGGACAGCACAAATATCCATGCCCGAAGGGGGATTCGAACCCCGACCGTAGTGGCCGTGCAGACCGTGACTGAAGCGCCTCAGTCCCCTCGGCCACCGCGGCCGGCTGCGATTTTCGCCGTGTGGTGTTATCACATGGAAATAAATGTGATTTTGCGCATGTCAGACTAAAAATCATGCATCTATGTAAACGATTTTTCAGTTTTCACATACGCTAAGGCACAATTATATCCACTCATGTGACCTAAAGAGGAATAGTAGGTTGTGCAAATAAATAATTTTACAGCCATATACACTGTCCTGCAAACAAGAATGTAGGCCTACTGTAATGTCTACAAAAACCAATTTAATTTCTGTTGATTACTATTTATGCATCTTCAGTCATATGAAATGGAACTTCTGTACAGTTCAAACAAATGAAATTTATGAAACTCACAAAATGTACTCAGAAGATCGCAATTACTAGAACCTCAGCACAGAACACCACCTAGGAATCAAAACAAATATGGAGGACTGTAAAGCTTAAATCATCCAATAGGAAAGCGAGATGAAAAATCGCAACGCTCGCAGCGCTCTATGTGGCCTGGCAGCGAACCAACATCGTGTTACCGGAAATTCCTATATGAGTTTCACCCCCCTGGAGAGCACTGACGTGGTGCGTGTTTTCAGGCAACAGTCCAGTGGATATCACGTGAACAACTCGTTGCGCTAGTGCAGACCTCTTGTGGTGTTTCCGAGAACTTCACAAGCCAGCCTAGTATGTGTCGGTGGTATAAGGGCGTGGCCACATGTGTTCTCGCAATACGCGCACGGTGCTACGCCTTCTAATATATGAAGTAGAGTGTCCGTATGTTTGTGCGTGTTGCATAAAAATCTACAGTTTCGTTCCAATCTCAATGAAATTTTGTACACGTGAACTTCAATCCACGAGGACGGTCGCCGTAAGTGTAAAAATTACGTACGATACATACTTCACGAGATATGACGTCATAAACAATTAGATGCGCGAAAAACTGCTGCATTTAGCGACAATGCTGATCATTTTCTCCTAAACCGATTCCAAGCAAATTTGGAACACACATTCCTTACCGTCAGATAACAAATGCTGCAGGGTTAAAAATCACATACGACACACGGTTCAGAAGACAACGTCATAAACAATAGGAATCGCAAAAGAAGTGCCACAAAATGCGGCGAGACTTTACAAATACGCTATATGAGAATGAGTGTTCGTAGCGACTTGCAACAAACAACATTATTTCAAAACTTTGTTATACTTTTTCTCGTGACAACCATAGCGAAATGATGAAAGGAAAAACGTTTGTCGCTTACTACTTTTTTGCTCTTTATGGCGAAAAACTACTGAATTTGGTTTGACGTTACAATTTATAATTTGTACACTATAAATTATAGCCACATGTAATTTTACAAACAGTATACACACATACAGCTGAATGTACATTCTGATTTGTATCAGAATGTAGTTCTTGAGGTATGAGCACATAAACAATAAAGCTCCGTTGTTCACGGACTAAAATTACGTTATTGAGTATGACGTTACAATTTTTAATTTCTACACTACAAATTGTAGGCGCAAGAAATTTTACAGACAGTATACACGCATATAGTTGCGTGCACCTTCTAAATTGTACCACAGTACGACACGTAGTTCATGAGATATGAGCACATAAACAGTAATGTTCATGGAAAACCGCCCCATCACGCACCAAGTATTAATCTATTACTTCTGTACTATGAATTGTATTCCCAAGAGATTTTACAGACATACAGCTGTTATACAAATGAATATATACCTGAAAAATGGGAGGAATAAATAAATAAATGTCCGGGCAACGCCGGGTTTTCAGCTAGTCTACTTCCAAATGTCATTCTGGCAGTGCTGAGCTGGTGCGTGCGCAGTAGATACATTACGACTGCATCAACGGAGTGCCTTGCGAGGAGGTTTGAACTGCCGTCAAGGAAGTGCGGACGACCTAGTTTGGCGACGGACGCTCCGCTATCGGGTGTGAACAACACCAGCTAGAGAGAAGGCCGCGGCGCTCTCGTGTGACGTCAGACAGAGTAGGTTGCGCGCGCATAGGTGACTGGCTCACTGCTTCGGCATATAGGCCAGTCGCCAGGTATGTTTAGGTCCCAAAAATTACAGGAAGCTGAATTTTTGGTATTTTGTTAGAACATGTTAGGGTAGTATTAAACCAAGTTTGCAGCTTCGAAATCCTTTAGCTTAGCTTTTAAGAGCCAAAAAACCTCGAAAATTTTGGACTTTTTTCTGGTTTTGACTTATAATTCGTGAAGGGTGGTTTGTTGACGAAAAGTCACTCACACCTTTATTAATTTAGATAAAATATTCCAAAATTTAAGCCAAACCGCAGCTCTGTAAGTCCAATAGTTCCCGAGATATTGGACTTCAAAAATTGACATACTTCTCCAAAATGTTCAAACTTCCGATTTTAGTCATCTTTCGGCTAGAATATTGGCCCTAATTATCATCCCACGGGGAAAGTCATACAAAACAAAATTATAGAGCAGTTATTTAGCTTTAACCTAAGTACAGAACGAAGTCCATAGGCCCAATAGATTTATAGTTATCGATAAAAAACGAAAAGGTGAAAGATCGGATTATTCAATAAACTGACCTAGATGAATTGCAGTCCTCTTATCCTATATATGTTTAGTGAAAAAGAACGAATTACTCATTGACGATGATTATTAACGCATTGTATATAAATAAGATTTTTTCAACACTCTTTTCAGCAAATATTGAACAGAGAAGTTCCTTGAGTCCACTTCCTGCCATTACGGCACCGATGGCCCCCATTAATGACATGAGGAGATGAAAACCTCCAAGCTATGTTGACGAGCTGAGGGTGCTGGTGGCTTTCCACAATGTCTCGGCCTTTGAAGTACAGTGGTTGGTCGTAGGTCACAAAACATGTTTCCTGACCGTAAATGCTTGTTCTTCAACTGACTTCCAAAAGTGAAGTTACGACAATGGCGTAGTCGGTTGGGGGAGCATGGATAAAATTGAGATATACAATCTTTGAACGTTTGTAAGGAATATCTTTTGTCACTTGCTTCAGGAATCCATTCCATCCTGGGATGCCTGGCATGTTAGTTGCTTTTCCAAACAACCACAGCAGGTCTGGGGATTTTAGTAAAACGTCTTCAGCGATTTTCACTTTGTTAATTGAAATGGCTGACAAACAAGATTACTTTCTAATAGAAGAATATTTAATGTGCGTGGAAATGTGTGAACCTGATAGACTCTGCAGAAACAGACTTCAAACGTGGTATGTTTTTGTCTGGGTGAACGGATGAATGAGGGGTCATGATCATTATACCACCCATTTCATGGAAACTATTTTCTCCATCAATTGAGTTAACAATCACATCTGCATTGTCGAACACAAACTGCATAAAAGCTCTTTTGTCAAGTAGTTGGGTCACTTCTCCACCGAGGATAGCGGAACTTTAAAAACGCATAGCCTCCGTATATGTACAAGAAATTCTCATACTGTGGAAAAGGCCGGCCGCGGTGGCCGAGGGGACTGAGGCGCTCCAGTCACGGTCTGCACAGCCACTACGGTCGGGGGTTCGAATCCCCCCTCGGGCATGGATATTTGTGCCGTCCTAGTTCGTAAGTAGTTCATAAGTAGTTTGTAAGTTTAGGGACTGATGACCCCGTAGTTAAGTCCCATAGACTATACAAACATTTGAACATTTTTTTACTGTGGAAAAGTTCAACAAGGTGCTTTGATCCACTGTTCGAGAGTAGAACGTTTGTTTTTCAGGATAATCTATTCAAGCAACAGTTGCAGATAATCAGGAACTGATGCCTCTGCGCTTTTTAAAAAAGGCATCTGGCGGGGTATATTGAGTAGTGTCAAATGTTTGGGAACGAATGTCTTGCAGGATAATCTCTGCTGCAGCTTTGACAACTCTAAGCCGCTCTTCAGCAGGATCGCTAAGTCTTTGATTGTACCACTTTTAATCAAGAATGTTTTGTCCAATGTCTGTGAACATCAAGAGTGGGCTGTGATACGGACCAACCTGAGCAAAAATAATTTTTTCTCCATATCGTCTTTTTAGATGAGCTTGAACACTTGCAACTGTTGGTTTGTAATTACCTGTGAAGTTCTCTGCAATCAAGTCACTTATGGAAAATTGGTTTTCCTCTTGTTTTTGCAAGGTATGCATATGTACGCTCCATCCCCTCGAAAAGGAGGGGATGTTCAGGACGCCTTCGTTTACCTCCTGCACCAATAGATCGCGACAGTGAGTGCAATTTTAGGTAGCAATGTTTGTGGTACTTACCCTGAGTAGCAACAAGTTCACTTATACATGAAAGACGCTGAAGAATCTGTTGTCCCCATTCACCAGTTGGTCTAGCTTTTTCCATAATCGATTCTTTCACTTCCAGTGTTTCCACTTGATGAAGTTCATCCCGTAGATATTTAGGCAATTTTATCTTTTTTTTCTAAATATTCCTTGGAGAATTTTTCACCACAAGGGAAACAAAAATCTCCAATGATGTGAAGCCTTGAACCCGACGCACTTCTCAGCCTTTCCCCACGCGAAGACGATGGCTGAGCAGATGAAACATCTCCTCCTCGCTGGACAGATGCTTTCACATTACTTTCCACAGTGTACCTCTTCCTGCATGCTTCATGTACGGAAAATTCGTTTAAATTGCACAAAAATTCATGTCCCTTTCAAGCCCACGTTTCTGGCACACTTTTATCAGCATTTAAATTCCACGCTTTTTCACTGTCACTGTTCCCTCTCCAAGCACTTCCCAACGACCCCGAAACAAACATCCGACGGGGATAGCTCCGACATATTGTAAAAAAGCAAGTACCTAAAACACCACCACGATCGAGATTTAGGCGATTTTTGATTGAAACGTTCTTCACAGATACGAATACGGCCGTTTCTATGGACAGACTGGGTGTAGTGAAGAAGACCTCGGAGACAAGAAGTTTGGGAGGGAGGACAGAACACCCGCTAGGTCACCACTCGGAGTGAGGGCCTCGCTACGAACGAATGTTCCAGTCCCTCAATGGCTGACCAATACTCACAAACGGAGAGGCTTTCGTTGTTTTTACAGCAATACCTACTTCCAAAAATATAAAAAATATATTGGTATGTACTAACACATAAATTACACGTATTTATGTATAGAGCGTCAATCAGTAATTCGTTATTTTTCATTTAACATATATAGGATAAGAGGACTGTAATTCATCTAGGTCAGATTATTGAATAATCCGATCTTTCACCTTTTCGTTTTTTATCGATAACTATAAATCTATTGGGCCTATGGACTTCGTTCTGTACTTAGGTTAAAGCTAAATAACTGCTCTATAATTTTGTTTTGTATGACTTTCCCCGTGGGATGATAATTAGGGCCAATATTCTAGCCGAAAGATGACTAAAATCGGAAGTTTGAACATTTTGGAGAAGTATGTCAATTTATGAAGTCCAATATCTCGGGAACTATTGGACTTACAGAGCTGCGGTTTGGCTTAAATTTTGGAATATTTTATCTAAATTAATAAAGGTGTGAGTGTCTTTTCGTCAGAAAACTACCCTTCACGAGTTATAGGCCAAAACCAGCAAAAAGTCCGAAAATTTCGAGGTTTTTTGGCTCTTAAAAATTAAGCTAAAGGATTTCGAAGCTGCAAACTTGGTTTAATACTACTCTAATATGTCCTAACAACATACCAAAAATTCAGCTTCCTGCAATTTTTTTTGGACCTAAGGCCATATTTTTGTCTACGACTCGCCTAATAGTGGGCCGTGCCCCAGCGGCTACCCAGTCAGCTATGCGCGCTCAACCTACTATGGCTGACGTCACACGAGAGCGCCGCGGCCTTCTCTCTAGGTGGTGGTGGTGTGAAGCGGTAGCAGCGAGGTGGGGTACCGCGCGCCAGCTCGCATGGCCAGTGAAATTAGCAGAGGGACACGCCACGCCGCAGCCAGTAATGGAATTACCTGCGCTCTGCAGGCGCTGCCGAGTTGATGGCCCCAGAGCTCGGCAGAGCTTCGAGATGCCAAAGGCCGTAGCGCAGTGCATGCGCAAGCTCCTACTAGATCACCCGAGTTAAGAACTTTCGGACCCGGCTAGCACTTGGAGGTGTCACCGTCCGAGTCTGCCGAACGCTGTTGTCATGAGAGGTGCACTCGGCTCTTGTGAGGTAAACTGAGGAGCTACGGGGTTGACCAGTATCGGCTGCGGTTACGCAAAACGTCACAACCAAAAAGCTTAACTTTCATAGGTCCGCCGTGCTCGAGGCAAATTGATCTGGCGGCCGCTATGTTATTTGGGGTATCGGCTGCCAGATGGTACGTCACACCAGTGAGCTCAAAAATAAAGTGGAGAGACTACTAGACGAAACAGAACCGTAACGCATTACGTCACGGCAGCCACCTTCAATAGCGGTAAGATGTCAAGCTGTTCTGCTACACCAAGTAAACACGAATACCATTTATGACTACTGTCCGACGCTTACTTAGAGTATTGAAGAATTCACTGTTAACATTGTTTCATATTTGCTAACCTTTCCTTTCAAAATAAGTTTTATAGTTACTGTGTTTATGTTCGTAATTTTCACATCGCCATCAAATGTCACAACTTACGAAAATGTTACTTTTGTGCAAGAAATTTTTAGCTACAACTCATTCAGAATTGTATTTCGTGACTAACGAGCCTACAAGGCGAAAAAAAGACATTTTTTTATACGGACCGTCCCAGAAGGAGAGCTAACTTTCCCATCTCATTTGATGCCAAATGGTTGTTGACAATGTCTTCTGTCCCGTCTGTGGATGAAGCTGCCTGACACACTGAAGCTTCATCCACAGACGGGACAGAACACATTGTCCATAATATTTTTTTTTTTAAAGCCTTTTTTCAGAGATTTTCTGAAACATTTTAATATATATAACCATGTAACATTTTTTAACTCACTCACAGTTTTACTTAAAATGTTATTACATGTATCCAGAACCGAGATTTATTTATTTATATATCCTTTTATAGTTTGACAGCTAAGTATCTCATTTGTAACTGCGATTTTATATCTTGACTACTATTTTACACCTTGACTGTAACTTCATATTTTTTTAATTTGTTTTTAATATTTTTGCACTATACTTTTTAAATAGTACCTTACATTCAGTTGTAACATTTCTTTAACAGATCTGAAGATGGGCAGCTGTCCCGAAACCGGTAATGTTCTAGAAAATAAAAGCGATTTGGAGACTGATATTCAATAATTTGATCATATACTGTATTCCCATTGGGGCACACTGCTTTATTCAACAAGTGTCCGAATTTGATATCAAGCTCTTATGTAGGTGTCCGCTTTTGATGTGAACAGTCAACTTTAACGTGTGATTTATCAAATTTACATCAATTTTTGGGGAAAAAACAGACTTCTTCAATGAAAAGAGCGGATAACTTCCTTTGGGATCGACTGCTAACTAAATTTCAACCCTTAGGTTAGATGTCCAGGTTTGATATTACCTATTCACTTGTCGTTTTATCACTCCGATTTGTGTATTTACGTGCTGAAAACACTTTACACACATTTCAGCAGCAAAAATTGTACACAAAATATACACTAAATACCACACATACTGAATACTGGAGCTTCACGTTCAACAATAACATCGATAGGCGGACTCGCCCAGTCGCCCAGCGGACGTCGTCCAGAGTACACCTCTCCAGTAGCGTAGCAGTAATTTATCAGTTGTAAGTGTAACCGGCTTCTCTCTAGAAGCTACATATTTTTACTTTTCAGTGCGTTTTCCCTTGAGTGCATTAAATTTACTGTGTGCTCGCGTTTTTGTTTGATTCATATTCGCGTTAAATATCTGTTTAGTGTATTATTCCGCCGTGTGAATCGCGTCGCGACAGTCGTCTGTCTTTGTTTTGAAACAGTTACCGTTTGTTTACTCCAGTCAGTCGCCCAGCGGACGTCGTCCAGAGTACACCTCTCCAGTAGCGTAGCAGTAATTTATCAGTTGTAAGTGTAACCGGCTTCTCTCTAGAAGCTACATATTTTTACTTTTCAGTGCGTTTTCCCTTGAGTGCATTAAATTTACTGTGTGCTCGCGTTTTTGTTTGATTCATATTCGCGTTAAATATCTGGTTAGTGTATTATTCCGCCGTGTGAATCGCGTCGCGACAGTCGTCTGTCTTTGTTTTCTGATTAGAAGCGACATATAAAATTTTGAGTTTCGTCTACACTTTCTCGTCTCAATTTGTAAAGTTATACTGAGCTGTCGTGCGTATTGGATTCACATCCGCGTTCTAACGAACAGTTTAGTTTTCCTTTGAACGCATCGCGACTGTAGTTTTTGTTTTTGTTGGCACTGTAATCATGAATAGGGACTGTGACTGCTGTGTGCGGATGCAGTCTGAGCTGGTGACACTTCGCTCCCAGCTTCAAGCTGTGTTAACCTCGGTTGCACAGTTGGAAGCTGCGATCGATGGGCGTCGTTGTTGTTGGCCGGCGGTGGGGACCGAACGGACTCCCGTCGTCTCCACCGATCGGCCTGCGGCAGCGACATGCCCTGAAACTGCTAGCAGTGAGGCAGACATCCCACCCGTGGTTGCGTGGGAGGTTGCTCCAGTGCGTGGCAGGAGGCGCAAGACATTCCGGGGGACCGATCGTGAGGCCTCCCCGGTTCGTCTTGCGAACAGGTTTGAGGCGCTGTCTGCTCAGGACGACGTTCCTGAGTCGGATGGTGTCTCTCACCCTGTCACTACCCAGCCTGCAAGATCCGGGCTTTCACAGAGGATGGGTTTACTTGTAGTTGGGAGCTCCAACGTTAGGCGGGTGATGGAGCCCCTTAGAGAGATGGCTGCCAAGGAGGGGAAGAAGGCCAACGTGCACTCCGTGTGCATACCGGGTGGAGTCATTCCAGATGTGGAACGGGTCCTCCCGGATGCCATGAAGGGTACGGGGTGCAGCCAACTGCAGGTGGTGGCTCACGTCGGTACCAATGATGTGTGTCGTTTCGGATCTGAAGAGATCCTCTCAGGTTTCGAGCGGCTAACTGAAGTGGTAAAGACTGTCAGTCTTGCTTGCAAGATGAAAGCAGAGCTCACCATCTGTAGCATAGTTGACAGGACCGACTGTGGACCTCTGGTACAGAGCCGAGTGGAGGGTCTGAATCAGAGGCTCAGACGGTTCTGCGACGGTGTAGGCTGCAGATTCCTTGACTTGCGTCATCGGGTGGTGGGTTTCCGGGTTCCGCTGAATAGGTCAGGAGTCCACTACACGCAGGAAGCGGCTACACGGGTAGCGGGGGCTGTGTGGCGTGGACTGGGCGGTTTTTTAGGATAAAGAGCTTCGGGGAAATAGAAAATGGGCAATCTCAAAGGGTTAAGGTGGATCACAGGAGAAATGTAGATCCGGAAACTATCGGTATAACAGTTGTAAATTGTCGTAGCTGTATCGGGAAAGTTCCAGAACTGCAAGAGTTAATAGAAAGCACCGAAACACACATCATTATAGGCAGCGAAAGTTGGCTCAAGCCGGAAATAAGTTCAGAAGAAGTATTTTCAAAAGATCTAACGGTATTCAGAAAGGATAGATTAAACAAAATAGGTGGGGGCGTGTTTGTCGCCGTCAAAAATAGTATTTCATGTAGCGAAGTTGAAGTTGATAGTTCGTGCGAGCTATTATGGGTAGAGGTTGTACCCGAAAATCGTAAGAAGTTAATAATCGGTTCCTTTTACTGGCCTCCCGACTCTGACGATACAATAGCAGAAAGGTTCAAGGAAAACCTGAGTCTAATTACAAAAACGTACCCGACTCACACGATAATAGTAGGTGGTGATTTTAATTTACCCTCGATCTGTTGGCGAAATTAATTTTCAAATCAGGAGGTAGGCATAAAACATCGTCCGAAATTGTACTCAACGCATTCTCTGAGAATTACTTCGAACAATTAGTTCATGAGCCAACTAGAATTGTAAATGGATGTGAAAACACACTTGATCTCTTAGCAACAAATAATCCTGAGCTCATAATGAGCATCAAAACGGATACAGGTATTAGTGAACACAGAGCTGTAGTAGCGAAATTGAATATCGAAAGTCCCAAAGTTACCAAAAATAAACGCAAAGTATATTTGTTCAGGAAAGCAGATAGAAACAAAATACATTGCTTCTTGAAAGACAGCTTCCACTCGTTTCTAACACTAAACGTAGGTGTAGACCAGATGTGGCTCAAATTCAAAGAAGTTGTATCGACAGCAATTGAAAGTTTTATACCTAATAAATTAATAAAAGAAGGAGGCGATCCCCCTTGGTACACAAAACAGGTTAGGACACTGTTGCAAAAGCAAAGGAAAAGGCATACTAAATTTAAACGAACACGAAATCCCCAGGATTTGCGATTGTACTCAGAAGCTCGAAATTTAGCGAGGATTTCAATGCGAGATGCCTACAACATTTATCACAACGAAACTCTTTCTCGTAATTTGACTGAAAACCCAAAGAGATTTTGGTCATATGTTAAATATACTCGGGGCAAGTCACAAACAATACCTTCACTTCGTGATAGTAATGGCGATCCTGCCGATGACAGCGTTACTAAAGCAGAGTTACTAAACTTAGCTTTTAGAAACTCATTCACTAAAGAAGACGAAACCAATATTCCAGATTTCGAATTACGAACAGATGCCGTAATGAGTAACATAGAAGTAGATTTCATCGGAGTAGTGCAGCAACTAAAATCACTTAACAAGAACAAGTCTTCTGGTCCGGATTGTATACCCATTAGATTTCTATCTGATTATGCTGAAGCGATAGCTCCTTACTTATCAGTCATATACAACCGCTCTCTCATAGAAGGATCTGTACCAAAAGATTGGAAAGTTGCACAGGTCACACCTATATTCAAGAAAGGCAGCAGGAGTAACCCACTAAACTACAGGCCTATTTCATTGACGTCAATTTGCAGCAGGGTTTTGGAACATATCCTGTATTCAAATATTATGAATTATCTCGAACAGAACGATCTATTGACCCAAGGTCAACACGGATTTAGAAAATATCGTTCATGCGAAACACAACTAGCTCTATATTCACACGAAGTGATGGGTGCTATCGACAAAGGTTCGCAAATCGATTCCGTATTTCTTGATTTCCAGAAAGCTTTTGACACCGTACCTCACAAACGGCTTTTAATCAAATTGCGTGGTTATGGTATATCGCCCCAAATTTGCAATTGGATAGGGGATTTCTTGTCAGAGAGGACACAGTTCGTAGTAATCGATGGTAAGGCATCGACTAAAACTGAGGTGATATCGGGCGTTCCACAAGGTAGTGTTATTGGTCCTCTGCTATTCCTTATTTACATAAACGATTTAGGGGAAAATCTAAGTAGCTCTCTTAGGTTGTTTGCAGATGACGCCGTCATTTACCGTCTAGTAAAATCATCTGAAGATCAAAACCAACTGCAGAACGATCTGAATAAGATATCAGTATGGTGTAAAAATTGGCAATTGACTCTAAATAATGAGAAGTGTGAAGTCGTCCACATGAGTACGAAAAGAAATCCGTTAAACTTTGTTTACAACATAAATCAATCAAATGTGAAGGCCGTAAACTCCACAAAATACCTAGGAATCACTATTACTTCAGACTTAAACTGGAAAGAACACGTAGATAATATCGTGGGAAAGGCGAACCAGAGACTGCGTTTTATTGGCAGAATCCTTAAAAGATGCAACAGAACTACTAAAGAAACTGCATACACTGCGCTTGTCCGTCCATTTTTGGAGTATTGCAGTCCAGTGTGGGATCCTTATCAGGTGGGTTTGACGGAGGACATCGAAAGAGTCCAAAGAAGGGCAGCTCGTTTCGTATTGTCACGATACAGGGGAGACAGCGTTACGGAAATGATACAGGATCTGGGATGGGAATCATTACAACAACGGCGCTTATCGCTTAGGCGTGGGTTACTTGCGAAACTCCAATCGCCAACATTCTCCTCCGAATGCGAAAATATATTGTTGACTCCCACTTACATAGGTAGAAATGATCATCAGAATAAAATAAGAGAAATCAGAGCTCGAACAGAGACATTCAGGTGTTCTTTCTTCCCGCGCGCTATTCGAGAATGGAATGGGAGATAAATAGTATAATTGTGGTTCGATGAACCCTCTGCCAGGCACTTAAATGTGATTTGCAGAGTATCCCATGTAGATGTAGATGTAGATGTAGACTCCTGAAGTGTACTGTCGACGGTGAGTACGGCGGTCGAGTTTGTACAGTTTGCCTCCAGGAGCGCTGTAGCTCGTGTGTCAGCTTGTGTGAAACTTAAGCTCGTTGGACACAACGTCCGGGAGTGCGGGTCGCTGACCACACCCCCTCTACACTCACATGAACTTCAGTAGGCAGACGCTAGATGCGCCACTCTCGATCCAGTGTCCAGCGGGATCGTGATGATAGCACAGAGTTTGAAACCTGGCCTACTCAAAAATAATATGTGTCCTTTCTCAAATGTTTGTTAACCTTAAGGTCATCAGTCCCTAAACTTACAAACTGCTTATTAACTACCTTATACTAAGGACGACACAAACATCCATGCCCGAGGGGGATTCGAACCCCCGACCGTAGCGGCGGTGCAGATTGTGACTGGCGCGCCGCAGACCGCTCGGCCATTGCGGACGGCTGCCCTTTCTCAGGAACGGCACTATTTGCTACAATTATTGCATTTACACACGCCTATCTACATATACATCAGCATCTACATGGGATACTCTGCAAATCACATTTAAGTGCCTGGCAGAAGGTTCATCGAACCACAGTTATACTATTTTATCTCCCATTCCATTCTCGAATAGCGCGCAGGAAGAATGAACACCTGAATCTCTCCGTTCGGGCTCTGATTTCTCGTATTTTATTCTGAAGATCATTTCTACCTATGTAAGTGGGAGTCAACAATATATTTTCGCATTCGGAGGAGAATGTTGGCGATTGTAGTTTCGTAAGTAGCCCACGCCGCAGCGATAAGCGCCGTTGTTGTAATGATTGCCATCCCATATCCTGTATCATTTCTGTACCGCTGTCTCCCCTGTATCGTGACAATACGAAAAGAGCTGCCCTTGTTTGGACTCTTTGGATGTCCTCCGTCAAACCCGCCTGATAAGGATACCACACTGGGCAGCAATACTCCATAAAAGGACGGACAAGCGTAGTGTATGCAGATTCTTTAGTAGTTCTGTTGCATCTTTTAAGGCTTCTGCCAATAAAACGCAAACAATGTGCCCTATTCTAATCTGGCCTGTTCATAACGAATTAATCTTCAAAGCACTTGTGTTTATGCACAATGGAATGCAACATCAACTTTCTGCTGAATTTCTTACCACTGTCAGCTACTGTAACAGTTCTCATATAAGTGTCGCGGAATTCAATTAAGATAATCTATTCCAAAGAAGTTTTAATTACTCTTAAGTTACGTAAATCTTGAGTTGGCCTACTTCAAATTGCCTAACAAATCTCATATAATGTTGTTGATAACAATTAGTTACCACAATCGAAATAATACTTCACTGTATTTGCGTAAGAAAAATATATAATTCCTGATACCACTTGACTTACTACAGAAGGATAAGTTCAAACTACTAAATGATTCAATATGTACTTTTAACAAGATGTTTCATTCAAGAAACAACAACAACTTCTATTACAATTTTTAATTTACAATATTAATTTTGCAAATACTAGGACCGGAATAAATGGTCTGTTTTTTCTTTACCTCATAAATCTTTAAGTTGTTCTCAGAGAAACTGTTACAAATGAAAATCTCTTTGTCTGCCACATCTGTGGACAGATTCCCAAAAAGCACATACGTCGTTACACTACGACGATCAGATCGGAAGTGTTGTGCAGGAACGTGAATCTCATACAGGAATATCGTGTTAACTCGCCGTTGGTTTACTACCAGACCGCTTGCAGTGCAACAAGTTTAGTAGTCTATCATCTTGCTTTCCTACTGGATGATTTACAGTTGTTTTAGTTTTGTAGCAACGTCTTCGTGATTTCGACCTTGTGTGTGTGTGGGTGTGGTTTTGTAAATGACGTTTTCAGAACTTTTGACCTTTTGGCTCTGAAATTATTTAAATTATTTGTAAACCTACTATTTCACTTTTGGTCATGTGAATGGAGATAGTGCCTTAACATATGTGCAAAGATATATATATATATATATATATATATATATATATATATATATATATATATATATAATATGCAATGTCAGATGAGTTAGTTTCAGTCTTTCATGTGTTACAGCACATTTATTTCGTCACAATGATGTCCACACGGCTAGAAGCGGAATATTGAGTTATTGAGTTTTAGAAATAAAAATTCCAAGCCAAAAAGTGTGACTATACAATTACGAAATTTTGCAAACTGTAAACTACGATTAGTTAACGTTAGGTGTTGATTGAGATTTCTTGAATTATTTGATTCGGATATATCACTTTGCAAGGTCTCAGAAACCTTTACTACTGCAGTATGAAGCCGACCCACAAAGAATAAATGAAAAATATTGTCATTTAATTCGCGTATTTAGAAATAAGTGCCGTATATTTTCGCAGTGAAAGTTCACTGCCAGGCCAGTAGTAGCGCTGATGTCGTTCTGTGTTTCCGCATAATAACATGATCTTTGTACTTGTGTCATATACGAGAACTAGCTGAAAACCCGGCATTGCCCAGGCATTTATTTATAAGTGCAGTATCTAAAGACAGTAATAAAAATACAAATGACGTATAAAATTCGTACGATCTCAAATTTATTGAATTGTACAAATGTATAATTTTTGAGGTACATATTTATTTGTACAATTCCTATATGTTTGTAAAATATGTTGCGAATACAATTAGTAGTAAAGAAGTAATAGATTAAAACTTAGTGCGTGATGGGGCGGTTTTCCATGAACGCAACTATTTATGTGCTCATACCTCATAAACTATGTGTCGTACTGTGATACAGTTTCGAAGGGACATTCAGCTGTATGTGTGTATACGGCCTGTAAAATTTCGTATGGCTACAATTCGTAGTGTATAAATTATAAATTGTAACGTCATATAATAACATAATAAAACATGATCGAGGTTTGAAACGATCTTTATAGTTTGTTACAAGTCGCTACGCACTCTCATTCTCATAAAGTGTATGAATAAAGTCTCGTCTCATTATGTGGAAGTTTTCTGCGATTGCTATTGTTTATGACCTCGTATCTCCTGAATCATATGTCATACGTGATGGTTAACCCCGCCACAAGTGTTGCCTCACCGCAGGGCCGTGTTTAGCGGGGCCTGCAAGGGTTGCGGGGCTACCCAGAAAGTGGGGATGGCCGCTTGGTCTAAGGCGCCACGTTGTTGTGGAGGACGCGGTCACCCCGCCGGAGGTTCGTGTCCTCCTACATGGGTGTTTGTGTCGTCTTTAAAATAAGTTAGTGTCACCTAGTTTAAGTGGCGTGTAGGAGTAGGCACCGATGACCTAAGCAGTTTCATTCCGTAAGTACTCACGTACATTTCGCCTGGCGAGCGCCTTACACCATGTGCCATCTGCTAGTTTTCCAGTTTTGAGAATTACTGAAAAAAAAATTCATTACATCTGTGAAAATGTAGGCACCGATGTTGTATATGTTGTATACGCCTCATGGAGCTTTCAACACAGTTTCGACTTTCGATGACCAAGTATAAGTGGCACACACACACACACACACACACACACACACACTCACACACACACACAGACGTTTTCTTGTAGGAGTGAAGGGAATAATTTGCCTGCCTTTGCGGTAAGGGAAAGCATGCGATAGGAGATGTTAGCATAATACACACTCGGTGTTTCCGACAGAAACTTCAGCACTTAGATTATCCAGCAATAATAATACTGCAACTTCTAATCAGTGAGTGTGAAATGATGCTGGGCCCTTGAAACGGACTTTTCGTTTGTACTTCGTAATACAGACTTTCTGCAGCTTGAATATCATTCGGGAACGATTGATAGATCACAACTGTACTTTTTACCTTTCTACAGTGTGACAGTTTTCTCATTACAACAGCCAGGTATTTTAAGACGATAGGTTATATCGTAAAAACACCATCAACCAGCAACCAAAACACAAAAAGTGATAACGTCGTCCAAGCGTCAACGAAAAATTAAAACAAAAATCTTATATTGACTTTTGCACTATTATTCAAATTTTAGTGTCAGGTTCTTGCACAGAGAGAAGAAGAGTTCGATTTTTATAAAGCTGTCACTTTAGATAAAATATTTCAAAGTTCGCTTGTCAACAGAAATTATCTGTAAAAATTAAAATTCTGTAGCTATGTGTATTGTCGTCAACATAGATATTATAAGTTGCTGTCATTCGTAATCGATCTATATAAAGAATCGATTTTCTGAAACACTGTACATTCTCAAGTGTTTTCTTTCCTTGTCGGAAGGTTAATTTTCACAAATATAAATATCTTCTCTCAAAATTGTAAATAAAAAAAAAATTAAAAAAAAACTCGACGATTTATAATATTTCAAATAATATCACTGTGAACGTATCTTGCAAATTTTTAAAAGTTTGAAGGAATACTCTTCAACACACTATTATTAAAGTTCAAGACGTTATAACATTTTATTGCTCTCACAATATATAGGTAATCACTCGGCAAGAGCTAAACAAGCACTAATTTTTTATTCATTTCAATTTTATAAATCATCTCGGTTAATAATGTAAGTAGAAATAAACATTTTCGGCGGCAACCGTAGAGACGAGCATCTTCCTGTCTCGTGGCCGTCGACCCGCGACTTGAGGTAGCCTGATGTTTACTCCTTGAGCTCGGCGATGAATATGTTGCTCTCGTTGGTTGAATCGCAACGTAAGAAACACACAAAACTTCCTTAAGGATCACCTAACGTAAAGTATTAACATTTAAAATTATTAATGAACATAAACATAAGTATAATAAGCTGCGAAACTGAGCTAACGTAAGGTAGTAGCGGAGACAATAATCCGAAGGTGGGAATTTGTATCTGACGGGAGGCGTGCCTAGGTAGTCCTTGCAGGTGCGGTGATCACTGTGTCCCCAGTGGTGTAGTGGTCAGCGCAACTGCCTAGAAAGCAGGAGACCCGGGTTCGAATCCCGGCTGGGTACACATTTTCAGCTTTGTCCAATCGCAGTTGATGTCATATGTTCTGTGAATATTAAATAATCCGTCCCACTACAGTTGATGCTTAAAAAGCACTTTGCTTTAATGTGGATAAAACTTACGATGCATTATACTCTATTTTTATATGTTACAAGTATCACAGTAACATGACGAGTTCTCTAATGATAAAATTAAAGTATTACATGTTCGTATCTTCAATTGTGTTTTGTTACAACATTTACCAAAAATTAACACTGTAAGCAAAATTCTGCAAAGGTCTGACGTTATTTTTCAGAGGCGGTGAAAATGATAGATCTGGTCAAAAATGATTTACGTATAAGTTACACCGCACAGACAGTACACTTGAATAAACACCAGTTGATTCAAAATTACTTGCTGAAGATTTATAATGTGGATCTGAATTCAAATAAACTGCACCTTCATGTCCTCGAAAACGACGTGTTGATCACAAAACCTTAATTTGAGTCCATATTAGACCCGAAAGTTAACTTTTATTTTTATTTATCTGACACGGCGATCTTAATGCAGCTTAATGCAGCAGTTTTTTCGCAGCTCATCGTTTATGACGTCGTATCTCGTGTACTGAGAGTTGTACGTGATCCTTACACTTACGGAGACCGCCCTCGTGGATTGAAGCTTACGTATGCAAATTTCATAAAGATTGCTTGGACCGAGCGGTGTGTTCCCAGCTTTAGGTCAGGATGAGGCGTGGAACCTGGTGGAGCGCCAAGGGACGCTAGTGAAACAGAATTATAGTTGACACATTTTATTCCGTATCATACATAAGTTTGATGAAGGCGCTAGCTCGACAGGAGCTAGAGCAGCAGGTGACGTCGCCTTCGAGCTGCGAACTTGGTGTTTCGTATCATGGTAGTGCCCGCGCCGCGCCGCGATGCCGGGAAGCGATGCAAAGACTTATTGTGAAGTGCTCTATCCCTTCACCAGGCTATGGAGCGGCCAGTGGATCCACGCAGGGACACCTCTGAAGTCGGATGTCGTGCTGGTTCCCGACTCGGGACACCGGCTGGCCGGATTAGCACCAGAGTGCTAACTCGACGACAGGAACGTTGGCCTTTAGTAACCAACCACTGAAGACTGCGCTGGCCTCAGGCAGCTACCATAGAGGTGTGAAGTCATCAGCACAGCGCATCACCATCTTCCCAGATGATGTTTAGTGTGAAGTATGCCTCTAGCAGCTAACCGTGTACTGCTATCTGTGACAAAGACTGAGCACAACGATTTGGCCAGTGAATTGACGACTACCTCCTGGGCATCGTCGATTCAGAAGACCAAGTGACTGCTACTTCTAAATGTGGAAATATTTATACATAAAATTGGCTGAAGCTATGACGTATGAAATGGTTTGAATGTGTTCCCTTTGAAAATGCAGTGTTCGCCCGATGTGTCTTTACCGCTGACGCATCCGCGGTCTTATTCACTCTAGTGACAGAGTTACGTGTAGCTATGAAATGTTTACTAGCTGCGTCTCTGTCTGACAGCCATTTTACTCACACCAGTTCGCTGACGGTAGGCTTTCCAACTTGTCGACGCAGCGGTTGCCGTCATCGCGCAAGGCGGGTGAGCATTTCTGCTACCGGCATATATATATATATATATATATATATATATATATATAGATGCGATATCAAATCATATCTCCGACATTGTCGTGTCCGAAAAAAGGTCCTGATGAAGACTCTAAAGAATCATTCAATGTGATAAAAGTGCTACCTTTCCGCAAATTGCTGCAGATATCGATGCTGGATCATCAACAGGTGTTGCCGTGCGAACTATTCAATGAAGTATCATCGAAATGGGATTTCGGAGCAGAAAGCCAACTCTTGTATCCTTGCTGACTGCAGACGCAGAGCTTTACGTCTCGCCTGAACTCGTAAACACCAACATTGGACTGTTGACGACTGGAAACATATTGCTTGGTCTGACGACTCTTGTTTTTAATTGTATGAAGCGGATCAACGTCTACAGGTATGGATACATCCTAAAGGCACCATGGACCAGCATCTCAGAAGGGGTCTGTTGAACTGGTGGAGGCTCTCTTATGGGGCGCGTCCTATGTGTTCACTGGTTCACTGAACCCCCAGAAAAAAGCTCGTCGTGAAAAAAAGTAAATAAATAAATAAGATAAAAACTGTTTTAAGTATCTTCGTTTCATCCTTCTATCAGATCATTTTATGTGCACATTCAAAGTATTTTTATCGCACGAGATATGTTTTACGTCACAGAGACAGCACATACACAAGTAGTAGCGCGGCCGCTTAATATAGGCGACAGTGGCCGCAGCGTTGCAATGCGCATGTGCGGCTGAGGTTCAGATTCTCTTCTGAACCCCCTGCAGGCAGCATATGGGTGTTCCCGCCTCAGGGGGGGGGGGCGATTGGAAACGACGCTTTTAACAGTGGTGTTGGATCTGGTAGAGACGCCAGCTCCTGCTTACTCGAACTCTGGCGGTTACACACAAATGGTCCCGAAGCAAAGACAATGGGGCTACTGTAGGCAACATCCACCCTTCGTTTTTGGTGCATTGAAAATTCATCAAAAAGACGTCATATTTGGTAGAATTATAACATGAAATTAAAGATGCATCAATTGTAGAAGTCTTGAGAAGTTCCGATCATAAATAGTAATGAAGTCACGGTTCTCCACCTAGCAAGAATAGCCGTGTGGTTAGCGGCATCGCGCTGCGCCGTTGAAGGTTGTGGGTTTGAGAACGACTGTATGCAATTTTTTTTAAACCCAATCTTCTTTTTAACAGGTAAGGGAACAACAATGACTTTTCTATTGTTACTTGCCACATATCTTTGGACGTTTTGCTAAATGTGTCGCAATTTTAAGGGTAACATAGATGTGGGGGAGGGGGAGCAGCCTTTGCGCATCCGTAATTTTAGGAGGGCCGGCCGCGATGACCGATCGGACTTAGGCGCTCCAGTCACGATCTGCACGGCAACTACGGTCGGGGGTTCGAATTCCCTCTCGGGCATGGATATTTGTGCCGTCCTTAGTTGTAGCTAGTTCATAAGTAGTTTGTAAGTTTAGGGACTGATAACCCCGCAGTTAGGTTCAATAAGCTATGCAAACATTTGAACATTTGAATTTTAGGAGGGGGTGCTGCTTACAGTGTCACGTAACCCGAAGGTAGTTTATCTCTTCATCGTAACAGATTCATTTTGTTATAGTCACTTAACAGTGTAATCAGTTACTTACTGTGTTTTAGTGGTCATGTGCATATTCATATATTGTTGTTATTTACTATCGAAGAAATCTGAACAACGTTCAGTTTCTTTTAGAAACAAATATTCAAATGTCTGTACAGCTTATGGGACTTAACTACGGGGTCATCAATCCCTAAACTTACAAACTACTTATGAACTAGCTAATACTAAGGACGGCACAAATATCCATGCCAGAGTGGGAATTCGAACCCCCGACAGTAGTGGCCGTGCAGACCGTGACTGGCGCGCACCAGGCCGCTGGGCCACCGCGGCCGGCCTTTTAGAAACAAATTACTCAGTTTTAAGTTAGGAAGAAAAGTGCGAAATAAAGAAGGTTGGTAGGGCGACACCCTTAGCTAGAGTTGAAGCAAGCGGAAAAAATGTTCAAATGTTTGTAAAGCTTATGGGACTTAACTACGGGGTCATCAGTCCCTAAACTTACAAACTACTTATGAACTACTTACGAACTAGGGCGGCACAAATATCCATGCCCGAGGGGGGATTCGAACCCCCGACCGTAGTGGCCGTGAAGACCGTGAGCGAGCGGAAAGAAGCCGAGGTGAGCCATTCTGCAGATCTTTTAACGAAAATGAAAATATATCTAAGAAAATATTTCAAGGTGGCGTGCAAACTAGGGGCGCAGAGGTGCGCCAAATTGTCTCTCTCGCATGCCAAGCGGTAGGGGGGAGGGGGGGGGGCACCGGCGCCGCTATTAACATCCGGCTCTGAAAGAACTGAACGCCCAGTCATCTGGAGAACCGGCCGCCACTGCCTGTGGGATCTTCAGTTGTTGTCATTGTACGGTGCCTGCCAACTTGGAGAGAGCACTCACCCGTTCCCAACTGCTCCCCATATATGTACCTCGTGTAATTGCATGCAAATGGTCATTGCTGGATAGAAACTTCGCCGCAATATCAGTTAAGGGAATATCACAGTCTGACATATACAGTCCCGACACTCACTGCAGTAAAAGTTGTTACCAATTGACAGTTGCTGCGACACTAGCGCTCCTAGCGATGGGCAATCTGCCGAAGTCGTGATGTCTGTTTATAATTATTTTTGTACGTAATTAACGAAATACTTACTATAATTTTTGCGTTACAAGCATTATTAAAATATCGAGAGACAAACATAATACGGAAATTAACATAAAAACAGCCTCATTCAAATGATTCAAAGGTATAAAGAACAACACCATCATGAACAAATACTTAGGAATATGTGTATATTTGCAGCTTATTTCGCTGAAAGTAACTTGCATATGAACATAATGGTATAACAAATTTCTATTATGGTCTGTTCTTACTATGACAGCCAGTTTTTGGCGTGTATCAATTCGGTACGGAGTCTAATGATTCTCACATTTTTACACGTCACGTGTCTTTCTTCTACGTGCATATTCTTTAAGTGTAATTACTTTAGCTTAAAAAACACCATTGTTTTGATGATTTTTGCCGTTTCAGGTGTAGCAACAATTGTGGAATTTGGTTCTTCTTTGTTGGAAAACAGTTTGGATGTTTTTATCGTTCTATTGCCATGTCTGTGACGTTTTTCCTTCAGCTTCAGCTGTGATGGTTGATTTAGTATGTTAAATGTCCTATTTGTTGCATTCTATATACGATTCATATGTTCCACCCCCACTGATTTTACTGGAATTTTAATGAAGAATACTTAACGTTCCTGCGTAGAAATTGACGTCTCTCTGCCAAAGGGCATGTCTCATGGTGTTTCCTAGGCATTTTTATTTTCAATAGAAAATGAAATTACTCATTTAAAACGTGTATGTTACAAAATGATTGTAAATTAACTGTTCTGTAATGTAACGTTTCATACCCTATAAGGGATCTTATGAAACTTAAGAAAGAGAAATGAGGAGCTATTTTTAAATTATTACATATTTATAAGGTACTATATAAGTTCCCTAATGTAAAAAGTATGCTGAAGTCAATCTAAACGATACTATTCGCACTCATTAACTACCGTATTCAGATACGTAGCTTGCAGGCCGCTTGGAGCGCTGCTATCACAGCGTATAACAAAAACTTGTGGGAGTGTCGTGACTGTATATGTTGCACTGTGGGAATGTTCGATAGACTTGGCGGTGGGGAGCGAGGGTGCCCGCGGGGAGCCCGCGTACTGCTCTCGGCCACAGCCGCCCTGCGGAGAACTCGACGGGAGACCGGCCAGCATTCACACAACTGCCGCAGTGTGTCAGCTGTCGCTGGCGAGGTGGAGTGCTTACGCAAACACACGTCGCAGCCCTACCGTCAGTGAAACAGGTGAACGGCCTGACACAGATCATGAGCCTGAGATCTATTTGCAGGCGGTGATAGGCCGAACAGCGCCTTCTCCATGTACCACTCCGCGTAAGACGTGGAGGGAGCGGTGATTGATGTGCAGACAGTTTTGGAGGGAATTTTTCATACATTCTGCGCCAGCTAGAGCTGGATAGCTGCTGGCGAAGGTATTCGTCTTACGAATCTCTCCTTGGGCAGTCGCTTAGGTGACTACTCTGGAAATGCAGTGTTCCGTTTAGTTTGTGCGTTTAGATCCAAAAAATTCAAATGTTTGTATAGCTTATGGAACTTAACTACAGGGTCTTCAATCACCTAAACTTACAAATTACTTATGAACTAACTATTACTAAGGACGGCACAAATATCCATGCCCGAGGGGGGATTCGAACCCCCGACCGTAGTGGCCGCGCAGACCGTGATTGGAGCGCCTCAGTCCCCTCGGTCATCGAGGCAGGCGTTTATATCCTGATAGTAAATTGAGGTAGTGTCCGGAAACTCTCTGTTCACTTCTGATTTATTTCGAGACGTGCAGGCCAAGCTAAATACTTCTTAACCATTTCGTGGCTAGTTGGTTTGAGAGCAGTTTCCGCTGAGTTTGTGCTCAACCTGTATAGTAACTTCTTGAGTCTTGTTGACTTGAATGGAAACGTAATTTCGCTTTCGTGTATTTGAATATTGTGTGGAGGAATATTTGTTCAAATGTTTGTAGAGCTTATGGGACGTACTAAGGGGTTATCAGTCCCTAAACTTACAAACTACTTATGAACTAGCTAACACTAAGGACGGCACAAATATCCATGCCCGAGGGGGAATTCGGACCCCCGACCGTAATGGCCGTGCAGACCGTGACTGGAGCGCCTCAGTCCCCTCGGCCACCGCAGCCGGCAGGAATATTTGGAGAATCGTCTCTACCGACAGTCGAATCTCCAACTCACTTGTTGACAATCGCAGTAACAAGCAGTACGCAGCTTCCTTGTTGAAATGTTCAAATGTTTGTATAGTCTATGGGACTTAACTACGGGGTTATCAGTCCCTAAACTTACAAACTACTTATGAACTACTCACGAACTAGGACGGCACAAATATCCATGCCCGAGGGGGGATTCGAACCCCCGACCGTAGTGGCCGTGGAGACCGTGACTGGAGCGCCTCAGTCCCCTCGCCCACCGCCGCCGGCTTCCTTGTTGATCAACCACCTATTCACTGACCCGTATGCCTCTCTCTCTCTCTCTAGAAGAGCACAGACACAGGCTGATCTCTTGGCAAGTAATATCACGAACTCGTATGAATTGGATAAACGCCGATAGCGCTGCACGCGATACTCCGCAATTTATTTCCCGTCCTCTCCAGTCATCGACGACAGTCCACTGAAACGGCCGGCTGCGACACTCAGCACGGCGTATGGTAACGTACAAATTGCACCGGCATTGTAACCATTTTGTCGTCTGTTTTCCCCTTCATAAAGATAGGCCGATTTAACGCAACTATTCACTGTCAAGCAGTGATTATCACTACCCAGTTTATACACCCTCCAGTTCAGAGTGAGAGCAGTTATTATGAACCCCATCGTTACCAAAGCGTAGCTAACTGCATCGCAGAAGTATAATTTTTCTTTTGTGTCATCAGTATATGCTTCCCATTGTACTTCATTATCCTTCGGCTAAGGGCTGGTCTGACAGCACGTAGAACGATAGGATTATTATAAATTTTGAATCTCTTTCTGTAGTGTGCCACTTGTTTAATAAATGAATGTGGCTTGAGTCTCTATTTATCTTTCATTATTCCCCATCACAGATAAGATTTGCTGTGGTTTCTTTTTTTTATTATTTGTTTATTTGCATCTTAATTTTTGAACAAGAAGCTGTCGGCCATCTGTCACCTTTAGACGCTCACAATTTTTTTTATAGGGAAGACACCTCCTGTGACATGAACCTACGACTCAGGGATCAAAATTTTACTGGCGTGTTTGCTCTCATTATTAAATAGGTCTCCGAAGCATTTCCTTAGGAGCGAGGTGTATTTCATTATATGCGGCCCCAGATACATCTAGACACGGTCATGACAGGCGACAAGTGCGTACACATCCCAGCTGATCACCTGCATCTACATCAACTCAACTCCCTTCATGATAACATCCGGTTCACTATGGAAGTAGAGCAAAATGGATGTTTGCCTTTTTTGGATGTTTTAGTTAAAAGGAAGGATGATGGCTCTTTGGGACACTCGGTTTATCGGAAGCCAACGCATACTGATTTATATTTACAGGCTTCAAGTTGTCACCAACCGTCACAAACCAGCACTGTCCTTAAAACAGTTGTTCACAGAGCCCATACAATCTCAGATGCTGATAGTCTGCCACAAGAGCAGGCTCACCTCCAGCAAGTGTTTCGAGACAACGGATATTCTAATCAGCAAATAAGTAAGTCACTCTCGCTTAGAAAGAAGAACAAGAAAGTGGAGAACGAGGAGGGTACACCGGCAAAATCCCTCGATTTTCTACCGTTTGAGGGCAATATTTCTTTTAAAATAGCAAGAATTCTCCAAGATTTTCAAGTGAAAGTAATTTTCCGCCCACCATCCAAAATTTCAGACGTGCTGGGTTCGGTCAAGGATGACTTGTTGTTACGTAAGGCTGGTGTCTACATAGTTCCCTGCCAATGTGATATGGCTTATATAGGCCAGACTACGCGCACTGTTGAAGAACTTTGAACACAAACGCAACATACGCCTTTTACAGCCAAGCAAGTCTGATATTGCTGAGCATCGCATTTCCACCGGACACTCTATGGAGTATGATAAAACGGTAATTTTTACAACAGCAACATCTTTTTGGGGACTCCATTATCAAAGAATCTGTGGAAATACGTGTCGCGGAAAATTTGATGAATCGGGATAGTGGCTACCAACTTGACAAAGCGTGGAATCCCGTCATTACTAAAATTTTCTCAGATCGAAGACGACGGAGAGCGCCGACGTCGGCTGTGAGCGGCAGTGGCAATGCAGAGGACAGCTGAACTCCGCGGCTCCACCAGTGAGGGCGCTGCCGTCCGGCAGTGTGGCCTGTCTGTTTATGTTTTGACGCATGCGCTGTAACCGCCAAGTTTTCTATATATAGTGGAACGCTGGACGCACGCTTCAGTCTTCATTGACTCACCTGAGGATGGCTAGCAGGTGTCTGGTCGATGTGTGATGCTTTAGACGACGACTGGCTGCATACCAGAAACTTCTATGAACACCTGCATCTATTCATGTCCTTTGTTCATTGCGTCAGACTTGGTGAATTCCAGCAGCACAGTGCGACATGACACATGCCCAGAAATACTACAGAGTGGCTGCAGGAACACTCTTCTGAGTTTGTACACCTCTGCTGGACCCAAAACTCCGCAGACTTGTACAACATTGAGCGTATCTGGGATGCCTTGCAACATTCTGTTCAGAAGTGGTCTCCGCCCCCTGCTACTCTTACGGATGTATGGACAGCTCTGCAGGATGCACGGTGTCAGTTCCCTGCACCAGTATTTCTGACATCAGCTGAGCCATGCCACATCTCCTTCTGGCACTTCTGCATGGTCATGAGGGCCCTATAGTCCACGTCACGTAGGAAGGTCGACCCGTTTCCAGCCATTCTGCGCATCCCCCTCCATTACTGCACTGGCAGCCAATAATATTCCTTCTCTAGGCGCGTGGCTGGCCGCGAGTTACGTAAAATATCTCCCACAGGCTCCTCTGTTGGCGCTCGGCCGTAGCTCCTCCCCTCCACGCTTCCCCTACCGCTCTGCCTCCATGCCTAGAAGCGCCTTCCTATGTGACTCCAACTATAGGCAGCTGTGCCAGTTTCTTTTGTTTTTAGGTACATTACAGGTATTTCTAATCTGATTATAAATATTTTTCATTTTTCGAACATGGGTTCGAGTTGGATATCGGGTACGAAATCAGACTTACATGGGCAAGTGTAAACTATGCCAACCGTAGAGACGACTAAAATATTTCGAAGGCCGGCCATGGCCGCCCACTGCAGGTCTCTGACCCCTGGCACTAATACAGTAGAACTTGACTTATCCGCACTCCAGCTATCAGAGTCTGTGATTATCCGATCACAAAATAATGATTCTGTCTATAATCACTATTGTTCTTCCTACCGCGAAGACGAAATTATGTCGGATAACCACAGAAAAGAGTAAATCTGAAAGATTGCGCTTACATGATGGCGGAAACTTGGAACTTGGTTTAGGCAGTTACGTCAGTGCTTTAGTTGGGCCGGTACGGTATGGCGTACCGCCTATAATTCAAACTCGCTATTAGCATACCATGTAAAATTCTTTCTTAAATCTGTAAAAAATAGCCCAACGATAAATTGTCAAATGGATTTCGGAAAGAAAAATTTGAACCTTCGTTCGAATTGCAAACATAATTGTCGAAGCGTTCAAATTGCGCTTTGGCACAACTCCAGTGGAATCTGACTGGCGGTCAAATGTTCGAATTAGCCAATGGAGAGTTCCGACTATTCCGAATCAGCACAGAGGAAAAGCATCTTGCCGCGGTCGGCAGCTGAACGGTCTAAGGCGCCTCGCTGCGGAGCGCGCGGTTGCACGCCGTCGGAGGTTCGAGTCCTCCCTAGGGCATGCATGTGTGTGTGTTGTCCTTAGTTCAGTTTACCTTAGTTTAAGTAATTTGTAAGCTACGGACTGATGACCACGCAGTTTGGTCCGATAGACTTACAAACATTTGAACATTTTTGAAATGCTTCTTACTGATTCCAAAGCGGTTAAGAACCTTGCTCCGAAGAGATACGGCACTAAATGCGCAAAGTCTTTTGTATGCAATATCATTGCCTATTCGTTGAAGAAAGCGAAATTCCAGAAATTCTTTAAAAAATTGAAGGCTCAATAGATCGCAACATTTTGACTTAATTTCCATTGATTGAATCATGAAACACTGCACAAGTTACGTATGTTTTCATGCTTAGCACGACACCTTTGAGAACGATTCACTGTCAAATTAAAATATTTACCGCAAATGTTATGTTTACTTAGCCATCTTTTTCTCACTGTAGTCAATTTCAGATTACAAAATAGTGTCTTAGCACTAGTAGGAACTAAAATGGAAACAAATTTTAATCTCTTTGGATGTGTACATCTCCATCTGTTGGTAAGGATGCCAGTTTTTGCTTCTTAAGGCGTTAAACGCTCGGTTCCGTCTTTAAAAGTTCAACGCAGTTCCATTGTCAAAATTTTGTGATGGTTTTCGTGTGATATAAGTCTCATTCATTCATTTCGGTGTCCAGATCAAGTTTAGTTTTCCCAATAGTTAGCCACCGCCACGGCTTTGTCATTGGCTTGCAGCAGGTCACTGAAACTGCAGGGCTCCGGCAATAGTCGGCACGTAAGCAGATGTGCCTCGTCCTGAACCTCTCCGCATTCACAAAGAGCATCGTCATCGTTAGTCAGCAGGCCCCACCTGCGCAGATTAGTTTTACATCTGGGTACACCAGCCCTCATCCTGTTTAGTGTTCTCCAAACTGTATAGGGAAACTTGTTTCCAGGTGCCATTTCCTCTTTTGGCGTTATTGACAGTCCGGTTTGTTCATTCTTCCATTTACAGACTCTGTTATCTTCTTGCGAATCGTCAAGGATCTTAGTTCTTGCGATGAAGCTGTTTCTATATTTTAGCCTCCGAGCCAGAGTGACATGCCCATTCAATGGGTGTCGGTAATCATTCTCTTTCTTTGTTCTCTCAGCGTCTGCTGCCACCTGCCTTCTTATCCTGGGTGGGGCAATTCCAGCAAGTCGGTAAATATTACCTGTTGGTGTGGGTCTCTGACAGCTTGTAACAATGCGCATAGTCTCGTTGACACTTACATAAACCTGTTTAGTGTGGGCGGATGCATCCCATACTGGTGCTGCATATTCTGATGCTGAGACACATAGAGCAAGTGCTGATGTTCTCAGTACTGATGGTTGAGCTCCCCATTCATAGTTTGTCAGCCTGCGGATGATGTTATTTCTGGAGCAAACTTTGGCCTTCGTATTTCGGCAATGTTGTTTGAAGGAGAGCGTTCTGTCAAGTGTAACCCCAAGGTATTTACGTGTTGGACAGAGCTCTAGCTTCTTACCCTGCCACGTAACGTCAAGATCAACTCCAGCATCTCTACTGCGTAGATGGAAAGCACATACTTGTGTTTTACAAGGGTTTGGCTTTAGGTGATTGGTATCGTAGTATTGTGGAAGTTCTTCAAGACCACTGGATATTTTTTGGGATACTTCAACAAAACTGGATCCCTGGACAGCCACAGCTGTGTCATCAGCATATACGAACAATCGTATATCTTGAGGGATAGGTTGGTCATTAGTGTACACATTATACAAGATCGGAGAAAGTACACTTCCTTATGGTAAGCCATTCTCCGCCTACAGTCCCCTGTGAAATGATACAATTTGCACAATAACTTTCTGTGGTTTACCGTGCATACGCATCAGTAAGATCTATGAAAGCTGTTGCAGTTATTAATTTTCTTTCAAAGCCATCTTCTATGTGCTGCGTTAAATTGAGTATTTGTCCACAACTAGATCTTCCTGGTCTAAGCCCGGCTTGTTCCTTTATGATCTTTCCAACAATTATTTGAGCCACAAGGTTAAGAATCGTCCACTCCAGCATCGTGTAGAGATGGCATAGAAGTGATACTGGTCTGTAACTATTAGGATCCGATATCTCCTTGCCAGGTTTTAGCAAGTCTGATTTGTCAGGCAATATTTTTGTGAAGCCATGTGTCCGAGCGTGTGCAAATATATACAAAATATTGTTACATAATAATGAGCTTGGTTCACTGGTTAAGTAATAGCAAGCGAAAAACTCCTCCTAATAATTTTTATTTTATTTTATTTTTTTTTTTTTTTTTTTTTTTTTTTTTTTCTTTTTGTCGAGCAAAGTACCGCCTAAATTTGTTTCCCAACTAAAGCACTGGGTCACGTGGGTGTGACAAGTCGAAAGGTATATCAACTGAAGAAGAGAAGGAAAAAGTAAATAAGGGGAAAAATGATCAAGAAAAGAGTACTTTTGTATAGATATTCATTAGAACATTACTTATCATGAGTAAAAAAATCAGTAATCATCATATTTCCATTAACTTGTGAAGGACGAACGTCTGTCGTCTTCCATATATTTTTAGTATATTTCTGTAAAGTTATAATTTATTTAATGTCACTAGATTATCATTTTCTTAAAACTTGAACCCCAGTCTTTTCAAGGCTTGAGGAATAGCATTTTTATTTCATTTGTTAAAATATTAGTTAATATTGCTAGGTTTTTCTTATTTTGTTATGTTAACAATTTATTATTATATTAATTAATGTGGCATAAATGTGGCTTCTCCGCTGCGCTAATGTCCCTGTGTACTTGTCTTGCCAGCTGCGGTGGCTGAGGGGACTGAGGCGCTACAGTCACGGTCCATACAGCCACTATGGTCGGGGGTTCGAATCCCCCCTTGGGCACGGATATTTGTGCCGTCCTAGTTCGTAAGTAGTTCATAAGTAGTTTGTAAGTTTAGGGACTGATGACCCCTTAGTTAAGTCCCATAAGCTTCACAAACATGTGAACATTTTTGAACTTGTCTTACTTTTAAGTGCATGTGCAAGAATCTATGGCTGTCTGAATGTGGGTACTGATAGCTCGCTTTGCATCGTTCTCTCTGGCTCAGTGTCGATAGCTGCTGATAAGACCAAAGAGTTTTCCACACCCTTTGGTTGCGAGCTGGTTAGCGAACCTACTCTAGAGCGAGTCACTCCGACCCCACCACCACTGTTTCTTGGATTTTCCGGCTTCCGGTTGCTTCCTGCATCCGGTGGTCGCTCGGTCTGGTCATTCGGGGCTGGTCTGGTCTTCTGGTGAGGTAAGGTTGGTTCTGCTCTTGTCTCTGGATATGGTAGCGTTTCATTGACTAGCACATTTAACTTAGATTCGTGAACTTAGAATAATTTTTTTGGAATTTTTCTCTGATTGTGTGCGGAAATGTGTTCTCGTTTTTCAATTCAGTGATTTCCAATAGATAAACATGGTGTGTGTGATTCTAGTTGCAGTTTGATAACGGCCTGGTATGTTAAAACGTTTTGTGATCATGTGGCGGTGTATGAACTCCGTGTAAATACTTTCTAGCTTTGTGGGGCCAGATTTCTAAAAAGGTGATATCTTCATTTTTGTACAGTGCATGTAAAAATCTTCTCATCGTGTCCTTACATGAGTGATACGTCTTCCACATGGTTTATAGAACAAAGCCTTCAGCTTCCACTCTTGTTTGTTCCATGCTAATCAGGCAAATAACTATGCGGGTATACTTCTGACTTCCACTAATATTTCGCTATCTTCTCTCCCTACCGATTCTACTTTTTCTGTTTCTTCTCCGACTTATGCATTCTGCCTTTGTCATTAAAAAAATCGATTTGACGTTTCGCGCATTACATCACTTCACATAATTTAATTTTAATGTTGATTAAAAATGTTTGTTTCTACAGAGCGTTTGTATTTCATTTCATCCTTCAAAACTAGTCTCATAGCACACTATTGAAAGATAGCTTATCTATCATAATCAACATACACGCGAGCGGAGCCGCGGGTTTAAGCTGGTATTAAATAAAAGAGGGAAGGTGCTCTAAAACTACAATTTATAGGCACCTTACGGATTATGCTAAACATAAACTTGTTTATTCAGATAGAAAACAAGCAAAATGGGGAACTAATTTAGTTAACACAATAAAAATGCATCTCTTACATGGATTAATACGGACGGTGCCCAGCCTAAATTATACATGATTTAACGTTACGAGGGGGGGGGGGGGAGGATTCACAAACAACACTCATTCGCCCACACACACGCAATGCCACAGCGAAACTCACCAAAATCAGCGTGCTGCGACGAGGCGGAAGCAGGCACCGCTATCGTAGGCGAAATGCAGCAAGTCGAAAGTAGCACAAAACACAATATACGAAAACACAAGTTGACTCTGGTCTGTCGTGCCTGTTTTGAGATGGTGCGCGTGTATAGTCAAGTTAAATTATATCGGAATTTGACCTCGAGCAAACACGCTAACGGCGACACACGGCTACGTTACACGAACGCGCTCCACTGAAGGTGAAGTGGTTGAAAATCGGATCATTATACAAAATCACGGTGTATTCTTAAATTGCAGTCTGTTAGGAATCGATCTAGATACTGGTTTTATATGAGAAGTGGCGCGAATTCAGGCAACTAGCTGCAAACCCCGGAAGTCGGAGCTTGGACCCAAGTGGTTCCGAAAACCGATAAAATTGAATAAATTCAGTTTCCGAAAAATAAAGAAAATTAACTACAGCATGCAACCCATAGAAATGCTTAGAATTATATAAGGAAGCGAATGAAATACAGCTACACGCGATAGGAAGCGCTTACAGGGACGGATGAAGTCCAGCCTCAAAAAACTCGTAAAAGTGAAATAATTACAAAGTCGGAAAAATAAAATTAAGAATTACAGAATGCAACCCATAGAAATGTTTAGAATTACATAAGCAAGCTATTGAAGGAGGTTTTACAAGGCTCAGAAGTGATGTAATGCGCGAAACGTCAAATCGATTTTTTTAAAGAGACGTATTAAAAGAAATTTCTTTTTTACTACTTTACTTATTTAGTATTGTAGCATGCATAGACCAAAAATATGGTATTGGCATCACGTTTCGCTGTATGTAACCTCCTTGCTATAGAGTCGCAAACGTTATCGCTGGCCTTCAGTCCGAATTTTTTTATAATTTGACGACTTTCAACCACCATATCTTCCACCCCATTACAGATATCGGCATGGAACTGCTATGGTGTACAACGGGAGACCGGACAAGAATTACACACAGACCATTCGTTTGCGTTCTGTAGTTTTCGCTGCAGAGCGAAATAATAACACAAACACACGTAGAATTTTATACACACCGATGACTTTCCATCCCAATATACTCCACCCTTTTATCATTATCAACCGTCAAGCAAAAATGCAACCAATAAAACCCTTTTCAACGAGTAAATATAATTTTCAAAGAGTAATTATTGTTCCGCATTTCACGTTATATTCTTCAAATTACTAAATATCTATCACATCGCTATAAAACCGTGCCTAAAACCTTCCTCAGGTATAAATTAGTAACTGTAAAATAGTGAAGTCTCTGCGTCTTGTCGTTCGGACTTGATAAGCGTACACTGAACAGACAATCACATTAATATATATATATATATATATATATATATATATATATATATATATATATATATATATATATATATATATATATATAGCTATCCGATCGCCATAAAACCGTGCCTAAAGTCTTTCCCGGGTAGACATGAGTAACTCTACAAATTTTTAGATCTTTATGTCTTGGGGTTCAGACGTGGCAAACGTACACCCAACAGACATTCACATTTATAGATATAGATTGTTCTTCACAAGTGCTGAGAACAAGCTCAGATGCAATTTTTCCTATGTCTAAATTCCGTTGCACCATAAATGTTTTCTTAGCCACCTTTCTAAGATAACTTTAATTGTTGTGGCTTGCTTATTAATGTCTGTGTGTAATAACGTGTGAGCTGCTATGTATATTGACCACTATGGTATTAACTTCCTGTTATTGAAGTAATTTGAAACGAGTCAGTTCTCGGTTTGGGTCAGGGAACAAGGCTTTATAGCAGGGAGTAACCGGTAGTCCACATGGACCTGATTTGCTAATTTTAGCGATAAAACAAGTTTCTTGTTACGTACAGTGGTCGACTTTTACTTGTTAAGAAACAATGTTCCATCAACATATTCAAAATTCCTTGTAAGGGTTCTTGTATAAAGGCAAATTTTCTCTTTATTTTCTTTTTACAGTGTTAGCTCTTTCAAGCATGAGTCTGCGGCTACAGCACTTCATAGTTTACAACGGCTAGGCGGCGCGCTAGTAGCAGTGTGGCTCAACGCGAATTCGTATGCGTACGCGACTGTACAGCGCGTCGCACCTGGTCGACAAAGGCCTCTACTTATTTTCGCCACAGTTATTGTGAAGCATCAACTCAAGAAGAGTATTACACGGAATTATGAAGTGTATGATGTGGTGAAAACACATTGTGTAGACTTTTTGTACGGATGATTTTACTTCCTAGGTTGCATGTGTATGGAATGTAGACAAGATACCGGATTTTCATTTAAAACTGTTAGGAGAACGACACGTTAATTCGTTCTCAAGATACTGGCTAATATCTGCCGAACAGCAAAACTCCCAGGAATCATGCGGTCAGAACAACAGTCGTACTTCATACTTATTATTCGTTAGAGAATAAATAAATAGAATCACCCAATACATTTATTAGCCTGTAAGACAATTGTGTGGACGATTTAAAACTAGTACAAAGATAAGTGATGCTGTTTTTATGAGGGCTGGCAGTTAAATAGTGACAACTATTTATTCACAACCGGTACAAAAGCCTTACATATTTTCACCTATTACTGCGCTGCAAAGTAGTCATCAGCTTTGTGTAGAACTCTTTGTCAGTGATGTGGAAGGCGTAGCATACCGTTAGTAGAGCCTGAAGGAGGAAGGAAGCTTAGGGTTCAAGGTCCCGTCGACAGCTTGGTCATTAGAGACGGAGCTTGCACTTGGAGGTTTGGGTAAGGACGAAGAATGGAACTGGCCGTGCCCTTTGCAAGGAACCATCCCGGTATTTACCTGGAGTGATTCAGGGAAATCATGGAAAACCTAAAACTGGATGGCTGGAGGTAGATTTAAACCACCGTCCTCCAGAATGCGAGTGCACTGCACTACCACTGCGCCACCTCGCTCAGTAGCAGAGCCTGTTCTGTTGATGGTGCGAATGGAGCGGTCTTCCCATTAAGGGTTCGAATGTTTGTGTTGTCTTTAGTATAAGTAGTTTGTAAATTTAGGGACTGATGTCCCCGCAGTTAATCCCATAAACATAACAAACATCTCAACATCCGGAGCGGTATACTGCCTGTCGAACCACTGAAACAGTTCTGAACCGAATGCCACGAAGTAGTTCCTTCACCTTAGGAATCAAATAAAAGGCACCAGGAATAACGTTCGGGGAGTACGGTGTATGGTACAGTACTTCCCAGTCCCATCGACCGAACAGAGCAGCCACAGCTTGGGCTGTATGCGCCCGCGTCTTCTCGTGCAAAATAATGGGTAGTTTGCGCAGAACTGTTACCGCTTCTTTCGCACAGCTTAAGTTCTTGTGACTTTTATTTGATTCCGAAGATGCAGACCACTTCCTGGCATTTGCTTCAGAACTGTTCCAGAGATTCCACAGGCAGTAGACCGCTCCATTCGCACCATCAACAGAACAGGCTCTGCTAATGGTATACTACGCCTTCCACATCACGCAGTGCGTTCTAAACAACACTAGTATCTACTTTGCAGGGCAGTAACAGGTGCAAACATGTAACGCTATTGTATCAGTTGTGAATAAATAGTTGCCATTGGCCGACCGCGGTGTGGCGAGGGGACTGAGGCGCTCCAGTCACGGACTGCACGGCCACTACGGTCGGGGGTTCTAATCCTTCCTCGGGCATGGATATTTGTGCCGTCCTTAGTCTTAGCTAGTTAATAAGTAGTTTGTAAGCTTAGGGACTGATGACCCCGTAGTTTAGTCCCATAAGTTCTACAAACATTTGAGTTGCCATTGTTTAAGTTCGAGCCCTCGTACATATTACATATTATGATTAGAAGGATGATTCTTAAGCGTAATAATATGGCATTATACTGCAGACGATTGAGTTAAATGGGTGTAATGCGAAAAAAAATGATTGCAACTGAACAAAAACAAGCAGTTTTCTTGAGGTAGATGGTGGAAACTTACAGTTTTCTTTGTTTTAACTAAAAGTAAGCCTTGTTTCTCAGCATCTCTAAATAACTGATTGCAAATATGAAAACCAAGGAAGCATGCCGACCTCCTAAGTCAATGTTTAGCAACCTGGGGTTCGCCGTCACAAGAGGAAGTACCGGTACCTGCACTATAAAATTACTTGGTCCCTTGTTTCACGGTGATTACGAATTGAATAGACTGCAGATAGTTTTATAATACAGTGAGTTAATGATGAATAACTGTACAGTCTCTGAACTTTTTACCAGCAACTGACAGATAGGCAAATGAAGAACGATGCAATAAGTAATTCTCAGAAATTTGGAAAAAATAGGATCTGCTCCTTTACCAATTGTGTGTACCATGGACACAGTGGGACCTTTCTTAATGAGCACAATTCTCTTCCAAGTCTTCTCTGAAATGCGAACCACTCGCTAAGCAAAATATATGCCCCGGAGGAGTGGCCGAGAACATTACACTGAGGCGCCATGCTGCGATGCGCGAGGCTGTTCCCCGTCTGGGGTTCGAATCTCGAATCCCCCCTCGGGCATGGATGTTTGTGCTGTCTTCAGTGTAAGTTCATTTATAAGTAGTTTATAAGTTTAGGGACTTATGTCCCCGCTGTTAAGTCCCATAAGTTTAACAAACATTTGACTTTTTTTAAATATATTTTTTTGCGGAAATCATGTAAAATAGGATAATGTACTCCATTCTGAAAAATACTAGTAAACAAATTTGTTCAATGTACAAGAAAGCTGTATCAACAGAAAGAAAATTAAATTCATTGGCATTGACATTAAGAAACATACTTTTGTTACGGTACTTGAGAATGACCTGGGGGGGGGGAGGAGTTTGTCGCCAGAATATTTTGCCTTGGAAGGGGGTCACACGTATATACGAAGAGGATCAGATACACTGTGCTAAGCTCTAGAATGCTGACGTAAGCTGTAAATCTTATGTTCAAAGTTCTGTACAAATTAGGTAAGAGTAAAGGTAAAGCAGTCAACAATCCGAAGATTGGTTTGAACACCACAGTGCTTTACTAGGCATGGTCCTGTTTGGAGGTGGTATGCCGTTGCCTTCCTCCGACCTTCGAACTGACTTACCCAGACAGTTATAGGGGAACCTACAGTTTCACGTGGGTTCCGAACCACGGTGCTACTCGGTATTTTTCACATGAGCAATACTGCCAGGAGTGAAAGAAGTGGAAAGTGACAGATAAAAATCCTAGGACCTGGCGGGGATCGAACCCGAGACCTTTGGATTTGTTGTCTGGCACTCTACAACTGTGCAACCGAGGTGCACAAGTAAGGTAAATACTCAAAAATTCTTTAGTGGTAAATACAAAACTTATGTTAATTCCGACAAAATTACCTACGGATTTAGCAAACACAAGAAATTATGTATTTTGAAAGACGACCGTCTGTCGTCTTCCATGTTTTTTTTATAAAATTGTAATTTATTTGATATCGCTAGATTAACATTTTGTTAAATCTAGAACCCCACTCTTTTCGAGGCATGAGGAAAAGCATTTTTATTTCCTGTTTTAAAATATTAGTATCTGAAATGCTAGGATTTTGTAATTTTAATAATTTATTATTTTGGTTATGAATGAGCCAATAAATACTGATTCTCCGCTACGCCACTGTCCCTGTGAGAATGTGTACTTTCCTTACTTTTAAGTGGATGTGCGAGAATCTAATGGCTGTCTAAATGTGGGTAGTAATAGCTCGTTTGGCATGGTTCTCTCTGGCTCAGAGTCGATAGTTAGTCGTTACCAACCCCTGCTGCTGATGTGACCAAAGAGGTTTCTACACCCTTTGGTTACAAGCCAGTGGACGAGCCCTCCCCAGGGCGAGTCTCGCCATCTTCTCTCCCCACCACGCTGTTTTCTTGAGTTTCCTAATTTCCGATAGATTTCTCGCCTCACGGCTGCTTGGTCTTCACTTTCTGCTCGAATTGTGGTGAAGTAAGTTTGGTTCTCCTCTTGTATCTGCGGAGATGATAGTAATTCGTTGTCTAGCATGTTTAGCTTAGACTCTTGAACTTAGACTCATTTTTCAGAATATTTTTCCGACCGTGCGCGGAAATGTTTTCTAGTTTTTCAATCCAGTGATTTCCAACAGATAAACGCGGTGTATGTGTTACTAGTTGCAGTTTGATAATGGCCTGGTATATTCAAACCCTTAGTGATTATGTGACAATATATGAACTCTGTGTGAATTCTTTCTAGCTTTGTGGGGCCCGATTTCTAACAGACGATATGTTCATTCTTGTACAGTGCATGTATAGTCTTTCTTATAGTTTCCTTCCGTGAGTGATATGTGTTCCACGTGGTCGGTTCTTAGAACAAAGCCTTTAGCTTCCATTGTTGTTTGTTCCATGCCCATCAGGCAAGTTAACTATGCGTGTATCTTTCTGATTTCCACTAATATTTCGCGATCTTCTCTCCCTGGACTTCATCCGTCTCTGTAATCGCTCCCTATCGCGTGTAGCTGCATTTCATTTGTTTCCTTATGTAATTCTAAACATTTCTATTGGTTGCATGCCATAGTTTTTATTTTTTTCCAACTTTGTAATTATTTCATTTTTCCGGGTTTTGAGACTGGACTTCTTCCGTGTCCTTGAACACTCCCAATCTCATGTTGCTGCATTTCAGTAGCTTCCTTCTGAAATTCTATGCAGTTTTAGGGGTTGCATGTCGTAGTTAATTTTATTTTTAAGAAATTGACTTTATACATTTTTATCGGTTTTTGGAACCACATGGGTGCGAACTCCGACTTGAGGGGTTTGCACTAGTCTCCTGAATTCACGCCACTTCTCATAAAACCAGTGCCTAGATAGTTTACTGATTCCAATTTAAGAATCCCCCCTGATTTTATGCAATGAATCCGATTTTTAACCACTTCACCTTCAGTGGAGTGCGATCGTGTAACGCAGCCGTGCGTCGCCGTTAGCGTGTTTGCTCTAGATGCAACTTAACTTTGCTATACTCACGCGCCATCTCAAATCAGGCACGACAGACCAGAGCCCTCTTCGCAGTTTTATTGTATATTACGTTGTGTGGTACCTCTGGCTTTGCTGAATTTCACCTACGATAGCGGCGCCTGCTTCTGCCTTGCTTCAGCACGCTGATTTTTTGTGAGTTTCGCTGTTGCATAGCTTGTGTGTGAGCGAGTGAGTGTTGTTTGTAAATCTTCCCCCCAGTAGCGTTAAGTTCTGTGTAATTTATGTTAAATTCAATGCTGGGCATCGTCAGTATTAGCTTATGTAAATGGGATGCGTTTTCATTGTATTAACAAAACTGGTTCCCTATTTTCCTTGCGTTCGACCTGAATAAACTAGTTAAGTTCAGTATAATTTTTACGTGTCCGGGTGGCCGAGACCCGGGTTCGAGTCCCGGTCCGGCACAAATTTTCATGTGTTACAATATCATAGACCACCTGAAAAAGAGCAGCTAAAGTCGGAAATTATCGCATATTGCGAAGTAATAAATGTATATGTTAATAATTATGGTACAGATTTTAAATTCCACATGGCAAATATTTTCAGCACTACTCTACGCGTGATTGGTAACGTCATGTTTATGTTTACGCTAAGTAGCACTGTTGTGTCTGTCTATCTGTGCGATATTTCTGTTTCCTAGAGTGAGGTGTAGATTTTGAATGATCTGTGCTCTCGTACGTAAGAGAACAACATTAAACCCGAAAATAAAAAAAATTTTCAAATTCAGTTATTTGTAGGGAAATATACACCTGTCATCAGAAAATTAAGCATGTTGAAGTTACAAGTACGGCTAAAAGGATAACGGAATAAATATATTGCTGGTATCACGCTCACAATTTTGACAGAGCATGGGCAGCCTCCTTCATAATGCGAATCATTTCTTGAGAAGCATCGTGCCGAAAATCAATAAAATGAGGGCTGACGGTAGAAAACGTTACTGCGTAGCAAACCTAATCAATTGTACATCAATATTTGACGTTCAACATAAACATAAATGTAGAAATCGCAACGGTTGCGGAGATCCAGCACCTCAGTGCTTCGAGCGACTCCACAAGAAGCATTTGCGAACCGTTTCTATAATATTTCTGTACCGTTCCATATTGCACGGGAGAAAGGAACAACTAAATATTTCCGTTTTAGATCTGATATCAATTATTTTATTGTGATGATCGTGACTCCCTATGTAAGTGCGTGCTAACAAAATATGTTCACTTTCGGAAGAGAAAGTTGCAGAGTGAAATTTCGTTAAAAATAAATCTCACCGCAACGAATATAAGCCTTTCTTTTAATGATTTCCACCCTAACTCGAGCAAAATTTCCGCGACAGTCTCTTCCCTTTTGCCCTTCTCTGAACTTTCTCCACATCCTTCGTCAGTCCCAATTGGTTGGCATCTCATAATGCGCAACAATACCCGAAAATAGGACGCACAAGTGTAGTGTTGGCAGTTTCTTCAGTAGAAATGTTTCATCTTCTAAGTGTTCTGCCAAATTAAACATAACCATTTCACCAATTTGTTTAGTATAATATTTATCTCTCTAGGTTTTGTGATGACTCACTGACAACTCGTTCATCAAACTTTAATTTCGAGGGTGACACTACATTTTTGCTGATCTCTTTTAAAGTATCCTGTCTGAATGACCATATTTTTGAGTCTCACACACGTAATCAAAGTAATTTTTCTGTTTGTCACCGTGCAGCCACGCACCCTTCTAATATATTCAGCTACTAATTTCTGTTGTATGTGTTTCAGATATGCAGAATCGTGCCGACGTCTTTTTTATGGTATCCTCGCACCAGAGAATTTTGATGGTAAGTACAGTAATATGTTTTAACTTCTTAAAATACACTATCTGAAACATGTAGCTAATGATTGAGAGTCTTTGCCAGCCTCCAACATTTCAAAACAGTGAAAACGCACATACCACTTGTTGACAGATTATGCTTGTTGCCGCTGTGGATTCCAGTTCAGAGTGACTAGTTTTTAGGTTAATCAAAACATCCACAGGTGTACTGCCTGTCTATAGTGTCCAACGGGCACAATATTTCGGCGATCATACATGTCGCCATCATCAGGTGAACTCACGGACCCGGCCGCGGTGGCTGAGGAGACTGAGGCGCTCCAGTCGCGGTTTGCACGGCCACTACGGTCGGGGATTCGAATCCCCCCTCGGGCATGCATATTTGTGCCGTCTTTAGTATAAGGCAGTTGATAAGTAATTTGTAAGTTTAGGGACTGATGACCCCGTAGTTAAGTCCCATAAGCTTAACAAACATTTGAACATTTTTTTGAACTGACGGATTGAGCTCCTGGAAACGCGCCAGCACGGAGATCCGCACGCTACGGCGGCCTCAGGGGAACTGGGTTCTAGCCCGGTAGCGGGCGATTTAAATACCCTCGGCCCGCGGAGCGACCCCTCCGCGGTCCGCGCCCCGCGACGGCGTCTGAGATGACATCGATGTGAGGGCTTTGTCCGCCGTGGTCGTCACTACGTTACGTTTGCTAGGTATACTCTTAATTAACCCCATCGCTGGTTCCCAAGCTTTGCTAAGATTATAGCCACAATCACGGTTTATGAGGTCGTCACTTGTGCGAATATCAATGGCCTCTCTAACGCCACAGTCCCAGTAACTCGACGTCTGTACCAGAATCCTAGTGCGTTCATACTCCATCGCACGATTCTCCGACAAACAATGTTCAGCGACCGCCGACTTGCTCGGATACATCAATCGTGTGTGCCTCTGGTGTTCAACGCATCGATCTTCGACGGTCAGAGGGTATTTAAATGGCCCGCTACCGGGCTAGAATCCAGTTCTTCTCGAGCCGCCGTAGCGTGCGGATCTCCGTGTCGGCGCGTTTCCAGGAGCTCAGTTCGTCAGTTCACCTGATGATGGCGACATGTTTGATCGCCGAAATATTGTGCCCGTTGGACACTATAGACCGGCAGTACACCCGTGAATATTATTGATTATCAAATACGCCAGGAGAAACTCATGAATCACAGTTTTTAGTTTGTCTACTTCGAAGCATGTGCACTTTCGTGAAAGACTACTCAAATCTTTATTTACAGTAGAAGTCTCGATAGTTCGATGTGAACGGGACCGGAACCACGTCGAACTATTGAAAACTCCGACTATCGAAATTTAAATGGAAAAAAAAGAAATATTATGTTGTAAGAAATACAGGTTAAAATATGAACTTTATTAAAAAGAAAAGCATTTTTATTGGCAGAATAACAATGATTATTTATCTAGAGAAGTAATCGATAAGTGTCTTGTTTGGCGAAGCTGCAACGTTTCCTAGCGGCAATGTCACGCTACCGTCTCAGGAGCAGTACGTCAGCTGGTGTCGCCTCTACTCACGCTGTAGTTCCTCGTAGCGTATGGCGGCCTCGAGAGCATCGGTGAGACTCATCACCTTGCAGCCTCTGCCTCGACATCTTCATCACTCTCACACTGCGATGGAATGTTAACCGTGTCAATTATAGAAAAGTCTGTCACTTCCGAATTTAACCACTCACCTACTTCCTCCTCTTCTGCCTCTTCACACCCTGGCAATTTTCTGATTAAATTACACAGCGGTTGATCGTCCTCATCTGCTAACTCTCCAGTTTCTGTATCTGGCATAGTTTCTTGTGGAATTTTCCTCCATGACTTAGAAATTGTGTCTGACTTTATCTCGCTCCAAGATTCGCTAATCCAGTGCACGGCGTGTTTCAGAGTCACTTACTTCAAAGCTCCTGCAATGCTTTCGTTGTCTTCGGAATGCAGGATTTACTGCAGCAGTCGCCGTCGATACTTTCTTTTTAGGCATTCCAGAACGCCCTGATCCATGGGCCGAATCAGACAGGTAACTTTTGGTGGGAGATACAAGGCGCGGATACCGTCGCACTGTAGTTCTTCTGCACTTGGATGTGAGGACGCATTATCCATGAGCAAAACTGCTTTACATGGCAGTCCCCTTTCTTAAAAAAAAAAAAATCTTGCAGTCGGGTACAAATGAGTTAAAAAAACCAGTTCTTGAAGATTTCCTGATTCATCCAGGCATTATTCTGATGTGTGTAGACAACCGGAAGAGCTGAGATGGTTACATTCTTGAATGCTCTTGGCTTGGCAGAGTTCCCAATCGCAGCCAGTTTTAGACTGTGGTTTCCAGTTGCATTTTAAGGTGCCATAACTGTGAACCGCTTTTTGCTTTTTTGTTCCCAGTAGCATTTTTTTCCTTCGAGAGAAGCAAGAGTTCTCACTGGTAACATTTTAAAAATTAGCCAAGCTTCGTCACAGTTACTAAACAAATTTTCGTCAGTTACGATTTTTTTTACTTTTTTTTTTATTTTATTTTATTTTATTTTTTTTTTTTTTTTTTTTTACTCGACGATAAATTTTGAAACGGACTGAGCATCACGAGCATTTTTCTCCATTTACGTCTAGCCGAAGCACTTCCACTTGTCGGGCCAGTGATTTCTTGCAAGATTGGACCAGGCTTTGGAGCACCCTTCTGTCACTGTTAAGCAAAGCACATGAACAATGCCTCTCATGGGTTTTTCTTTTTTTTCGATGTCTGACTTCTTTATACTTCGACTGAGAGATTCGTGAGAGCATTTCTGTGAAGAAAACCTTTCTAATTTAAGTCGGTTTCTTCGGCAGTCACCACAGGAACTTCGTCGACACCATATTCAAGAGCAAGGCTTTTTTATTGTTTCTGATTTGTTGTTTTAATGCATATCATTTTATCTGCAAAGGCAGAAATGTCGTCTATTTTGTTACAGCACTCATCTTTGTGATGTGTGCAATACAACACATAGTCAACAAACAAAACGAAACACAACACTGTACGGTACAGATAGTACCAGCAGTTCTGATCGGTAACAGCCAGCAGCAGTCGGGGGATTTCGTGCCATACTGACAACTCGTTTCCAACCATATCCTTACATGATGTGTCCAAAAGCCCTATGTTCACCATGAAAGTCCCTACGGCCGGCCGCGGTGGCCGCGGGGACTGAAGCGCTTCAGTCACGGTCTGCACGGCCACTGCGGTCGGGGGGTTCGAATCCCCCCTCGGGCATGGATATTTGTGCCGTCCTAGTTCGTAAGTAGTTCATAAGTAGTTTGAAAGTTTAGGGACTGATGATCCCGTAGTTAAGTCCCATAAGCTTTACAAATAAAGTCCCTACGGACAAAGCCGATATCTAAAAATTAAAAAAAAGGCCCCTTTATTATTATTGTACAATGTACTGATGAATTGTTACAGTTTTGAATTAAAAATAGAAGGTATTTTCATTATGCATCGTGTCTGAGAAATGCCCCTACGCTTCGGAAATAGGTCCCTACAGTTTGGAAAAAAAGTCAAAAGTCCCTACCCGCAGGGACATGTCCCTACGGTTGGCAACACTGTCATGTTCGTGCAACAAGGCAGCGAGCTAGCCGTCGGTGTAGATTGCATTGTTGTCGGCTTTGTCACTGAGCTCTTCTCTCCCTGTCAATAGTTTTCTTTTTTTTTCATTATTTATCCTGTCAATAAAAAAATACATGTGAGACATTGTTCATGTTCGTAGCAACTTGTTTTTATTAGGCTCGGATTATTGGAAACTCAATCTATCGAGACTCTTCTGTATATTAATGAAATTTGTCACATTGTTTCTGATTACTATGGTTTTATGTTGATTAACGACCACGATACTTTTACTGGAAATTAAATGTTATCTAGATTTCGATAAGTATTCAAGAGACGTAAAGTCTGGGCTTACGGTGAAGCACTCGGCAGCTACGCGGTGATTCAGCGGTTCGAAAGGAGTTCGCATCACGTATTTTCTCAATTCAATGTTCAATTGTTTGTAGAGCTTACGGGACTTAACTACGAGGTCATCAGTCCCTAAACTTACAAAGTATTTATGGACTAGCTTATACCAAAGACGGCACAAACATCCATGCCCGAGGGGGGATTAGAACCTCCGACCGCAGCGGCCGTGCAGACCGTGACTGGCACGCCGCAGACCGCTCGGCCACTGCGGGCGGCCGTATTTTCTCACCTCTCAATGATGCCACGCTTCACCAGAAACGACACATGGTTCGCATTCCACGTTAGGCTGTAGATCCCCTTTCATTTCTCCTGGTGGATAACTGTACTAGGTTAGGGGCTCGCCAGCCTCCAAATTGGCGTCAAGTTGAAAGACTTCCACCACGCTACTGAGCAACACGAAATTAATATTTAAAGCGATTTCAAACTTTTCCTTGATGCTAAATACATGTCAAGTTACATGTGTTTATCAAATTAACGTAAGACCATGCTTCATAAATTTTTAGTGTGTAATCCATTTTATTCTAGTTGAGGAGAATGTCCTTTTTTTCTCTTTTAATCCGATTTTACTTTTGCACTTGCAATGTCTGACATAACGTTCGTATTCGTAAACATGGATAGTAGTGGCAAGTTTGTGTAGTGTTTTCCAGAAACAACAAAATTGCTATGAAGGTAAAAGTCAGATGGGGTGTTGTATAAAGGCGAAAAGGCCAATTCACACTGTCCGTAACCTCAATTCGCGTACCCTAATTCTCTGCGGTGAATGTTAGGTTGGGTTACAATCCGTGATGTAGAAAGACATAATATACTATCGAAATTGAAGAAGTAACATCCCTAAATTTTATTTACGGCCAAAGCAGACTTTATAATGGGTGTTTTTGGTCACTTGGCGTGCTAAGTGCTGGGAAGTAAAACAACTTTCAAAACATCGACATCCGTTTGCAAGCGAAAATATGTACGTGTAAATACGTCAGACAGTTTTTGTAAGGGGATAAAAATGGAGCCCATTTACTTTGTCAACTGTGTTTCGCCCGCCGAAGTGGCCGAGCGGTCTGCGGCGCGCCAGTCACGTTCTGCACGTCCGCTATGTTCTGGGGTTCGAATCCCCCCTCGGGCATGGATATTTGTGCCGTCCTCAGTATTAGCTAGTTCATAAGTAGTTTGTAAGTTTAGGGACTTATGACCAGGTAGTTAAGTACCATAAGCTCTACAAACATTTAAAACATTTTTTGAAGCTATGTTTCCCCCCTTACATTGTTCATAACGTCATAAACATTTTAGTTTTTTCTCTTTGACAGTGCTGTCATTTTCCATTTAAAACGCTATTTAATGAAACTGATTTGTCAACTTACAATCTTATTCGTATACACTCTTTGGGTAAGACTTTCCTGTTACTCTATTGCGAATTGTGAAGACTGGAGAGCTACAAAATAATTAGCAGTGAATTAATGTCCGGCTGTACTGCCGACGACACAAAGAAGAAAATCATCGCCTTCCCGTAACAAATTTTATTTATCTCGTCCTGACACCCACGGTTTCATCCAAGTGCCTTTCCTTTTCTTTTTCCCCTCCTTGTAAATGGAGACACTACGCAACTGTAGTATAAACAACAGCTGAGCATATCACCGCCATCTTGAAGAAAATTTGACTTAATACTGGATAATTGTGTAATACCTCCTTTAGCGTTTCATCCAATTTCTTTGTCAAAGAACAGGCCCAATATTTCATCCAATTCTTCGTGTAATAACTTTATACTATAATACCGGCCTCACCAGCAGTTAGTCCAAACGAGATGAGGCTGCTATCGCCTGGACGGGTTTACATCTACATCTACATACATACTCCGCAATTCACCGTAAGGTGCGTGGCGGAGGGTACACTGTACCACTACTAGGCATTGCCTTTCCTATTCCACTCCCAAATTGAACGAGGAAAAAAAGAATGCCTATATGCCTCCGTACGAGCTGTAATTTCTCTTATCTTCTCCTTCTGATCTTTACGTGAAATGTAAGTAGGCGGCAGCAAGATCGTCCTACACTCAGCTTCAAATTCCGGCCCTCTAAATTTACTTAACAGAAATTCACGAAAAGAACGTCGTCTTTCTTCCAGCGATCTCCAATAGAGTTGCCGGAGTATTTCCGTGACACTCGCGCATTGGTCGAACCTACCGGTAACAAATCTAGCTGCTCGTCTCTGAACCGCCTCTATGTCTTCCTTTAAACTGCTGCGGGTCCCAGACACTTAAGCAATACTCAAGACGTGGTCGTACAAGCGTTTTATACGCGGCCTCCTTTACAGGTGAAGTACATCTTCCCAAAATTCTCCCAATAAACCGATGTCGTCTGCCTGCCTTACTCACAACTGTCCTTACATGGTCGTTCCATTTCATATCGCTCTGCAATGTTACGCCTAGATATTTGAACGACGCGACAGCATCAAGAAGCTCGCTACTAATGCTGTATTCGAACATTATGAGATTGTTTTTTCTACTCATGCGCATCACCTTACATTTTTCTACATTGCCAGTCTTTGGAGCAACTAGAAATTTTGTCTAAGTTATCCTGTATGCAATTACAGTCAGACGACACCCTCCCATACACCACAGCATCATCAGCAAACAGCCGCAAATTACAACTTACCCTGTCCATCAGATCATTTATATAGATAGAAAATAATAGCGGTCCTATCACACTCCCCTGGGGCACGCCTGACGATACACTCGTCTCTGATGAACACTCGCCGTCGAGAACAACCTACTGCGTTCTATTACTTAGGAAGTCTTCCAGCCAGTCACTAATATGTGAACCTATTCCATAAACTCGTATCTTCGTTCGCAGTCCGCAATGTGGCACCGCGTCGAACGCCTTTTTGAAGTCGAGAAAAACACAATCCGCCTGTTTCCCTTCATCCATGGCTCGCAAGATGTCATGTGAGAAAAGGGCAAGCTGAGTTTCGCATGAACGATGTTTCCTAAACCCGTGCTGATTCATGGCAAGAAGCTTTTCCGTTTCAAGGAAATTTACTATATTCGAACTGAGAATATGCTCGAAAATTCTACATGAAACTGATGTCAACGATATTGGCCTGTAATTGTGTGGGTCAGTTCTCTTTCCTTTCATATAAACGGGAGTCACCTGCGCTTTTTTCCAATCACTAGGAACCTTGCGCTGAATTAAAGATTCGCGATAAATGCAAGCTAAGTAGGGGGCCAACGCCGCAGAATAGTCTTTGTAAAACCGAACTGGTATTCCATCCGGACCAGCAGACTTTATCGTATTTACATCAATAGTAGGCGAGTGCTCACAAAGTTCTGCCTGACGAGTGTTATCGAAGTCGCTGAAGTGGCGTCCAATCCAAAGACGTCCACCAGGCCACTGAGCCACACGAAATTATTATTATACACTTTTATACGTTAATTTTACTTTTTCATCGTTTTTACATTTTGTCTTTTGAAAAGGTTTTGGTTGATAATTTACAATAATTGATACAATTATAAGCTTCATTATACAAATAGTCACACAGATTTCATTTTTCTTGCCTTGGCTTCTGTAAAATCTAAGATGATGTCTTTTTAATCAATTCTGTCTGTTGTTTCTCGTTGAATTGACAAAGTTGCCAACCCCACAAGTCTTTCTTGGGTCATTGTGGATCGCAGATATGTTTTTATAGTTTTAATGTTAGGAAGCTGCGCTCACCACTGGCTACAGACACAGGAAGAGTAACCAGTAGTCTTAGTGCAGTAACTAAATTAGGTACAATGTCTATAAGCCCATTTTTTGCAAATATAACTCAGAACGTCCTGTGGTCCTGAGTTATTGGGTAACTGGCTTGTAATTCATTGTATAGATCAGTAGCATTAACACTATCTTTAGAGTCTTAGTGAGTTAGAGACTCTTTCAAATTAACACATTCTTCATTAACAGCTTTGGGAATTTTATTTCTAAATGATGTATATTCTACAGGCAGCCAAATACACTTTTTAAGTTGTTAATCTGATGAAATCTCACGTCAGCTGAATTTATTGCAATATCGCCAGCTTTGATCTCGGGATGATTGGTTGGAAACTGCTACTCGTCTATTCATTAAACGCTTACTAGCAAAATTCTGAAGAGTCAAAGAGAATGCAAATTGACTTTAAAACAGCAGGTTGCTGCTAAGGAGCTTGGTAATGTGCAGAGATTAGCCTGCTTAGCCATAACAGGCGGAATTAGCAGCACACCAACTGCTGGGATGGAAACCATGCTAGATATGCCCCCATTACACCTTTGGGTCAAGATGGAGGCAGCGGCTAGTGCATACAGACTCAAAACTGGCAAAAACTGGAACTCTTTTTGATATCGGGAATCACACACTAAAATAGTGAGCGAGGTAAATATAGGAAAGGTTGGGGAAATGCCAGCCGACTGCCAGCCATACTGCTTCAACAAGTCTTTCAGTATAACAATTGGAAGTAGGGAGCAGTGGGAGAAAATAGTTCGACACCGTACGGGGGATATTGTTGGGTTCACTGACGGGTCAAAATCAGATCAAGGTGTTGGGGCCGGGGTATACCGGATGCAGCCAAGACTGGAGGGCGTCATCTCTCTAGGAAAACTGGCCTCAGTATTCCAGGTCGAAATCACTGCCATCAGGGCATGTGTGGAGGAGCATTTGCGTAAGTGCTACAAAGATCGTAGAATCTATAACTATTCAGACAGCCAAGCAGCCCTGAGATCACTGGAAGCTCCTGCAAAAGTCTAAAATTGTTGCAGAATGTCACAGGGTTCCGGTGAAGCTTGAGGAAAGCAATAGAGTAAACCTATTGTGGGTCCCTGGCCACTCGGTGATCAGTAGCAATGAACATGCCGACAGATTAGCCAGTATGGGGGCAGAGACGCCATTTATTGGACCGGAACCTGTCCTGACAATCACCAAGGCAATTCTCAAATTGGAGCTACGTAACTGGCACAGAAGACAGCACGTAGAATATTGGACCAAAGTCTACCAACAAAAACATGGCAAGTTAATTATGCCAAAGCCATGTTTTAAAAGAAGCTCTGCAATCCTGGGCCTGAACAGGAGAGAGATTACGCTCATGGTTGGATTGCTGACAGGCCATGGGAATTTCAAAAAACACCTACATACAATGGGAATAACAGAAGAGGACCCTAAATGTAGGATCTGTGATGACGGTGATGAAACTGCACCACATCTAATCTTCGAATGCATTGCATTGGAGAGTAAAAGGCACAGAACATTTGGGACAACCAGACCCGAAGAAATTGTGTCTAATAAAGAACTGGCGAAGGGACTCATTGCACTGTTCAAGGGCATTGGTTGGCTTTACTAGATATACAGGGAGCGATACCGCACAATAAACTTAGTTTCGGTGTGGGCAGTGGCGGGTTGGACCAACACTGTTTTCGCTTCCCTGAGAAAATCAAATGAAATCAAATCAAACATTGGGGATTAAGGCTCTTCAGTCACGGTCTGCACGGCCACTACGGTCGGGGGTTCGAATCCCCCCTCGGGCATGGATATTTGTGCCGTCTTAGTTCGTAAGTAGTTGGTAAGTAGTTTGTAAGCTTAGGGACTGATGACCCCGTAGTTAAGCCCCATAGACTTTACAAACTTTACAAACAAATCAAACATTGACTTGCGTCTTGTCTCTTGCCCGTTGCTTTGTCTGTGTATAGTAACGGTATTTCATCACTCTTGGAACCGCAGTGCAGCAGCAAAGTAAACCGCACCGCGAGCGCACGAGGGTTGGTCGCGGACGACGAATTTGCCGCCTCTCAAATTCGAGCACCCTTGGCAGTTGCCTAGCTTGCCTACATGGACGTGCCGGGCCTGGTCATACGGGCTAGTCCCTGGTTCGTCTCTGCCTCGGAGATTCTGTATCGCGTCTCACGCGTGCCGACCACGGCGCCACGCTCAGACTGACTTGCACCAGCCACTGCAGCCTTCGCCAGACACCTGCTGCCTTACACCAGACCAGTCCCCCTGGCCCTCCACCCTCCACTGCAGGCGCATCAGGGGGCGAGCCGGGCTTAGCGAGTGCAGCTGGGCGTGGCCGCCTGCTAAGCGCGCCTCGCCACTCCATTGCCTCATCGCCGCCATTAATGTGATGAGCCGAGCCGCGCCCAACACTCACTGCGCGAAACACACCCGCGCCAACACCGCGAAAAGAGAGGAAAAAAATTGCACTGACGTGTTTCACGACCCACTTTACATTTGTAGTTTTATAAGTTTTTGCAAACACTTTGGACCAAAATAGTAATCTAAATAATAAAAAATTAATTAATAAGAGTGTCTGAAGCCCATTTAGGAAAAAATAAATTTAGGTAGTGGCGCGTTCCGAACCACTGACCTTCATCGTCACATTCCAAGGCATTGCCCACTACGCTACAGCTAACAGATAGCAGTTGCGTTCTTTAATCTCATACTATTGATGGCTGTTGTTAACTGATACTAGTATGACATTTGTAGACACTAGATTATCATTTATCGTACGAAAAATGACGTGTTTTTTGTTAATTTTCAGTGCGCCATTGCTTTGAAATGACAACGTGTAAGTTACAATAAGAAAATCATCAAATATGCAACGCAAGATGGCGTATGCCACAGAGAGTTCTGGCCGAGGAAGGTCATGTGACACCTGCGAACGGCTGGTTGTCATTAATTCAATGGAGGGTGTCACAACTCCGTTATTTTTGCAAATATATCTCAAACGATACGAGATATGAGAAAACCATAAAGGAACAAAGTAGTAGAAAATTTTCTCCTCTACAAATTCGATTATTCAATTTTCGCGTCAGATGAACGGTTTATCAGCAATTAAAATTACATTAATAACGGCTTGTTTCGGTATTACTAACGTATTTCTTGTCCGAAATACTTCAAAAAGCGAAGTTCTGGTCTCTGGCAGCCAAAAATTGTGTCTGTAAAATTTGGTGCCGATCGGTTGAACGGTTCGACCTAAAAAGTGGGAACACGCTACAGCCAGACAGACATCGTCAAATCGCCGTTATTTTTGCAAATATCTCTGCAACGATGCAAGATATGAAAATAACATAATAGAGCAAAGTTGTAGGGAATTTTCCCCTCTACCAATTAGCTTATTCAATTTTCGCTTCAGATGAACGGTTCGTTTGCAACTACAATTATATTACAAACGACTTTTTTTGGTATTGCTACCGTATATTTTGTCCGAAAAATTTGAAAAAGGAAGGTTCTAGTCATTGGCGGACTACAATTATCTATGTAAAATTTGGTGTTTATGGGTTGAACAGTTCGTCTTAAAAACAGGAAACACGTTACGGACAGACAGACGTCCCAAAATCGCCGTTATTTTTGCAAATAACTCTGAAACGATACGAGATATGAAAAATCATAAAAGAGCAAAGTTGTAGAGAATTTTCTCCTCTATAAATTCGGTTATTCAATTTTCGTGTCAGATGAATGGTTAAGCCGTTATTTTCATTTAAATTGTGAGCTGCCAAAAGACGATCGCAAAGGCCCACATTTAGTGTTACTACCGTAACCTAAAGTGGGCCAATAATTCACTAGGGCAACGCACAATAATCTGCCGGGTTTCAGTGAACAAACAGAGGCCACTTCAAACCTTGAACTCAGTTACTAGAACGATAAAACAACATAATGTACATGCAAGTCGTATCTAGCAGTTTCTAGAAAGTCGCAAGAGAAATTCCACACCTCAATTATGGAGCTCAGAGCTTCCCCATCCTTTTTGTAAGTTTATGTAATAAACTTATTTTTATGAATAAATTTGGACAGTATACGCAGGGTGTTACAAAAAGGTACGGCCAAACTTTCAGGAAACATTCCTCACACACAAAGAAAGAAAATATGTTATGTGGACATGTGTCCGGAAACGCTTAATTTCCATGTTAGAGCTCATTTTATTACTTCTCTTCAAATCACGTTTATCATGGAATGGTAACATACAGAAACAGAACCTACCAGCGTGACTTCAAACTTTGTTACAGGAAATGTTCAAAATGTCCTGCGTTAGCGAGGAAACATGCATCCACCCTCCGTCGCATGGAATCCCTGATGCGCTGATGCAGCCCTGGAGAATGGCGTATTGTATCACAGCCGTCCACAATACGAGCGCGAAGAGTCTCTACATTTGGTACCGGGGTTCCGTAGACAAGAGCTTTCAAATGCCCCCATAAATGACAGTTAAGAGGGTTGAGGTCAGGAGAGCGTGGAAGCCATGGAATTGGTCCGCCTCTACCAATCACTGACTCTGTTGTTGAGAAGCGTACGAACACATCAACTGAAATGTGCAGGAGGTCCATCGTGCATGAACCACATGTTGTGTCGTACTTGTAAAGGCACATGTTCTAGCAGAACAGGTGGAGTATCCCGTATGAAATCATGATAACGTGCTCCAGTGAGGGCAGGTGGAAGAAGATGAGGCCCAATCAAGACATCTCCAACAATTCCTGCCCAAACGTTCACAGAAAATCTGTGTTGACGTGATTGCACAATTGCGTGCGGATTCTCGTCAACCCACACATGTTGATTGTGAAAATTTAAAATTATTTCAATTTACATCATCATCATCATCATCATCATCATCATCATTAGAGACTGATTATGCCTTTCAGCGTTCAATCTGGAGCATAGTACCCCAAATAAAATTCTTCCATGATCCCCAATTCAATGCTAACATTGATGCCTCGTCTGATGTTATGCCTTTTACTTCAAAATCATTCTGCACCGAATCTAAGTACTTTCTTCTTGGTCTACCTCTACTTCTCTTACCCTCCGCTGCCAAGCTCATGAGTCTCTTAGGTAACCTTGATTCTCCCATGCGTGAAACATGACCCCACCATCTCAGTCTGTTCGCTTAACTGCTTCATCTATGGTGTTCATTCCCAGTTTTCCTTTGATTTCCTCATTATGGACACCCTCCTGTCATTGTTCCCATCTATTAGTACCTGCAATCATTCTTGCTATCATATCTGTAACCTCTACCTTATGAATAAGGTAACCTGTATCCACCCAACTTTCACTCCCATACAACAAAGTTGGTCGAAAGATAGAGCGGTGCACTGCTCACTTAGTCTTGGTACTGTCTTCCTTCTTGCAGAAGAGAGTAGATCTTAGCTGAGCACTCACTGCATTAGCTTTGCTGCACCTCGATTCCAGTTCTTTCGCTATGTTGCCATCCTGTGAGAAAATACATCCCAGATATTTGAAACTGTATACCTGTTTTAACTTTGTTCCTCCTATTTGGCACTCAATCTGTTTGAATCTGTTTCCCACAGACATTACTTTCGTTTTGGAGATGCTGATCTTCGTATCATAATCTTTGCACCTCTCATCGACATCTGAAATATTGGTTTGCAACCTTTCAATCGAATCGGCCATTACAACTAAGTCATCCGCATATGCGAGACCGCTTATTTTGTTTTCACCTATTTTAATCCCGCCCTGCCAGTCTACTGTTTTCAACATATGATCCATGAATAGTATGAACAACAGTGGTGACAGGTTACAGCCTTGTCTTACCCCTGAAACTACCTTGAACCATGAGCTTAATTTGCTATCTACTCTAACTGCTGCCTGACAGTTTACGTAAAGACCTTTGTTTGCCTCCTATACCATAATCTTGAAGGACTGACAGTAGCTTCCTCCTAGGAACACGGTCATAAGCCTTTTCCAGATCTATGAAACATAGATACAATTCCCTGTGCCACTCACAGCACTTTTCCATTGCCTGCCGTAGGCTAAAGATATGGTCCTGACAGCCTCTAAGAGGCCTAAACCTACACTGATTTTCATCTAAATTGTCCTCAATTAATACTCGCACTCTCCTTTCAACAATACCTGAGAATATTTTGCCTACAACGCTAATTAAAGAGATACCTTGATAGTTGTTGCAATCTTTTCTGTTTCCATGTTTGAAAATTGGCGTGATTACCGCTTTCGTCCAGTCAGACGGAACCTGTCCCGATTCCCACACCTTTTCAATTATCTTGTGTAACCATTTGAGATCTGATATTCCAGTGTGTTTGACGAGTTCCGGCTTAATTTCATCCACCCCAGCCGCTTTATTGCACTGTAATCTACTGACCATTTTCTCAACTTCCTCAAATGAGATCCTGTTTCCATCGTCGTTCCTATCCCTTTCTATCTGAAAATCTGACACATCATTGAAAGTTTCACCTACATTGAGAAATTGTTCAAAATATTCCCTCCATCTGCTCAAGGCATGCCGTAACACTTGTTAATGCCTTCTTCCCTCCCTTTCGAAGATTGCTAATTACGCTCCAAAATGGTTACACTTAAAGAGAAATACTAAAATGAGCTCTAACATGGAAATTAAGCGTTTCCTGACACATTACCACATAACATATTTTCTTTCTTTGTGTGTGAGGAATGTTTCCTGAAAGTTTGGCCGTACCTTTTTGTAACACCCTGTATATAAAAACAGAAATCGAATAATTTACCCAAAACACAGGCTCGTAGATAGACACAAAAACAAATAAAAACACACACAAACACAAGATACAAGATTTTGCAACCGTTGGCTGCTTCTTCAGGAAAAGAGAAAGGAAGGAGGGGAAAAAGGGAAGGATGCGGGTTTTAAGGGAGTGGAAGACGAGTCATTCCAATCCTGGGAATGGAAGGACTCACCTTAGAGGGAAGAAGGGATAGGTCAACAAGCACACACTTGGTCCATTGATAGTGACCATGCCAAATATCTAACGAAATAAGCATCAAACGAAAAAACTACAAACAACAAAACTTTTCTATCTTGTAGGGGGAAAACAGATAGCGCTATGGTTGGTTCGTTAATAGTTAACCTTCATTTGTTGATCTCCCATTAAATTAATGATTCGTCATCTTATACTCCTCGTCTTCTTACCCTACTTACCCCTACCTATAGCTTTGGCATGAGGGGTGTCCAATACTGCTCTTTAGAAAGGTAAATTATTTTGTCCTGTAACTTCGTTCACAATATAACAAGGTATTATTGTTATCCCCAATAAAATCAATCGACTGGAAATTAAAAATTCTACAAACTCTTTGGAATCTACAAATACGGAAGTAAGTCTGTAGGCAAATTCTAACTAATCTAAACACCTCTGCATAAAACAAATCGAATGTACATATTAACGAAGTTATTTATTACGAAAGTAACAAACCTTAACAGTACGTAGCTGTTTGTCGTTACATTATTATACCTTTGTATAATAAGTATGCTACACTATGGCACTTAGTTGTAGCTGTGTGCCATACGTTCGTGTGCTTTAAACTTCATAACTTTTATAGACGACTTATTGCTAGTGCTGAGGGCAGTTGTAGCTTCGCCAGTACATGTTTTAAAGAAATCGGTTTTAATATTGACGGGTGGTTGCAACTTGTGTGCCACAGTGAAGCCACTGTTTTAACGGTTTTATGCACATGACGGTGTGACTATAGACCACGAAACCGACAGTGCCTGAATAAAAATTGGTTCTAGTGACAACTGGTAAGTGGCTTGTACTTAAAAAATCATCATAATTATATCTTCTGAATCACGAAGAACACTCATTGGAGCAAGATCAAAAAGTCTTTTATCTACCGTTTTATTTCTAATGTTAGGTCTTGACCTCTTTAGAACGGAAAGAATATTTTTCAGTAGATCCTGAGAGTTTATATGTACAGTATATAATTCATTTTAGTGAAAAGAAAAATGGCGACAGCTTTTAATGCTTCTGTTTGTGCTGGATTCATTACTGGATTTCTTAGGAAGAATCATCCGAAACCATGGATCATTTTTTCACGGGGTTTAAAACGAGCAATGAGTTATCGATTGTTTAATAGAAGGAATTTCTTTCAACAGTAATATATGTCAGCATTTTCTCCTGTTAGTGTTACTGCTAGTTCATTCAACAACTGTATAACTAATCTGATTTACCTACTCTTAAAAGTTTGAAAACTGATTTTAATTCCAAATATGCCGGCTTTCACTGTTTTTTTTTTTTTTATAACTGCAATTTTCAAACAAGCCAACACTGACCTTCTACATTACTTCGCCGAGATTCACTCTCTTTCTCCTTGGCCATATTCCTGCACGTGCAGGGTCGGCACTGTGTTAAACGCGGATTTGGTATGTGTTCATATTTACGGGGTGGCCTGATGCCATACCTGTCGCCACCCCCATGCAACCTGGGTGGAAATGTGTACCCCAAATGTCTGTGTGTAGTGTTATATGTATGAAAGTGTTAAGTGTTACGATATGTTTGCGAATCGTGTAATTAAGGCAGGAGTTGGGGACCAGCGCGGTATTCACCTAGTGGGATGTGGACAACTGCCTAAAAAACCACATCCAGGCTGGCCGGCACTCCCACCCCTTCATTAATCCGACAGGCGGATTTGAACCGGGAATGGTACGCCTCCCCGTTTCGGAAAGTGGGGAATTTTTCTTAGAATAATTAACGACACGATAAACTGGCTATTTTCAATGGCGGTTTTTAGTTGGCATTGTTGGAAGGGTACATCTTGAAGTGCCCCACGTGTTGCATACACCACAGGAATCATTTATGCAAATATTTCTGCAACCACATACTTCTTCCGCCTATTGTGTGTCACAAAGTGAGAATAATGTGGAATAGAAATTAGTAATTTATAAAAAAATAGATATGAAAATATATGTCATCTAATGTTATCTTTTACTAGACTGATACATTTTACATCATTACAAATTCTCGTATTCATGATCTATAGAACATGTATTAATCTAATATAATCTGAGTCAATTTGATCCAGACATTTCTTCAAAAGGTTGCCCCTAAGTGGAGATTGTGGAAATAGGTTACTACACTTTTTATTGTTCTGATACCATTAAGTTTCATAGTTATGACGCATGAATTGAATGTGCTGTAACTAAATTAAGAACTTCAGCCATACACTGTGTGAACAGGGCTCTGAGGGATTGCTCTGCAGTTGTTCTCACGATTCATAACCAGGCGTTCATTATTGCTGTCCCGAGCATTTCCCAATCGATTTATTGGTATCACAATTACAAGATAAGATGCACGTTACAATCGTTGTTGCCATTCTTTGAGAAAAATCATGTTCTCTGTTGGAAGGTACAAGAAAATAGTCCCTGATAACTAATTTTTCAGATGAGAATTCTACAAATTATGAAGACTAGTTGCTCTCTCCGTGTTAATGTCTGGTTTAGTCAGATAGTACAGTAAAAATCCTGTCGTCTTTTAACGTTTTATGTACTTGTGCTTGAATGGCATTACCACATAGTTCAACAACTATTCAACAACTAGTCCTATTTGACTCTACAATTAATGTTTCTTGTAGTTAAGTTACAGTGGAGTTACTAAATAAACAGTTTTCTGAAATACCTGCACCAAAGATGTAAAGTAAAGATTCTAGATTCGAAAAAAGAAAAGCTGTTGGTATGAGTTAAATAGAAGTAGAAACCCTAGATGTTGAGAAACAACTGACATCACATAAATAAAATAATATTCTGGTCCAGACCAACGTGTAAACCGGCCATCTCTCTAAGGAGCCTTGATGCAGATTGTGGCACTGCTTTCCGACGGAGGTTCGAGTCCTCCCTTCGGACATGTAAGTAGTTTGTAAGTCCATTGCAGTTTGGAACCACAGCTTTACAAACATTTGAACACTTCTGGTCCAGATTGCAAGCAGATTAGGCAATATAATAGCTCCACAATTAGCAATCATATACAACTATTGTTCCATTAAACAGCAGTGTCTAAAGACTGACTAACTTTTCACTAATAATCAAGAAAATAAATAATGAGAGAGGCATATAATTCAAAGGATTACTCCTCACATCGATTTGCAGTAGGATTTTGCAGCATATACTGGCTTGCACATTATGATCACCTTTAAAGAAATGATCTGTTCTGGCACAACCAATATGGGTTGTGGAAACATTGTTCAAATGTTTTTAAAGCTTATGGGACTTAACTGGAAATATAGTTCTTCTGCAACATAACTAGCTCTTTATTCTCAAGAATAATTGAGAGATGTAATCTCAAATTGAATGTGTATTTCAATATTTCCAAAAAGCTTTTAACACTGTTCTTAACCAGGAATTTTAATCAAATTGTGTGCCTATGAAGTGTCGCCTGATTTGCGTGACTGGATTCATGATTTCCTAGAAAGATCAAACTTCACAGTAATAGACGGAAAATCAAAATGTCTTGATATCTAATGTTCCTCAAGGAAGTATCAGAAGTCCTCTGCTTGCCGACTGCGGTGGCCAAGCGGCCTGCAGCGCGTCAATCATGGTCTGCACGGCCACTACGGTCAGGGGTTCGAATCCCCCTTTGGGAATGGATATTTGAGCCATCCTTAGTAGTAGCTAGTTCATAAGTAGTTTGTAAGCTTAGGGACTGATAACCCTGTAGTTAAGTCCCATAAGTTCTACAAACATTTGAACAAGTCCTCTGCTGCTCCTAAAGTATAGGAATGAGCAAGGAAACCTTTTAGGTTGTTTGCACATTAAGATGATGGTTTAGACAGTCTACTGAAATCATCAAGCAATCAGTACCATTTACAAAATTTTCAATTCAAGGGCTCTGTAGGATGAAAAAAGCAACATCTGGAGATTCAATAAACCGAAATACCTAACTTATTCATTTCATAGTTACTTCAAACTTGACAATTCAGTAGTTAAAGAGGAACACACTCAGCTACAGACCACATTTATTGTTGATTCCTACCTTCATACAATTATTTTTTTGAAATGTAAGCTAATGGGGGTGTCTGGACCCCCTAGACCTCCTGGACGTGCATGGTCACAGTATCAGGTAATTCACCTTATTACATTGCACTACCTGCTCACTACAATAAACCCAGCTGCTTGTGTAATTCGTTTGGTAGAGTAAACACAGGTGAAAGCCAACCCCCTCTGCAGCAACTATCTGTTGCCATAATGTTGCCATAATGTTGTTGTTTTGACTCCATAGAAGTGGTCAGCAGACATCAAACCACTTTATGGAATTTGTGGCATAAATTGATTCCAAAAGTTATTGATTGGTAGGACACATTCATAGACATCAAGGAATGGATGGGGGAAGTGTGTGGGGGAAAATTAGCAGAGGGAGACCAAGAGGTTAATACAGTAAGCAGACACAGATGGATGTGGGCTGCTGTTCTTGTGAGGAAATAAAGAGGCTTGCTTTGTATAGAGTATGGCTGAGTGCTGCATCAAAAGAGTCTCCAGACAGAAGACCACAACAACAACATTGAATCTTAGAAACAACAGATGCCTTTAATTCAGTGAATGTTGAATAATGATCAATATTTTATCTATACTTTAAAAAAATATTTAAAATTCTGTATCATCATCTGTTCATGACTTTTTGGTGATCTATTTTTAAATACATTCTCAAATGGATTTGCTACATTTATCCTTCATTGGAAATGCAAATTCCCATTGAGAAAATACTTGAGTAACATTTAACAAATATGTATATCCTTTATTTTTTACTGAAATTCGTTTTAGCTTTCCTGAATCTATTTATACTAAACCTGCTTCCCTTAAATAATCTATTCCGAATGATATTCTTGTATCAATTTTCTCTAATTGGTGTATGTAGTTCATTAATTATTTCTACACAAATAATAGGTTTAACTCCATCACCTACATTTTTTTTTAAATTCTATCTTTTTGTTTTAGTTGTTACTCTTTGAGAATGATGTTTTTTCAGTGAGAGTTTTACACTTCAAACAAAAGACATGTCCTTTCATTTATACAGATGAAAAACTCATTTATTTTAAATTTTTGTTCTGCTCTTTCATTATCATTTGATTCTAACAAGGATTTTCCAAATAATTTTTTTTTTACATCTGCTGGAACTATTTTAATTGTTTTATTTCCATTTATAAGTATTTTATCTTAGCATGTCATTTCTTGTGCATTATTTAGTTAATTAGTATGTATATTTTGTATCTCATAATTAGATATTTTTATGTTTTTGTTAAATTAATGCAAACAATTCACCACTTTATATTCGACCTAGATACCATAATATCTTAATTTTTACATCACATTAAAATTTATTTTATATTGAATATCATTTACTTGATTTATGAATGGCGATAAATAACCCAATATACCTTTCTCAATCATTTTTTAATTTAATTTGATAGATTGGGTATGTTTACTTGATTCAGTTTCTTATCACATTCCATTTTATATAAGGAAAAATTTGCTAAATATTCTGTTTTGTTAAAATATTTGTTAAATATTGAGAAAAAGACATGTCTGCAGGTTTCACATCTCCTGTTTATAAGTATTGCTTTGTAACAGCATAATAATCGCTAATTAAATCTATTATATCAACTAATCTTCCTGTGAAATTGTGCCAGGATGTCCAAGCAGAGTAGAGGGCAGTGGGTTTAAATGAGAAAGGCATGAAGTTAGGCTATAATCAAAATGGGCTTTATTGCCGAAAGTTGTTACAGGCTACTAAATAGGGACCCAGGGGTAGGTCATCACCATCCCTAGAGGTACATTTCAGAGGAAAAGTTATGGTATGATCGAAGCTCAAGGAAGTAGGTCTAGTCAAGTTGGAGGTCGGAAGCCAAGAGAGCGTCTGGTCTTCAGGTTGTCATTCAGGTCTGGGTACGGTGTTTGTTTGTAATTCTTATGGGACCAAACTACATTGTTCAACAGTTCTTAGACTTACAAACTACATAAACAAATTAAAAATCACCTAAGGTCAGAATACATATCCATGCCTTAGGGAGGATTCAAACATCTGGCATGGGAGTCCGCTCGATCCTTAACATTGGGTACATTGTACCACACTTGACCTCCAGTCTGGCTCAGGGTTGGTGGCTGGGTTCTGCGGAGTCTCCGAGGCAGGTGTACCCTTGTCAACAGAATTGAGCTATCAAGGAGTACTGAATCGACAGGCTCATGTCAGAAACACGTGGGTGGAATTCTCCAGAAGCAGACACGTGGCACAACCCATGACCTGTCTGGCAGGCTGAGCGAAATAGTTTGAAATTCTAAAAATTCTACCTCTGATTCCTATGCTCCTAAGGTACATGTGTGAAATGTTCAAATGTTTGTAGAGCTTAAGGGACTTAACTGCCTGGTCATCATTCCCTAAACTTACAAACTGCTTATGAACTATCTTATACTAAAGACGAGACAGTCATCCATGCCCTAGGGGGGATTCGAAACCCCGATGGGAAAACATGCATCACCCTTGCACAAAATCAATATAGTCCTTAATTGTTTTAAAAATTGTGTATAATTCCTTATGAATTTGTTTAACCCTTCAACAGTCGTGTATATATCTGTGAGATACATGACCTACTTTTTCTCTAATATTACCGCAATGAACAGTATTAAGGCTTGCTGGCCCATGACATCGTCATACCTTTGTTATTGCTTCACAGGAGTTTCAGCATTATCCTGATACTGATACTGATAATTGACTCAGACGGGAGCATGCGTATTTTCTGTACCTGTCAGCTACAGCGCGCCTACTTGCATAATGCATTGTCGCCGCTAATGACAGCAGCCGTAGCATTGTTTGGAGCATACTCATTGGAAATTGCGTTGTTGCCTTCTAGATGAAGCAACGTTACATTGTATCTACATGTACTATCTTTCAAAATGAGTAAATGATATGATTTAGAAAATCCTAAGGATTTGGAAGAAGTACATCGCTTTCTTTTCGACGATGAGGTATCAGTTGAAGATTATCTTGTAGAAACGTATTCGGAAACCAAAGATATACTTAAAACAAGATCTGTAGATGCAGATACAGATAACGAATCTGATGAAGAGGAAAATCATGAAGTGTAAGAAAGTGATGAACATTACTATTTTTGTGAGTAAAAAAGACAACTAAAATGCTTTCATTTGTAATAATAATAAACACTGCAGGTATCAACTAAAGAGTAATTTTCTTGGGCAACAAGAATAAACACTCAAAAAGGCGCGACTACCTCCAAACTTTGGCTCTGACTCTACTGCAAGATCATCTCAAAAGAAGAGCTCTTATTATGACTCTACCAGATGATATAAAGTCGATGCTGGTAAAGTCCAAACCTCAAGGAAAAGAGCAAGAAAACGTTGAACTATCTTTGCACTCAGGAAATAAGGAAAGGAAAAAATGCCAGTCATGTTACTTTGTTTCCGAAAGTACACGAAAATAATTACTGAACAATGTCTTTCTGTAGAGAGCAATCCATACAAAGAAACATGCTCTGATTAATTCAATAATTTATTTGTATCTATAATGAGGTCACTTTATAAACTTTTATTTTATGTACTTCTCCATTACAATATGTTAAATATTTCTGTTAATTTGATAGTGTAATGAGCCTCATGTCCACTTATATATTTGCTAAACCTATAACAATAAAGGTAACTGCAATTTAAAACAATAGCAAAAGAAAAAGGATCTGTAAACAAAGACACAACCACAAAAATCAGCGCATGTATCCAGGAGATACATCGTGACTAGTGGCGTCATGAAAGTTGACATGCTTGCTTGAGGGTTAATTAAATTTTCTATTTTAGAATCAGTTTCATTTTATATATTTTCTAAGTTTGCAGTTTGTAGCTTATCTCCAAAATTTTTCATTTATTAGATTCAAATATCATTAAATTTATAGCCATTTGAACACGGTTTAACAAAAATATGCACAAAAGACCCAATAATTTTATAATCGCTCATTATTATAGTGTAATTTATTTTTCCTAAGCAATTAAATAGTTGTTTTGGTATATCTTCTCCAAATGAGTGCAACAATACGTTATTATCCTTTTTCTTATAGTACCAAGTCCAATGTGTACCAACATGATCTGTACTACCGAAAGTAACGATTCCACATTCAACCATGGTTGGTTTATTTTCTAATTCATCGATCATGAAGACCACAAGAAACGTCTTAATTCTTAGGTGATTAAATAATTTTTCTATATCAAAGTAACTTTATGAATTATGGCACATTTAAATTACATTTTCTGACATTGTTCTAACCTTGTTCTTATTTTTCCTATTTCTAAATTGTGTGTCTTTTTTTCTTTTAATCCTGCATCATTTTTCTTTTATTTACACCTGCATTTGTTATAGGAGGTGATCCACTAACCATTGTACCAGCATTGGTTATGTGCTAAAGCAGCTAATAATAATGCTAGAAAACCACCTTCATTTTGTGTTAGTTTATTACCTTCTTTTTTTTTCTTTAAATATTCAATAATGTTTTCAACAAAAGGAATTCTAAGTCATATAAGTAAATTTCCACAATTTTTCGTCTCTATTTCCTCTTTATGTCTCAGTTATGTGTATATTATGTAATTGTTCATTATTGCATTTCAATATAATTTAGTGATTGACTTACGATTTTGTAGTAAACTGTGTACAAGCCTAATATACACTTTAAATCAGACGTAATTATGAAAAAGATTTCAATAGTATTTGGATGTAAAAGATAGTATTGTAAGTAAATAATGATTTAGTACCAAATTATAAATGCAAGTGAAAAAACTATTGCTAATGATGTATCTAAAATACACTATTTGCATTAATTATGATACATTTCAATTTATGTGATAGAACATATATAAAATACTCTGATAATTCTCATTGTGAAAGTTATATTGTTGCTTTTTTTAGTCCTAAAGTCGAATTTGGTGCAACAGTAATTTATAAAACAGATTATGGTTTGTATACAAGGTTCATAAAATAAGAGAAAGGATGTGTTTATAACATTTAATTGTCACTCAAAACATTTCAGTCAAGAAACAAGAACGGAAAAGGAATTAATAAACATTTGAAGTAATAAAAATTGAATGAAGTTCAGGGAAACAATTTACATAGCTTAACACTCAGGTCCGCCACACACTCCCTCCGCAGTGACAGGATCCATGTATTTTCGAGGGAAGCTGACCTGTTGACCTGATCTGGTGACCCGTGGTGAAGGTGCACTAGGTTGATTGCTGTCTGTTGTCTTCTGAAGGTTGAAAGTCTTTGGGTTGGCATGTGACGGGATGTCCAGAGTTGTTTCTCTTGATGTGTCTTCCATGTTATTCGATGAATAGTCTGTCAGAAGAAAGGCATGTTTCAATCTGTCAATGCTAATAATTTGTTTTCCTGTTGGCATCTCCACCTCAAAGTGCTTGTCACTGCAAGACAAGACGGGATATGGCTCATGATATGTTGGCTGAAGCGGTGTTCGGATAGCATCATGTCGCACAAAACCAAACTTGCTTGTCATCAGTTGATGGTGAATAAAGATATTTTTGTGGGCCTGATGTTTTACTTGAACTGGTCTTAGGCTTCTAATCTGTTCCTTCAATTTGAAGACAAAAGTTGGGATGTCAGTTACTAATTTCTGTTCATTAAGAAATGCTCCTGGTAACCTAATTGCTGAACCATAAGTCATTTCCACTGGTGAGGTATTGACTTGCGGCATTATGTAGGAGCGAAGTCCTAATAAGACCATAGGAAGCTTCGAAACCCAATCATTAGACATTTGTGCTTTCAAAGCAGATTTTAACTGACGGTGCCAGCGTCCAATTTTTCCATTTGCTGCAGGATGATACGCTGTAGTTTTAATGTGGACAATGCCCAGTGTGCTTGTGAGACAGATGAAAAGTTGACACTCAAACTACCTTCCAAGATCGGTAGTTATGATTTGAGGCACACCAAAACGAGATATCCATGGTGAGACTATGGCAAATGAAACTGTTTCTGCTGTGATGTCAGTTAATGGAACTGCTTCTGGCCATCGAGAGAAACGATCAATGACTGTTAGTAAATAGCGATATTCCTGTGATGGAGGTAGGGGTCCAACAATATCTATGTTAATGTGACTGAATGTTGCTGTCGTTGGTGGATAATGTCCCACTGCACTATTGGTGTGTCGCCAGACTTTACTTATTTGGCAAGGAATACATGTTGAAGTCCAGGTCTTCACGTCCTTTTTTAGTGATGGCCAAATGAAGTGTTTTCTCACTAAATTAATACTTGCTTGGACACCAGGATAAGCTGGACTGTGTAGTGAGTTGAAAATTGCCTGTCGTAGTTGTTGGGGTACGTATGGGCGAATTATATCTTTAGACATGTCACAAGTTCTCTACCATTTAACAACATTATTGTTTGAAGTGCAAGGTTTGTCGTATTCTTAATGTGTGAAAGCTCTTTGTCACATTGTTGGCTTTCTGCAATTTGTTCCAAGGTAACAGTTGGAGATATAGTGATTGAAGCAATTCGTGAACAGGCGTCAGCTGCAATGTTCTCCTTCCCCGTAGTGTAACGTATGTCTGTGGTGAACTGTCCAATGAAACTAATGTGTCGGATCTGACGTGGAGAAGCTTTGTCTGCACGTTGCTTGAACATGAAGGTGAGTGGCTTGTGGTCGGTGTAAATCGGAAAATCTCGTCCTTCAAGCATGTACTGAAAGTGCTTCACGGCTGAGTAGGCAGCGAGGAGTTCCCTGTCATAGGTTGAGTAATTCCTTTCTGCTTTTGATAGTTTCTTGGAGAAGAATGCTAATGGTTGCACATTATTGTCACTAATTTGTTGTAAAGATGCACCAATAGCATAATCTGAGGCGTCAACCATTAAAATAAATGTAAAATTAAAAATGTTTTCTTGTCTGAAATGTTTGAGCACAAACATTTGATCCTGTGTGCGAAAATTCAACAATCTTGTCAGCCATTGTGGCTATGGTATCAAGATCATTTCTACTTGTAGCTAGTATAGAACGTGCGGTAACAGGAAGCCGCTGCATAAATATGGTTTTCAAAAAATCGTCCTTGACTTGTATACCAGCTAAAGTTCGCATCTCACGTAACAGCTGATCTGGCTTCTTATAACCTAATTCCAGTTCTGTTAATAATTTTGTTACTTTTCTACTTTCTGACTCTTCAAATTCCTGAATTAATCTTTTTTTTTAAGCTCTGTGTATGGAGTGGTAGATAATGGTCGAGTTAAAAAGTCGGAAATTAATTCCACAACATCCGCTTCTAATGATGCTACAACATGATTAAATTTCGTGGTTTCGTTAGAGATACCCAACGTGGTTCTTCAATTTGAAGAAACCACACCTTTATGTTTTTCTTCCACATGGGCGGCATCTTCACTGAAACATGAGCAATACCCGCTTCGTCCCATGCTGATGTAGGCCGTGAATTTACGTCGTTGCCATTGTCGGTCATTTTTGCACTTCACAAATTAAAAATGCGTTCCGCTCCGTATTTATCACGTCGGGGTCACCAATATGGTTATTGTTTGTGTACGAGGTACATAAAATGAGAGAAAGGATGTGTTTATAGCTTTTAATTGTCACTTAAAACATTGCATCAAGAAACAAGAACAGAAAACGAATTAAAAAAAATTGAAGTAATAAAAATTGAATGAAGTTCAGAGATATAATTTACATAGCTTAACACTTGGGTCCCCCACAAGATCAACCTTTACATATCCATTCGCAATTTGATAGTTATGATAACTGGTGTAAATAATAATCTAATCAATTTCAGTGGTGATATTTTAACAGTTGTTTTACTATTAATATATTGCTATCAGTTTTGCTTCCTGTAAATGATAAAACAAGAAAATAGAGTAATATTCTTCAATAATGGATGGATGCATCCCAGTCAGATTCCATTTTACATGAATTTTAGTATTATCAAGGATATAGAACTGATTTTCCAATATATAATGGAAAATCTAATAAAAATCAAATTGGTAATTATATTGTACAATATTCTGCAGCCGAGTAGAATGTTGTGTACCAGTGTGGCTGAACAGCAAACACATAGAAAGTCGACACACAGCTGCCTGACATCATACACATTATCAGTGGGCCAATTTGATCTACTCCCACCCATTGACAGCCGGAATTGGGTCACATCCCACTGCCAGATGCCAGAAGGAAGTGCGCCCTCATGCACAAATATCAAAACATCCTGGGTAATCCTCAGTTACCACTGCTAAAAGATGTAGCCCATGCCGAATGGAGATGGCTGAGTTTGAGACATCCTCCCATTGTTACAGCCAAGGACATTTCAGAAAGCAAGTTCGACGTCCTCCAGTTACAGACTGAACAATGGTGGCAAAACTGCCATGCGCAGTGCCGAAGCCTGCCCTGCATCGAGGAGAAGCCACCGGGGTTCCATCAGCCCCATGCCGTGTGGACAACCCTCAATCGAATATGCACTGGACATGGGAGATGTGCAGATGCTCTCCAGAATTAGGGAAAAATCCCCTCTCCAGAATGTGACTGTGGTGCAGAGAGGCAAACTGTGCAACATATTGTGAAGGACTGCAAAAACCGTGCATACTGTGAAACATTCAGTGACTTTCTGTTTGCGACTACTTAATCTATCTAATATATAAAACAGAGTGTCTGTATGTTTGTATGTGATGCATACTAAAACATTTATATGGTATTTAAGTACTCATCTTTTCAATATTTCAATGTATGGGGGTTCAGCTCGCTGCAACATTATTCTCCTGGGGCGTCATGGTAGAAATAAATACTCGTAGTTAAAGTTTTCACTTCTTCTTTAATTTTAATCAAAACTTCTTCTCCACCAAAACATAAAAAATTCAAAACAATGCAAGAGAACTTAGCAGACAATACTTCCATTACAAACAACAGAGTGACATAGCTTTCAGAGCACTTGACAAACGACTGAAACTCGAACTCCTCCAAGCAAGGCGGTGAGGCAAATATACAACATCGACAATAATGACGTTGCATTAAGCATTGTTCATAACAATAGAATATACTAGTTTACAATTACCAAACATACACATAAAAACATTTCATGTACCCAAAAATAATTGCAATATAAAATGAAAACTGTGCATACAATAATTTTAGATGGCACATGTATTTTTAAGACGAAATTTCCGATCTTTCTGTTGACAACAAAGTGCGATATTAAATGTTAATTAATTTATTAATAAGTACATCATACATGTTCCTAACATATGCTGAACTATCAAATATTCTGGCCATTCACAAAATATACTCAAAATCTCTTTTCAGTCAATATATACAAAGAATAACAATATTGATAATTAATGTAATAGTAGAAATAACATAATTAGCTGGTCAACACAACTTGTTTATGGACCTAACATATATACAATGCTATCAATTTTCATTTCTTTTTTTTTTCTTTTTTTTTTTTTTTTTTACAAAAGATTTTACAATTCGTCTGTTTATGTCTTGAAATAACATACAATGACACAACTATTGTTTATAGAACTGTCTGGAAAGCAAATATATGAATCTCCTCATTAATGTGAAAACTATCACTCGTTTTAATCACAGTATCACCGAGACACTGTCCTACATTGATTCCTAGGCTGGCTATTACGTTTTTAACTTCACACGCAACATATATCACAACTGAACCACACGATTCCGGATCCAATGCAGACGGTATCGTAGGATGACATTGAGATGAGAGGACTAGTCAGACGGTATCATGCGATATCATTGATATGAGGGGCCAGGCAGAGTGTATCGTACGACAACATTGAGATGAGGGGCCAGCAGTATCGTCAAAATACAAATATACACTTTTGTTCCAATCTTTATGAAATTTTGTACACGTAAGCTTCAATCCACGAGGACGGTCGCCGTAAGTGTAAGAATCACGTACGATATATAGTCCACTAGATATGACGTCATAAACAATAAGATGCGCGAAAAACTGCTGCATTTTACGACAATGCTGCTGATTTTCTCCTAAACCATTGGACAGATTTCAACCAAATTTGGTACACACATTTCTTACTGTGCACGGTTAAGAATCACATACAGCACATGGATCAAAAGATATTTCGTCATAACCAGTAGAAATCGCAAAAAAATGCCATATTATACTTTCGAAGTACACTGTATGAGAATGACAGTACTTAACGACTTGCAACAAACTTTAAACATAATTTCAAACATTTATTAAAATTTATCTCACTGGCAACCACAGTAAAATGATGAAAGGAAAAAAGTTTCTCGATTACTACTTTTGCGCTGTTTATGGAGTAAAACTACAGCACTCGGTATGACGTTACAATTTATAATTTGAACAGTACAAATTGTAGCGACAGGAAATTTTACAGATAGTATACACATATATAGTTGAATGTAGCTTCTAAATTGTATCACATTCCGACACGTAGGTCATGAGATATGAGCACGTAAACAGTAACGTTCATGGAAAATTGCTCCATCTGGCTGGAAGCGAAAGCAGTTTACTTCCATAGAGCTACAAGGCAAGGATCAGAATGAAACAGAGTACACCCAACGAATACCCATTATATTCCCCCAATCTACCTTCAAGAGACTGCAGTTTTCATTGGAACTTGCAGTTTCTATTACGATTAATAAATTACAGGCCAACCTATTAAATACTTCTGAATGGATTTGGCATCTTCATGTAATGGGCGGACTCACCAAAGAATTTATTCATATTAGAGCCTGGAAGATATACATATGTCGTGTATGTATGTGTGTGTTATATAGAGGGGGAAAGGTTATTGCATTAGGAAAAAAAAGTCTTAAAAGTTTTTTTACTTCAAAATTTTGGAATTGTCTTCATTTTTAGGTGATTAAACAACTATGTAAGCTCATATAGTTAAGAGTGGTAACGTACAGAATAAGAAAAATGAAGTACTAGATCTTCTGTAAATATTAGGTCAATTTTGCAAAGATAGAAGATACATTTCCAAGTGATGATAAAAGCATAGCTGAGAATACGGAAACAGCATACCAATATTTAAAAACGAACCAAATTATGAACTTGAACAATGGAAAATTAAGTTAAAAGTTCCTAAAATTACGTATTAAAGGGGTTGCAGGTTTCAGCAATAAGAAAAATTTTTAAATAGATCTCGCAAATTATTATCCTTAAATGGAATTTGATATGCCTTATTTTATATTTATTGTATTTCAAACAAACAGGAAAAATAATTATTAAAAAGATTTGTCATCATATGGTGATGTAAAATTAAGTGACATATAGTTGAGAAATAGTATAAATTAAGTTTTCCAATGAAAAGTGGAATATTGAACAACCTGATAAATATTTAAAGGCTTGTGATTTATTTCACGATTTTAAAATGGTAACACAATTATGTGTAGATGGATATGTTGATATGAATCCATATAATTTTATAATGAATTGTCCTATCTTTATGGTAAATATAGCTAATATAAAAAATATAGTAGTTACACAAAAAATTACTCTGAAAGTGTGTGCTACTCTCAATGATAAAATACCAGATTATACAACTTCATATATAACTACGTATGGTAAGAAAAATCTCACAGATGAAGAACAATATTGAAAACATTTAATAGATTTAAAACTTATAAATTTCCCCCAGAAGTTCATACTTCTTTCTGTATCTTTATTTTCGAAGGATTAACAGGAAACGTTATGTCAATTTAGATATTTCAAACAGCAGTTGCTTTTTGCAGTGTATAAGACATCGTTTTAGAAGAATGAACATGTTATTTCTCTGATTCAGCTCAACAAATGTTAAGCAGTTTTCCTAAGCCACTTGTGATATGGTATTTTCTAGCCTTTATCATGTGTGCAGGTAGGTGTGCATGTGTGCATGTGTGCATAGGTGTACCAGCATACACTGTAGTCTTAAGTTGGTTCAAGGGAAAACAAAGCATTACTATAGACTTGCAGACCTACTTTACAGCATACAATTATGCAGCCCAGTCCAGGATGCCTGCTTGATACTGTTTGCACTTCTAACGCCGATTCCAGGTACCATGCCTTATATTCAAGGACATTTTATCGTATGTTTTTATGGCAGATTTCAGCATTAACAGAGACAAACACTATTTCGCTGTACTAGTCTTCTCAAAAGCTATATAAGCTATATAAAAAGTAAGATGTTATATTAAGAAAAGTACTTGCTTCAATATTTAAGATGATACTGCTGCTAAGAACGTTCACCAAACCAAAATACATGCGTTACCTTACACTCTACTGCATTTCGATATCTGTAATAGTTCCTGAAATAAAAGGTGTATTACTTTTAAAAGTATGCCACGGTATGAAATAAAAGCTTAATTCTGGTAGGAGGTATCCAGATAAGAGTTTACTGTTACAAAAAAGCTTAATTTTAGCAGTAAAATTAGTAAAAGGTCAGTGAGAATTACTGGCTACTCCCTGCTGCAAAACGTTGTTCCCTGGCCCAAATTGAGAACTGACTTGGTTAAAATTACTCTAATTTCAGGAAGTTATGGATACAGTGGCCAATATACGTAGCAGAGTATACGAAATTACACACAGGCATTAATAAACAAGCCACCACAATTAAAGTTATTTCATAAAGGTGGCTAAGAAAAACATTTGTGGTGCAACGGATACTAAAAATAAAGAATTGCATCTGAGCTTGTTCCCAGCACTGGTGAAAAACAGTATTAAACAAAAGGGGGAATGTGCTCGAAAACTACAATTTATAGGCAAGTCAAAATTATAGTGAACTTAACTTGTTTATTCAGATCGAACGCAAGCAAAATGAGGAACCGATTTTGTTAATACAATAAAAATGCATCCCATTTACATGATCTAATAATGATGATGCCCAGCATTTAACTTAACATAAATTACACAGAACTTAACGCTACTGGGGTAGGAGGGGGTGAGGATTTACAAACAACGGTCACTCGCTCACACACATGCAATGCAACAGCGAAACTCACCAAAAGCAGCATGCTGAAACGAGGCAGAAGTAGACGCCATTACCGTAGGCGAAATTCAGCAAACCCGGAGGTACCACACAACACAATATACAATAAAACTGCAAATATGGCTCTGGTCTGTTGTACCTGATTTCAGCTGGTGCGTGAGTATAGCAAAGCAAAGTTGCATTTAGATTAGACCGCGAGCAAACACGCTAGTGGCGACACACGGCTACGTTACATGATGGTACTCCACTGAAGGTGAAGTGGTTAAAAATCGGATTCATTACACAAAATCACGGCGGACTCTTAAGTTGCAATCTGACAGTAAACTATCTAGGCACTGGTTTTATGAGAAGTAGCGTGAATTCAAGTGACTAGCTGCAAAACCCTGAAGTCGGAGCTCGGACCCATGTTGTTCCAAAAACCGATAAAAATGTATAAAGTCAATTTCCGAAAAATAAAGAAAGTTAACTACTGCGTCCAACCCCTAGAACTGCATATAATTTCGTAAGGAAGCTACTGAAATGCAGCTACATGCGATTGGGACCGTTCACAGAGGCAGAAGAAGTCCACTCTCAAAACCCGGAAAAGTGAAACAAAGTCGGAAAAATAAAAATAAAAACTACGGCATGCAACTCATAGAAATGTTTAGAATTACATAAGGAAGCGAATGAAATGCAGCTACACGCGATAGGGAGCGATTACAGAGACAGATGAGTTCAGGCTCAAAAAACCAGAAACGTTAAATAATTACAAAGACGGAAAAGTGAGAATAAAAACTACGGCATGCTACCCTTACAAATACAAAGAATTTCATAAGCAAGCTATTGCAGGAGGTTGTACAAGGCTCAGAGAGAATTACTGACAAAGACTGAGTGCATACTTCACGTTCGGAGAAGAAACAGCAAAATTAAAATAGGCGGGGAGAGAAGATCGTGAAATGTTAGTCGAAATCAGAAGGAGACATGCATAGTTACTTGCCTGATGGGCATGGAACAAACAACAGTGGAATCTGAAGGCTTTGTTCTAAGAACAGACCACATGGAGCACATATCACTAACGGAAGGAATCGATAAGAAAGATTATACATGCACTGTACAAAAATGAACATATCGTCTGGTAGAAATCGGGCCCCACAAAGCTGGAAAGAATTTACACAGAGATCGTACACCACCACATAATCACTAAAGGTTTGAATATACCAGGCCGTTATCAAACTGCAACTAGTAACACATATGCTGTGTTTATCTGTTGGAAATCACTGGATTGAAAAACTAGAACACATTTCCGCGCACAATCGGAAGAAATGTTCCAATAAATGAATCTAAGTTTAAGATTCGAAGTTAAACATGCTAGACAACGAATCGCTACCATCTCTGTGGACACAAGAGCAGAACCAACCTTACCTCACCATGATCCGAGCACAAAGTGAAGAGTGAGTGGCCAGGAGGCGCGAATCTACCGGAAACTGGCATAACCCAAAAAAACATCAGTGGTGGGGATTCAAGACTCGCCCTGGGGAGGGCTCGCCGACTGGCTTGTAACCAAAGGGTGATAAAACCTCTTTGGTAGCATCACCAGCAGAGGATGGTAACGACTAACTATCGACTCTCAGCCAGAGAGAACCATGCAAAGCGAGCTATTACTACCCACATTCAGACAGCCATTAGATTAACGCACATCCACTTAAAACTGAAACAAGGACACATTCTCACAGGGACAGTGGCGTAGCAGAGAATCCGTACTTATTGCCACATTCATAAAAACAATAATAAATTATTAAAATAAAAAAATCCTAGCAATATTTACTAACATGTCAGAAAGTAATATCTTAAAACATGAAATAAAAATGCGACTCACCCTGTATACAGGGTGTTACAAAAAGGTACGGCCAAACTTTCAGGAAACATTCCTCACATATAAAGAAATAAAATATGTTATGTTGACATGTGTCTGGAAACGCGTAATTTCCATGTTACAGCTCATTTTAGTATTTCTCTTTAAATGTAAATTGAAACAATTGGTGCAGACAATTGTCAAACTACCCAATTGTTTCGTTAGTATGTACTGTCCTTCCTCGATTCACGTCATCAACACAGATTATCTGTGAACGTTTGGGCAGGAATTGTTGGTGATGTCTTGATTGGGCCTCATGTTGTTCCACGTACGCTCACTGTAGCACGTTATCATGATTTCATACGGGATACTCTACCTGTGCTGCTAGAACATGTGCCTTTACAAGTACAACATTAGATGTGGTTCATGCACGATGGACCTCCTACACATTTCAGTCGACATGTTCGTACGCTTCTCAACAACAGATTCGGTGACCGATAGATTGGTAGAGGCGGACCAATTCCATGGCCTCCACGCTCTCCTAACCTCAATCCTCTTGACTTTCATTTGTGGGGGCATTTGAAAGCTCTTGTCTACGCAACCTCCGTACCGAATGTAGAGACTCTTCGTGCTCGTATTGTGGATAGCTGTGATACAATACGCCGCTCTTCAGGGCTGCATCAGCGCATCAGGGATTCCATGCGACGGAGTGTGTATGCATGTATCCTCGCTAATGAAGGACATTTTGAACATTTCCTGTAACAAAGTGTTTGAAGTCACGCTGGTACGTTCTGTTGCTGTGTATTTCCATTCCATGATTAATGTGATTTGAAGAGAAGTAATAAAATGAGCTCTAACATGGAAATTAAGCGTTTTTGGACACATGTGCACGTAATATATTTTCTTTCTTTGTGTGTGAGGAATGTTTCCTGAAAGTTTCGCCGTACCTTTCTGTAACACCCTGTATAGTTGTGTGTGTGTGTGTGTGTGCGAGAGAGAGAGAGAGACAGAGATAAAGAGAGCGAGAGAGAGAAAGTGAGATAGAGAGAGAAAGAGAAATTGAGATAGAGAGAGACAGAGAGAGCAAATAAAAGGGTAGTGTTGGGGAGTCAAGGAGTCGAATCTTGAAGCATACAGAGACTGTAAGTACTTATAGAAGATCTTAGAACCTGCAGCGGAATGGCGCAGCACACAAGAGCAGCGTGGCGTCTAATGCAGCAGGCGCTGGATGTTGCAGGTGTCGTCTGGGCGGTGATGGGTGGTTCTGCCGCGAGCGAGGGCGCAGCGTCGGCGGCAGTGGTGGCGACTGCGACTGCGGCAGCGGCGGGCAGCAGCGGCGGCAGCGGCGGCGGCAGCGGCAGCGCCAGCCCCACCGTGGCGGCGCCGGGGCTGCGGCTGGGCGCGCCCGCCGCCCACCCTCCCGGCCCGGGGGCGGCCGCCGCCGTCTGGTCTTCCACCGCCACCGCTGTCTCTGTGAGTGGCGCTGCCATCATGTGGTATTACAGCTATTCTCTCAACTGGACTCCCACAGGAAATAGTCACCCGATACTTCACACGTCTGATGGTATCGTTGCTTCTAACAGACTGGACGTGGTCACTGAGATATTTATACCTCTACCACTGCCCATTACTTCCTATACATCCTTCCTGGTCTTCCGCCACCACCATGGCTATCACCATGTGTGTACACCAGCGGCATGCCCTCGAGGTCCTGCATGTGTTTCAGGTGGACAGCTGGAGCCCATTGAGGTTTCTCCATGGGGGACTGGGTGGTATTAGAGCTCGTAGAGCAGTTAGATAGCGATTGACCTCTTTCTACATCTGGAACTGTTCATAACCACTGACAGGGCATAACTACGGGGGGGGGGGGGGGGGAAGAGGGGGATAGAACCCTCCCAGAACCCTAAAAAATCGTATAACAGCAATCTGGTAAAGTTAAAGATTGGAAACTTGGGGTGTTTACCATAAGCTTTCATTGTATGGGAGTGAATTAGTTTCTTCAAAGTGGTAGATGGTAGTCTGTCTGGAAAGTGACTAAAATTTTGCTCGTCAAGCAGATCTATCCCCCCCAAAGCCAAGTCCTAGTTACGCAACTGACCACTGATGTATCATTTGTACTATTGTACTGCCACTACCATCTTCCACTTATATGTCGTCGAGGTTCAGTCTGCATTTGGCACAGTTTACTGATACCTGTGAGAAACCAGTGCTGAATCCTCACTGTGAAACATAGAGCGAGCAATCATGCTGCACTCTATATTTTTCTCTCAGCAAGTTGTGGCCATGACTATTACGGAAACTGATCAGCTACACAATACTTTACATGTCAGTGTATCTCTGGTTACTTAAAGGGAGATAAGAGGTCAGAGAGCTCTTTCTCCTTCTTCCACTGTTCAACACTGTTAAATCGTTTCTAATATTTCACCACCACTGCTATTATCTGTTCGCCATCTCCCATCATCCAGTGAGTAGTCGGCATACGTTACTGGTACCCATAAGGAATCAATGCATAGGCCTCACCGTAAGGCTCTGGATAGGCAGTCAGTTGCAGTTGTACTGCACTCTACATTCCTCTCTCAGCAAGCGGTGACACTGCAGTTTGTCTGTCAAAGGGTCTCCCATGGGAAATGACTAGCTAGCCACCTGACAATTCATGTGTCAATATTTCTCTAATGGTAACATTACCTGGACAGCCGCAGTGGATTAGCTGTGCACACTGGGGTGACATGTTGCAGTGCACTCGGTGGTTCGCCATCGGGTCTTCAAGTCCCCCCTTCGGGCATTGGTATTTGTCTTGTCCTTAGGTTAGTTTACCATAGTTTCAGTAGTTTGTAAGCTATGGACTAATGACCACACGGTTGAGTCCGATAAATTTACAAACATTTTTGTTACCTGGACAAAATTACAACTGTCACTGAGTGCTTCATGGTTCTGGTACTGACCATCACTGGTGACATTGGAGTTCTTCGGTCATTTGCCAACAATAGGAAATGGTCACCCATACAAACTTTATGTTTCAATGCTTCCCCAATGGTGTTATTGCTTCAACAGAATTAAGATGGCCAGTGGAAATGTTATGCTCTGACACTGCTCACTGCAGTTCATTTATGCTTCCTGGTCTTCCACTGCCACCACCATCTGATTCAGTATCCACCAACTGCTTGCCCTTGTAGTCCACCATACAGTCCAAATGTAGGACTGGGGCACATTGGGGTTGCACCATGAGATTCTTAGTAGTGAGTCAGTTGGACTTGTGCTGTGCTTGAAGTTCCTCTATTCAGCTTCTGGCACAACAGTTCTTCTGTTAACAGGCCTATGACAGCAATTGATTGGCCACCTAAAACTTCACCTGTCTATGCTTCTCTGATTGTATCATTGCTCTGAGAAAATTAACGTGATCGCAGCTCATTAGCTTCTGACACTCTTCATATCTTTCAACATATCCTTTCTGGTGTTGACACCATCTGTTTCCATGTTCCTTTCCTGAAACTTCACGACAGCCTTCTGTTGCTGCTCTTTTTCTCGTGTTGGCTCTGTACGGTAGTTGTATGCTGCTGGTGCTCACACCACATTTTAGCTCTATGTTGATGCTCCTCTTCTGGTGCCGGTATCACGCTATGACCTATTGCTGTTTCACAGCATTAGTTGAGTAGTAGGAGCTTTCATCCACTTACAACCTTGTTTAGTTATATATATATATATATATATATATATATATATATATATATATATATATCATCTTCCACAGGACTGAATTGAGGAGCAAGCCTCCATGATCATGGAACGAGTCAGTACATCAGAAAGAAGTAATAATTGATGAAGAGAAACATGTAGCAATAGTAAGCAAAGGACTTCTTGCAGCAGATTTTTAAAAATGGTTGCAACCGCTTTTCTGTGCAAGGGTCAAGGAAGTGTGATCCAAATGCAGATACAATAACTCTCTAGTAATAGCCGAATTAAAGCTGTTAACTTTTGGAAATCAACAAATATTATTAAAAACAAATGACATTCAATAAAATATTTATTGAGAGGCCAATGTCAGAATTCCCAGGCTACTATACAGGGTTCGACAAGAGGCACGCCAGCTTACCCTACATACTGCTTGGAACGTCCATTTCTACAAAATAAATACCCTGTTTGAATCAAAACATTTAAAAAAAACATACGTCATAAGCAAATGAAAATACACAAAGTAGACTACCTTTAATTGTGAACTATCACTTATTTCAGAAGCGGATATAATGATAACCAATGTGGCACTTACTTTTTTAACAATATCTTAGATATGGAATTTCCATGCCAGCTTATCATCTGCTTGAAGACCTAGAAATTTGAAACGTACAGTCTCATTCAAAATGTGACCATTCTGTGTAATCAATGTATCAGTTTTCCTTGAACTGTGTCGTTAGAAACAGTAGAAACTGAATCTTACTGTGATGTAGTATCAATTTACTTTCTACATGTCACAAACTTATTTTTGTAACCACATACTGCATCAATAATGCTAACAACAGTGGTCCCAGAATAGATCTTGGGGCACCCACCACTCTACTTTTCCTCATTCAAAGTGCATATCACAGCTGTTTCCAACACTGCAAAGGATCACCTTCTGATGTCTGTTATTAAAGTAAGAGGTGAACCAATTGTGAGCTACTCCCCTTACTTCATAATGTTCCACGTTCTGCAACAATCTTGTGATCAACACAATCACACACTTTTCTTAAATAAAAAAATACGCCTAGCATTCGTAGATTTTTCTATTTAATCCATCAAGTCTATCACAAAAAAGGGAATATCGATTGTGAAACCATCACTAAAACCAAGCTGTACATTTAAAAGCAAATTATAGGATCTGAAATGATGACTTAACCTCAAACATAAAACCTTTTCAATAACTTTACCAAAAACTGATGGCATAGAAGTAGGTCTCACATTGTCTGTATTATTCCTTTCTCCTTTTTTATAAAGTGGTTTCACTACTGAATAGTTCAGTCTCACAGAATACTGACCATTCTGAAAGGACCTGTCTTACTCCCTTCTGAATAATTGTATCCCATCCTTGCTCTTCGAGTCTTATAATATCTGGCTAGTTTTTGTACTTTACGTTCCCTCTATATGAGTTTTGCTATCATCAGAATTTTAAGAAATCTGTTACAGTCAATATTGTCAAAATGTTTCTCCAAATTTACAAAAATTATAGACAAGTTTGCCTTGTCATAACGTATCTTCTACGCTAATTCATGTGGTGAGTCTTGTGTGTTGATATGTACCTTGTAAATGCAAACTGATCTTCCCCAACGTTGGATTCATCACAACACACTATTCTTCTGTAAATAATTCGTGTTAGTATTTTGCAACCATGTCATGTGCAACAAATAATGGTGTAACATTCACTTATGTCTGCACTTGCTTTATTTGGAAATTTTTTTATTTTTATTTTTTTTTTATGGGACTTAACTATGGAGTCATCAGTCCCTAAACTTACAAACTACTTATCAACTACCTTATACTAAAGACGGCACAAATATCCATGCCCGAGGGGGGATTCGAACCCCCGACCGTAGTAGCCGTGCAGACCGTGACTAGAGCGCCTCAGTCTCCTCGGCCACCGCGGCCGGCTTATTTGGAACTGAACTTAATTACATTCTTCTTGATGTCTGAAGATATTTCACATGTCTCATACAACCTCCACTCCAGGGCGAATAGTTTCGTCATGCTCGAATCTCCCAACGATATCAGCAGAGGGAAGGATATGAACTGCAGGGATCTTGTTTCTACTCAAATCTTTGAGTGCTCTGTCAAATGCTTCTGGTGGTATCTTATCGGTAATTTCATCTTCAACTACTTTATTCTACTTTTCTACCATTTTGCTTTCAAGTTCATTCATCATGTATGTTCTCTTCCATCACTCAAGTCTCCCTACGGCGCACTGAATATTCAAATAGATTTCGGGCTTGCAGCCGGCGTCTTTTCATCCAAACCACGATATTTCAGATGAACACCAGCCAGCCAACCTAAAGTGATCTGCGGGGAGGAAGACGTTCTCCGTTCCTCTCTATATAGCATGCTAATAGTAATCTGCGCATGCGCGAAAATTGTAGTGGCAGATGGAACACACTACCCTCGCTGGTAGGCGTGTAGAACTACATGTCTTCGGCTCTGCCGCTCACCGCGTCCATCGGACTACTCTGACGTTTTCGTCGGAGTAAATCTTCTAGATGGCGGGATTCCAAGCATTGTCCAGCTGATAGCCGCTGTCTCGGTTTATCAAATTTTCTGCCACGCATATTTCCACCGATTCTCTTAAGATGGGGTCCCAGAAAGATGTAGCTGTGACTAGAACTGATATTTTGTCAAACAATGTTCAAATGTTTGTAAATCTATCGCACCAAACTGCGTGGTCATCAGTCCGTAGCTGACAAACTACTTAAACGTAGGTAAACTAACCTAAGGACAACACATACACCCATGCCCCATAGAGGACTCGAACCTCCACGGTGATCAACCGCGCGCTCCGCAGCGAGGCGATTTAGACCGCTCGGCTACTCCTTGCAGCGATATTTTGTCGTACTCCATCATATGTCTAGTGGAGTTGCAATGTTCCACCACTGCAGATTTGGTGGGTTGCAAGAGGCGGGTGCAACGATCATGTTCTGTGCAGTATTCGTCCACAGTACGTACTGTTTGTCCAATATAAGCTATACGGCACTGGCCCGCCTTCCACAATAACAAATTATCTTTCACTGATACCAGCAGGTCTAAAATTTTAGTTGGGGACGGAAAATCACTCTCACTTGGTAATTTTGGAGAATCCTTGCTATTTTAAACGAAAGGTTACCAACGAAGGGAAGGAATGCTAATGACTTTGGTGGCGTGTCCTCATTCTCCTTATTCTGGGTATTGATTTTAATTGAAAATGCTTTGGTAATTTGCCGATCATAGTATCCATTCTCTCTCAATACAGCTTGTAGGTGGTCAAGCTCCTCAGGTAAACTATCCGCATCAGACACCGTGTGGGCTCTATGTACAAGTGTCTTTAGGACACATGTCGAATATTTGCCCCAGACGAAGACGCTGGAGGACTTGATTGCGGCGGCGAGCGGCAGCACAGAAGAATGAAGTTCTGCACATGTACCAGCGACGGCGCCGCTGAAGGGCAGTGTGTTCCATCTGTCACTGTGCAATTTTCGCGAATGCACAGATTAGCGCGCTATATAGAGCGGAACGGAGAACGTCTTCCTCATTCCCTGCGGTTCACCTAAGGATCGTTGGCAGGTGTCCAGCTGAAATATCGTTTGTTGGATGCAAAGACGACCAGCTGCAAGACCGAAATCTGTTTGGATATTGAACAAGTATTTTTCCATTTTCTAATCATGTAAGTGCAGAGACGCCCAGAGTATCGGCTACTTTCGCTGCCGCAGTACCCGGCGGTGACGACGGCGGTGTCGGGCGACGCGCCCAACGCGACGCTGAGCGCCTTCCTGGACAACGAGACGGCGTCGGTGGCGGCGGGCGTCGGCGTGGGCGGCGACGCGGCGGCCGGCAGCTTCTGCCTCGAGTGGGAGGCGGCGCAGCACAACCTCTTCCAGACGGCCAACCTCTTCTTCGCCGCTGCCTTCCTGGTGCCGCGGTCCTTCAAGCAGAGCCTGCTCGTCCTCAGGTGGGTGTCCCAGAGTCGCCTCTCTTCAGCGATTACTAGGCAGTTTTCCATTTCATTCTGGTCGTGAGTTGCTTGTTACAGATTAAACGGAAAAAAGAAAGACAATAGAAACGACACATTTCTAACATGAGTAATATCATAATGGTTTGTGAAAGGGACTGGATACACTTTTTACACTCCGTCCTCTACTTATCTCTTTCCCCTCTCTTGAGCACGTGACTAAAGGCCCCCGCTGTGCCGGCCGCGGTGGCCGAGGAGACTGAGGCGCTCCAGTCACGGTCTGCACGGCCACTACGGTCGGGGGTTCGAATCCCCCCTCGGGCATGGATATTTGTGCCGTCATTAGTAGTAACTAGTTCATAAGTAGTTTGTAAGTTTAGGGACTGATGGCCCCGTAGTTAATTCCCATAGACTATACAAACATTTGAAACATTTGAAGCCCCCACTGTCAGGAAAAGTAGAATCCAGGCTGCCAGCGCTATACAGCACCCAACACTTATACATTCCAAAAGAAGACCCCTTGCTCATGCCGCTTTACAAATTCATCGTGGATACAGGAGCCAAGGATCCTTCAGTCCAAAAATGAAGATCCCAGGTTCCTGGCACTTTATATGGCAACCTAGGGCACAGGACCCAAAGTTATGACAGTCAGTCATCGAAAAACAATACCAGCATTTGACAGGTCCACCTAGGTACAGATCCTGAGGCTCTTGCAGTCCAAAAAATAAGAACCGATGCCTCTGGCACTTTATAGGCTACATACACCACAGGAACAATGGCCTCTTGGACTGTTGACCCCGCAGTTAAGTCCCATAAGCTTTACAAACATTTGAACCAATGGCCTCTGTAATCAGAAAAAAGTAATCACAAACTCTCTGCTGTTTATGGGCCACCCTTGTGCACATTACCCAAGACAACTGCGGTCCAAACAATACACCCGAAGCACCCAGCAATTTACAGGTCTCCCTAGGGTAAAGGACGTCAAGCCTTGCACCATCTGAAAACAAGACTCCAAGCTCCTGGCACTTTATTGGTTCTCATAGAGCAGTCACATTACACATTACATGACTGCCTAGGGTACAGGACTCAAGCCTGTCCAGTTCTTAAAAATTTCCCCCAGGCTCCCAGAACAGGTCAAGTTACAGTATAGGACCTAAGGCTCCAACAGTCACACACAAGAGACGTCACATTCATGGAACCTTACACGTCCACCTAGGGCACAGGATCCAAGGCACAAGCAGTAAGAAAATAAAAACCCCACTCTCAATGCACTTTTCAGGCTCACTTATGGCACATGACCATTAGCACCCACAGGAAACTAAAAGAGCGCAGATTCCCAGCATTTAATGTGTCTGCCTACGGACCTGGACTCAAGGCCACCATGGTCCAAAAGCAAGACTGAAGTCTCTATGCACTTCACAGGTCTGTGTAGGGTACAGGTATCAAGGCTACCATGGTCCGAAAAGCAACCTAGAATCCCAGCACTTTACAATTCAGCCTATGGCACAGGACCCAAGGCTACAAGAGTAAAAAAAAAGCTCCCACCTCTTGCGATCCAAAATGTAAGATCCCAGGATCATGGCAACTTTGCAGTTTCACACATAGGAAAGGAGCAGACTCCCATAGCCAGAATGAAAAGAGCCCACACTACTGCACTTTACTGGTGCACTTAGGGCAGAGCACGCAAGGCTCCCCCAATCTGAAAATATGACCCCAGACCCCTGATAATTTGCAGATCCGCTTAGTGTACGGACCCAGGTCTCCCATGGTCCAAAAGATAATACCCCATCTCCTTGCACTATACAGTTCTGCCAAGGGCACAGGACCCAAGACTCCTGCTGTCAGAAAAAAATTTAGGAAACCTGGGCTCCCGGTGCTTTATGGGTCTACCTAGGCCACACGATTTAAGACTCCTGAAGTCAGACAAACTGCACCCTTGAGTTCCTGGCACCTGTGGTATAGGACCGAAGGCTGTTGTAGGCCAAAACATAGTACAGTGTACACACCGCCACGCACCTTACGGTGGACTGCAGAGTATGTATATAGATGTAGATGTAGATATTCCTCCAAGTTCCTAGTACTTTACACGTCCCAAGACAAGCATGGTCCCAAACTGTTCCCAGCACTTTATAGGTCCATCTGGAGTACAGAAACCTAGGGTCTTGTGGTCCAAAAGATATGTCCCAGATTCCTGGCACAAGAACTAAGGCTCCCATGGTCACAAAAAAGATCACAGGCTCCAAGCACTTTACTGGTCTGATAGTGCACATGATTCAAAACTCTCATGATCCAAGAAAGAGACCCAAGCTCCCAGCACTTTATGGGTTCCCCTATGATACAAGTCTTATGTCACCTATGCTCCCTAATTTTATTTTATTTATTTATGTTTATCAAGTTCTGCAAGATCCAATCGAGGAGCAGTCTCCTTGGTCATCGAACGACTTAGTATATCAGATTTAACGAATGAGTAGTTATTAATAAAGTAAAAATACAGAAATCAGATGCACATTACACGTCTAAGCATAAATAAAAGGACCAACAATGTAATACAGAAATTAACTTAATTATCTTCTTAATTTTTCGAGGAGTTCCTCGACAGAATAGAAAGAGTGACCCATGAGGAAAATGTTTAGCTTAGTACTTATAGTACTGCAGATTACTATAAATGGATGCAACAGAAAACTGCACACCATTTGCAGTGGTGTGATCCAAATGCAGATTCGAATACTGTCTACTATTAACTGAAGCGAAGCTGCTAATGCTTAGGAATAAGCAGATATTATTAACAATAAATGACAGTAAAGAAAATATATAAGAAGCCAAATTCAGAATTCCCAGGCTACTAAAGGGGAGTCGACAAAACCTACACAATATTACCCGACGTATTGTTCAAATAGCCTATTTCTACGCAGTAAATATCCTTTTTGAATCTGAGGTGTTACGCAATAATTAACACTATACATGATTATCAAATGAAAATCAACTAGATAGACTATTTTTTTTTTTGTGTTGAACTGTCTCATATTTCAGAAACTGTTCGAATGGTAAACAACACAGCATTTATATTTTTGAACAGATTCCTTAACGTGTGCTTTCAACATCAGCTGAGTATCTATCTGAATGCCTAGAAATTTTAACTATTCAGTCTCACATGTCAAACGTTCAGGCGTTTGTAAACCTATTGGACCAAACTGCTATGGTCATCAGTCCCTAGATTTACAACCTATTTAAACTAACTTACACTAAGGGAAAACACACACACACGCACGCGCCTGATGGACGACTCAAACCTCCAGCGGGAACTACCATCCAGTCCATAGCAAGACGCATTGGACCACGTGGTCAATGAGCGCGGCTCCCACTTGTCATTTGCCATTTCTGTGAATTTGAAATGTCTATTTTTTTTAAATTAAGATGTGTGTTAGAAACTGTGAAAATTGAGTTTTCATTTAGCTTCAATTTATGACGGTATTTCTTTAACTCCATTATTTGTTAGATTTTATAGTTGCCTCTTATAATAGAAGGCATGTCATTTATATAAATGAGAAATATGTGGCCCCATAACAGAACCATAGGACAAACCCTACTCCCCTCACCCCTACCCCTCCCCCCACACACACACAAACACTCAACTGTGCCCCAAAGTAAGAGGTGAACCAATTGTAAGCTATTCCCTTTACTCCAAAATGTTCCAACATCTGCAACAATATCTTGTGATAAACACAATCAGACGCTTCTATTAAATCATAGAATACGCCTAGCGTTCGTAATTTTTATTTAATCCTTACAGAGAAAAGAGAATATAGCATTTTAGGTACTTACTTCTGAAACTAAACTATACATTTGACAGCAAATTAAGGGAACTCAAATGATAAATTAACTTTGAATTATAGCCTTTCAATAATTTTAACAAAATTTGGTGGCATAGGAATAGGTCTGACGTTCTTTACATTACTGCGCTCTCTCTTTTTATAGAGTGGTTTTACTACTGAGTACTCCAATCTATCAAGAAACTGACTATTCTGATAGGAAAAATTATAAGTATGCCTAAGTACTGGGCTAACAGAGACAGAATAATACTTACGTATTCTACTGGATACCTCATGAAGAGTTCTTCGTCTTTAGTGATCTAATCATTGACTCAATCTCCTCAGTATAACAAAGGGACAGTTTCAGGTAACAGTCGCCGAATGCTAATTTTTAAAGAGTTATAATACCTCTAGGAGCTTGTATTTACATTGTGTTTAATTCACCTGCTAGATTCAGAAAGTGATTGTTAAATACTGTACATATATCTGACTAATCTGTAACAGAAAACTTCAATTACATACTGACTATAAATCCTCAACTCTGTGCTGCAGACCATATACTTTCTCCACGACTGACCATATGGTCTTCATTTTATCCTGAGAATTAGCTAATGTTTCTGTATAACACATACTTTTTGCCTTCTTAATTACATTTAACGGCCTACGGAAACTTGATTCTGGCAGCTTCTAACATTTCGATGTAAATTGTTAATCTATGAAAAGCCAAAATGCTGCTTCACTTTATAGATGTTAAAAAACTGTTTATTATCGCAATAGGCCTATTTCGGCTCTGTGGCCATCATCAGGCTATCTGCGGACAAATATTTATGATTACAATGAGTGAAATAAAGATACTTACAATTTTAATACATTTTCTGTGACATATTATTTCAGACTCACTTCCATATAGCATCGTGGAGGTATAATTGATTATAATGACTGCAATAATTGCAGTATACATGTTCTTTAGATGGTATATATATTACGTAAATCAGGTCTTAATTCTTTACAGCTAATCTGTCAGTTTGACGTATCCTCCAGCGATGCTCTATGGTTACAGTTTGTTTATGACTGCATATAGTGTGATCTTTGATAGTGTGGTGTGATCTTTATTATTTTATGGTATTATGATGTATATCTTTGTTTCAGCTCGAATCGAAAATTTTAATAAAAATCAAGAAATGTATGTAGCATACCTAGCTCTTAGTAGTAACACAAGTCCTTTAATTTTTGAACAACTATATAATTTCATAGACAAATTTATATACTACACTAGCAAACAAATACGGTTAAACCATAAAAAGAAATTCCAAAATTTGATATCAAAACAGTATCCAGTAATGAATGCAACAGAAAAATATTCATCACCATTCCATTTCTACACTAGAACAAAAAATTTAACTAATATCAGCTTCACAAATGATGAACAGTTGTTACTAGACAAAGGAATAAAGTACAATATTCAGCCAAAACCAAATAAGAGGGTAATGAAAAATGTTATAGCAACAACAAAATTAGCTATTGACAAAGCAAAATTGTCAGTTCTTGAACAAAATGAAATAACAGTCAAAGCATCACATTTAATAGAAAAAGCTTTAACCCAAAAACACACATATAATACACAAACGAACAAAGAACACACTACAATGAAAAACATAAATGAAAAACTAATTGCTAATGATGCAATAGCAACCAAATCTGATAAAGGCAATTGTTTAGTGATTATGTACAAAAACTACTACATCCATAAAGTACAAGACTTCTTCACATCAAACAATATTAGCAAACTTAACAGAAACCCCACAAACAAGTTCACAGCAGAAACCAAAAAAGTAATCAAAAGATGTAACACACTAATGAATGACATAGAAAAAAGAACATGTATATGTATGAACACAAAAATACCCAGACTACATGACAACCAAAAATACATAAAATACCTGAAATTCCTATACGACCTGTAGTTAACTCAATAGATAGTCCAACATATTTAATTAGTAAAAAGGTGGACAAATGGATTAAAAAGTATTTCACATACAACAAACAATACACAATAAAAAATTCAAGAACACTAGCCAATAAAATAAAAGATATAAAAATCCCACAAAACGCTAAATTTGTGTCATTTGACGTTACCAATCTCTATACCAACATACCAATCCAAGAAACAATAACCATCATTGAAGAAAACTTACTAAAGTATAGGAAAATACCAATCACAGGAATTTATGAAATTATTGATTTACTAAAATTGGTATTAAAACAAAATTACTTTGAATTCAACAATGATATATATACCCAAAAAGATGGAGTTGCAATGGGATGTAGCATAGCAGGAACCATAGCTGATATCTTTTTAAATACATTGGAAGAAAAATTCTTCAACTCTAATCACCCAATAATAAAGAAAATAATATACTATTACCGCTATGTAGACGATACCCTCCTATTAATAGATGGCTCACAAACTGATATACAACAACTATATACAATAATGAACAACCTACATACTAAAATCAAATTTAACATGGAGCCAGAAAACGATAAAACCATAAATTTCTTGGACCTAACAATTAGGAATAAGAACAATGTACATAAATTTGACATATATAGAAAACCAACAACTTCAGATAATGTTATCAACTCAAATTCTTGCCATCCCAAAGCACAAAAACATGCATATTTTAACACTATGGTCAATAGACTAATAAACCTACCATTAGAAGAAACAGTTATAAATAAAGAGTTTTCAATACTAACCTATATAGCCCACAAAAATGATTTTAATCCAAGTATAGTAAAGAAACTATATGACAAACACACGAAACACATACCCAATAAAATTCTAAATGACATTAAGCTATTGAAAGATACGTCCTTAAAACAAAAAATTAAATATGTACCACACATTTATATAGGACGAACGTCTGATGAGCTGAACGCATTACTAAAAAATACTACAGTCAGATTTGCCTACAGAACTACACATAACATAAAAACCTTAATCCATTCCACTAAGACAAAAATACCAGTATACCAATTACCAGGCATATATAAAATTAACTGTAAGGATTGTCAGAAATTTTATATAGGACAAACTGGCAGAACTTTCGAAATTCGATACAAAGAACATACAAGAAATTCCGAAAAAAATATTTCAGCTTTCTTTAATCATTTGAAAACAGAAAATCACGAAACCGATCGAATTACAGACGCAATGGAAATATTACATATCACACCAAAAGGTTATCATATGAACATCCTAGAAGAGATAGAAATTTATACACATTTGAAGGAAAGCCCTGACGTAATTTTAAATGAACAAACTGAACTACAACACAAACATTATCTAGACAACTTTATTAAAATTTTCGAGTCGAGCTAAAACAAAGATATACATCATAATACCATAAAATAATAAAGATCACACCACACTATCAAAGATCACACTATATGCAGTCATAAACAAACTGTAACCATAGAGCATCGCTGGAGGATACGTCAAACTGACAGATTAGCTGTAAAGAATTAAGACCTGATTTACATAATATATATACCATCTAAAGAACATGTATACTGCAATCATTGCAGTCATTATAATCAATTATACCTCCACGATGCTATATGGAAGTGAGTCTGAAATAATATGTCACAGAAAATGTATTAAAATTGTAAGTATCTTTATTTCACTCATTGTAATCATAAATATTTGTCCGCAGATAGCCTGATGATGGCCACAGAGCCGAAATAGGCCTATTGCGATAATAAACAGTTTTTTAACATCTATAAAGTGAAGCAGCATTTTGGCTTTTCATAGATTAACAATATGTCCTTAAAAGACATACACAATGCTGCAGGCCCAAATGAAATGAAATTTCGATGTAATTTCAACTTTGTTCCTATTCCTCTTGTCAGACATCTGGGCTATCTATTGCCGGGAGTACCTTGTTTTTAGCGTTCTATCAGAGAGCAGGTTTCAAACAGCTTGTGAAATATGTTAAGGACAGGAAAACTTTATATTTATCGTTTATAGAATTAGCAGTATAAACAGCCTTATAGTCTTGTTCCTTAATTAGGCTAGTAAAGAATCCCAGCGCTTAAAGGGGTGTCGCAGGGTACAGTACCAATGCTCCCACACCCCAAAAAAGAAATCTCTTGGTTGCTGACACTTTACAGGTTCACCTCGGGCATGGGGACGCAAGGCACCAACGGTCAGACAACAGTCCCCCAGCCTCCTGGCTTCCCCTAGGGTACAACACTCAAGGCTTCCTCAGTCCGAAGAAAGAAGATCCCATGCTCCTGCAATTTTATGGTTCCACTAAGTTCACAGTGCGAAAGGATTCTACAATCAGAAAAATACTCCAGATTCTAAGCACTTTATGGGTCTTCCTAGGGCACAGCATCCAAGGCTTCTGAAGTCAGAAGATATCAGCTTCGTGGAGCTTTGTGGGTCCTCTTAAGGTAAATGACCCAGGGCTCCTGCTGTCATTGAATGAACACAGATCTTTGTAACAAGCAGGTAGTAACACACATATAGTGTTCCAAAGGAAGATATAAGACTTTATTCTGCAAAAAGTCAAAAAGAACTCTGATTAACCGAAATATTGAGATCAAAATTAATATCGATTACTGACATTTGTACCATTTCGTTTAGCATCGCCCAGGGTGCATCTTGAGGAAGCGATCTCCCTTACATCCCATAAATATTTACTTTTGTTATTTTTAAAAATATATATAAATTTGTTAGTCTTGGTTGCAATGAAAGCTCTCCATTAAAATGGCCATATGTCATTTTAGTTTATGCTTTGAGATTTTAATTTGTAGGAAGCTAATGTAATAGACTGTCTTTTGGTGATTTTTTTAACGTTAGTGTTTGGCCTCCTTTGCTTCATGAATTTTAAATCCAGACATAACTTCTCCTTTCTTCTCAGGATTTCATTGTAATTTTGGTGCCTTGTTGAATTTCCTTCAGTCTCTCTAGACATCTTTGTAGATCTCGGATTTTGGACTAGAATTAGTTATTGTAATTGTTGTGGAAATTTTCACATGGATTATAGTATCTGGAGGATCAAATTGTAACTGAAAAAATCGCACTGACGTGTTTTACGGCCCACTTTAGATTTGTAGTTTTATAAGTTTTTGCAAACATTTTGGACCAAAATAATAAACTAAATAATAATAAACTAATTAATAAGATTGTCTGAAACCCTTTAGGAAAAAAATATTTGGGTAGTGGCCGGTTACGAACCACAATGCTTCAGCGTCACAGCCCACAGCCCACTACGCTAAGGGTATCAATCAAATGTTGTGCCCTTTAATTTCATACTATTGACGGCCATTGTTAACTGATTTTAATATGGCATTTGTACACACTAGATTATTATTTATCGTACGAAGAACGATGTGTGTTTGTTAATTCTTCAGTGCACCATTGGTTTGAAATGACAACGTGTAAGTTACAATAAGAAAATCATCAAATACGCAACCTAAAATGGCGTATGCCAGAGAGAGTTGCGGGCGAGGAATGTCACATGACATCTCCGAACGGCTGGTTCAAAATGTTCAAATGTTTGTATAGTCTATGGGACTTAACTACGGGGTCATCAGTCCCTAAACTTACAAACTACTTATGAACTACTTACGAACTAGGACGGCACAAATATCCATGCCAGACGGGGGATTCGAACCCCTGACCGTAGTGGCCGTGCAGACCGTGACTGAAGCGCCTCAGTCCCCGCGGCCACCGCGGCCGGCCGAACGGCTGGTTTTCGTTAATTCAATTGAGGGTGTCAAAACGTCGTTATTTTTGCAAATATCTCTCAAACGATACGAGATATGAAAAAAACACAAGGGAACAAAGTTGTAGAGAACTTACTCCTCTACAAATTCGGATATTCAGTTTTCTCGTCAGATGACCGGACTATTTGCAATTAAGATTAAATTACAAATGGCTTTTTTTGTATTACTCCCGTATTTTTGTCCGAAAAATTTGTAAAGTTTGATCCAGATCGATTGAACGGTTCGTCTTAAAAGAAGGGGTACGTTACGGACAGACAGACAGACGGACGGACAGACAGACAGACATCCCAAAACCGCCGTTAATTTTTCAAATATCTCTGAAATGCTACGAGATATGAAAAAAAAAAAAAAAAAAAAAAAAAAAAAAAAAAAAAAAAAAAAAAAAAAAAAAAAAAAGAGTAAAGTTGTAGAGAATTTTCTCCTCTACAAATTCGGTTACTCAATTTTCGTGTCAGAAGAAATGTTAAGCAGTTATTTTCATTTAAATTTCGAGCTGTCAAAAGACGATCGGGAAGGCCCACTTTTAGTGTTTCTACCGTAACATAAAATGGGCCAAAAACGCACCTGATAATGTGCAGTTTGCCTCCGAAACGTGCTTGCAAATAAAGTACTATTGAATAGTGACTTGTGCAATAGAATTATTTCGTAACATCTACATGGGATACTGTGCAAATCACATTTAAGTGCCAGGCAGAGGGTTAATCAAACCACCATTATACTATTTATCTCCCATTCCATTTTCGAATACCGCGCGAGAAAAAAGAACACCTGAATCTCTCCGTTCGAGCTCTGATTTCTCGTATTTTATTCTGATGATCATTTCTACGTATGTAACTGGGAGTCAATATATTTTCTCATTCGGAGGAGAATGTTGGTGATTGGAGTTTCGTAAGTAGTCCACGCCGAAGCGATAAGCACCGTTGTAATGATTCCCATCCCAGATCCTGTATCATTTCCGTAACGCTGTCTCCCCTGTATCATGACAATACGAAACGAGCTGCCCTTCTTTGGACTCTTTCGATGTCCGTCGAACCAACCTGATAAGGATCCCACACTAGGCAGCAGTACTCCAAAAATGAACGGACAAGCGTAGTGTATTCAGTTTCTTTTGTAGTTCTGTTGCATCTTTTAAGGGTTCTGCCAATAAAACGCAGTCTCTGGTTCGCCTTTCCCACGACATTATCTACGCGTTCTTTACAATTTAAGTCTGAACTAATAGTAATTCATAGGTATTTTGTGGAGTTTAAGGTCTTCACTTTTGATTGATTTATCTTGTAAACAAAGTTTAACGGAATTCTTTTCGTATTCATGTGGACGACTTCCCATTCTCATTATTTATTGTCAATTGCCAATTTTTACACCATACTGATATCTTATTAAGATCGTTCTGCAGTTGGTTTTGATCTCCATATGATTTATACTAGACGGTAAATGACGGCGTCATCTGCAAACAACCTAAGAGAGCTACTTAGATTGTCGCCTAAATCGTTTATGTAAATAAGGAACAGCAGAGGACCAATAACACTACCCCGTGGAATGCCCGATATCATCTCTGTTTTAGTCGATGCCTTACTATCGATTACTACGCACTGTCTCCTCTCTGACAGGAAATCCCCTATCCAATCGCAAATTTGGAGCGATATGCCATTACCACGCAATTTGATTAAAAGGCGTTTGTGAGGTACGGTGTCAAAAGCCTTCTGGAAATCAAGAAATACAGAATCGATTTGCGAACCGTTCTTGATGGCACCCATCACTTCGTGTGAATAAAGAGTTAGTTGTGTTTCGCATTAATGATAAAAGAGCAGCTCGATTACGGCAAACGATACGCTACAACAAAATAGCTGCAAGTGCCGTAAAGAAGAAACTTTGAGGAATGTTTAGGAACAAATGGGACATTGAGTGGCAAAGAACAAAAAACGGGGGAAGCACTAAACTGTATTCGCCTAAGATCCGACAACGTTTAATGGTTAAACTTCCAGTATCTCCGAATTTTACAGCTATGTTAACAGGTCATGGGAAACTGCAAGCCTATTATCAGCGGTTCAAAATAATTGAAGACGAAACGTGCATATGTAACAGAGCTGCCCAAACTATTGACTACGTGCTTTTTGACTGCTGCAATTTATTGAAAGAGAGGGACCATCTCAGGAAAAAAAATAGCTGATAAAGGAGGAGGATACATAAATTGGTACATAAATGACTTGGTACATAAATTCACCACAGACTTTTACAATTTTTGTAATTCAATAAGATTTCCTGATGTATAAAATCGTTTGTTCCTTTGTAAACCCTGTCAACTTATGTACTGTAGTTGTGTTTGCAAAAATACCTGATGTAACCGCCTGAATCTAACTATCAAACATGTTATATTACTGTGTAATGGGGCATGTTAAATAATAAATAAATAAAACTGAAATAAGTGCCTCAAGACATCTTTGTATATCTCGGATTTTGGAATAGAATTAGCTATTGTACTTGTTGTGGAAATTTTCACACGGATTTTAGTATCTGGAGGATCTAATTGTAACTGAAAAAACGCACTTGATGATGTGCAGTTTGCCTCCGAAACATGCCTGCGAACAGTGTTGTTAGACGTAGGGAATTTTCCCTATACGTAGATACGTTTAAGCATTAATATCATGTAGGGAATTTTCATCCAAAAGTCCCCAACGCGAAGGTACTTTGGTAAAATTTTAGAATCGCCAACATAGGCCTAGCGGGTATGTTGGCAACAGAACAGTTGTCAGCACGCGGGAATGAATCTGATCAATTGTGGCAAAGTTTTAAGTAGGCAATGAACTTTTGACGACATATTGTTTTCTGTTTATAGTAAACAATATTAATGTGAAAACCTAGTTTCAGACACATTAAAATTGATGGGAATGACGCTGATTTCAATGTGTATCAGTGGAATGGAGAGTCGGTTTGGAAATAGTGTTAGAAAATGTCAGCACAAGAAAAGTTAATTGTTTCCATGAACGAAAGACGTTTTATTACCTCGACTAGACTGTTATTTATTTACGTCAGGACGATATATTAGAAAGTATTTGTAAATGAGAAGATGATGCTGACAAGAAAACGCTAAAATATTTGCGGCAGTCAACGTTATAATGAACAAAGCGCTAGATATTCGTTGTCAACATAGCATTACTCTTTGAAAATCGAATCATGTAGAGTGACGGACTTTCTTTTTTGTGCTGACTGTGAACGAAATAATTACTACTGTTTCTACTCTATGGTCGATAGTGTCTCGATGTATCCTTGTGCGGTCAATAAATCAGTTACCCTCGTATAACAGTGCACTCGGAATTTGGGGAAATTAATTGATGTTGTTCCTCTCTATGGTTGATAGGTTCTTGATGTACCCTTGTCCGATCGATAAACCAGTAATTCATGTAACAGAGCACGGAATTCTCGGCATAATCTACACTCGATTCCACGAATCAGTGACGATCAGTCACTGGAAAAACATGTCTAGCAAGTGAAGCATGATGCTAAATATTTATTTTAATGTTTTTCAAAACTGTATCATGTCACATTAATCAATTGGTTAACCTCTATGGACCGGACTTCTGGATTCAGCCCCTCCCAGACCCAAATCCTGTTTACGACTCTGGTGTAGGGGCATTAGTGACGTGGTAGGGAAAAAGTAGGGAAAACGTAGGTACATTTTTGTGTGACTGTAGGTAATATCTCTCTCTGACATCTGGCAACACTGGCTGCGAATACGAGGTACGTCCAAAAAGTAAGTTCCGTTTGGTTATATAAAACAAACGTGTAGAGATACGGAAAAAATATTTATTGTACAAAAATCTACAACTGTGAAACTACTTTTCCACATAGCTGCCGAAATTTTGTAGGCACTTGTCATAGCGTGGCACAAGTTTCTGTATGCCTTCTTCATAGAAGGTTGCCGCCTGTGTATTCAGCCATGTGGTAGCATGTTCTTTCAGCTCGTCATCATCGTTGAAATGTTAACCACCAAGTACAGATTTTCAGGTGTAAGAAGAGGTGAAAGTGGCTAGAAGCGAGGCCCAGGCTGTACGGATGATGGTCAAACACGTCCCAGTGAAATTCCCGTAAGTGTTTGATCACATTCGCCACACCACACCACCTTTTGATGGAAATCCTCTTCTTACACCTAAAATGTGTCCTGTCAACACTTCAACGATGACGAGCTGAAAGAACATGCTACCACATGGATGAATACACAGGCGGCAACCTTCTGTATCTGTACACGTTTGTTTTATATAACCAAACGGAACTTACTTTCTGGACGTACCTCGTAAAATAGTTGTTGCTACACGCCAGTATTAAGAGAATTGAACACAGTGAACTTCACACAAACAGCTTTATTTCGACACCTCCATCTTACAGTGGTGAAAACAGTCTGAAGTAAATTAAAACACTCCCTGCTGAGGGCAGCACCATCAACATAAGTTGCAAAACCGTCAGAAGATGGCGTAAATGTTCATTTTCAATCATTCTCAACCAGCAACATCCTCCCCACCCTGGTCTATATCCAGGGGAATGACCAGCTGAACCGGTCGACAGATTTTCGTTCCATCTGGCTGCCGGAGAATGATGCACCTAATCTTGTTGTCTCTGCCAGGCCGCACTTCTTCCACCACTGCTCTCTTCCCCACGTGTCGGGGTTTCATATCCTCCTGAAGAAGAACAACCTCTCCTATTTTGGGTTGTCCTCTTGATGGGTAGCCTTTCACTTCATGGTAGTTTCTTAGTAGCAACAGGTATTTGTTTTTCCACCTTCGCCAAAGGTCTTCATAAAATTTCTATCTGAGTCCAAACTCCTTGGCCAGATTCTTACTAACTGCTGGTTCTGGCCCATATGGAATAGTGACTAATTTGTCACCATTTAGGAAGTGAGCTGGTGTCAACGCCATGTCACTCTCTCCTTGGGTGATGGGTCTCGAGTTTATTGCGGCTTCTATTGAAATCAAATGGTGTTCAGGCTTTCTTCATCAACTTGAGACCAACCAAGTACCTTCCTCAAGCAGCGCTTTACCCCCAGTACTCGTAGAGCTTGGACTCGCTTGTGGCACTCGATGTAGGAGGCGTTGAGATCCTCTGGGCTGCTTGAAGCACGATGGTTAAGGTTATCCAAGAAGTCGAGATGTCTTTGAATTATTCTATTTTTGTCCCCATATTTGGCCTTCAAAATCTGTTTGGTTTGTTCATATGTGTCAGCTGTCACTGCAATTCCATCTACTAAATCCTTGGGTTCTCCCTCCACACGCAGGAATATGTGTTTGTTGATAGGCTGACACCACCGGATTCTCGTTTATGGAAGCTGTAAACTGCTCCCAGAATCTGGGCCAAGCTTCTATGTTGCCTGAAAATAAATGTAGCTTGATGTTAGGCAACTTGATGTCTGCATAGGCGTGCTGGTGAGCTGGTGGGATTAACGAACGACTGTCAGTACTATGTAAATCCGCCGAACGTTTTGCCTGTAGCAGTCCCTTCGCTTTGCGGATCGCGCGTTTGCACTTGTCGGTGTAGTCCTCACACGCTTCTGTGTCGGCCTCGTATTCCACGTCATTAAGCAAATCCTGTATCGCATCATTAAGTCCTTTCAGTTCCTCCACAGTGTCCTGCAAGCGGTCCTGGCAGTGCTCAACGTCTTCTGCCGATGTAGAAACATCGAACGCATTCATTTGGCTCACGAAGCGCGTCGCATTCGCGCGCAGTGTTGTGCACCTTTGCCGTAGTTTCGACAAGATCGCTGTTGTGTCCGTCATAGCGAATGATTTTGCTTGCGGTCGCTAGGGTGCTTCCAAGGTGGAGACACCCCCGTCAGTTGGACGCTGTCACTAAGACAGTGGCGGCTCCTGTATAGGTTTGCAGGTTTGCGCTACCTCCAGGAATAATAATATTGTTAAACTCCGTTTGCTGTTTAGAAATTCTATGCAGGGGGAGAAGTAGCGCTCCATTTATCCCATTTGAAACGCTCGGGCTGCTACGCGGCGACCGCTCCCGAGTGGACCGAACTTCGCCGACAGCGGCTGGGTTTGCAGCCGGCCTGCAAACGCCGACTAGGGAGTCTCAGGGGGTGTGCAGGGTGCGGGGGCAACGCTTGGCAACAGTGTTCCCCTATAGGCGCCTTGAGTGTAAACCAACTGGTGTATACACATCGCGGCCGAGCCACCCTGTCAGCCGCAGAAACACAGTCCCAACTCTCCCGAAGACAACCGGAGTCGTCCGCCGTTCGAACGAATTGGGATTTTCGCGCCTTCTTAACCAGTTCACGTATAGCTACAAGCGAAGTAACTGTGCGTTGTGTTCGTTCTTTAGCGTGTTTTATGTTGAGTTTGAGGCTCAAGTGAACAGGTGAAATAATGAATCAGGTAATTTCTTTGCTTTCTGAACGCTTCAATTTACGCAAGTTTGAATAGAAATTAGAAATCAGAGGCTAGTTAGACCGATTCCTAGTTTGACAATTTCACAGACAGTTAAAACGAAAAGTCGTCAATTCAACATAAAATTTAACTCGGAACTGTACAGCAAGTATGAATGTGTGGCTGCGATGTGAAAAACGCCTTATTTTGTTTTACTTGTTTATTATTTGGAGGAGAGTTTCCTAGACTAAACAAGGAGTCATTGACATTCGACAGCTTCACGATAAAATAAGGAAACACGAACTTTCTTCTGTCCATCTCAATAATGTTTTGAATCTGACAGGTCTAGGCAATGTAAATATAGCCACTTGATTAGTCAGGGATACAGAAAGTCCGTGCCATTACACAATCAAAAGGTTACTGATAATAGGTACACACTAAATCTAATAATTAATTGTATCCGTTCCAGTGGTTCTTCGGAACTTGCCATCGGAGGACACGATGAGACTGAATCATCTTCCAATCCTGGCGTTTTTCGCCTTGATTAATTTTAGTGCAGAATTAGATTCATTATTAAATCGCATTTGGAATAGGCAACAGTTTTTAAAAGCACGTGAAAACGATCCAGAATGAACTCCTCCGATGCATGCTTCAAGCCTGACAAGAGGAAATCAGGAACGAAATGAAGGGTGCCGAGTTTCTGGTTGTAATAGCTGACGGCACCAACGATGTAGTCTGTGTTTTCCAGATGGTTATAGTATATAGGTACATTATTAATGGAAGACCAGTTGAAAGATTTTGGGATTTTACAGCACAAGAAAAGCATGATGCCCAGACTTTGGCAACGCATATCATAGAACAGTTAAGTAACCATTTAGAGAATTGTCCACACAAATTAATAGCCCATTAGTCATAAGTAATTGGTCACGTGAGGTACAGGCTCTTGTGAAGCTAAAGTTTTCCAATGCTTCATACATTCATTGCTATGTCCACTAAATTCGTCACGTGAGGTGCAGGCTCTTGTGAAGCAAAAGTTTTCCAATGCTTCATACATTCATTGCTATGTCCACTAATTAAATCTCATTATGCTTAATGCCACTTCTATTAATAAAGATATGTGATTATGTTTCGCCAAAATTGAGAGACTTTGTAGGTTTGCAGTTTTTTATTCATCTACATCTAAGATATCTTGGCTCAATAGCGCTTTTTCGGAATGCGTTGAGTTGCCATATTGGAGAGGTGGCAGCTGGTGAAAAAAGTGCACTACCATCTTTTCTGGTCACCAGCCGCCACTGCACTAAGAGATGGCGCTGTCCTGGACTGTTAACCGATAGCACCCCTAGGGACGTTAGCGGCTGTCAACAGATGGCGCTGCCATGCAGTTTTTACGCTTCGCAACCCTCACTAGTGGAATCTTTTGCTGATATATGGCGCTGCAGTCTATTTGGTTCAAGGAGGTTAGGATACTTTTGCTACCTTATTAGTGTCTATCCAATTACTCTGCTATCAATATGCATGCAGCCAGTAGTACCATATATAACGATCAACCAGTTATTAGCGCCAAAGCAATGACGTGTCTTATCTGTACATGTCGAACGTGGCTCGGCGTGATCGTATTTTCGAGATTGAAGTCTCAAAATACTCTCCGTCGACGTGGAATCCTCTTGAAAGTGTCGTAGCAACCACTATCTTCAGAGCGTCCCGTGTTTCGGCACCAAAATGTTGCTACATGCTAGTATTAAGAGAATTGAACACAGTGAACTTCACACAAACAGCTTTATTTCGACACCTCCATCTTACAGTGGTGAAAACAGTCTGAAGTAAATTACAACACTCCCTGCTGAGGGCAGCACCATCAACACAAGTTACAAAACTGTCAGTAGATGGCGTAAATGTTCGTTCTCAGTCATTCTCAACCTGCAACAATAGTACTGAATACAGTAGAACCTCATTTTTACGCTCTTCAGGGGACTTCAGTGAAATGGTGTAAAATGCAGGAAAATATAAAATGCAGGAAATAATGTTTTAAATGGTAAAATATGCTTAATGGATCAGCCTTGCATTTTCGTAGTTTATGTGTGATATATGTACATAAGAGATCTCTAAATACTCGCCAGGGAGTTGATTATGCAATAAAGGTTATCCAAATTTATACTATTTTAGGCACCAGGCAAAACTGGTAATTTTATGGGAAGTAGAAATTTTTGACGTAATTTCAGTCACTATAATCGAGGATGCCGCTATTTTAAGCGCCAGGCAAACTGGTATTTTTATCGGAAGTAGAAATTTTTATGTAATTTCATTCAATATATTCGAGGATGCCACTGCAGGGCTATAACACATCTTCAAAATTACCTGAACCGCTTCAATAGATTGTTTGGACGCCACTGCCAGGCTATGTAACACATCTTCAAAATTACTGCCTTTTACCGGAATTAATTATTTCCGTTCTTTTTGTATTTTTCGATGTTTCACAAGACAATATTAGAGAATTTATTCGCGTTCTCGAGTACAAACATATGCATAAGTATTTTTGTGATGTTTGCATAAGATCGGCATCTCTCACTATTATAGTTTTTTTGAGGTTGTGGGTATTATGATACCCAACTTTGACAGATAAAGTTCTTTATTAATCAGAAATATGTATCACAAAAACAATGCAACTATTTATTCTCACTTCAACAAAGCAACTGGTTCCGATTGTTTGAGTACACGCCAGCAGCTCTGGCAAAGAAGCTAGCAGAAAGACGAACTACACCACCACAAATCAGCGTTATTCTCTCATTAACAAACTGTTCTGTTTGTCTGAGTACATGCCAGGTGGACTGCCAAAGAAGCTGGTGAAAAGAAGAACTACATTGCCACAAATCGGCGCGTCTTTAAGTAAAAAACGAAACGCGAAATATACGTTTGAATAAATGCAAAGTGTCAAGAAACTCGAATGTGAATAATTTTTAAGCGCTATACTTTAAGGGGAAAGCCATGCTAATGTCAATTTATGTACATTACATCATTTTTCTTCACGAACATGCATTCAAAAAGTGTAAAACGCGGGAAAAGCGTAAATATGTTAATGCAAATCGAGGGCGAATTAACGTTGTAAACACAGGAAATTTGACGGGACCGACAAAAAATGGTGTAAATGGCGGGAAAACGTAAAAACCGAGAATTTAAAAATGAGGTTTTACTGTAGTGACTTTTGCAGTAGACGCAGCTGCAGACGTGTAAACAGTGGTTAGAGCACGCAGGAACGCCGGTGTTGGCTGGTGCAGGGGCCTGCTGTGCGTGGGCTTCCTGCTGTCGGCGCTGTGGGCGGGCATCCACGTGTGCTCGCCGGACGTGTTCGCGTGGAACGCGGGCCTGGTGCTGCTGAACGCGGCGCACTCGGCGCTGCTGGGCGCGCGCTTCCTGCCGCCGCCGCTCTCCCCGGAGCTGGCCGACGTGTACGCGCGCCTCTTCCGGCCGCTGCGCGTCTCGCGCAAGCACTTCAAGGAGCTGGCGCGCTGCGCCAGGCTCGTGCGCTGCGCCCCGGGCGACACCTACGCCGCCGAGGGCGACACGCCCGCCGACGAGCGCCTCTCCGTGCTGCTCAAGGGCAGGTCAGTCCGCTCTCCGACACCTTCGACGACACTTATTCACTACGCCAAATGCAGGTTAGTCGCTACTCCAGTTTCTGTGATCTTCGAGGGCAGATCGGTCGCTACTGCGGTATGGGCGGGTAGCTGCAAAAATCTACAGAAACTCTCCACCAGGTATGTCATTCCAGCAGGTGTTGGTAAGTCACTAAACTATCCGGCCACTTGACAGTTGATGATGCTGTGGTGTATAGAAGGGCATCGTCTTTAACTGACTGTAACACCATACAAGATGACTTACTAGGAAAGTACTTGGACTCGAATAAACACATATACATCAAAATTGTACGAGAGATAATGCAAAGATCCCTAATTGCACTATGGACACTGAAAAACTCTGCAGTCGTCCGTTAGAGGCGTCTGCGTGTGCCATGCCGCATTGCACTTTGACCTGTCGGTTCGCCAGTAGGGACGGTGCAGTGTGCCTCCGAAGTTGCGTTTCTGACATTTGTGTGGTGAAGCGTCAGATGGAGCGGCGACTGATAATCAATCCTGCTAAAGTATTGCGACTGGTTGAGATGAAGTTACGATGAACCCTTCTTCGTGAAGATGGTATTAGTGTAGAAGATGAATCATTTGCATGCTTTCTCGTATCTGTTATGGTACAGAAATATGAGTATAAGTTAGATACTTTTGTTACAAACTCATAATGATGATAATAGGGATGATAATGACAAACAACTCATTGCAAGTTGTAGTGCTACGGTAAGTGCGGGAAGAGGCGATGGAAGCAGTGGCCGTGAATACCAACAGTCTTCCGAGAAGAAGATTAAAGTTGCAACTATCATCACGGCTTTTGATGACAATACGCTAGAGAACATATACGACGATTATTACATAAGTTATAGTTTAGATATCTCCCTTACGTACGGCATCTACAATTACATCTACAGTGTTATCTAGAGCATGATTGCAAACGTTAGCATAAAAACGACACCCACCAGCACATTGAGGTGTACATAGAGATCCTGTAACCAAACGTTCATACAGATATGAAGTACTTTCCTTCTTAGACACACTTTCTAGTTGGTGCGAAGAATGGCAGCTAACTCTCAATGTAGAAAAATGTAAGCTGATGTACATGAGTAGGAAAAACAATCCCATAATGTTCGAATACAGCATTAGTAGTGCACTTCTTGATGCTGTCGCATCGTTCAAATATCTAGGCGTAACATTGCAGAGCGATATGAAATGGAACGAACATGTAAGGACAGTTGTGAGTAAGGCGGACAGCCGACTTCGGTTCATTGGGAGAATTTTGGGAAGATGTACTTCTTCTGTAAAGCAGCCCGCCTCTTGAGTATTGCTCAAGTGTTTGGGACCCGCAGCAGATCAGTTTAAAGGAAGACATAGAAGCAGTTCAAAGGCGAGCAGCTAGGTTTGTTACTGGTAGGTTCGACCAATGCGCGAGTGTCACGGAAATGCTCCGGCAACTCAATTGGGGATCGCTGGAGGAAAGACGACGTTCTTTTCGTGAATTTCTGTTGAGGAAATTTAGACAGCCGGAATTTGAAGCTGAGTGTAGTACGATCTTGCTGCCACCTACTTACATTTCGCGTAGTGATCACAAAGACAAGATAAGACAAATTAGGGCTCGTACGGAGGCATATAGGCATTCTTTTTTTCCTCGTTCTGTTTGGGAGTGATGTAGGAAAGGAAATGCCTAGTACAGTGTACCTTCCGCCACGCACCTTACGGTGGATTGCGCAGTATCTATGTAGATGTAGATGTAGATTAATCACTCTAGCCTTTAGTCAAGTAGCTGCAGTTTACTCGTTGAACTCTCCAGCAAATGCTCATCAATCCAGTAGCCATGCAGCAGTACCTAACTCTCCAGTTGGTATATATGACTCCATTAGCTGCTGGTCATTTGCAAAACCTTCCACCCAGAGTACTTCAGTCCTGTAGCTGTGAATAAACCAATAAACTCGCCAGCCGTGTTACTTCATTCCATATACTGTGGTCCAATAACTGTACTTTCTAGGCAATGGACATTACTCTATCAGCACTGGGTCAGAAGCTAAGATCTCCATCTGAGATACTTCAGTGCAGCAACTGCTGGTTACTTCCTATACCCTCTACCCAGGATACTTTAGTCAAGCAGCTGCGATTCACTCATTAAACTCTCCACAACCTGTACATCGTTCGAGTACTATGAATCACTACCTAATTCTCCTAATCATACATGTCAGTGCAGTAACGTTTATCTTAGGTCGGTCTGGTCCTTTAAAAGTAAAGTGTACAGGATTACTACAATCCAAATGAAAACTCTAAAAATCCTGTATGATTGCTTAATATACACAAAAGTACTGTGAACTCCTTTATTATGATTTTGCGTTTCGGGTTCAACCCATTTTCTGATTACCTATACACAAAATATATGTTGTTTCTGTGGTGTCGCACAAGTACAAAGTGCGCGCCACCTACTTTCGCCGCGCGCCGCCATGCATGCACGGTGCGGCGTTCTTCCGACGACAGCCACGAGCGCCCTCTGCTGGAACGCCGCTCGTGGCCACCACTGAAGGACATCGGGCACTTCGGGCTGAGATAGCAACGAGTTAGGACCTTCGTAATCAGATAGGCACCAGTGAAGACTTTGCTATCGTACAGGCACTAGGCAGGCCTCTAACAACTATGTATCAACATTCTGCAGTACTATGTAAAAGATAAGTATTGTTACATTCTGTGCAATATATATATCTTTCTAATTTACTCGAGTGTTTATAGTTTCTGGCTGCTCCCCTCCGTACCTGCCCCAGCGTGCTGTCTTTGTTCCTGTGTCGGTCTCGTTCCACTCGGCCACCGACACCTACGACGAGGCTGGGACACAAAAGCGGCGACGAAGTTGGGACACAAAAGTTTCCAAGATGTTTTGTAATATTCATACAATAAAGCTATTTACAAGAAGTAACTATATACATGACAAATTACATACCAAAATTTAAATATATGTGACATGACGTTAGAGTCACAGTCGTGCATCGTTAATTACCGATTAAATGCTGTTCATTATACAAGATGACTCAGAAGCATACGCTCAGGTGCAGTCACGTCCAATATTGTTGTTTGGAAAGCACAAGAAAATGCGACTGCCACTAGAGGGCACATACGGAACCTTTAGAAATTTCTTGTCATGCAACATTTTTAAACGACCAAAATTGTTTATTTCATAACTGAACAGTTTCAAAGATAATCAACAGAACACTATCAGTAGCAATAACATTCATATGTAATTGTCCCACATTTCATCATCAAAACTTTTCTCTTTCCTTTTGCCTCAGCCTGAGATATGTTAGGGCCATGTTACATTTAGGGCCACGATAGATGGGCCCAGATTCTCCACACCGTGGGCAATACAGCTACCTCTCGTCTCCTCTTTCGTCTAATTGTCCACCTGTCTGGACATCAGTATATGTTTTGGGGCCACCAACAACACCAGAAACCCAAATCTGAAAGTAGTTTATATAGTTTCATGAGTACTTGTTAAAATCATGCTCCTTATATTCTGTATTTTATTAGCTGCAATTCTTTCATATATTTCTCGTTGTCACTTTCTTTGCCACGGTAAATTTCAAAATGAAGATAATAAAAAAGTGCACACCTTCTTTAGCACAGTATTTTAACTGTCTCCAGTGCAATGTTTCCCACAAAAACTATACAGTTGAATACGTACATGTGTATTCCTCCAGGAAAAGTACCTTAAAGGGTCAGTGAAGCAGGAAGAAGCAACACTGGTAAGATTTTCATCCAGACACTAAAGCTCAAGCAGGTGACAGAAATTCCAGCATGACTAGATTATTTCGGAAATTTCTTGAGACCAACCGATCACGTATCTCAATGAAATGTTCCCCATTAGACAGTACATTTGCAGACCATCAAGCTCTTCCCCTTCACTGCTCGTTTTAATTAAGAATGTTCGGAAGGAGCAGAGCAAAATTTTCATGACAGAAAAGATTCACGCTAGTTTGAAACAGCTATCAGATATGACTTCTGTGTTCATCTGTGTGTGTGTGTGTGTGTGTGTGTGTCTGCAAAATTGTTGGAGGTCAGAGGGTCCACTACCTTCTCTGGTTTTCTGTTAACTTTGTAGGTGTGACACATTTGTTGAAAAAAAAAAAACATTTGCTTCACTCTATACCGAGAATTTTTGTTTAGCTTGTTGTCTACATTTCAGTGCACACTACTGTCCTCCCATTGTCAGGCACTCTTCTTAAGTCTTTGCATGTAACAAAAAAAAAAATAACTACCGAGGACACGTCGGTCTGCTTCCTGTGTGACAGGTGCCAAAATCTTCGTTCAGGATCTATCATCCTGGTCTTGTAAAGAAAGGTACAATTCTCTCCAACTAGTGGATGCCAGTTCATTGAGTGCTGGCCTCGTGCTGATGTCTTCAGCTAGGATTTCTCTGTCAAGTCACTCAGACCCATGCGCATGAAGGTGACCTAGTGACCTAGATGCTGTGGACCAAGTGTATATTATGTCACCAACAAGGAAAGGCCAGTCTTTTCATCTCGGTGCTAAACAGGTTATTCTGTCATTGCAGCCCAGACACAAATCTCTGCTGCTATGGCAAGTGAGTTATATCTCAGCAAAAAGTATAAACATTTCCATTCATTCATTGCAAGTCGTGCAAGTCAGTCAATTCTTTGCATGTCAGGTTTGAAATCATTCATCTTCATTAGCTTAGTGTAGCACTGCTGGTTTCATAGGAAAATCTACACTAAGGCAATGTGAATAAAGTCACCCCTACCACAGATGTAGGTACAGTCTCTTCGACTAAGATGTGAAAGTATCATGGCACATCATGATGTTCATTATAAATGTTCAAATGTTTGTAAACTTAAGGGACCAAATTACTTAGTTCATCGGTCCTAGACTTACTAACTACTGAAATTAACTTATGTTAAGGACAACACACGCACACGCATGTCTGAAGGAGGACTCGAACCTCTGACGCAATCTGTAGCATCATGTTCAAATTTTTACTGAGATGTGTGTTAAGCGCCGGAATATACTCTCACACTTTAATGCATAGTGTATTTGATCACCTACATACCTAATTTGTTTCAATTATCTCTCAAACTCATGAACATTTTACCTCAAATTCATTTGTCGCTGCTTGTATACATATTTTTACATATGCTCGTAGCTCGTTCTACAAATTATAAATTGCAGAGTACTTCTGAATCATTTCGACAGTCAGCTGGATCGAGTTACTCCTAATATGTGCGTTTGTTTACATCAGTATTCCTCCTTTGCCATGTAAAAGCTGAGTTACTTTCTGGAAAGATGAGAGGCATAATAGTAATATTTACTACATCGAATACGTCATGGAAGCACTATATAGCAGCGTATTGTTGCTAGTAGTACATAATAATTTTAAGAATTTTTTTTCAATATTTTTCTCAGTGTATGCACACTATACATTAATCATGGTAGTTTGTATAGCTTAAAATAAAAAGTCATGCATTAAAGGGTTTTAAAATGCATTTTCGCCACCATATATGTGTCAAATAATAAAAGATACGTAATGTCTAGTGAAATTTTATGTATCTTTTACTATTTGACATAGATATAGTGACAAAAATGTACCAACGTAATCAGTCTGTTTAATTTGTAAATATTATCTGGATGAAACGACTGGGTTATGTCATATTTTATTTAACATTTTATTTGACAGACTGTTCTGATGATGGTTAATAACCAAAACTGTAAAGTTGTAAATACAATAAAGAGCTGATGGTTGGCATATGAAGCATGGCTTAGACTACGTTGACATCCTGTGTTCCTCTGTTCATTCACTTTGTGTCAGGTAGTATACTTGACATGTGTGAAGCTCTTTACATGCCTGCCCAGTCATTGGATTCCGGTTCAACACTTTGCTATCAGAGTTAGTTGCTGATTGGTTTCCAGTTAGATGCAAAAATTGTCATCTTCAGACTGTGTGAGCAGTCAAATATCTTCAGCCAGAAGATGTCAATCCAGACATTGTGTAGCAGATGCAAATCTGTCCAGCAGTGATGAGTGACTCCTGAAGCTGCAGTATGAGACAGAATCTAGACTGACTCAACTGTTGCAATCTGGTAACTGCTTGTAAAGCGTGAATCTCTCCAGGCAGGGAAGGTCCATGACTTTTTTTTTTCTTTTGTGCACTAAGTCCGAAATTTTAGCAGCTAGCTCATATCAAATCACGTACAGGACATTCCCCTTCAGAAATGTCAAACTAGCCTATGCAACCCAGATACCACAGTATGACCCCAGGTTAGTCTGTTGCAACTATGGCAGGTTCGTTAAGTCATTTCGTGCTCTACAGGTCATCTCGATCCTGTGGCTATGGATCAGGTTCAAAACTATCCAGACGGGGTGATCCATATCCGTCATTGAAGACCAGGTGTAAAGTTCTCCAAAAAGTTTCCCTTTTCTGTTGTAAGTCATACGACTGACATAATATGAAAGATTATCATATTTATGGAATATTCTGTCAGTTCTTGGAGAAACATACATGTATTGAATAGTTGATATGTAGTATTTATGTTCCACAATATTTTTATTTCTTCATTATGAACCAGCTTATGGCTTTTATATGTCATCTTCAGATAACCTAATAAGGAATTTATAGTCTCTAACAATGACAGTACAAACTTCTACTGGGACGATTATCCAAAAATATATGAATTTTATCCCTAAATGTCAATATCAAACACGCAAGGTTAAAATGAAACCTAAATGGGATCGGAATACATATATTTTATATTACTTTGAGTTTAAATATTAAAATTGTTGAATGTATAAGTCAAAAAACTAAAAAGGCGATTAATGGCACATCCAAAATGTAAATCCCAAAGAAGCATTTGAATAAGTTAACCTTATATTATGTCATGTATACTCATTAAAGGATTGGGGATTTATAAGCCAAAACATTTTATAGATCAGAATTCGGAAGAGTTAGTGTGTAGCACAGATAAAATTTTGACTGCATTGAAGAGCCTGAAGGCAAAAATTTGGGCATGGTATGGGGGAGGTAGGATGCCATAAAGCTAATGGAATGTTGGTATAGAACAGTTGTAACAAACTTATTAACACATGGTCCGAAACTAATGAATTAGCTGTCATTATTCTAGTAATGGTGAATAATGAAACTGTGTTCAGCCAATGAGAACAAAATCGGGGCTCTCCAGAGCCGGTAGTTACTAGACATTTTTTTGGGTTTTTGTCAATCCTACCTCCTCCGAAAATATGGATAGCAAAGATCTTACAGCAGAAGATATTTACTTCTTATTATCAACACAGAATAATTCCTCATAACCTCATTGGATGACATTCACAGGCATGGGTTTCTTTGTAAAACTTGGTAGTCCCATCTACATTCTCTGAAGATTTGTTGTTTCATTATTATTCAACCTGTATAGTCAGAATATTAATATACCCCCTATAGGCCTCATGGCTATTTCATGACTACCTGTGTGGCGAGCATGGGCCCCCGAGCTAATTTAGTCTTCCTTCCGTCCTTCCATCCTTCTTTACTTCTTGGACTACATTTCCTTTCCCCCTCCCCTCCTTTCCTATCTTCACTCCTCCCCTTTTCTACAATGGGACTGGTAACCTTAGCAGTTTAATCCCCCTATCCCAACCAAACAACCCAATATTAAAATATCTTTGAAAAATTATCTGTGTTTGACTGTTTACTCTCACTGCTGTGTAGACCATTTGTTCAGTATTATGTTATCTGACAATATCCTAAAAAGTAAAATGAAGTAATAAATAATTAACATTGTGGAACGTAAATGTTATGTTATGTTTTATTTCTACATGGAGTTTTCTATTTCTTTTGCACAGTCTTATCTCATAACATTGTAGTACAATCTTTTGCTCTCATGTGCTTAAAAACAACCACCATCGCCAGTCTCACCACCACTTCTAGCACATATTGCTCAGAGTTGTTTCCAGCACTAAGTCTCCACCATGTGCGTGCAGGATGCGGGTGAGCTGCGACGACGCCCACCTGCACTACATCACGCCACACCAGTTCATCGACTCGCCTGAGTGGGAGGCCAACCACAGCAGTAGCGACGACCTCTTCCAGGTTGGTGTCCATGATACCCAATTCTACTCCTCTGCTCGGCCTCTGATTTTCTCACTTTCCATTTTCCACATCTCTCCCCTGTGTCTAACACTTGAAACCAAGCTGCTACCTCAGTTACTAAAACAGGTAGGTGTTTCCAGCATTCCAAGTCCATGGTTCATTCAATTGTGTATTGACACGAGGCTAAGAGAGTTTTCATTTGTAAAGTGGCAGTATTCACTCATTTTCAGTGCTATAAAAATATTGCAAAGTTCAGTAATAGCACTATAACTGAATCACCAGATACTAAACTGGCCTTTGTCATTCTGGCCTACTTTAGAAAAATTTATATAAATATATTTAATCTTAAATCATTCTTCGCTTTCCTCCAAGGGAAATATCAGTAACACACAAAATTATTGTTAATATCTGGATTCATCTCACACTGTGGGAGAATTAAACTGAACACATAAAAATGTTTAAAATTTTGTGACTAATGACCTTTCAGGAAGTTTTTTTGCCTTAAGAAACATGTACAACAGTGTCCTCAATACTGAACATTAATTTAAAATATGAGAGTGTTATTAGAGAATACTCACTGGTTTCACATTGCACTAAGATAACAATTAAGCCATTTATGCCCTGGCATAGACATGAACCCTATTTACACACTGTACGAAACTTCTCCATCTACCATTTGACTATATTGTGTGACAGTACAATGGCATTATATTAAATTCATTTCAGTTGTTGCTGGTTGACAAGTATGCTTGACCATATTGGATTTCATCTTCTCCTCGTCCACTCACACACAAAATAAAATATCAAACTTCTTCAAAGTTGATAAACACTGATAGCAGAAATGAGATTCTCGTACGAAATTAAGGAGTGGTATTCCAATAAGTACCGAAAAATCATATCCCAACTTTAATATGGAATTAAAATGAATATACAGAATAAATGTCAAACAAATATTCCGAAGGTTTTTGTTATTGGTACCAGAGATATTAAGTCACCTCTTCTTAATATCGATTCATATAAAATATATACTTTTCTCCTTTCAAATCCTAGTACACTGTTTTTACATAAACTGTAAGTTAATGTTCTTTAGCAAAGAAAAACTTAATTTAAAAAATTATTAAGATTCTTGAATTATGATTCTTCATAAAATATTAATAAATCAGCCGATGAAACGTTGAAATTTACTTTTCCCATTACATGGGTAACTTTTGTAACATTGATACTTTTTACTATATGTCACATATAACTGAACACATGGATGTCATAACATGAACTAACTTGAAATTCTGATCAATTTTTACATTAATGTTGTTCAATAATATCAACAGTTGATTTATATAGTAACGGATAACATCAAATGCAGAGGGCCACATCTACAAAACTTTTAAGAATCACATAATATAAATTATAAACATATAAAATATTGTGTTTCTTCAGTTTCTCCCGGCGTATTTCATAATCAAAGTATCCAAGGGTGTACTGCCGGTCTATAGTGTCCAACGGGCACAATATTTCGGCAATCATACATGTTGCCATCATCAGGTGAACTGACGGACTGAGCTCCTGGAAACGCGCCAGCTCGGAGATCCACACGCTACGACTGCTCGAAGGGAACTGGGTTTTAGCCCACTAGCGAGCGATTTAAATACCCTCGGCCCGCGGAGCGACCCCCCGCGGTCCGCGCCCCGCGCCGCGGCCGCGCAGTGGAATCGATTGCACCGGCGTCTGAGATGACATAGGTGTGAAGGCTCTGTCCGCCGTGGTCGTCACTTCGTTACGATTGCTAGATTTACTCTTAATTAACCCAATCGCTGGTTTCCAAGCTTTGCTAAGATTATAGCCACAGTCACGGTTTATGAGGTCGTCGAGATACTGGGACTGCGTTGTTAGAGAGGCCATTGAAATTCACACAAGTGACGACCTCATAAACCGTGACTGTAGCTATAATCTTAGCAAAGCTTGGGAACCAGCGGTTGGGTTAATTAAGAGTAAATCTAGCAAACGTAACGAAGTGACGACCACGGCGGACAGAGCCATCACACCGACGTCATCTCAGACACCGGCGCAATCGGTTCCACTGCGCGGCCGCGGCGCGGGGCGCGGACCGCGGAGGGGTCGCTCTGCGGGCCGAGGGTATTTAAATCGCCCAGTACTGGGCTAGAACCCAGTTCCCTTCGAGCAGCCGTAGCGTGCGGATTTCCGTGCCGGCGCATTTCCAGGAGCTCAATCCGTCAGTTCACCTGATGATGGCGACATGTATGATCGCCGAAATATTGTGCCCGTTGGACACTATACATCGGCAGTACACCCGTGGATATTTTGAATATAAAATATTAATAACAATGTAAATTACCTGCAAAACTGAGCTGGTGTAAGGCAACAGCAGGGATAGTGGCTGGTCCCACTACAACTGCTGCCTTGACCTCCCTGTTCTGCTGATGTTTTCCCTATCTAACACACCTGGTCGAAGATTGTGGATCGACTGACACGGTACACAAGTCACGCTACTGGCATTAGATCGACTTCGGCAGTATATGGGAGCAGCATGAACTGCTGCACCCCACTTCAGTGCCGCGAGCCTTCTAGCGGCAGCTATAGCGAGCCGATACTGATCTCATCTTTCTCACTTGACATGGGACTGCATTTTCGAACCTGCTCCTTTGTACAACGTGCTACATCCACATTAATCAAATTGTGTGACACCGCTGTTGTTGTTGTGGTCTTCAAACCGCTGGCCACGGTGGAGTAGCCGAGCGGTCTAAAGCGTCTCGCTGCGGAACGCGCGTTTGCTCGCCGTGGAGGTTCGAGTCGTCCCTGGGGCATGGGTGTGTGTGTTGTCCTTAGGTTAGTTTACCTAGGTTTAAGAAGTTTGTAAGCTACGGACTGATGACCACGCAGTTTGGTCCGATAGATTTACAAACATTTGAACATTTTCAGACCGCTGATTCGTTTGATGCAGCTCTCCATGCTACCCTGTCCCGTGTAAGTCTCTTCCTCTGAGAATAAGTTAGGCATCCTACATCCTTTTGAATCTGCTTACTGTATTCGTCCCTCGGTCTCTCTCTACGATTTTTACCTGACACACTACCTTCTAATGCTAAGATGACGATTCCATTATGTCTCAGAATGTGTCTCACCAATCTATACCTTCTCTTAGTCAAGATATCCCAGAAACACCTTACTCCTCAGTTTGGTTAAGCACCTCCTCATTAGTTATGTGATCTACGTATATAATCTTCATCATTTGTCTGTAGCAACACATTTCAAACGCTTCTATCATCTTTTTGTCTGAACTCCTTATGGGCCACATTTCACTCCCATACAATGCTATACTCCAGACAAATGCTTTCAGAAAGGACTTCCTAATATTTAAATTAATATTGGATGTCAACAAATTTCGCTTCTTCAGAAACGCTTTTCTTCCCATGGCCATTCTGCATTTTATATCTTCTTTACTTTGGTCATCGGAAGTTATCTTGCTACCCAAGTGACTACTTTTAGTGTCTCATTACCTAATCTAATTCCTTCAGCATCGCCTGATTTGCTGATGCTACAATCCATTATCCTTGTTTTACAATTGTTGATGATCATCTTATACCATCTTTTCCAGACATTATCCATTCCATTCAATTGCTCTTCCAGATCCTTTGTGGTCTCTGCCAAAATTACTATGTCATAGGCAAACCGCAAAGTTCTTATTTCTTCTCCCTGACTTTATATTCCCTGTCCAAATTTCTCGTTGCATTCCTTCAATGTACAGATTAAACAACATTGTGGAAAGGCATCAAGCCTGTCTTACTCCCTTCTCAACCTCTGCATCTCTTTCATGCCCTTAAACTGTAATAACCGCTGTCTGATTTTTGTATAAGTTTAATATAACCCTTCGGTCTCTATACTGTACCATTCTACGTTCAGAATGTGAAAGAGAGTATTCCAGTCGACATTGTCAAAAGCTTTTTCCAGAATTAAAAATTCCAAAAACGTAGATTTGCCTTTCCTTAGCCCATCTTCTGCGATAAACACCATTACCTACAAAAGTTCTTGTCATGATTGCTTTGAAATTTTAGCACAACATAGTATTTTAATAAAGTAAGGTTTATAGACACGTAATTTTTGATTTTTGACGTATAACCCATATATATCTGTTTGCATTTTTCTAACAACATTTGCATATTATAAAATTTATATATATGTGAGAAGGGTGCATATTAAAGTATTAGATTTACCAAAACATGCACTTCCTGAATTACAACGTTGTATAAAAATTTCAAAGTGTTTGGTCAAGAACATTGGAAGATTTGCAGTTAGGAACCTTACTTTTTTCTATACAAGTTGAAATGTAAATGTTCGTTTGTTGAAAATCTCAAATTTCCAAAAGTTCTTTGAGAAAGTCACGAAAATTTTGACATACTGTTGTAGTCAATATCATACAAGTTTTTCAATGACTATTGGACCGTTACTTACTTTATGTGTCTTTTATATGTAATAAATGTGGAATGTTATAAAAAAGTAGATGTTCGTGTGTGCAGAACTATTCATCTCCAAAAGCTTTTGACTGATTTGCTTTGAAATTTTGATACAGCGTTGCATTTCAATACAGAAGTCTTAAATGTCAATTTCTTTAACATAGGCACTTTGCTACCATTTTTCTTAATAAAGATTCCCCATTATAAAATCTATATACATACCACTTCCATTTAAAAATTAGGTACTTTGAAACATGTACATATCTCATCATTTGGAAGAGTTTTGAACATAAAACTATAAAAGGCACAAGATGGGCTAAGCGTGTAATAGGTCATAGAGGAGGGGTAGAAAACTGATATAGTGGGGTGGGAGGGGTATGATATGCAGAGAGTGGTGAGGAGGTGGATAGGGAGGTGTAGATGCACAGAAAAACCGGAAGGAGGAGCAGCAGGACAAAGAGACAGGGAGGACAAGAAAGAGATATATAGGAAAAGGTGATTTCATTACATTAGATTAGTGCCTATTCCATAGACTGAGATGTCTATCACCAAAACTGCCAAAAACTCCAATAGCATGACTCAAGACATTTCAGCAGTTTATTGATGTATTTCTTCCAATTCAATCTCCCATTAATGCGTGCATCTAAAAATTTTAAAATTCTATCATAGCTATCACTTCTGTCCAAATCCTATGCTTCTTAATGTTGTGATGCCACATAACTGCATATACCCTCTTTTGTCGTAATTTAACGACAGTCCATTTGCAGAGAACAACTTAATGATTTTGGAAACACATTATTTACTATTTCATCAGTTAATTCTTGTTTTTCAGTTGTCATTACCATACTTATATTATCAACAAAAAGGCACTAGTTTTATATCTTAGCGAATACAGAACGGCAACTCATATATTCAAAACATTAAAGGACTGAGCCTTGAGGGACCCCGTTCTTGGTAGCTCTCAATTTTGAAGAAACATCTGATTTTTTATGCATTATTTAAAGCACTTATTTCAGCTCTTTGCAGTCGTCCAGTTAAGTAAGAATTAAACTATTGGTACATGGTCCCGCAGATACCACAATTCTTGAGAAGAACAAGGACAGGGGAAGGAGAAGATCCATAAGAGGAGGAGGGAGATAAGATGGAGAAATAGTTGATGGATAAGGAGAGGAGGGAAAAGGAGATAGACAGGGGGACAGAGGGAGGATGAGATGCACAGAGAGAGGGGGGAGGAGGAGAAGGGCCGCGAGGGGACTCCTGGCAGTAGGGTGTGTATCCAGTTCCCATTGACGAAAGCATTGTGGAATTACACATACAAAACATATCTCTGTATTTTGCTTTATTGTAAAACAAGCCACAGCAACATGTGGTGGTACGAGTAGTCTGAAGTAAACTTGGCTGTGATATTTCTGGACCTTTTCGTGTTGCTTTATTGATGGTTTTCAGTGTATTACTACTTAGGCCGGTATTGCACGATCATATTTCTTTGTCACAGTTGATATGTCTAACATTCATGTCGAAGAAACTTTATGGTGTAATAGGTAACTATTAAATATCTCGCCTTTCATCAAGGAAATATCAGATCTAGGCAATCGTCATAGAAAATTGTTATTGAGTGCTGTATGTTTGTAAACATGACTGCGAAGTTTAGTTGGTTTGTTCAATCAAACAAAATTAATATAAAATGTATGAAGCAGACGAGGCATCGTGTAGTGTGATGCATCCTGATTATAAAATACGTTAAGAAGATTGGAGAACTGTAAGACAATGGCGGAAGTCATTAGCCATGAAAGACGGTCCGGTTGTACAGCTTGTTCAGCAGACGCCATAGAGAAGAAATTTTGTATTTCCTTTTTTTTTTTTTTTTTTTTTTTTTTTTTTTTTTTTTTTCATAATCAGGGCGCATCACGTTAAACAGTGCCTCATCTCCCTTACGCAATTGTGTAAACATTTTAGTTGCTGGAACGCAAATTGTATTATATTTACATAGTTTCTTCCAACATTGGAGTACTAAAACCAAACATTATACAATTATTGAAAATATATATCAATGCCCGTGTAGTGCACGAAACATTTATTTACATTCAGTTGTTCATCTTTCACTGCGTTATAAATTAACACGTTTAACGACTTTTTTCCCTAATGCGCACTATGGTACTGAAGTACTGTATAGCAACTTCATCTACATCCACACTCCGCAAGCCACCCGACGGGGTGTGGCGGAGGGTACCTTGAATACCACTACCGGTTCTCCCTCCTGTTGTCACGTATTGTTCGCGGAAAGAAAGATTGTCGGTATGCATCTGTGTGGACTCTAATTTCTCTGATTTTATCCTCATGATCTCTTCGCGAGATATACGTAGGAGGGAGCAATATACTGCTAGACTCCTCGGTACCGAGCTACACAGCGTCTCTCTTGCATAGTCTTCCACTGGAATTTATCGATCATCTCCTTATCGCTTTCACGATTACTAAACGAACCGGTAACGAAGCGCGGTGTTCTCCGTTGGATCTTCTCTATCTCCTCTATCAATCCCATCTGGTACGGATCTCACACCGGTGAGCAGAATTCAAACAGTGGGCAAACAGGTGTTCTGTAAACTACTTCCTTCGTTTTCGGACTGCATTTCCATAGGATTCTTGGAATGGATCTCAGTCTGGTATCTGCTTTATCGACGATTAATTTTACTGGTCGTTCCATTTTAAATCACTCCTAATGCATACTCCTAGATAATTTATGGAATTACCTGCTTCCAGTTGCTGACCTGCTATAGTGTAGCAAAGTGATAAATGACCTTTCTTTCTATACATTCGCAGCACAGTACTCTTGTCTATATTAAGATTCAGTTGCCATTTGCCGGCCGCGGTGGCCGAAGGGACTGAGGCGCTTCAGTCACGGTCTGCACGGCCACTACGGTCGGGAGTTCGAATCCCCCCTCGGGCATGGATATTTGTGCCGTCCTTAGGATTAGCTAGTTCATAAGTAGTTGTAAGTTTAGGGACTAATGACCCCGTAGTTAAGTCCCATAAGCTTTACAAACATTTGAACATTTGAATTTGAGTTGCCATTTCCTGCACAATGCGTCAATTCGATGCAGTTCCTCTTGCATTTCAATAAAATTTCCCACCCTTACAACCTCTCGATATACTACAGCATCATCCGCAAAAAGTCTCAGTGAACTTCCGATGTTATCCACAAGGTCATTTATATATATTGTGAACAGCAACGGTCCCACTACACTCCCCTGTGGCACACCTGACTTCACTGTTACTTCGGAAGACTTCTCTCCATTGAGAATGACATGCTCCGTTCTGTTATCCTCAAACTGGTCAGTCGAGTCACACAACTGGTCTGATAGTTCGTATGCTCTTACTTTGTTCATTAAACGAATATAACAGATGTTTCTACCTGCAAAAAATCTCAGTGCCTCTGAGGAAATACTGATGTGTTGTGGCATCCATTACCATGTCATTTATAAATGACTTGACGTCCTCCACTTCCAGCCCCGCAAGAAATTTGTCCGAAGGTTTCTACGTCTACATCTGCATGGGATACTCAAATCAAATGTTTGTATAGCTTATGGGACTTAACTACGGAGTCATCTGTCCCTAAGCTTACAAACTACTTACGAACTAACTTACTCTAAGGACGGCACGAGTATCCATGCCCGAGGGGGGATTCGAACCCCCGACCGTAGTGGCCGTGCAGACCGTGACTGGCGCGCCGCAGACCCCTCGGCCACCGCGGCCGGCCATGGGATACTCTGCAAATCACATTTAAGTGTCTGGCTGAGGTTTCATCGTACCACCGTTATACTATTTATCTCACATTCCATTCTCGAAAAGCGCGCTGAAAGAAAGAACAACTGAATCTCTCCGATCAGCTCTGATTTGTCGTATTTTGTTCTGATGATCATTTCTACCTATGTAAGTGGGAGTCAACAATATATTTTCGCATTCGGAGGAGAATGTTGGCGATTGGAGTTCCGTAAGAAGCCCACGCCGCAGCGATAAGCGCCGTTGTTGTAATGATTCCCATCCCAGATCCTGTATCATTTCCTTGACGCTGTCTCCCCTGTATCGTTACAATACAAAACGAGCTGTCCTTCTTTGGACTATTTCAATGTTCTCCATCACCCCATCTGATAAGGATCCCACACTTAGCAGCAATACTCCAAGAAGGCACGGACAAGCATATTGTATGCAGTTTCTTTTGTAGTTCTATTGCATATTTTAAGGTTTCTGCCAATAAAACGCAGTCTCTGGTTCGCCTGTCCTACGACATTATCTACGTATTCTTCCCAGTTTACGTCGGAAGTAATAGTAATTCCTAGGTATTTAGTGTAGTTTACGGCCTTCACTTTTGACTGATTTATCTTGTAAACAAAGTTTAACGGGTTTCTTTACGTACTCATGAGGACGACATCACATTTCTCATTATTTAGAGTAAATTGCCAAATTTTACTCCATAGTGATATCTTATTTCGATCGTTTTTGTTGTCACGACGTTAAATGCACATTTTCACACAAGTACGTATGCTTTTCTTCCCCCACTTGTCTTCGTCCAAATGCACACAACATGTAATCGTGCAGCAGGAACTGCAACGCATATCAAGTTTTTACTGTCTGCTATCTTGAAATATGAGGAAAAGTATGATTACAGTGTGATACCCCTTTATAGCACATATTAAATATTTATGGCGAATAAATTTCATGGATATCGGATGACATTTCTTTTTCAAATATACAGAGTGTCCAGAAAAGGACTCCCTGATTCCAAAATTAAATATCTCGATATCAAACATCGAAAGAGGAATGCAGTATGTTTATTGTCAAAGCTGTAAGTAGTTTATACAGCAGTTTAAAATAATATATACAAAAGCTGCTAATCGCCATACGTAATGCCTAGTATAAATAGTGATCCGAAGGCCAGAGTGATCAGTTCCACTATTGAAACGTGAAAGGAGTTTAGCGTACCGAAGGAAGAGATTAAAACCATGTACACCATTGAACAACGCGTTTTTCTGGTGCTAGAGTAGAGTAGTTAGAAGAGACTTCTACGGCAACAAGGCGAAGTTTTCAAGCACGATTTAATGTTTCGAAAGGACCCGATGCGAAAACCATTCGTACGCTCTTCGCAAAATTTGAACGAACAGGCAGCGTAACTGATGATGTGGTAGGGCATGTTGGTCGCAAGCAAACTGTAGTACGCCTGAAAATACAGTTTCTGTATTTATTCAGAGAAATCCAAGTCAACCGTCCGTAGAATTGCATCTGCTAGCTAGCCTTAGAGGATCGACCAGGTACTGAATGGTTTATGCAAGATGGAGCCCGACCAAATCGGACGGAACAAGTGTTTCGCTTTCTTGAAGAATACTTCGGGAATCTAGTCATTGCTTTGGAATATCCCAAATTTACTGGCGCAGGCATGGATTGGCCTCCATATTCTCCGGATTTGACTCCCTGTGACTTTTTTTTTTGTGGGGCACAGTGAAAGACATGGTCTTCCCGAAGCATCCCGCCATGCTGGACGAGCTTGAATCGGCGATCACTGTGGCATGTGAATCCATTTCGGTTGAGACACTACGAAATGTGGTGGCTTATTTCATTCTTCGTTTGCGCCACCTCTGTAGTGCCAATTGTGAACATTTTGATGTGATTGTTTGCAAAGAGTGTTTTCATACGATTATTTCACTTATGTAAGCTGATATGAGCTGTACAGCGTACAGCGCCATCTGTTAGCAGCTTTTGTAACTATTATTTCAAACTAGTGTATAAAGTTCTTACAGCTTTCACAATAAACGTACCGTTTACTGCATTCCTCTTTGATATTTGTTTTCGAGATATTCAATTTTGAAATCAGGGAGCCCTTTTCTGGACACCCTGTATGATCAGAAATGTGATGGTGCAATAGCGACCTCACTGCCTGTGGTTTATTTTGATGACGTGCGCTGTGTCCGCAGGTGACCATCACGGCGGAGCAGGAGTGCGTCTACCTGTGCTGGAACCGGCTGAGCCTGGAGCGCGTGCTGCGGCACCGGCCGCTGCTCAAGACCGTCCTCGACTGCATCATAGGTGAGCCGGACCACCACTGACACTGCCGCGTCTGCCCCGAGGCCAGTGATGGGGACGGAGAAGGCCAGAAACAATGCTGACTGGCTGGCCGCAAGCGCGCAGCCCGCCGTCTCGTAGGGGCCAGCCATTCAGCTAGCGCTCGCGTGGTATGGAGCCTTCCCTCCTTCCCTGATCACGTGACGTGATGTACATCCTGCCTTTCTCGTTGGCCTCGATCTACACCTGCGTGAATTCATAGCAGTACAACTGAAGCTCCTGACTTGTGGGAGCCGGCCGCGGTGGCCGAGGTGACTGAGGCGCTCCAGTCACGGTCAGCACGGCCACTACGATCGGGGGTTCGAATCCCCCCTCGGGCATGGATATTTGTGCCGTCCTAGTTCGTAAGTAGTTTGTAAGTTTAGGGACTCATGACCCAGTAGTTAAGTCCCATAAGCTTAACAAACATTTGAACATTTTTAAAAGCCGGCCACGGTGGCCGAGGGGACTAAGGCGCTCCAGTCACGGTCTGCACGGCCACTACGGTCGGGGGTTCGAATCCCCCCTCGGGCATGGATATTTGTGCCGTCCTAGTTCGTAAGTAGTTCATAAGTAGTTTGTAAGTTTAGGGACTGATGACCCCGTAGTTAAGTCCCATAGACTAAACAAACATTTGGACATTTTGACTTGTGGGACCCAGATAGCGCTGACGTCCTTCCAGGACGAGAACGGCAGCTTACTTTTTTATTCTTGTCTGTAAGAATTCGTGTACAGTGTCATATTTCATTTTCCTTTAAACACGTGCCCTCATTTCAGATCAATTTTAGTTTGTACTGCCGATTGCAAAGTGGTTGGATACAGCTGCAATGTTGAGGTTCGACTTCCTCGTAGTTGGGTTTATATTTCTTGAACTTCCTTAAATTTTTTAGACATTTATAATATATATTTCATCTTAAATGTTGTTTTAATAATAATGATTCGCCGCGGTGGAGTATCCGAGCGGTCTAAAGCTCCTCGCTGCGGAGCGCACGGTTGCTCGCCGTCGGAGGTTCGAGTACTCCCTGGGGCATGGGTGTTGTGTTTGTCCTTAGGTTAGTTTTCCTTAGTTTAAGTAGTTTGCAAGCTACGGACTGAGGACCACGCAGTTTGGTCCGATAAATTTACAAACATTTGATTTGATTTAATAATGATTCATCACATTAAAATTGTAAAACATTCATTTTGACGTCATTCCAGAAAGAACGGCAGTATTGCAGAACTAATGACGTGATTGTGGAAAGAAAAATCACTTATAATGATCTTGTGCAGTCATAAGAAGGTAATTAATAACTTCTGAAAAAAAATAAAACATATTTCTGCGCTATCTGGGTTAATCAAACCTACTGGATTATGCGTGTATTTCACACTATGCGCTGCTCATTTCGTCAGAGCGACATCTTCAGGTGTAAAGCCTGCAACACATAATCCTTCATAATTTTTTATGTGCAATTGTAGAATTTCACAGAAACGTAAATGTGACATTATACATACAACACTCTGAATAGTTATTTTGACGAATTACTTTTAGGGTATATTATCATGCATGAAGTTATTTTATCACATATTTATTGTCATCCAATCTTACCACATTTTGGCAGTTATTTCCCAACTTGTCACATATATACTACATTTACAATTTTGGAAAACAGAATTACAGCGTCACTCACTTAAAATTGTTTTCAGAATATCTGGGTAAATACAAATTGGATTAAAAACATTGCAACATACCTTGTTCACCATCCCTGGGACGCCAGGGAAGTGACTTTCACATCGCAAAAGGCACTCCTATTTTCTATGTTTTATAAATATTTTATTATGATTATAAATCTTTTATTATATATATATATATATATATATATATATATATATTTCATATTGGATTCTCCATGGAAACATATGTAACTTTTGTATCATACATTATTTTTGTTTCGTGATAAATGGCGCTATAATGAGCAAAAATAAAAATGAGTTGAAAATTCTTGAGAATCGGTACTATCTCAAACAAATACGCATCATATTAGGAAAATCAAAGTACAAGTTCTGATATGTTTGGAAATGCTGACGTGTGACGCCTCCAACAATCGAATCAAGTACAAACTCTGACCATGCTGTCAGTCTATGGTCAGGCTTCAATGATACGGGCTGTGCACATCTCTACCCAATTGTTTTTTGATATTAACGATTCCAAGGAGAATACCTATTATTTCCTAGTTCTTTCAGGGTCATAGAGATATTGAAGGAGCTTGTCAAATTATGGTAATTTGTTCTCTAATAGGAATGATCCTTCTACAACAGCTTTTCACAGTATTGTCCCACTGTTTGCTGAAACTGGAAGTGTTAAACTTAGAGGAGACCGATGTGTATATGTACGAGATGTTACCGTTTATGAACAATTTTCAACTAATTTTAATTTTTCTCGGTTACAGTGCCATATATCATGAAACGAAAAGAAAGTTTTATACAATGTTACACATTTTTCACGGATAACACAAACCTGAAATAAAAAAGGGGTTTCTTATGTAAGATTTCAAAGTCACTCCACTCTCACCCATGGGGAGAGCAGCACAATTCACCCCTTTCTGTGCCAAAGATAGATTTAACCTTGAATATCGAATATCACCCTTTCTGCTAGAGTTGTAGCTATGCACACTGTTATTACTTTTAAATTGGCTCAGATTGTTAATAACAAATTTCATAAGTGAATACATATATTGTGAAGCTACAGTGAAGATCCCTAGATCCTTAAATAAATGTCTACAAGAGGATCTTGGATGTGCTCCAGCAATTAGTCTCATTACATGCAGTGAATGAAAATAAGCATAGTAAGCTAATTTACTGAGATGTATATCACTAAATTTTGCAGTGACCCTGATAGCATAAGTAGCTGAACTCAAACGTTTCAGCAGATTTTCAATGGATTTTTTTTCTATTCAATCCTTCATCAATGCAAACACCTAAAAATTTTGAATTCTCTACCTTAGATACAGATTGCTGTTCAAAGTCTATGAATGGTGTCATGCTGTTTACTGTATGAAGCTGTATATACTGCATTTTACCAAAGCTCAATGAGAGTCCATTTGTAGAGAACCACTTAATAACTTTCTGAAAGGCATCATTAGGCGCAATAGTTATGCTTCTATAATCAGAAAAAAACAAAAGACAAAAAAACAAAAAAAAACTAGCTTAGCATCTTTGTGAATATAGAATGGCAAGTCTGTAATATATATTAAGAAAGGCAAAGGACACAAGACTGAACCTTGTGAAATCCCATTCTTAATAGCTTCCCAGTTCGAGGAATTAAATGTGTCTCTCACATTATGTGAACTGATTATATCAACTTCTGCTCTCTTCCAGTTAAGTATGATTTAAACCATCTGTGCACTGTCCCACTCATACCACAATACTTAAGCTTGTTTAGAAAAATCCCATGATTTACACAATCAAAAGCCTTTACAAGAACACAAAATATCACAACAGGTGTATCTCCGGTTGTTCCATATTGACGTACTCAGCATATGTAAATATGTGCACCACTTTTAACACCACAGTAAAGTCGACATGACCAACAAATCGTAACCAAAGCTACAATACAAAGTAAAGCACGACCTCATAACTTTGACATTAGCACTCTATTCTTGAAATTCGATAACTACTGTCATAGTGACCCATAGTTATCATAACACCAACACACAAAACGTAAATACTTTCAACTGTGCTGTATCTCTTTACTCAATAAAAATTGGACACATGTTACATGGCATTTTATTGCAAGTTGTCTGTTTCTCCTAAACACCCTGTATACGTCTGTATGAGGACCAATGTTTCTTGCCTTTTGTCTATGACATTTAGAAAACAGTGTATAGTGCACCATTTTAATTGATTAATTACCAGTTTCGATCTCAGCGTGTTGATCATCTTCAACTCTATCCAAATGTTGAGATGTGGCAAGCAGCAGGCGCTGGAAAAACCTCCAGGTTCTGTTACTTCTCCGCTTTTGTTCTTCATATACAAATTTGAGAGTCCGTGTGTTTGTGATATTATTTTTATCTTGCATACAAATTTATTGTTTTGTTCCGATTTTTGGGTGTAAGAATCACATAGTTCAGGAGATGTGACGTCATAAGCAGTAGAATGTGCAAAACAATTACAACAATACGACAATGTTCCAGATCTCCTCCTAATCCATTGGACCGCTTTCAACCAGATTTGGTGTACATACTCCTTACCGTCAGGTAACAATTGTTGTAGGGATAAGAACCACATACCACACATGGTTCAGGAAATATGAAATATATGGTGTGTGGTGGAGAGTACTTTACCTACGAACCTAGACAAACACCACAGTTTTATTTCAATCTTGATGAAATTTTGTACACTTAACTTTCAAAGGAAGATAAAGGTTACTACCTGTATAAAGTACTGTGTAGTGCTTGACGCCGTCTATATGAAATTTCGTGTACTGCATGGTGGGGAGTACTTTACATACAGCCTTCTACAAAATCCAGAATTTTGATCCAATCTTGCTGTAATGTTACCGTCTTCACATTCAAAGCAGAAGGAAGATTGCCGTCTACATTACATTTCGTATGGCGCATAGCGAAAGGTACTTTACATTATGGACTTCAGCAAAATCTACAATTGTATTCCCATCTTCATGAAATTTTGTGCAGTTGCCTTTCAGAAAGCTACCGTGTGGCGTGTGGCAGAGAGAACATTACAATGATTTTGTAACTTTTCACCACGAAAGTTGATAGGTACATTTGATTTTTCGTAGAGAGGCTGAGGAAGAGGTAACACAGAAAGTGCATCGGGGACCCTGTTAAAATTGAGCATGCCAGTTCCATAGTGAACCACACCGAGACTGTGCAAGGGGGAAACGGCGAATGAAAAGAAAAATAGGAGAGGGAAGGAGAACATGAACTGACAACACGGAGGTGCAGAGAGGCAGGGCGAGGTGCAGGACAGAGGGCGGGCTGAAGAGGGGGGGGATTGCTGTTGTTGTTGTTTTAAGGGGATTAAACATCTAGGTCATCAGAGTCTGTTCCTAGATAAGAGCTCAATGTCAGAGGCTAAAAATAGACAACGAGAACAGAGGCTCACAAAAGGGACAGACAACTAACAGTTCGCTGACAACACAAAAGAAAGACACATGGATAAAAAACCAAGTCAGAAACTAAGTTAAAAACTGACAGCAGAATACCATGGCTGGTTAATCACGAAGATAATATAGGATGAGCCATCCATGTTGCACACACTAAAAACCCATACGAATTTTACATAAAAACTCTTAAAAAGCCTTTACGAGAGCTGGATAAGTTGGAACCTGATAAGACTATAGCACCCAGCACTAGGTGGAATTGTAGTATCCATCTGCGAGAATAAAACGTAAAACTGAGTTAGCCATGGAAGCCTCGTCTCCTAAAACTAAGGGTAGCGCGTCTGATAGATTAAAAGAGTTGGCTGAAACTGGACAGATCATCAAAAATGGACTACTGTCAGCGCTGCTCCGCACCGACACACGGGAGGGGCCTCACGGTGAAGGCCCTGGGTCAGCCAAGTGTGGCCAATGCGGAACCGGCACGGGACTACTGAGTCCCTGTGGAAAGACCGCATGCAGGAATGCTACACAGCCGCAGTCTCCTTTAAGGCACACACGCTCCTATTTATCGTACAACCAACAAGATGTCCAACGAACCAACGAATTGGTAGCAGCCTACACACGTTCCGACCAACTGCACGCAGCGCTACCCTGTTCTGGTGTCTGTCTGTCGAACTGTTTTTGTTTTCGCGTGTTCGCTGTGCAGACGACCTCAGGCATGGAAGTTGGTCGGGAAGCGCTACACACGGTACAAATTGTCAGGTGAAGTGGTGGGGGAATCGGAGTTCGGGTGGTCAGGTACAACCAACCGACCGACAAGGAAAGTTGGTCGGGTAGCTCCTAAAACCGCCCAATTTATCGGGTGATCAACAAATTAGCCCAATAAATCGCATCGTGTGTAGGGCCCTTTAGAGCCCTTAGTTTGTTGTGTGTTGGTAGCCTACGCCACTCAGTAGTCCAAATCACTCTACGTCGCAACACCAATCAGGGATCAGAAGGCCGATCTCTAAAAAAGGTGCATTGTCAGCCAGTTTGGCACGCTCGTTTCCCGGGATGCCAACGTGATCTGGAGAGCAAAGAAAGACCACTAATCGGCTAGAGTGATCAAGGCCTAAGAGAGTCTCTTGGATAGCCGTAACTAGAGCAGAATGCGGGTAGCACAGGTTCAGAGCGCGAATGAAGCTCAGGGAGTCACTGCAAAGGAGGAAAGAATCACCTGAGCATGAGCACACGGAAAATCGCTACCAGCTCTGCAGTATAAATACTGAAACCATACGGCAGAGACTGCTGCTCAACGTGGTCGCCATGTACAAAGGCAAAGCCAACGCGACAATCAACCAATGAACCGTTCGTATAAACCAGGTCATAGCCAGGGAACTCGGCACCGACAGCAAAAAATTGACGACGGATAGCCTCAGGGGGAACTAAGTAGAGAGGGGGAGATAGGGTGAACAGAACGGTAGGAGGGGAGGGGGGAGATAGATAAAGACAGAGGAGAGGAGAGAACGTGGAAGAGTGTGGAATAAATAAATATCCGGGCAACGCCTGGTTTTCTGCTACCATTTTTATAAACGGGAGTCACCTGCGCTTTTTACAGTCGTCGGGACTTGGCGATGGAGCAAAGATTCGCGATAGTTGCCATCTATAGACGGGGCCAATTCCGCAGAGTACTCTTTGTTCGCGACCGCTCCACTCTCGAATAGCGTGCGATAAAAGCGAACAGCTGAACCTTCCCGTTGCAGCCGTGATTAGCCTTATCGTGGCGCGCACGCCGCTGAGAAATAGCGATTCCTATGGGGCCGGTATCTGCGGGTCTATTGATCACGGAGATAACGTGCAAAGTGTTCTGGGCAGCCGCTGCCGCAGTGGTCATTTGTATAAATATCACACGTATCGGCAAGCAGTAGCCATTCTGCAGTAAGGGACACACAGCTAGTATCGCAGGGAAGGCGGAACAAAGGCTGCCTTTCACTGGCAGAATACTTAGAAGATGCTACAGTTCTATTACAGAAAATGCCTACACTAGACTTGTCCGACTTATTTTAAGGGATTGCTGCGCATTGTGGGATCCCCACCAAGTGGCAATGACGGACGATATGGAGAAACATCAGAGAAGGGCAGCTCGGTTTGAATTGTCGACACAATGGGGGTGAGACACTGTCACGAAAATGATGCACGAGTTGTAATGGAAATCATTAAGAGAATGGCGTTATTCGTCACTGAGAGAGGTATTTACGAAATTTCTGTCGACATAATTTTCCTGCGAATGCGAACATATTTTGCTGTCGCCCACCTACTTAATGTGACATGAGCATCACAATAAAATAAGAGAAATCAGATAGAAAACCGAAAGATTTATGTGTTCCTTTATCCAGCGCGCTATTAGAGAATGGAATGCACCATAGATACTCATTGAGGAGTTCCTCGTGGATGTATAAGATGTCTATATATATTCTTTTCTATTTTATGGACTGAAATAATAATGCTAATAGGTGAATACATACAATACCGAGTGTATCGTCAGGCGTGCCCCAGGGGAGTGTGATAGGACCGCTATTATTTTCTATCTATAGAAATGATCAGATGGACAGAGTAACTTGTAATCTGCGGCTGTTTGCTGATGATGCTGTGGTGTATGGGTGTAACTGGTGGTGTAACTGACTGTAATAGCATACAGGATGACTTAGACAAAATTTCTAGTTGTTGCGAAGAATGGCAGCTAGCTCTCAATGTAGAAAAATGTAAGGTGTTGCACATGAGTAGGAAAAACAATGCCATAATGTTCGAATACAGCATTAGTAATGAGCTTCTTGATGATGTCGTGTCGTTCAAATATCTAGATGTAGATGTGGTTCTATTGAACAATTCGTCGCCGCGGCGGAGTGGCCGAGCGCATTGAGAAGCTATGCTCCGTTCCCTGTTGGGGTTTCGAATCCTCCCTCGGGCATGCAGTTCTGTGATGTGTTTAGTATACGTTAGTGGATAACAATTACTTTGTAAGCTACGGGACTGATGACCCCGCAGTTAAGTCCCATAACGTTAACAAACATTTTTTGAAAAATTCTTCAATGCAATAGAAGCAGTTGGCCAGTGATAAACCTTCAGGTTCCTCTTAAACTGTTTTTTTTTTTTTTCTTTTTTTTTTTTTTTTGTAAAAAACGTTTTTATGCTTGCTGGCAAATTGTTCAAAATGTATGTTCGTGAGAAATCTGTTCGGTGAACCGTCTGCCAGGAACTTTAATGTGATTTGAAGAGTCGACAAGCAGATGTAGCGTCAAATTTTATGCACTACACACTTCCTTCGGCCAGGCAAATCGATCAAATAATTTAGTGTTTCCACATTAGGTGTGGTCTAGTGTGGCATTTATAATACTTATAACAACATCATTTAATACCAAAAAGGAATAATTTCATGGTGTTCTTCAAAACTTATTTATTTGTCACAAACCGGCTATCGGTTTCTCAGGCCATCATCAGGTGAGAACTGACTGTAGTATACATGTTTTCAAAGATGTTACGATTTACAAAGATGTTATCACAGAAAATTGACTAGTTCAATTACAACATTTTTATGAGAGTTACTTCTTCTTCTTCTTTATCGTAGCCTTGTCCCATGTCAAGTAGGGTCGGCATTCCTCTTCTGGATCCTTCTCCTCCATAATATTCTATTCACTGCTTCTTCTTTCTCCAATCCTTTCTCCCTTAGGTCACCTGCTATCTTATCCTTCCACCTCATCTTCGGTCTTTTTCTCCTTCTCACTCCTTCAATCTTTGTATCTTCCACTCTGTTTCCGATATACTATTTCCCTTTTCTCTGCACGTGTTCATACCACCTTAGTCTACTCTCTTGTATCTTTTACCCCATGGGTCCCACTTTCTCAACTCCTCTAACAAATTCATGTATAATTCTGTCCTTGTTACACCACACAACCACCTCAGAATCCTCATTTCTGCTACTTCCATCTTCCTTTCCTGGGCTATTATGATTGGTCATGTCTTTGCCCCATATATCATAGCAGGCCTTACCACCAACTTGTACACTTTCCCTTCCAACCCATTGCTCACGTTTTTGTCACACAAAACTCTGCTCATTTTCCTCCAGTTGATCCAACCACAGTCTATTCGGTGCTGTACCTTGCTTTCCAGTCCTAATGGTTATATAAAATATGATAAGTAAATGTAAAGGTTCAAAACCGACGTTATTATTTTTGTTAAGGAAAGTGGGAAACTAAAACGTATTTCAGTAGAGGTGTAAAAGGAAACTGGATTTGATCGTTTAATACTAAACTGGCATCCTGAGCCAAATGTTAATTTATTTCCAGTAGTGTCATCTTTCTACTTTTCTTCAGGGAATGTAGGATTTCACAGTGTACATCGTAAACATAGTTTTGTCTGAGCAGATGTCCAGCAAAGGTTGAATGTGCCTTTTTTTAACCTCCAGCTTCTCTCGTGTTCTGACAATCTAATAGCTACAGTCCTACCAGACTGACAAATACGCACTTTCCCATACTGTATTCACATCATCTTGTAGACACCACTCTGCGCTAGAGGTTGAATTTTGTCTTTACTCTTGAATAAGTACTTTGAAATGTTGTTTCTGTTGTAAATGCAGGTACAGAATTTTGAGATTTTAACTGCTTACCAATGTGAACTGAAATTTTGCCTAATATGGGATGACACAGCAGTTTTTATGTCTACTGACTTGTTCTTCCTGGCCAGCATACAAAAGTGTTGTAATTCTTTTTCTCATTTTCTGTTATTCGGTATACTGTTAATCAGGGCAGGGTTATAGCCATTACTCGTTGCTATATGTTTGATTGTTTTAATTCTGTTCGAAATGCAGGATTAGATAATGGAACAGATATGAGGCGATGGACCATGTAGTGGAAAGCTGCATGTTTATGGCTGTGTGGGTGTTGGAAGCTAGCAGGGATAACTGTATCTGTTGCTATGGATTTTCTGAAAATACTGAATAAGTGTCTCTTTGTGCTGATATCAGTAGTAAGGTCCGAAACGTTTACAGAAGATCCTCCGAGTTCCATAATGACCTTAATTTTGTTTTGTTGGAAATTTAAATTTTGTAAAAAGGTACCCAACTGACTGGTGGTACCAGTCTATGAAACACAACACATCATCCACATACCTGAACCAATATACAATTTTGCACTTCAGTCGTTCCTTCTCACCGAGCGAGGTGGCGCAGTGGTAACGCACTGGACTCGCATTCGGAAGGATGGTGGTTCGAATCCACCTCCGGCCATCCTGATGTAGGTTTTCCGTGATTTCCCTAAATCACTCCAGGAAAATGCCGGGATGGTTCCTTTCAAAGGGTACGGCCGATTTCCTTCCACATCCTTACCCAAAAACTCCGAGCGTAAGCTCCGTCTCTAATGACCATGCTGTCGATGGGAGTTAAACTTCAAGCTTCCTTCCTTCCTTCCGCTCCTTTTCTAAGAAAACCTACTCAAAATGACCCATGAAGATCTCAGAATGGGACTAAGTGGATAACCTATAGCTAGGCTATCAGACTGACTGTAGTACTTATTTTCAAACTGGAGGTAATTTTGATTGACACTTGTTTCAGTAGCAGTGATTATGTCTTGTGATTCGCCAGGGTCTACGTTTATGCAAAATATCACTAAGGATACCTATACTTTCATCAACAAACTGAAGACATCAAATGATACTAGATTAGAATTACGTTTTCATTTCAATTATGTAATATAGCTCTCTTGCTTGAACTCTTTGCAAAGCATGTCTGTTTTGGTTCAACATCGAACGAACTTCACTTTATTCATAAGTTTCATTCCCTCAAATCACATGACGTCTTCTGACATCTGAAAAAGTCATGCATTTTATGTAAATGTTACATAATGGCATATCTTAACCGCTATTAAAAATGTGAATGAGGAAACACACAAGTATGGTATTATGAAACAATAAACATATTTTACATGTATGGTAAAGTTTGTAAGTCAGAGAATGTATAGATTTTCTTAAAAATATTTATTGCTCTATTTCATATAGTTTTTCATGCTACACTCACCCCATACCATGCACCTTAATGAATTATACACTTAAACGTTTCTCATGAACCACATCATTGACTGGTGAAAACCATGTGAAAAACTGTTATGTAGCTTGGAATTTATTGAGGATAGAAAAAGGGGTATGAGAACTGTTTTATAATGTATGTGTATATATATGAAATCGAAGTGTATATGCATTTAATGGTTGCTGTGTTATACATGACAGAGGCAACACTAGTTCTCCAAGTAGTAGTATTGTAGTCACAGAAGAAACACATCTCCATTAGAGGGAAACTGTCATTCCAAGAGAAAGACATATACTTTTATAAATATTTTAAATATATTTATCCAATCACTACCACACTTCACACAATCACCCACTGGGCTTATCTACAGATTATATATATATATATATATATATATCCCTGTGAGACCGTCTGCCAGCAGCCTTATGTACATATGTATTTGACAGTCGGTAATGGTAGTTTAAAACAGGAGATAAAAATGTTGAAATTAACAATAAAAAGAAGGTAAAACTGTCGAATTAAAGACAATGAAATGAAGGCTTTAAAACACATATAAACAGTATTAAAAACTGCAACAGTGGCAAAAAAAAACAACAGATTTTGCACAGTTAATGGTGACAACAACAGAGAGAGACAATAAAAATAAACATGGGAATACTTTGTTCTGCCTATGCTGCGGTTGCTGAAGTCTTAACGTTCACCACTTAACACTGACACAACACTTTAGCACATTGCACTGCAAACACTATTGAAAAGTAAAGCACTGAGACCTCATAAGGGGAAAGGGGAAGGAAGGGAGGTGCGGAGGGATTGGAAGGGAAGTGGTGAGGGAGTGGAGGAGGTTTAACGTAAGAACTCTGAAGGAGGGTTTAACCCTCCTCTCCTGGTTTAGGAAAGTTAAAATTCTACTTTATTTTGTAGAATGAAAACTGCTTATTTTACCAGAAATACTAATTCTTCTTGATTTTTGATTTGCAATAGGGTGTGTAACTTCAGAGTGAACACAATTTAATTTTTATATTTATTGTTCACATTTAATGACTTAAATACGATACACTGACTGACACTATGACACTGCAGCAATAACAGCAACAATAACTACAATAACTACTCCAACAACTGACTTGATAGGCCCTGCACATCCTGTATTTATACATTTGTTACAATTAGCACCAATTAGTTTCATTATTGTGTCTTATATAAACAATTAGCATTTGTTAGTAATACAAATGTTTGTGTATAATTCTACGTTGAAATTAGTTCATATTACATAATGAAATCTGTCAGAATTAATTTATAAATGCAAATATGAGTCATTAACAAACGGTTTACACAATTCACTTATTTTCTTGGTGGAATAATTGTGTTTGACTACAAAATCAGTATTTAGTTAACATTGACATAAGCTCTAACTTTAATATTATTTGCATAATTTATATTGTAATCTGTCCCTACAAAGTATGAAAATGCTTCCATCTAGAACATTATATTATAAAATGTGTTAATTACAAATTAGAGGACTGCATTTTTTTTAAACTACAATGCTTAGCTTCATGATAAAAAGATGTGAGAAATATTTAAATTACACCACATGTCTTAGTTTGAGCTATAAAATATGCTGTAATTGAAGGATAGCTGTAAAGAGAGTGTGGGATACAAGAGTTTATCATAAAAGTATAGGGTATCGAATTCTTGAATAAAGGTTGCGGTGTTGTTGTTGTTGTGGTCTTCAGTCCGGAGACTGGTCAGATGCAGCTCTCCACAATACCCTATCCTGAGCAAGCCTTTTGAACTCCACATAAGAACGGCAACCTACATCTGTTTGGATCTGCTTACTGTATCCATCTCTTGGTCTTCCTCTGCGGTTTTTACCCCCACACACTTCCCTGCAACCCTATATTCACAATTCCTTGATATCTACCAATCGACCGTTCTTTTAGTCAAGCTATGCAACAAATTCCTTTTCTCCCCAATTATGTTCAGTACCTCCTCATTAATTATGCAATATACCCACCTAATCTTCAGCATTCTTCTGTAGCACCACATTTCAAAAGCCTCTATCCTGTCTGCACTGTTTATCGTCCACGTTTCACTTCCATACAAGGCAACACTCCACACAAACGCCTTCAGAAAGGACTTCCTTAGGCTTAAACAATATTTGATGTTAACAAATTTCTCTTTTTCAAGAATGCTTTTCTATCCATTGCCGTTCTGCATTTTATATCCTCTGTACTGCGACCATCATTTGTTATTTTACTGTCCAAGTAACAAAACTCATCTACCTCCTTCATTGTTTCGTTACCTAATCTAATTCCTTCAGCATCACCTGATTTTCTTAGACTGCACTCCATTATCCTAGTTTTGCTCTTGTTAATCTTCATCTTATATGCACCTTTCAGCACACTATCTACTCCGTTCAATGACTCTTCCAGGTCCTTTGCTGTATCTGACAGAATTACTATGTCGTCTGCGAAATGCAATGTTTTTATTTCTTCACTCTGAACTTTAATACCTTCTCCAAATTTCTCCTTGCTTTCCTTTATAGCTTGCTCAATGTACAAATTGAATAATATTGGAGGAAGGCTACAACCCTGTCTTACTCCCTTCCCAACAACTGTAGTCCTTTCATGCCGTTCAACTCTGACAACCGCTGTCTGGTTTTTGTACAAGTTGTAAATAAACTTACGGTCCCTATATTTTACTCCTGCTTGTTTCAGAACTTGAAAGAGTTTATTCCAATCAACATTTGGGTATCAAATGGGTAAAAATGAAGTGGGAATCGGGTGCTTCACTACACATTTGCCCTAGCCATTACATTACAAGCAGATGGGAGATCCAAGTGGGGGAAGGAAGGAAAGGCAATGGAAGTGGAGAGGGAGCAGATTTCTTGAATATCTCATCAAAATAGTTCCAGCCATCCAGAAATAGATAGGGATTGATTTGATTTTATTTGTTTTTTTCAGGGAAGCCAAAACAGTCTTGGTCCAACCCGCCACTGGCCGCACCGAAACTAAGTTTATTGTGCGATATCACTCCCTGTATGTCTAGTAAAGCCAACCAATGCCCTTGAACAGTGCAAGGAGTCCCTTTACCAGTTCTTTATTAGACACAATTTCTTCGGGTCTGGTTGTCCCAAATGTTCTGTGCCTTTTACTCTCCAATGCAATGCATTCGAAGATCAGATGTGATGCAGTTTCATCACCGTCACCACAGATCCTACATTTAGGGTCCTCTTCTGTTATTCCCATTTTATGTAGGTGTTTTTTGAAATTCCCATGGCCTGTCAGCAGTCCAACCATGAGTCTAATCTCTCTCCTGTTCAGACCCAGGATTGCAGAGCTTCTTTTAAAACATGGCTTTGGCATCATCACCTTGCCATGTTTTTGTTGATGGACTTTGGTCCAATATTCTACGTGTTGTCTTCTGAGCCAGTTACGTAGCTCCAATTTGATCATTGCCTTGGTGATTGTCAGGATAGGTTCTGGTCCAATAAATGGAGCCTCTGCCCCCATCCTGGCTAATCTGTCGGTATGTTCGTTGCCACTGATCCCCGAGTGGCCAGGGACCCACAATAGGTTTACTCTATTGCTTTCCCCTAGCTCCACCAGAACGCTGTGACATTCTGCAACAATTTTACACCTTGTTGCAGGAGCTGCCAGTGATCTCAGGGCTGCCTGACTGACTTAATACAGATAGTTGCTACAATCTTTGTAGCATCTACGCAAATTCTCCTCCACACATGCCCTGATGGCAGTGATTTCTGCCTGGAATACTGAGGCAAGTTTCCCTAGAGAGATGATGCCCTCCACTCTTGGCTGCACCCCATATACCCCATAAGACACCTTGGTCTGATTTTGACGCATCAGTGAACCAGACAGTCGATAGGGAACACACATACATAATAGGTACACACACACAGACACACACGTTCATTTTTATAGATACAGAAGATGTATGTCGGCTTATCCACGAGTTTGTCGCCAGTGGTTTCCGGTAGTGACGGACCGCCGTGTTCCCGCCCGCAGGCAAGGACATCACGCAGAAGCTGTACGCGCTGAACGAGCAGCTGAACGCGGCGAGCGCGGCGGAGGCGGAGTCTCGGCAGGGCGCGCTGCTGGCGTCGCGCGCGGCCGACCACTGGCGCCGCGCCATGGCGCGCTCCCTCAGCGTCGACGCCGTGCACACGGGCACGCGGGGCCACGTGCGCTCGCTCGCCTGGCAGCAGCGCCGCGCCTCCTCCAACTCCGGCTCCGACCGTGAGTGCCAGAACCGCCGCAGCTCCCCTACTCTCACTAGGAGACCACTCGGATGTGGGATCTCAGAATTTTTTCTTATTTACGGCACGTGAAGTATAGAACTTAAATAACAATCAGTCAAAGCCATTCGACGCAATTCTACAAAATCGACTTTGAAGTTTTGCAGGTACACATAAGTACCAATAACTGAAATAGTTACACCATCTGTTGGTGTAACTCAGGTGGTGGCGTTCTGGGCTCAAAACCATAGGGTCGGTGGTTCGAGTTCTGCAAAAAACTGATTTATACTTTTCTATTTTCCGCTGTGTTCGAATATCTACGTAATTTTAATACCCAACGGTAATTTTTACGAAAAATGCACGTATTTTTATTTATTCGTAATTTTCTATCTAATATATAAAGCAGAGTGTCCGTATGTTTGTACATGTTGCATACAAATCTACAGTTTTGTTCCAATCTTTATGAAATTTTGTACAAGTGACCTTCAATCCACGTGGACGGTCGCCGTAAGTGTAAGAATCACGTACGATATATAGTTCACGATATATGAGATGCGTGAAAAACTGCTGCATTCAGCGACAATGCTGCTCAGTTTCTTCTAAACCACTGCGCTGATATCAACCAAATTCGGTACACACATTCCTTAACATGAGGTAACAATTTCTGCAAGGTTAAGAATCACATACAGCACATGGTTCAAAAGATATTACGTCATATCCAATAGAAATCGCAAAAAATGCCATATAATGCGCAGAGACTTTCGAAATACACTGTATGAGAATGACATTACTTAGCGACTGCCAACAGACTTTAAACATATTTTCAAACCATTATTAAACTTTTTCTCGCTGGCAACCATAGCAAAATTATGAAACGAAAAAAGTTTCTCGCGTACTACTTTTCCGCTGTTTATGGAGTAAAACTACGGCTCTCGGTATGACGTTACAATTTATAATTTGAATACTACAAATTGTAGCGACAGGAAATTTTACAAACAGTATACACATATATGTAGCTTCTAAATTGTATCACAGTACGACACTTAGTTCATGAGATATGAGCACATAAACAGTAACTTTTATTGAAAACCGCCCCATCACGCACCAAGTTTTAATCTATTACTTATTTACTACAAATTGTATTCTCAAGAGATTTTACAGACATACAGCACTTATATAAATGTATAAATACCAGAAATTGGCATGTTGTCAGCTAGTATTTTATAAAATAAAGATGGTCTCAATCGAAAAACGTACATTACATTTTTTACAGTATCGAATTCACTATTAGTTGATGATGGCAGTCTTTGTTTGATAAGTTTGTGAAGAGCTACAGCAGTTCTTCAAAAGACTTCTCCATAGTTACTAATGGCTTTCGAAGCAACTACCCTACACAACCATCGTTTTAGGTGTTCAGCTCGTCTACACACACATAAAACTGACATAAAAACACATGGAATAGAGATCCTTAAATGCTTTAGGTAACTGATTTCGAAAACGACGAAAAAATAGCTCTCATAAACTTAACAATCAAAGTCTACCATCGTCAACTAACAGTAAAGCCAATACTGTAAAAAAGGTAACATATGGTTTTTGATTAAAATCGTCATTATATTATAAAATACAGAAAATTAAGAATAAATAAAAATACGTGCATTTTTCATAAAAATTGCCGTTGGATATTAAAATTACGTATATATTCGAACATAATAAAAATATAAATATAAATCAGTTTCTGCAGGACTCGAACCACCGACCCTATGGTTGTGAGGCCAGAACGATAGCACCTGAGCTACACCAACAGATGGTGCAACTGTTTTAGTTATTGGTACTTACGCATACCTGCAAAAATTCAAAGTCGATTTTGTCAAGAATTTTTGGGAGTTGCGTCCAATGATTTTGACTGATTGCTATTTAAGTTCTATACTTCACATACCGTAAACATGAAAAAATTCTAAAATCCCACACCAATGTGGTCGCCTTGTGAGACACCCCTCTGCTATCTGCATACCTGCTCATAACCGCTACAGTTACACTACAGGGTGACAGAAAACTCGCAGTAAACCATTTTATTTCCAAACGTTTTCACGAACTGGATAACCTGATTATACCAGTAGATATCGGTCAGGTGGTCAACCTCTTCCACATATGTTCACCATCTTGAAATTGGCCATCTTGAACCTAAGTAAATATTTTAGAGTGGAAAGAGTGTTCGCGGATATATCAAATGACATCACAATTTTAGAAAGATTATCCCTTTAAATAGATTCAACGTAGCAGTTATGCTTAAAAAGTTTAGCTAGTGGTGAAATCAACTTTCATAACCACATTACCGGAGTGACCTGAATACACAATGGATGAAACGTTCGAAGGTTGCCGGTAACATAATTCGCATAGTGTAATGAGGAATATTGGGTACCCATGTAATTCGACCAGTTCCATTGACCAAAATATAAATGTTCGAAGCCACCTGGAAATGCTGGTTTCCGTTAATTCTGAATGAAGGTGCTAGCTGACCCTCTCACTTTCAATAGTGTGCGGCTCCACCACACTACAGAGCAGCTGTTCGTCAGCGGTCAGGTGGCCAATTTCCTGGCACTGGATTAGCCAATGTGGTTATGTGGAAAGGCCACTCAGATCACCTGGTCTCACAGCACTTTAGTTTTATCTGTGGGGCCATTTAAATCAAATTGTATATCCAGAAAACATAACAAAGAGACACTATCTTATGCAATGCATTGAACAAGCCATGTGCCAGCATTTCTGCAGAATCCTTCTTCAAGTACACAACGAATGGATTAAGCGCCTTCAAATGTCTGTTGACCGAGATGGACAGCATTTTGAACACATTAAATGATTGTTCTTTGTGGAGACCAGTCCAGTACGTGCCTCCAAACAAAACCATAGCTCCTACACCCAATCTTGTCAGAATTTGTCAGCAAGTTTTGATATATCTCACGACCCCTTTCCATTTAAATAAACTGACTTGGATTCAAGATGGACGATTTTAATGTGGCGTCCACGTTCTGTAAATACCACAAAAGGCACACCACCTCACCCATACCTTACTAGAATATTCAGGTTTCCGAAATCTAGCAGATTTCTTGAAGTCAAAGGGTGTTAACACACCCTGTATTCTATACCACTGCAACCGCCTACCTCAATCGACCTTGCAGACTGGCTACTAGAGCTTTGGCTTCAATTTCTAACAAAGGGTACCGAATAGTTAAGAAACTCATGCTTGATTGGGTGAATACTCTCTCCCCAGGACACACCATCTTGTACTTACTATTTGATGATTTTATTGTGATAACTAACTCGTTTCTATTTTAAACCAATGACGCATTATTTAATTATTAAACACTGATTGTTCTGAGAACGATTAATTATAATCTGATGTCTAAAAATGCAATTATTAGCGGTTAAATCCAGCTGTCAATGGAAAGAAGAAAAAGTGCCCATTTGATAATTATGTGTTCCCTGTGTCATAGTGTCTAGGTTAGATTTTCGTCTGTGTTGTAGCTCAGCATTATACTACAAGTTCACTAAATAATTATAACAGAAACGAGCTTGTTTTGCACAAGCGTCCGCCTCTGCAGTCCAGTGGACACCATTGTAAATTGCCACGCAGGGGGCCTGGGTTCGATGACCGGTCAGGTCGCAGGTTTTCTCCTCTCTGGTACTGGGTGTTGTGTCGTCCTGATCATCATTTCATCATCATCTACTCGCAAGTCGTCTAAGTGACGTCACCAAAACTCTTGCACCAGGAAGACCTAACACAATCCCATATGGGGTCTAATGGCCAAACTGCCACACGAAATCATCATGTTCAAAAGCACTTCCAGCTAGATCCGACAATGATGAAAAATAAAGAAATTCCTCTATAATTTAATAGTGATTATTAACGCTCTCATAATTGATTTTCTCAAGAAAGATGTTACTTGTATTCTGTAATCCTCATACGTTTTAATTGTACTGATTCTAGGTGAAAGATTTATGCAGTTATATGTAAGCATTTTCATACCATACAGCTATGTGTGCTATAAAACAAGGCTTCTTTTTTATGCACTAAAATATTTAATTTTGAATTGCTAACTGTTGTATGAAATAAACTGATCATTCAATAAATATGAGGCAAAATAATAACTACTACTTTCACTTTTACTGGAAAATATATCTTATCTGTAACTACCGTTTATTATGAAGTTCATAAACGGATGCAAAATACAGCACTAACTTGTTGATATTTGTATAGTGATCCCCCACAGTTTACAGTACTGCACATGATTAGAGAATTGAACAATAACAATATAATCGACTTTCCAGACTTCCCAAATATAACTACATTAAACGAAACGGAACCACACCAAACCAAAGAGACAGGAATTGGTTTTAAGATAATCCTTGGTTGATGTACAAAATATTTTAGAAAAAAGGACTACCTACAAAAAGAAATGATATCCCATCAAAAACATAAAATGTACAAAACTGCAAGCTTCATGAAGGATTCCTTCCACCATAAAATGTCGTGAGATCTCATGGGAAACCAAGTCGGTTGTTTTAGTTGGTGTTAATGGAGAGAACTATTCAACACCTTATAATTTTTTATCGAATTAGTTATCTACCAATATCTGTAGTGGCTTTATCAAAATTATACATCTTTATTTCTATAATAAGTGTAATGACTTGGAAATCACATGGCAACATAAACTGATATATAAAATACTTTATGCAGATATGAGGTATTTCATTCCTATGAGATTACATTTGATTAAAAAGTGGACTATAAATTATTTTATATGTTGATATGTAATTGCCGATCATTATATGTAGTATTCTGACGTCATTACATTATAATGTGATTGTGAAGTAATTATGTATTCTACAAATAAATATGTATAATACTAATATAGTCGTTATAAAATTGTTGGTAGATTCCTAATTAGATAACAAATAAGTGGTTCTATGAACACTAAGTAAAATAACCGACTTGGTTTCCCAAGGCAACAGAAACAAATATTCAAAAAACTTTATGCACATGTGAATGTACTTCATTATTATGTAATTACGTTTGGTTGCATAATGAAATATGAATTATTATTACCGGTATGTCATTATGACGATATGCAATTGCCAGATCATTATATTTATTCTTTTACCATTATATTATGTTGTGATTGCTACATCATTAAATGTATTACAGAAATGAAGATGTGCAATTTTTGAAATAGTCACTACAGATTTTGGTAGATAACTAATTATATAAAAAATTATGACAAGGTGTTGAATAGATGTTTCCATGAACACTAACTAAAATAATTGACTTGTTTCCCCATGAGATCTCACGACTTTTTATGGTGGAAGGTATTCATTGTGAGACATATGTATACTTTAGGTAGAGTTATCTTTGTATCCATGCTCTCATTGATCCGACATATATAAAAATGTAACGTGGGACGTGTGTCCGTATATTTCACTTGGCAGCCAAAATTATTCACTGCAGGCCAATTGCGGTTATGCATGAGACTAGCCTTTAGGTTCTCGGTGTGCACTATGATGTTTTGATCACGGTGTGTGGCGGTGGGTGACTGTGGAGAACAAAAATCCGTAAAATGTGGAGCGATAGGACGATCAACAAAGGCTCAAAGTTAAAAAGACTCAAAGATAAAACACTGGGACACGCAGGCATACATTAACTGAGCATTATCTACACTGCCAAAACACCAAAGATATCAATATTGTCACGTTGCAATGGAAGTAGGCTTGACTTCGAAGGCAACTAAACACAGCAGTTATAATCAAAGTACGTTTATTACGAACTCAACATACACGCAGCACTGACTGCCTCTCAGGCAGAGTGCTCTGCTATTTATACAGAGACAGAATTTACCAGAAATTAGAACATTTAACATAAGAAAGAAGTAGAATTTACAAGTGAACATAAGAAAGATGTGGAACCTTCTGGAATTGTTAATTACAAAGAAATAAATTTTTTGCCGGTGGGCGGTATTGAACCGGCGACCTTCTGCTCGGCAGTCCGTGACGCTATCCCCTGCGCCACGCCGGCAGTTGGTGTTCGGGCTCTCTCGCGGCATTGCTCCCTCTCCTGGAGAAACAGCGACCCGTTGTTATGATCCCTGTGGACCCAGCTGCAATGTCCTGGATCTTGACAGTGTCATGGGTCCTCTGTATGACAGTTCAAGAGAATCCTTCCATTCTCCGCGATTATCGACGACAGACGTTCCTGTCGTGGCTTCATCAGGAACATTACCATCCTTAAAGTCCTTGAACAAGAAGCCATTGTCGTCTACCTGTTCTTCAGGATCGTAGTAAGGCTTCATGCGCAGGACGTGAACAATGTCTCTTCGTTTTTGGCGTTTCGACGACGGCTCATAATCTTCAACTTCATATGTGACGTCTGACAGGCGGCGTATGACACGATACGGACCAAAGTATCGCTTCAATAACTTTTTTGACAGTCCAATCTTCCGTACAGGGGTAAAAATCCATACCAGATCTCCTGGGCTGTACGCAACAGATCGGTGCTTGTCGTTATACCGCTGACGGTCCTTCTCCTGGGCGTCCAGTGTCCGTATGCGAGCCAGCTGTCTTGCTTCTTCGACCCTGGTGATGAGCTGTTTAACATAGTCATCCTGAGTGTCGTCCGGTCGGAACGGGAACAGTGTATCCATTGTCGTCTCAGCTTCACGGCCATGGAGCAGGAAAAACGGAGTGAAGCCTGTGGTGTCTTGTCTTGCGGTATTGTAAGCAAATGTCACGACTGGCAGAATTGTATCCCAATCCTTCTGCTCAACATCGACGTACATCGACAGCATGTCGGCTAACGTTTTGTTAAAACGTTCCGTAAGACCATTTGTCTGAGGATGGTATGCAGTTGTCATTCTGTGGACAATGTTGCACTGTGACATTACCTCTGATACTAGTTTTGAGGTAATTGCGGCACATGCTTCCGTCGCTGGCACTCTTTACAATGACTCACATAGTGCCTGACAGATCGGTAGAGACCTTTCCAGTAATACCTGCGTCTGATTCTGTCTAGGGTCTTCACGAATCCCAGATGAGCGGATATTGGAGCATCGTGGAAATATTTGAGAATAGCTGGCTGGAGATGAGCTGGAACAACAAGTAGCCATTTGGGGCCCAGTGGATCGTAGTTGCTCTTGTACAATGTTCCGTTTATAAGTTGGAACTCTCCATTGATCGGTTCTCCTTTCTCCAAGGCCTCTATCATTTTTAATAGTGTTGGATCTTCCCTCTGTTCAGCTGTAACGTCATCTAATTCAGTTAGAGCTGAAATTTCATTAATGCTGTTCTGTTCCACTAATGGATTCCTCGAAAGGCAGTCGGCATCCTTGTGTTTGCGCCCGTTCTTGAATACCACTGTGACATCGTACTCTTGGAGTCTTAGTGCCCATCTTGCTAGTCGACTTGATGGATCCTTCAAGCTAGTCAGCCAATACAAAGAATGGTGGTCTGTCACGACGGTGAATGGTTTGCCGAATAAATACGGCCGGAACTTGTTGATAGCCCAAATAACCGCGAGACATTCTTTTTTCAGTTGTAGAGTAGTTTATCTCGGACTTTGAGAGTACTCTTGACGCATAGGCTATCACGTTTTCGGCACCTTCCTGAACTTGTACAAGCACTGCACCAATCCCATAGCCACTGGCGTCTGTGTGAAGTTCGGTTTCTGCATTCTCGTCGTACAAGGCTAGCACTGGTGTGGAAGTTAGAGCCTCCTTAAGTGCCTGTAAAGCTCTTTCTTTTGTCTCATCCCAGTAAAATTTGGCGTCTCCCTGCAGAAGTTCTTGTAATGAACGTGCCTTGTTACAAAATCCTTTTATGAAACGTCGGTAGTATGAGCACAGCCCGAGAAAACTTCTCACATCACGAAGGAGTTGGAAATTCTGTGTCTGCCCTTACTTTATCTGGATCAGGACGAACACCATCTCCGTTGACTAGGTGCCCCAGGATTTTTATCTCTTTGGCGACGAAGAGGCACTTCTTTGGATTGAGGCGGATACCTGCAGCCTGAACACACTCCGACACAGTTGACAGGCGACTCAGATGTTCTTCAAATGTTTTCGAGAAAACGACAACGTTATCTAAACAGCAGAGACACGTCGTCCACTTAAGGTGTCGAAGCAAGTTGTCCATCATGCGTTCGAATGTGGCTGGAGCATTACATAATCCAAATGGCATTACTTTAAATTCATAGAGACCGTCAGGTGTAATAAAAGCCGTCTTCTCCCTGTCAGCTTCGTCAACCTCGATTTGCCAGTAACCTGTCTGCATGTCCATAGTTGAGAAGTATGTAGCTCCTTTCAAGCAGTCTAAGGTGTCATCAATACGCGGCAATGGGTAGACATCTTTATTTGTGATACTGTTCAGCCGCCGATAGTCGACACAGAATCGCCACGTGCCATCCTTCTTCTTTACGAGGACCACCGGGGACGACCAAGGACTCTCCGAAGGTTGAATAATGTCATCTCGCAACATCTTCTCCACTTCCTCCCGAATTATCAGTCTTTCAGCTGGCGACACTCTATACGAACGCTGGCTAATTGGCGGATGGTCCCCAGTATTGATACGGTGTTTTATCGTGGGCCGTTTCGTCTGATTTTTCCCCTGCTGAGGTGTGAATGCACCCGAAAATTGCCGTAGTATACCTAACACCCGCTGGCGTTGTTCCTTGGTCAGTCCAGGCCCTATTGGCAGTTCCACGTTTGTTTCCTCCAGCGTGTTGTCTGTACTAATAGCAGGGCATGGGTCTTCATTGATGACTTTGAGCTCACCGTCATGGATTGGTTCAGCTGTCCCGATACACATTCCCTTGGGGATAAGTTGTGACTGCTCGTGACAATTTGTGATCCAAATCTCTCCTTGACCACCGGTAACGCTTATGATAGCCGCTGGTATGTAAATTTCTTTTGTGAGCCTTATAAACGTTTTACTATCAACAAGAACTTCACAGTTTAACCAGTCATCTGTGTTTGTGACTGCAACTCTTCTCATTGTCAACGGCGGTATCGTCACATTGTCAACGACGAATAACTTCCCAGAAAATTCTGTATTACGTGTATCCGGCGGAACAACTTCTTCAATTTGCAGCTCAGATCTTCCACAGTCAATGATAGCTTGGGATGCCTGAAGGAAGTCCCATCCGAGGATTACATTGTGACTACATTCTGTTAACACGACAAATTCAAACGGCTGCGTCCTGTTGTTGATTGTTATTCTTGCGACACAAGTTCCTGCTGGATGGACGTACTTTCCATTCGCGACCTTCAGCACAGTTGCTCCCGTATCACAGAACATTGTCTTCTTTAGTGTGCGGCGGTAATTATCCGATAATACAGAAAAAGAGGCTCCTGAATCAACAAGTGCCCGGACAGGTTGGCCGTCGATTATGACGTCGATGAGGTTTCCCGACATCTTAGCGACTGTCGTCCATGGAGGATTTTCATCTGCGGCGGCCTCACCTCCGTAGATGGTCGCCTCGCTTAGTTTTCCTGGGCGCGGCGGCTAGGGGAGCGGCTGGTACCTCTGTACGGCGACGGTGAACGGCTGCGGCGCGTCGGGGAGAGACCTCGTCTAGGGTACGGCGATGGGCTTCTTCCCATAGGTCGACTGAACTCATCAGCAGGTGACTGCCTTGGATAGAACTGCTCCGACGGCTGACGTCTTGCGGCAAAATAATCATCGAATACTCGCCTCCTCTCTCTGCAGTAGCGTACGACATGTCCAGGGCGCCCACAGTGGAAATACAGTGGTGTGTTGTCTTCTGTCCTCCAGACGTCTGTTCTTCTGCGGGGCGTCATAGTTACCGTGGGAGTTGGCTGTGGTCGCGTCGGTCGGTTCATGGGCTGCCGTTTGGCGGCTGCAGTGTAAATTATAGCAGGGCGACGCCATTCTTCACGTCGGGTGCGATTGACGGGGCAGACAGGAGCTAGTGTTTGAAATACCTCGTCCTCAGCGGCGTCGGCTACCTCGCGACTTACAGGGCTCACATCCATGGCCATAATCTGATGCTCGCTCGGTCTAATGCTCCCGGCTGCCATGCACTGTTGTAATTCTTCTCTCACGATTTGTCGTATGAGAGAAGCCAAGTCCTGCTGGTCTTCCACAATGGCCATAGGGACTACATTTGGGAGTCTGTCATACTTCTTGCGTCCAACCCTCCTTTGTTGCATCTCTTCAATACGCTGGCACCACTTGATGAACTCTTCTGTCATAGCGACGTCTTTTATCAGAAGAGCTTGGTACATATCTTCTGCAATTCCCTTCATCAGGTGCGTGATTTTGTCCACCACAGTCATGTTCGGATTCACTATGTTACACAGGGCCAAAACATTCTGTATGTACGATTGTGTCGGCTCACTATGTCGTTGGGCCCGGTTCTTCAGTTGTTCTTCCGCCGAGCGGATTTGACGCTGGTGGTCTCCAAACATCTTCTTCAGTTCCTCCTGGAACGTCTCCCAGTCATTCAACTTGTCTTCGTTGTTCTCGAGCCATTGCTGGGCTGTTCCATCCAGATAGAAGTAAACGTTGGCCAAGCACATCGTATGATCCCACCTGTTCTACTTGGCGACTCGGTCGAACCCTTTTAGCCATTTATTTGGGTCCTGTCCAGCGTCTCCAGAGAACACCGACGGGTGCCTGATGTGTAGCTGGCTTACTGCTGGTTTCGTTTCCATAGTTCGTCTGATGATACGGACTCTTGGAAGGACGTACTCGGTGTATCCCTTGTATTCCGGTTCCAGTCCGTGTAAGCGACGGCTTTTACGTTGCCTAATTGGAGCCATGGTGATGCAGCTGTTGCACAGTGTACCCGGCGCCTCCACCAAACAATGTCGCGTTGCAATGGAAGCAGGCTTGACTTCGAAGGCACCTAAACACAACACTTATACTGAAAGCACGTTTATTACGAACTCAACATACACGCAGCACTGACTTCCTCTCAGGCTCTGCTATTTATACACAGACAGAATTTACCAGAAATTAGAAGAACAGTTAACATAAGAAACAAGTAGAATTTACAAGTGAACATAAGAAAGATGTAGAACCTTCTGGAATTGTTAATTACAAAGAAATAAATGTTTTGCCGGTGGGTGGGATTGAACCGGCGATCTTCTGCTCCGTAATCCGTGACGCTATCCCCTGCGCCACGCCGGCAGTCGGTGTTCGCCGTCTCTCGCGGCAATATAAATACTGGAAAGACAACTGTACTGCTTATAATACAATACTGACAACTGGATTACAGAGACAAATATATGTCGAGCGTCACGGTTTCATAATATATAGTACCATCTCCATATTACGTTTGAGCTCACTGCAATACACAGACTGTAGACATAAATGTATGTCTGTGACGAAAAGTCATAGGTTACTTTGATTCAGCAGAGATTATCGCTGAATTTTGTTCTCTACAAATTTGGTTACTGAATTTTCGTGTCAGATGTATAGTTAAGCCGTTATTTTCATTTAAATTTCGAGCTGTTAAAAGGCCCACTTTTAGTGGTACTACCGTAACCTAAAGTGGGCCAAAAAGTGAATGAATCCAACAACAGCAGCTATCAACCTCAACGTCAAGAGCTGATCCTGATTTACTTTTCGGTTCGAAAATAATTGTAGGTAAGGCAAATCAAAGGCTAAGTTTTATTCGCAGAACCCTTAGAACATACAACAGTACTACTAAAGAGAGTGCTTCCACTAAAGATGTGCGTCCTACTTTGGAGTAACGCTGCGCATTGTGAGATCCCCACCAAGTGGGACTGACGGGGACATACAGAATGTTAACAGAAGGGCAGCTCGTATTGTAGTATCGAGATATAGGGGAGACAGTGTCACGGAAATCATACACGAGTTGGACAGCAAATCATTAAAAGAAAGGCGTTATTCGTTGCGGCGTGTAAGTTGCAGTAAGAAAATCATCAAATACGTGAGGAATGTCACGTGACATCTCCGAACGGGTGGTTTTCGTTAATTCAATGGAGGGTGTCAAATCTTAGTTATTTTTGCAAATATGTCTCAAACGATACGTGATATGAAAAAAACATAAGAGAGCAAAGTTTTAGAGAATTTTCTGGTCTGCAAATTTGATTATTCAATTTTCGTGTTAGGTGAATAGTTAAGGCGTTATTTCCATTTAAATTTCGAGCTGTCAATAGACGATCGCAAAGGCCCACTTTTAGTGTTACTACCGTAACCTAAAGTGGGCCAAGAAAAGTTCATCCCGACTTTTAGTGTGCCACTCGTATTTATTTCCAACTTGCGATGTAAGTAGACGAAATGATGTCAAACTGCCGGTTAAAGGCCAATTCACACTGTCCGTCACGTCACGTCACCGTCCGTCAGAACATTCCGCAATGTATTTCTAATGGCGGCGTTCGCACTGTCCGTCACGGACCGTCACGTCACGTCAACGTCACGTCAACGTCACGTGAACCTTTCTCGCGAAGAATGTTTTGACGGAACGGTCGTCTGCTAACACGGAAGATAACCTATTTTCGTCACGCGAATTAAATGTTGCAGTCGACGATTGCACTGTTTATATGCAAATAAGTCTTATTCGCCTTTATTTTGTTGTTATACTTTAGCGGTAAATCTCAAATGTTTCATGACGACTTAAATGTTTTTGTCAATTGAGTGTCCCCCTAAAATCGAGGTCGGATATCTGAAACCAAAAAATGGTTAATGTTACTTAACATCGTAACAGAAAAGACTGAAGCAAACTGTTTATTAGAATAAGATTGTAATCTGATTACGCATTTCTCATTAAATAACATTTTAAATGAAAAAGTCAGTTCTAACGAAACACAAAAATTCAGTTGTTTACGACGGTATTAACAATGTCAACGGGCAAATTGTAATGGATAAAGTAAACAGGCGCTATTTATGCTCTTATAAGTGTTGTTTGATGTATTCATATGTTTATTTTTTCGCTCGAAAATAGATGTCGATGTTTTGAAATGTTGTTTCAGTTCCCAGTAAGTTGGCCAAAAGCATACACTGTAAAGTTTTATTTCGCTGTCAATAACATTTAGCGTTGTTGTTCCTTCAATTCTAGTATTAAACTATGACTTTCTACACAACAGATCGCTACTCATAAACTCACTTTCAACATCGCGTATTGAGATCGGCGAATTGACGTGACGGACACTGACGGACAGTGTGAATACAACTTCACGTGACGGTGCTAGGACGTGACGTTGACGTGACGGACAGTGTGAATTGGCCTTAATAAAGCACTAGATATACCGAGCTGAACAATCCGCCATTTTGAATCCCAATGCGACGACAGTGTGTGCTGCAGCGAAGTGAATCAGCGAATATTTTGTGATTTTATTGTTTCACAGTGTGAAATGGTTGGTTGTGCAGCTGCAAAAAATAGCAGACATGCTCGATATAAGTTTTATCGGTTTCCTTCAAACATAGATCGGCGTAAAAGGAGGCTTGTAAATTCCAGACGCCAAGTATGAAAGCTAAAATCAAGCAAATAACTGTGTAATGTTAAGAACCTTTTTTTTATCAGTTTTATTGAAATAGTTAACGCTCACACAGAGTTAGTAATGAAAATATAGGCCTAAACATGTAAGGAATACAGAAAGGCAAAGGCAAAGGTCCCAGGTCCGAGTCCCGGTTTCGGCACACAATTTTAATCTGCCTGGAAGTTTCATGTAAGGAGTAGTTTATTTAAAAAATTTTCAAATATTTGTAAATCTATGGAACGTAACTACTATAGTTATCATTCCCTAGGCTTAAAACTATTTAAACTAACTTTAATTAACTTACACTACGGAAGACACACACAGACACACACACATGCTCGAGGGAGGATTTGACTTTGTGTGTTTAAAGTTGCTTGGGTCTATGTAGGCCTCAGACAAGCAGTGAACAGGATGGCTAAGCACACTGAACCTCGTAAAGAACGGTAACAGGAAAGAAGTCGTACATGAAAGGCATTAAATTCAAAACTAATAATGCAACATTTACTTTATTTCAAAGTGCATGCTACCAGAGAGAATTTATTTAGTCGTTATCTAACGAAACCAGGCGTTCAAAGTTATTAACCCCATTTTTGACGTAAAATCTTCTCTCAAATATGCTGTGTATAAAATATGGGAGCCATTATAGAAGGAAATACGGAAAGTATAGTATCGTAATTTAACATTATTCCGTTATTGTTTTCGAATGCAACTCTTACTTACCCTAAATGTATATTAACCAGAAAATTCGATAATATTGTAACGTATTTTAACTGTGTGTGGTAAATATTTAGAACAGCAACATATTCCTTAATAAGGACTGTGACTGTATCATATCTCTAAAAAATATCCCTCTAATCACTAACTTTTAAGTTGCTTGCCTCTTACAGTCAAATGAATAAATTTACTATGCTGTAACATTTTCTGCGTTATGAAAGTATATTTAACGGCCTAAGAGCATATTAGAAAGCATAATGGTTCCATAGTTTTTAAATGCGCGCCATCAACATGGGATTCAAAATGCCGGATTGTTCGGCTTGTACTATACAGTGCTCTAGGCCTTAACGTGACGTCAGCTACAGGAGGGTGCGGTGTGCGCGTGTCGCAGGGGCGTCGCCCGGGCGGCCGACGCGCGGCCCCTACCTGCAGGTGGTGGCGAACCACTTCCCGGCGACGTCGCCGTTCGCGGGCTACCGCCACCCCTCGCCGCCGCTGCTGCCGCCGCCGCCGCCGCCCCCGCCGCTGCAGCTGCCGCCCACCCCCGTGCAGCTGGCGAGCGCCGAGCCCAGCTGCACGTCGCCACTGCTGACGCCGCCGCCCGGCAGCGGGGGCGGTGACCGCGGCCGCGGCCGCCGGGAGGTCAAGTTCGAGCTCTGACGGCAGTTGCCGGCCGAGCCGCGAGTCTTCACGTTCCCGCCGTGCGGCGGGGGCGCGTTCTGAGCGAGGGCTCAGTCGCAGTCGCCCGGCCCGCCACTGTGCAGATCAGCTGATCTTCCGAGTAGCTATAGAATCCGCCGACACACTTCTCAGTGCGTCCGGGGCAGTACGAGTCGGCAGTCTCCAATTAGGGCACTTACTGATTAGTCGGTGCATAATTAGTTAAAACGGCCGTCTCTAATGGGTGAAATGCACAGCTCGGCATTCGACATCGAGCTGAGGTGTCATCCCCTCCAGAACAGTGGAGTCGACCCACCGATCACTGAACGTGCATTCCTGAACAGGTCCAGACTAATTCTGTGTCAGCCCCGAGTCCGTGTCTGCACACGGCAAAGGGTGTCACCTCGTATCTGTCGATGATGGTGATGCCTTCCACTCCCAGTGTGCAAGCTTCCAATTCAGTCTTCTCTTCCAAACAACGACTCTAACCCAACGTCAATAAAACACTAGGAAAAAATGAATACGCAGTTACTCTTCCAATCGTAGGTACGAGAGATCTTCCAGAATTTTTTTTTCCTTAATACTAATATTAAATGTTCTCCCCAAACGTGTAGTTCCTTTCAGTCCTCCAGTGCCTATGAAGTGAGTGAATGAGTTTGGTAATGGACAAATAAGCAGTGTAGGCACACAAATCGTGTCAAGTATGAAAATTGTCCTAAGTTGACAAGTATGTATAAACTACAACGCTTTGACTACCACATAACGTTATTATATATATATATATATATATATATATATATATATATATATATATATATATATATATATATATATATTTTTTTTTTTTTTTTTTTTTTTTTTTTTTTTTTTTGCAGGTTAACACATCGTATGATAAGTGATCATATTCTGTTTGGAAATACCTATTCGGCATGCTCATTAATTCATGAGGCTCTTTTTTTTTTTAAATTGAGTAACACTTATTTCCTATTTCCACTTTTCAGGTAAAAATTACGAAGACAAACAGTTATTTATATCAACAGTAACAGTATAGCAATGTTATATAACTCCTTTCGTTTGCATTAACACAATTCCCATGTGTACACCATGCCATTACTCAGTAAATGAAATGTGGTAGGTTACCTTCGCTAACACTGCAAGGACCTATTTTTTTACCATACATAATGTCAGAGATCCTGAGAAATGTATATACGGTACACACAATAACTGTCCTCCAATTATGATCGCAAATATTTCCCAAATTATATGCACCAGTGATATTTTCTGTTAATAGCATGAAAGTATACACATAGGCTCACAAAGTTACGCTACATCATACCCCTCACAATTATTATTATTGTCAATAACACCACGTGTGAATGTCATAAAGATGACAATTATGTTTTTGCTGCAAAGCATAGAAGAATGGTTTTCAACCACAAACCACTTTTGTCATTCAATGGATATCAATGCTCTAAAACAACCAAGAAATCTGAAATTACTATTTCGTAATGAACCTTCAGTTTTCCCTTTCAATCTTTGACAACAGCAGATTGAAGCACAATCAGCTACACCTAGTATGCTAACTTTTGTTCATTTTTATTCTTGAACACATGAGTAGCTTTTTGAACTTATAATAATTAAGAAATATTGTTATGAAATTATCTTAGTTAACATAGGTCTGTATTGTAGTAAACACAATACAATTGTGACACAAATGTACTTAAACATATTTGAATATTAAGAGGAAGAATTGTTTGCATAATACAGTGAACATACTTCTCATAAATAATGAAATTTCAAAGTATTAGCCAAGATAGTTAGTGAGGTTCATCCTTATGCTTACTAAAATAGTGAAAACATTAACACCATAACTAAGATTCTATCTATTCCCAAGAAAGCGATTAAAAACTACATCAGTTGTAAGTTATTCTTTGATCATGTTTGTTATGACCACTACACCCTGCATAGGATACAATGGTATCAGGCTGAGTTAACATGTCTGACACCTCAGAGATCATATCACCACAGATCATTCCCAGGAGAATATTTGACATATCTTGTGCCGTAATATGGAAATTGTGGAGGTTCTGTGTGAATGGTTAGCGTATGAAATATATAATTTCAGCATTTCAGAAACTGTGGATGTGAAGTAAGAACAAGTAATCCAAATAACCTGTATTACCAATTTCATAAGAAAAAATAGTCTTTCTCCATGTTTAGAAATCAAAATGTAGTTCGATTGTTGTTAAAATCATGGTATGAGTTAACTTTGTGAGCAACTACATTGTGTATTAATAACACATTTCATAGGAAAAATATGCATATTTGTTAATTATCAGAAATATCACTGGAACTATGATAAATGACTTTCAAGTTGAATATACTATTTTTCAGGAATATGTTCCATATTTAAATAAAAGTAAGAACATCAGTATATAATCCAGTGTACAAATGACAAAGTTGCCACTCCTTTTATTAATAACCGATTGTTATCTCTTTGTTCTCAAAAACACAAATACATGTCTTTCCTGTCTCTGACACACTAATTTCGACAATTATTATGACTATACAACATATTTTTGTTAACTCTTCTGTATTGGAAACACATAGTTTGATTAATGTTACATGGCTCTGCATTCTCAGTTAAGTGACTGTATGTTCTCATACAGTATATCCTTGACATGCCAATCATCAGATACCCTTAGACATAATTGGTGTTACTGATTGTTGTTCTAAGACTGTGAGAATCAGAGATGAAACTTTTATCTTTAGTTCATCAGCTTAGGGGACACTGAACAAGCATCATGGATCTATCATATTTAGTGTCTTCTGACTTCTTCCTAACATTTTCCTCGAGTGTAACTTAACTTCCTGTCAATACCAATGATTAGAGCACAGATATTCATAAAATGTATTATGATCTTCAATAAAATCTTTCATGGTCTATACCAGATTTGTGAAGAAGAAATAATAATGGCAAAATCTATACCACATTAAATGTATGTTTTTTTTGTTCACTTACCAAATCAAAACTTTTAGTTTCACTACAACAAATGGCACCCAAACTCTAAGCAATCAAACTAACTAGTCTCTTAACTGAGGTTGCACTAAAACAGATATCTTGGAAGGTGTGCTTTCTTATGAAGGTAAATTTTCTGTAGGACATGCAGTTATACAGTGAAGAAACTGCAGCCATCAATGGTACTGGTAGTTTGAAACAAAAGTAGTTAATGAAGACATAGATAATATCATTGTGTAAAATTTGTCTTGACAATGTAGAATTATAAGCTGTAAATATTTTCGTGTTTACAGCGACTGTAAACAACAATAAAAATGTACAAAAAACGTTACACATAAACCATACCTTTGACAAAAAAACTTAAATTTCTCCTATGATTTAAATTCTTCTTGTACCATTTGTCTGCACTTCAGTAAAACTGCAATTCACTCGGATGTGTAACTCAAGTTTGCCATAACAATTTGAACCTTATCTTCCAAAATCAATGAAGTTCAGGAATTACTGAGAGTCAGTAAATATTGCTGTGTGGTTTTAACTCATTGAACAAGACTAGAAATTTGCACCTGCAGAGAAGCAACAAATTTGAATTCTATACTATATGCAGTGGTAGAGTGTTTAAATGTGAGAAGAGAAATTAAACTGTACTAGATGCTGAATGTGTTCACATGTGTTTCCATAAGGACAAAGGATGATCCTGAAGTAAAGTATAGCACAAGCACAGATGAAAATATTGGTATTGAAAAAAGAATGTCAACGATATATAAAAGATTAATATAAATTCAAAGATGTATTTGTATTCAACTTTTTTAAAATGAGGCTATTAAATTTGATATAAATGTGATTTTTGTATGTGTGTAAGCTTGCTAATGTTCTATATACATTTACTGGTCATAGTAATTCTACAAAAAAGCTGTGGAAAACAATCATTTTCCTTGTAACAGGTATTACCCCAAACTTCCCAAGAAGTCATATTGGCAACAACCAACACATATGGCTGTTCTCTATTTTCATAAAATTTAGTTACTACCTTGGAACATTTTTATAATTGCCTTTCAACGATAATGCCATCATTTAGGTAAATCATAAAATTTAAGTCAACACAAATTGTAGAATATCTTCCTAGTGTATTAAAAGAAAGTAGGCTTTTGCTGTACTATCTCATTTGGAATCATTTGTGGTTGTAATTTGCATTTTTCAGAAAATCACTTCATGTAATCATATTGTCTTGTCAATATGGAAATCACTAAACAATTTCTTGACACAGTTGCCTTATTATAACAAAGACTGCAATATGTAAACTAAGTAAATTAATATTAGGCTTATCTCTACACAGAAGATGTAGAAGTTCATCAACCTCACATTGATGAGGTGTAAGAAGGCAAAAATAATGAGAATTGGTAGAACACCATGTGCACACTTAAAATGAGAGACTGCTGTTGCTTTTCTAGTAAATCATTTGTTTTATGATAAAATGATGCACACATCATCTGGCAGCTACTTGGGGTTTGAAAATGTTGCATACAGATTTAATACTGTACTCATGCTTCAGTAACATTTATTTTTAGTGTATTTTATGGAATAAATGTTGTAGCTGCATGTTAGTTATTGCCATGTAAGTGAGCTTTTTAATTAAATGTGATGTCATTGCTCTTACGATAATGTAACCATATATGTTCAATTGTGGCCTTCAGGTTACATGCAATGGAATGGAAAATATATCCCAAGTTTCTGTTTCCTCATTTGATTAATTTGAAATAGGTCTATATCAATTAAAATAACACACAACCAGAAAAAGATCTAGAATTTTTAAGATTATTTCAGAAGTGGAATGATTTGGTCAGTACCTTTATCTGTTATCAATTAACCTTCATGTGACATTTTGTACAACACATTTGTATGAGAAAACATTTAATTTAATAAGATTATAAATAAATCAAATGTGAGCTAAAATAACTATTTCAGCAGATGTTCTTGCACACGACTAATCATTTGCGTTATGCATGTCAAATGTTTTTCTCAGTGCCACAAGATACAAGTTGAAGCATCTTACTTAAGCTCCCTAAAGTTAACAAGAGGTTTATTTGCTCTTACGATAATGTAACCATATATGTTCAATTGTGGCCTTCAGGTTACATGCAATGGAATGGAAAATATATCCCAAGTTTCTGTTTCCTCATTTGATTAATTTGAAATAGGTCTATATCAATTAAAATAACACACAACCAGAAAAAGATCTAGAATTTTTAAGATTATTTCAGAAGTGGAATGATTTGGTCAGTACCTTTATCTGTTATCAATTAACCTTCATGTGACATTTTGTACAACACATTTGTATGAGAAAACATTTAATTTAATAAGATTATAAATAAATCAAATGTGAGCTAAAATAACTATTTCAGCAGATGTTCTTGCACACGACTAATCATTTGCGTTATGCATGTCAAATGTTTTTCTCAGTGCCACAAGATACAAGTTGAAGCATCTTACTTAAGCTCCCTAAAGTTAACAAGAGGTTTATTTGAGAAAAAAAGTTTTCTTTTTTGGAGTACACACTTCAATACTTTCAAAGTATAGAAGTTCATTGCATCACTACTGTGTAGTTAAATTAGGAAACCCTTCAGGTGTAAAGTAATCCTGCATTTATTAGGCAGGAATAAGAAGAATAGATCGAAAATAAAGTAACATTTGGAACTGTAGTAATTTAATAAATTAGGAATGACTATTGGAGCTTGGTTAAACTCAAGCAGTATGTGGGATCAGGTTTTGAAATTATACCAACAATCTACACTGTACAAGTTTTGTTACTGGATTAAATGGATTCTGATAAAATGTTAATAGTTCATTTGAAACTCATTAAGCAATGTTTCTTTCCTATCTGCATGTACAGTTAAAAACTGAAATCACTAATTATTGGTGTAATTACAAATGTTGTAGTTATTTTTTCAATCAATAACATAACTTCATCTTTATCTGATCAAATCATAGTGAATCTTCCGATTAATCTTAACACATTACATTACTGTGCAGACTTATCAGCAACCTCTACCTCTTGTACTACAAATTATTTATGGACCATTTCATGATGTAACTGCCAAAGGTGACTATCATCACATCATATTTTTTTGAAAGGATTTGACAGTAAATAATGGTATATTCTAGATAATGCCTTCATCAATTAGTGGATGTCATATGCCTGATGAGATATGTAAAACTGAAAAATACATGTCTCTGAACCTAGCTTCAAACACTTGTACTGACAGTAATGTAAATGCTAAAAACGATAAGTGATCTAACATTTCTGTCATACTGTCTCACTTATTTTATTTCATCAATACTGGTATTACTTTAACCAGCCACGATGTCTGATAAGTGTGTGGACATTTTTGGGTTTGTTTTGGCACTTTTATGATAAAAAATACCTCAAAACACAGAGAACATTTTCTAAAAATAAATTTAGTACCTATCAAGAAAGTATCTACCATTTAATTACAACAGGTTTGATATGCTTTATACTGATGATTTTCAGACATCTGCTAAAATGTAAATCCAACATTTAGATTACCATCAGCTCCATCATAGCTTAACTTACAACAACACAAATATCTTACATCACCTCCAAATTACAGTGCAAAAAAGAACTCACTGTCTACAATTATTTCAGTAGACATTTCTGACTTTTATTGCTTATGATGTAATAAAATTAATGACAAATACCATAATTGAGAACAAATTGAGACAGAACAATCCATTGTTAATTTTTTCTCCAGCTCATAGACTTACCACAGGCAGTTTTACATGGTGTTTTCACTGTCAATGAATTAAATAATAATCATATTCAGTTGTGACTACAGTACCAAAGAAGGAACCACTGACACAAACCCTATATGCAAACATTTCATGAGTGTGCTTGAAGACCACAATTGAAGTAAATTCTGTGTGTTTCAATGTTGTAGTTTTATGTATGGATTTTAGGTGAAGATAAATGTTGTGTGGTATGTGTAATTATACTATATTATTATCTTGTTGTATTATCTTTTTTTCTCGTGGTTCTGAAGAAATATTTGTGTAGTTTGAATTCATTCCTGCACAACAACACAGTTTTTCAATTAATCAATTTCAAATGCATTTAGTACTATTTAAAATTTCGTTTAGAAAATAAACACCTAACCATTATTCTCAGTAGTGATTATATATACTCTTCTTTTAGAAAATATGAGTATATTCTTTATGTATATGCTGTAAGTAATATGATACAATTAATTATTTGTTAAATCAAGAATCATATTTTGGTTTTATCCAAAATTGTCATTTATGGTAACTTAAAAGAATTCACAGTGAATTACATTTTGTTTAATTTAGCATCCCATTTCTATGTATCTATGTCAACAGAAGTAACTTGTAATACTGATTTATATGTCATATGCATCAACGTGTTTCATTTGTGTTTCAATGCAGGCTGTGTATACATTTTCAAACTAACTGAAATACAAAATTACAAATAGTGTAGGTAATTACATGAAATACTTCATTATTTGTATACAGAGTGAGATCAGTTAAGATGCTAAATTTTGTAGGTGTTGTATTTATATATTGTAATTTGTGGAATGTTTAAAAACAATTATGTATATAATTTTGTGTTATATATATTTATTAATTACAATGTGAATAAAATTTTAAAAAATAATTCTGTAATAAATATGTCATAAAACGTCATGTTTGACAATGCATGAAATTATTTTGTTAATCTTATTGATAAAACATTACTCTTGCCTTATAGATAAGCAGATTACAACAAAATTTAGTCACTGAGGAAATGCTTGTCATAGTTCTTGCTGAGTTGAAGTTGTATATCTTGGACTTTCAAAGATTTCCTGCACAGCATCGTCAAATCAAATTTCATACACTGATAATGTAAGTGGGTGAATTTTCTCTATGTGTCACAAAGTCATAGATCTTTCATATGTTACCACAGATTATAACAATGTCATAGTTAGGAAGATTGGTAGCTGTGGTGATTCTGTTAGATGACAGAATACTTAGCTTGGTTCTCTACTGCATTTTCAGCATGAAGCATATTTTTCCATAAACCACTACAGAGGTACTCACTGTCCTACTTCAGTTTCTGTTAACTATTCAGATTTTAGATGCTTCTTTAGACAGCAGAATCCCAGAAGACAGATACATGGTTTAATATTTTCCTTTTATCAAATATAATGACTGTGATTCACAACATCCTAGTTGTAGACGTCAACATATTTACAAAGAAAGTTTTGTGACTTCATGTCATCTATGTAAGAGAGTTCATGCAACTGAAGATCGTAATCAGATTTCAGGAGACTAGTCTCTAAACACAGAGATGTAGTGAGCCATTGGAAGCTTAAGATCAACAAATCTAATGCTAAAAGAACTCTATGAAGTATTTATTCAGTAATATCGCCACAAAATGTCTTTTGAACATAATTATTATTATACTATCGATATTTACCTCCATTCCACATGTAGACAAGGTGCAGGAGTATAGTATAATGGCTATACCAGTTTGTACACATAAATGATGAGTCCTGTCAGCTGGTCCCTATAATATCCACCATCTCGTTTATGCTGCATGACTCACCTGATTGAAAGCCCGTAACATTTACATAACTATTCACTCACATATTCTAAAAGATTTACATCTCAATATAACATTATATTTCAACATATTACAACTATTTGGTAGCTATTTTGGTATCTATGTAAGTTGGTTACATGATTCATATGAAATTTCAGTTATCCTTTTACTGAAATCACACATAATGAGGCAGTTTAGAGACTATGTAGACATTTTAGTCCTACTAATGCAACTTGCAGCATGGAGCACAAAGCACTGCTGGGGCTCATGATGACATGGATGGACTAGGCTCTCTGGCACATGGAGCAGGATTTTACACTCCCCATCCCACCTCCAATTTATGAGATATAACAGAAAAAACTGGGTCTATATTCAGTGCTTTTATTCACAAACAGTAGAACATGTACTACATGAATGATGTCAAAAATTAATACAGATACAAAATTAAAGGGATTGATAACCATAGTCGTTCAGTCCCTTTAAAAATCAAACCATCCATCCACAAAACTAAATAAAAATAAAATGAAAACATTTGAAGCCTAGGCCTAATTTATGCATTAATTTTTCCAACAGATATACGTAAATAATGCAAAATATTAAGTACTAAATAAAAAATATATGCAGATTAACAAAGTCACATTTTCCTAGTACGATATTTCAATGAAAAATATTTTGAAATATTTACTGAAACAATGAGTGGAACAGTTTTATTCCATTTCATAATGGCTGCCTGGTGTGGGATTAATGCAAAAGTATTTAAACTGCGGGAAGATTGTTGCAAATTTGTAATTGTTTATTATGTTGAATGACACATTTTGTGCAGTTAGTCTAACATCACACTGGTTAAATGTTGTAGATATATTAATTTGGGACTTCAGGTGTTAAGTCTATCATTGCTGGAAGCTGTTTCAGCTTATTTGTAAAAGTTATCATCAAAAGTTATCAAGGACACCATAGCAGATACAAGAGCCATTGGCACATATGGTGCACCTGGATTTGGCCCTTAATTCACACCAGTTCTATCTGCTATGTAATCTTTAACGATAACTTTTACGAAAATGCTAAAACAGCATCCACCGATGGTAGGCTTGTCACCTGAATCCCCAAATTATTATTATCTCTAACATCTGATTGCATGCTAACTGCACGATATGTGTAACTGCGTAATTGAACGTATAGAACATAGGGCTGAAAGTAAGGGGAAACTACAGCCGTTACTTTTCCTGAGAACATGCAGCCCTGCTGTGGGAATATATGATGACAGCATCCTCTAGAGTAAAATTATCCGGAGGTAAAATAGTCCCACATTTGGCTCTCCGAGTGGGGACTACTCAGAAGGATGTGATCTTCAGGAAAGACAACACTGGCATTCTACGGATAGGAGTGTGGAACGTTAGATCCTTTAATCAGGTAGGGATGTTTGAAAATTTGAAAAGGGAAATGGATAGGCTGAAGTTAGATATAGTGAGGATTAGTGAAGTTTGGTGGAAAGAGGAACACGATTTCTGGTCAGGCGAGTACGGGATCATAAATACAAAATTAGTTGGTGGTAACGTAGGAGTAGGTCTGATAATGACTAAGAAAATAGGAATGCGGGTAAGTTACTAAGAACAGCATAGTGAACGCATTATCATAGCAAAGACAGACATGAAGCCAACCCCAACCACAGTGGTGCAAGTTTATATGACATTTAGCATGGCCGATGATGAGGATATCGAAGAAATGTATGATGAAACAAAAGAAATCATTCAGAAAGTTAAGGGAGACGAAAACTTGATTGTGTAACTCGGCAATAGGAAAGGATACAGAAGGAAATGTAGTAGGTGAATATGGGCCGGGAAAAAGGAACGAAAGAGGTGATCGCTTGGTGGAATTTTGCACAGAGCACAATTTAACGATCACCAACACTTGATTTAATCATCTGTGAAAGAAGGCTGTATACGTGGAAGAGACCAGGAGACACTGGAAGGTACCAGATAGATTTTATAATGTAAGGTATAGATTTCAGAACCAAGTTTTAAACTGTAAGACATACCCAGGGGCAGATATAGACTCTGACCATAACTTGTTGCTCAATAACTGTAGGCTGAAACTGAAAAAAAATACAAAAAGGTAGGCAAATAAGGAGATGAGACCTGGACAAATTGAAGGAACCTGAAGTTCTTAACAATTTCGGAAGGAGCTTTAGGCAACATTTAACAGAAATGGGGGGAAATAAAAAAGTAGAAGAAGAATGGGTAGCACTGAGATATGAAATAGTGAAGGCAGCAGAGGACAAATTAGGAAGAAAGGCAAGACTTACAAAAAATCATTGGATATCGCAGGAAATACTAAGTTTAATTGATGAAAGGAGAAAATATAAAAATGCAGTAAATGAAACAGGCAAAATGGAGTACAGACGACTAAGAAATGAGATTGATAGGAAGTGCAAAATGACTAAGCAGGAGTGGCTAGAAGCCAAATGCAAATCTGTAGAAGAATGTATAAGGAGGGGAAAAGTAGATACTGCCTACAGGAAAATAAAAGAGACATTTGGGGACAAGAAAAGCAACTCTACGAATATCAAGAACTCAGATGGGAACCAGTTCTCAGCAAAGAAGGGAAAGCTGAAAGGTGGAAAGAGTACATAGAGCAGCTCTACAAAGGAAATGAACTTAGAGACGATGTTGTTGTAGGAAGGGAAGAGGAAGTAGATCAAGACGAAATAGGAGATACTATACTGAGAGGTGAATTTGACAGAGCCTTGAAAGACCTAGGTCGGAACAAGGCCCCAGGAGTATATGACATACCCTCAGAGCTACTAAAGTCTCTGGGAGAGCCAACCATGACAAAACTATTTGAAGTGGTGTTTAGGATGTATGAGACAGGCGAAATACCCTCAGACTTTAAGAAAAATATAATAATCCCCATTCCAAAGAGAGCAGGCGCAGACAGGTGTGAAAATTACAGAACCATCAGTTTGATAAGTCATGGTTGCAAAATTTTAACACGAATTATCTATAGGAGAATGGAAAACTGGTAGAAGCTGACCTCAGGGAAGATCAGTTTGGATTCAGAATGAACGTAGGAACCCGGGAGGCAATACTCACTTTACGTCTTATCTTAGAAGATAGATTAAGGAAAAGCAAACCTACATTTTTAGCTTTTGTAGATTTGGAGAAAGCTTTTGAGAATTCCGACTGGAATACACTCTTTCAAATTCTGAAGTCAGCAGGGGTAAATAAAGGGAAAGAAAGGTTATTTAACACTTGTACAAAAGCCAGACCGTAGTTATTAGACACGAAGGGCATGAAAGGGAAGCATCAGTTGGGAAGGGAGTAAGACAGGATTGTAGCCTTTCTCCAATGTTGTTCAATTTATACATTGAGCAAGCTATAAAGGAAAGCAAAGAGAAATTTGGTGAAGGAATTAAAGTTAAGGGGGAAGAATTAAAAACATTGTGTTTTGCCGACGACATAGTAATTCCGTCAGATACAGCAAAGGACCTGGAAGAGCAATTGAACGGAATGGACAGTGTGCTGAAAGGTGCTTATAAAATGAACATTAACAAGAGCAAAACTAGGGTAATGGAGTGCAGTCTAATAAAATCGGGGGATGCTGAAGGAATTAGATTAGGTAACGAAGCAATAAAGGAGGTAGATGAGTTTTGTTAGTTGGGCAGTAAAATAACAAATGATGGTCGCAGTACAGAGGATATAAAATGCAGAATGGCAATGGGAAGAAAAGCATTTTTGAAAAAGAGAAATTTGCTAACATCGAATATTATTTTAAGTGTAACGAAGTCTTTTCTGAAGACATTTGTGTGGAGTGTTGCCTTGTATGGGAGTGAAACATGGACGATAAGCAGTGCGGACGGGATGAGGATAGAGGCTTCTGAAATGTGGTGCTACAGAAGAATGCTGAAGATTAGGTGGGTAGATCGCATAACTAATGAAGAGGTACTGAACAGAATTGGTGAGAAAAGGAATTTTTGGCATACCCTGACTAAAAGAAGGTATCGCTTGGTAGGACACAATCTTAGACATCGAGGAATCTTACATTTAGCATTGGAGGGAAGTGTGTGGGGTAAAAATCGCAGAGGGAGACCAAGAGACGCGTATAGTAAACAGATTCAAGTGGATGTGGGTTGTCGTTCTTATGAGGAGATGGAAAGGCTTGCTCAGGATAGGGTATTGTGGAGAGCTGCATCAAACCAGTCTCCGAACTGAAGACCATAACAAAAACAACAAATTACCTTACTACGCCTATTTTCATTCATTGCTTTCATATGGGATCATATTCTGGGGCAATTCAACATTGAATAAAAAAGTATTCATTGCACAAAAGCGTGTAATCAGAATAATTGCTGGAGCCCACCGAAGAGCATCCTGCAGACATTTATTTAGGTATCTAGGGATCTTCACTGTAGCTTCACAATACATATATTCACTCATGAAATTTGTTATTAACAGTTCGACCAAATTCAAAAGTAATAGCAGTGTGCATGGCTACAAAACTAGGAGAAAGGATGATATTCACTATTCAAGGTTAAATCTAACTTTGGCTCAGAAAGGGGAGAATTATGCTTCCACAAAAGTCTTTGGTCATTTACCAAGTAGCATCAAAATTCTGAGAGAAACCCAACTAGTATTTCAAACAAATTAAAGGAATATCTGAATGGCAACTCCTTCTACAATGTAGATGAATTTTAGATAAAACTTTAAAAAAAAGTTAAAAATAAATAAATAGCAACAAAAAATGTAATAAAAATCCTTAAAATATTGATTGTCAAGTGTAGATAACATTTACTAGACTGACACGAAATGACATTACGAAATGTCGCATATGATCTATGGATCAAGTATTAATCTAATCTCCTTTATTCTGAAGCAATCACCAGAGGCACGAGCACAAATATGCCACTGCTTTATGAGCTGAACGATTCACTGTTCCCCGAATTCCTGTAGCTGTGACAATAGCCAGTCCTCCACTGTCTTATTCAGTTCGTCGTCCGAGATGGAGCGCTTCACTTTGAGTTGTCTTTTAGCGGACCAAGCGGGTGGAAGACGTAGGGCGGCATGTCCGGTCTGTAGGTTGGAGGCTCAAGCTGCTCCCACTTGAACTTGGCCAGTACACTGCAGACGTGTGGACGCGCTATCATGCAGCAGAATCACTCTTCCGTGAGCAGCCCAGGCCGTTTGCTCTTGGTGGACTTGCGTAGGCTACGGAGTGTCTCACAGTACACATGACGCTTAATGAATTTTTTCGTGCTCGAGGAATTCGATGAGTATGGGAGCATCACTTTGACTGCTGAGGGCACAGCCTTGAATTCTTTTAGGGGGGGGGGGGGGGCGTTACGACGCACGCTTCGCGTCCCTAGAGCTCGTACTGCGTTATCAGAAACCGACATAACCGGTGTGGTTGTTAACACTTTAATGCAGTGATTTTCAACCTGTGGGTCGTGACCCCCAAAGTCCTGCTCGGGGGGCTCGGTCGCAGGAGGATGCGGTAGCAGCGTGCTCCATAGCAGACATATGTTTTGTGATGTTTAGCTACTATAGCAGAAATGCTACACGGAAGTGACAGCGTGTTGTGAAAGTCACGTAATTAGCAAGTTACCCTTAGATGCAAAATTGACTTTGTTGTGACACGTTTTGGGTGGCCCTCAATCAGACAAAAAAATGACACAGGTATAATATGTACCTATGACACTTTTGATTTCTTAATGATTGCTCGACCGAAACGCGAAACAATGAACCTACACCCCTGCCAATTAAAACAATTAAAATTGCTACACCACGAAGATGACGTGCTACGGACGCGAAATTTAAGCGACAGGAACCAGATGCTGTGATATGCAAATGATCAGTTTTTCAGAGCATTCACACAAGATTGGCACCGGTGGCGACACCTACAACGTGCTGACATGAGGAAAGTTTCCAACCGATGTCTCATACACAAACAGCAGTTGACCGGCGTTGCCTGGTGAAACGTTATTGTGATGCTTCGTGTAAGGAGGAAAAATGCGTACCATCACGTTTCCTCTTTGATAAAGGTCGGGTTGTAGTCTATCGCGATTGCGATTTATTGTATCGCGACATTGCTGCTCGCGGTGGTCGCGATCCAGTGACTGATAGCAGAATATGTAATCGGCGGGTTCAGGAGGGCAATACGGAACGCTGTGCTGGATCCCAACGGCCTCGTATCACTAGCAGTCGAGATGACAGGCATCTTATCCGCATGACTGTAGCGGATCGTGCAGTCACGTCTTGATCTCTGACTCAACAAATGGGGACGTTTGCAAGACAACAACCATCTGCAAGAACAGTTCGACGACGTTTGCAGCAGCATGGACTATCAGCTCGGAGACCATGGCTGCGGTTACCCTTGACGCTGCATCACAGACAGGAGCGCCTGCGGTGGTGTACGCAAAGAAGAACCTGGGTTCACGAATGGCAAAACGTCATTTTTTTTAGATGAATCCAGGTTCTTTTTACAGGATCATGATGCTCGCATCCGTGTTTGGTGACATCACGGTGAACGCACATTGGAAGTGTGTAATCGTCATCGCCATACTGGCGTATCACCCGGCGTGATGGTATGGGGTGCCATTGGTTACACGTCTCGGTCACTTGTTGTTAGCATCGACGGCACTTTGAACAGTGGCCGTTAGATTTAAGATTTGTTACGACCCGTGGTTGTACCCTTCATTCGATCCCTGCGAAACAATACCTTTCAGCAGGATAATGCACGACCGCATGTTGCAGGTCCTTTCTGGATACAGAAAATGTTCGACTACTGCCCTGGCCAGCAGATTCTCCAGATCTCTCAACCAATTGAAAACGTCTGGTCAATGGTGGCCGAGCAACTGGCTCATCACAATATGCCAGTCACTACTCTTGATGAACTGTGGTATCATGTTGAAGCTGCATGGGCATCTGTACCTGTACACACCATCCAATCTCTGTTTGACCCAATGCCCAGGCGTATCAAGGCTGTTATTACGGCCAGAGGTGGCTGTTCTGGCTCCTGATTTCTCAGGATCTATGCACCCAAATTGCGTGAAAATTTAATCACATGTCAGTTCTAGTATAATATATTTGTCCAAAGAATACCCGTTTATCATCTGCATTTCTTGTTGGTGTAGCAATTTTAATGGCCAGTAGTGTAATTAGCAAGTCACCCTCAGTTGCAAAATTGGCTTTGTTGTGACCTGTTTCGCGTTAATCAGACACTAAAAATGCCACGGGTATAAGATCTACCTATGGCACTTTTGATTTCTCATGATGGATCGACCGAAACGCTAAACAATGAAGCTATTTTTCCGCCTTATGATGACTTATGAGACTTAAGAGAGTTTTTTGAGTCCTGCTAAAGTTATTTACAATGGTCATAATCTTCTTGTATGTACGCCACATGTTCAAATATTGATATGTCACAAAAACAATTAATCATAACTTAATATTATTCTTAATGAAAACATAACAATCCCTTTTTACTACTGGATCACAGTAGTTCGCAGCTGGTAAGAAATTTTCAATGCAGTATTATTTTTACTCAACTAATAACAATACCATTTTATTTTTGGATCATAGGAATTTGTTGCAGGTTAATGGTTTCAGTATCCTTTCGAAGAAATCCAAAGTTTATTTGCATCCTAGAAATATTAAGCAGTGATGCGTCAGCTTTGATGGTTTCACACCCGCACATGATAATACGTCGCCACAATTTGCACAGTGAGATTTATTATTGACAACAGCAAAACAAGTCATCAAATACGTGTAGTCATAAAGTGTTTTCTGTCAGTTTTGATTCGTTTCCACAGCATCAATTTTCACCAGACGTGAATGGTTGCTAAGATCTTAGATACATCTAATAAATAAAATTAAATACATTGAATTTGGGATCACTGACATAGCTTTATTACATGGGGGGAGGGGGGGGAATCACCGGACATTTTTACTCAGAAAGGGGTTCGCGGGTAGAAAAGGTTTAAAAACACTGCTTTAATGCACGACTTTTTATCTGAAGCTGTAAAAACTACAATTGATGTATATTTTAAAATATTTTGAAAATTCCTTAAAATTATTAGCACTACTAGCAACAAAAAGTTCATAGCTGCTCAGCTATATAGTACTTCCACGATGTACCTGATGTAGTAAATGTCACTACTATGCCTCTCATATTTTCAGAAAGTAACTCATAATGCAACATTAATATGTGATTGACTACTTTTACATGGCAGAGTAGGAATACTAATGTAAACAAAAGCACGTGTTAGGAGTAACTCAATGCAGCTAACTGTCTAAATAATTCAGTAGCACTCCGCAATTTATAATTTCTGGACGAGCTACTATCATATGTAACACTACGTTTACAAGCAGCTACAAATAAATTTGAGGTAAAATGTTGATCAGTTTAGAAGATAATGAAAAAAAAAAAGGTATGTAGCTGATCAGATACACTAAGCAATAAAGGGTTTTTCATTTGAACACTGCTCGTAGTTTGCACGGTATGGAAAACTAATAATTTTTTGTTTTACTGTAGGCTAACCAAGAACGGACCTTTTTTTGTCCGTTAGGAAGCCGTTTATAAAACGGATCTTACGACATCTTTCTTTCCTCTCTAAGAGAATCACTTAAGTCTGGTTTAGTTTTCTGTTCGCTTAATAGTTTTTCAGCAATGAAGCATCGCGCAAAATACGAAAGACATACAGGCCAGATTCCTGAATCCTTAAAATGAAATAGGGACCTTTGTCGCCCTGCAGAAGGATCAAGAGCAAAAGTACTGACTGTAGCCACATTTGAAGTTTCCGGCATTTCTTCTGCTGTGAAGCAGACCCTAAATCGCATTCTTGAGAATATATTGGTTTTATTCCGCTTCCCTCTTCTTTGATTCACGGGGAAGTACTTGATGCTCGTCTGTAGATTCGTGTTCAATAATACTCCCGCTAACTTCCTGTCTGTCTCGACAATCATCTGAAATAAAATACAACGGAAGCTCATCTTCCATTTGACCATCTATAGGCCAAGTAGCATGGTAAGTATAATTAATCATCACAATTGCTAGGTCGAGGTGATTACTATATGCTTACATTCTGAAAATTGTATTGTAACCTAGCCAGGTACATTATATTTCAAAATTGGGAAAAAAGTATTGTTTTTAATAATCCATTCTGAGATTCGCCCTTTTCTCTAATTTACAGTTAAACATAACCTAGAAATTTAAATCTTACAATTGGTGACAGATATCGCTTAATAGCTCTAAAAGTTCCCCCAACTTTCTGATAATATACATCAAAGAAAATGCTATGGCATTGCTAGGATTAAGGATTGTAGTGGTGGAATTTCCGGGCGCTCTAAGGCGCCTTGCTATGGAGCGCGCGGTTGTTCCCCGTTGGAGGTTCAAGTCTGTGTGTGTGTGTGTGTGTGTGTGTGTGTGTGTGTTGACCTTAGGTTAGTTTAAATAGTTTGTAAGTCTAGAGACTGAAAACCAAAGCAGTTAAGTCCTATAGATTTACATAGTAAAGACAGAGCGACATATTTTAAACGTCGACCACTGTACGTAACAAGAGCCTTGTTTTGTCACTAAAATTAGTAAATAAGGTCCGTGTGAACTACCGGTTAGTCCCTGCTAGAAAACATTGTTCTCTGGCCCAAACTGAGAACTGACTCGTTTCAAATTACTTCAATAACAGGAAGTTTGAGTTTTTGATGCTATAAAATATCTAAATATTGGAGAATACAGAATTAAAACAAAGACGTAAAGTGTGGATCTCTTCCGAAATTAATGTTTGTACAAAAGTTTCACAATCGTAGAATATACTGAGAAAGTGCCAAAAAATCGTGTCTGACGATAAATTCCGTTCGTATGCTGCACTTAGAACGCAAAAAAACTACATGTTATAGTTCGGTTTCGTTAGGAAGAGGAAACGCTGTTGGCCAATATCTACACAGTATGTGTAATAAATTTACACACAACCGATAGTTGCTGTATATTCAAGGAGTCTGAAGCTGTTTTGTAGTTATATAATTCAGTTAGATATAGTTTTCGCGACTTAACTGAAATGAATACGCTCTCTAAACAAAAGAATCTTACGCACATTTAAAGTTCGCGCGTAAGTTTGCCACTACAATGGTCGCCGAGGCGCTCTTTAATTTTTCCGATGTTCGCAGTCAGCCGCTTACGTGATTGTGGGGGCTTGACTATAGAACTTTATTATTCATCTAATAACTCAACTTTTGCATTACCTCTCAACCAGTTTGAATGAAACGCAAAACGTCGTCACAGTGCAGCTCATAGTGATACATCGACATGCCAACACCGATCGACTGCGGAGTCATAGATTCAACTCTTGCATTATGTACGTCTTTGCCGCCGACCAATGTCTCTGGCGCATATTTGTCTGTGGCCGCATGAGCAGTCGCGCGGTACGCTATCGTGAGCGAATTCAGCAAGTCGGAGGTAGCACAAAACACACTATACAAAAACACTTTGAAGCTGGCTCTTGTCTGTCGCGCCTGTTTTGAGATGGTGCGTGTGTATAGCAAGTTAAATTACACCTGAATTGGATTGCGGGCAAACACGCTAACTGCGACACACGGCTACGTTACATGAACGCACATGTTCAGTGTTCATCTGAGGGGATCGACTATGTTAATATTCTGGGTAAGTTCGCTGTAATTCTCTAGTAGCTTGATGAGACGCTCCGACGCCGCCGATTCTACTACACTGCGTCCAAGTGAAGTCTCGTCGATTCTGAAACCGATCTCAGATAAACATTAGTAGTACGTCGGGATGTCGATCATTGATTGTGCAATCAAAAACGATCACTATCAATACTGGTATACGGCGTATTAAGAATTGCGTGCTTTTTCTCTGATGCTAAATAGCCGTTCGAGGTTGATAGGTCCCTTCGTAATACCACATACACAGTCATCCATATCTAAAAAATGAAGTTATCTCGCTCGTTAAATAATTTACAAAATTGCTTACGTTCCATTCGTGCCGTTTATTGCTGATCGCAACGTGATAATAGTTTACAACTCGTAACATCGATTAACATTCCGTTGATACATCAATGCGTGAATTATATATCAGTTTCGTCCATGAATACCACCATAGAATAGTCAAGTCTCCTCCTTCCATAGATTATTAACTCCAAAGAGATTGTAACACAGTCTATCACAGACAGTCGCGAAACTCTCAAGGGAAAAATTGCAACTGAAGCGATACTAGCGCTCCAAGCGGTATGTAGGGAGTAACAGTGGAATGGCACGATACAAAATGAGAAGTTGCTGTTTGTAAAGCTGTTACTTTCATATTTCCTAGTCACTGAATGTTGTTGAGAACTTTCAAATACAAATATGAAAACATCATTAAAGTAATATCACTGCTTCTGTTGATGGTAGTCTATAATAAAACATTGTCAGTGCAGTGTAGTTCATACATTTCACAAAGCTCGAGTCATATTCACAGCGTCCAAAACTTTTTGAAACCTGAAATAATTTGAACGTAATGTGTTGAAGTACCGTAATTAAGAGGACCTGATGATTATGTTCGCGTGCTCGGTGCGTACTGACATGTTGCATGAGTTTTGTTTCAGCGGATATCGGATATTGTAATATTTTCAAAACTACACACGATTTTTACATTGTAGGAGACTAGATTCTACATCGCCGTATAAACCATCTTTTCACCTTGTCCTTTCTTTTATGCCTTTCGAGTATCTTTCAGGGTTTTTTTTTTTTTTTTTTTTTTTTTTTTTTTTTTAGTTACTTGGCAGGTATCAGACTGAATATCTTCAAGAATGTGACGTGTTAACATTAACAGTTTCTATGTGGACATATTATTTATCTGTAGCTACGTATTCACTTTATCAAACTAGCAGCCAACCACCAAAATATGTCTTTATACAGGCTTATTATTTTTGTGAAATTGAGGTACGAAGCTAAGCAGGCTCTACTGAAATAGTTGATTAACATGTACTGGAAATCATTCAGACATAACTTTTATATAGCAGTAGTATTATGAAATATTGGTCAAGTATTTGCGATTCTGATTAAGAGCCGAAGTTTCGACGTGAAAGAATTGTTAAAGATTTACTTCTGTACCTAAAAGTGTAGCTAACCACTGTAAACGAACACTTGTTATTCATAACATTATTCTGTTACTACTGAGTATCCTTGTCAAATGAGAGATTTCCGAATTATATTTTTGATAGTTGCTACAATTTATAGCGCCCAAATGCTCGTAAATACGAAGGTATTTTGAATGTGCAGCTTCACTCCAAATACACATAGACCACACAATCGTTTTTCTGCGTGTTTCTACGACCCAGCCGCTTGGCAGCGCTGCAGTCGCGAAGTTGTAGAAAATCACTGGGAGTTTAGTGACTCTTTATGTTCGAATCTGATTGTAAGATGCCATGGAATACATCTGTGTCTTTATAACTTTGCATATGTAATATATGTACATGTGTGAACTAACTAATACTAAGGACGGCACAAATATCCATGCCCGAAGGGGGATTCGAACCCCCGATCTCAATGGTCGTGCTGACCGTGACTGGAGCGCCTCAGTCCCCTCAGCCACCGCGGCCGGCAGTTACGTAGTCGCAGAAATTACACCCTACCAATAATTTATGTCAGTAGATACTACTGTCTGTTACTATTACACATCCAACGCTTCAATATTTGCGGATAAAGTTTTACAATTATTATTATGAGTTTCGAAAAAGAAGTGATTGAACTTTGATGTAAGCTATAGCATGAATTTCGTTAGCCGGCCGCGGTGGCCGAGGGGACTATGGCGCTCCAGTCACGGCCTTCACGGTCACTACGGTCGGGGGTTCGAATCCCCCCTCGGGCATGGATATTTGTGCCGTCCTAGTTCGTAAGTAGTTCATAAGAAGTTTGTAAGTTTAGGGACTGATGACCCCGTAGTTAAGTCCCATAGACTATACAAACATTTCAACCTTTTTTTTTTTTTTTTTTTTTTTTTTAATTTCGTTACATTAGCAGTAACAAACCATAAATTCAAATGTTTGTAAATCTGTCGGACCAAAATGCGTGGTCATCAGTCCGTAGCTTACAAACTAATTAAGCCTAGGTAAACTAACCTAAGGACAACACACACACCCATGCCCCAGGGAGGACTCGAACCTCCACGGCGAGCAACTCCGCGCTCCGCAGCGAGACGCTTTAGACCGCTCGGTAAATAATTGATATAATTGCAGAGGGATAGGGACATTTCAGCTTCCTCTTCATTTTCTCGGGATTTCCTCCAGAATACCGCTCCAGATACCTTTCTTCGCATCTTCCCACACGTAACTAATGGGCTAAGACCTGATACTTATAATCAGAGTTATATCAGTCAGAACTCTTTCAGTCTAAAATACTTCAGATGTATTCGTCAAACGTAACACTTAGAAGGCACAACACAGGAAACAGTGACACGACGAATTCCATTATGAGAAACAAATTCGAAGTTCGTGTTCCTGCCACTAAAGCGCGGGTGTCGCGGTACTGCTGCCTCAGCAGGCTACATGGTCCGTGATCAGAGGTTTCGGGGTAACTTGGCCAATATGTTTGTAATCTAAATAGCACGGATGCAGATGGAATCGAGGCACGATGTATTTAATAGTTGCAAAACCACCAGGATACAAGTAAAAGTACTTATGGTTAGCCGCGGTGGAGTAGCCGAGCGTCTCGCTGCGGAGCGCGTGGTTGCTCGCCGTGGAGGTTCGAGTCCTCCCTGGGGCATGGGTGTGTGTGTGTTGTCCTTAGGTTAGTTTACCTAGGTTTAAGTAGTTTGTAAGCTACGGACTGATGACCACGCAGTTTGGTCCGATAGATTTACAAAAATTTGAACTTATGATTTGTTACCGCTAATGTAACGAAATTCATGGTATAGCTTACATTAAAGTTCAGTCACTTCTTTCTTCGAAACTCATAATAATAGTTGTAAAACTTTATCCGCAAATATTGAAGCGTTGGATGTGTAATAGTAACAGACAGTAGTATCTACTGACATAAATTATTGGTAGGGTGTAATTTCTGCGACTACGTAACTGCCGGCCACGGTGGCCGAGGGGACTGAGGGCTCCAGTCAAGGTCTGCACGGCCACTACGGTCGGGGTTCGAATCCTCCCTCGGGCATGGATATTTGTGCCGTCCTAGTTCGTATGTAGTTCATAAGTAGTTTGTAGGTTTAGGGACTGATGACCCCGTAGTTGAGTCCCATAAGCTGAACAAACATTTGAACATTTGAAGCACACACATCAGAGCCCGTAGAAAACCAGACATTCCTGAAATTAACAAATAAAAAGTGGGACAAAGCACGACATTAAATATAAAGTAATTATGTGTTACAGAGACTGTAGTTCTCTAGATGAGTAAAATGAAAAGTTTATACACATAATGATTTCGTTAACTGTGTTGCCGGCCGCGGTGGCCGAGAGGGTTCGAATCCCCCCTCGGGCATGGATATTTGTGCCGTCCTTAGTATTAGTTAGTTCATAAGTAGTTTCTAAGTTTAGGGACTGATGACCCCGTAATTAAGTCCCATAAGCTATAGAAACATTTAAATTTTATTTACAGATGAATGGAAAAACTTGACCTCGGGGAAGACCAGTTTTGAATTTTGGAGAAATGTAGGAAGACAGGAGGTAAGACTCACATTACGACTTATTTTAGAAGATAAGCTAAGGAAAGGCAAACCTACGTTTTTAGCATTTGTTGAAAGCTTTTGACAATTTCGATAGGAATAAACTCTGTGTAATACTGACGGTAACAGGGGTAAAATAAAGAGAGCGAAGAGTTCAGCGGTTATTAGAGTCGAAGGGCATTAAAGGGACGCACAGGTTGGGAAGGGAGTAAGACAGGGTTGCAGCCTTTCCCCAATGTTGTTCAATCTGTACATTGAGCAGGCAGTGAAGGAAGGGAACGAGAAATTTGGAGAGGGCATAAAAGTGCAGGGAGAAGAAATAAAAACATTGCGGTTTGCTGATGACATAGTAATTCTGTCAGAGACCGCAAAGGATATGGAAGAGCAATTGAATGGGATGAACAGTGTTTCAAAAAGGGGGAATAAGATGAACATTAAGAAAAGTAAAACAAGGATAATGAAATGTACCGTCAGGAAGTCAGGCGATGCTGAAGGAATTAGATTAGGTAATGAGACATTAAATGTTTTGTATCCCATCCTCGTCGCCACTTTTGTGTCCCGACTTCGTCGCCGCTTTTGTGTCCCAGCCTTGTCGTAGGTGTCGGTGGCCGAGTGGAACGATACCGACACAGGAACAATGACAGCACGCTGGTGCAGGTACGGAGGGGAGCAGCCAGAAACTATAAACACTAGAGTAAATTAGAAAGGTATATATTGCACAGAACGTAACAATACTTAACTTTTACATAGTACTGCAGAACGTAGATACATAGTTGTTAGAGGCCTGCCTAGTGCCTGTACAATAGCAAAGTCTTCACTCGTGCCTATCTGATTACGAAGGTCCTAACTCGTTGCTATCTCAGTCCGAAGTGCCGATGTCCTTCAGTGGTGGCCACGAGCGGCGTAGTCGCAGAGGGCGCTCGTGGCTGTCGTCGTGAGAACGCCGCGCCGTGCGTGCATGACGGCGCGCGGCGAAAGTAAGTGGCGCGCACTTTGTACTTGTGCGACACCACACCCCTCCCCCCCAAACCGCCGCGCCGTCGTGGCGTAGGGCTGAGGGCCACGGCGACGGCACTGGGAGGAGGGCCTGGGCGGGGGCGTTACTGGTGGGACGGGCGTCGTAGCTGAGGCCGGGATCGAGACGCCGTCCGCGCCCCGGCATCCGCCTTGCGATCCTCCAGGGAACCCGCCGAAACCTGGGGAAGGGCGCCCGCCCCCGCCCAGAGAGAGCAGGTCATCTTCTTCTGAGGTGCGTGGCCCAAGCTGGGGGGGCCCGCACGGGCCCGGAGTCCCTCTCGGTGACGCTGTCATCTGCGGCGGCGACAGCGGCGGCGACGACTGCGTCGGATGTACGTCGACGTCCATAGGGATCTCGTAGTCCGGGGACGACCGATGTGGCTGTGCTCCCTGGCGGTGAACTGGGTCTGGAATCAAGAAACCGGAGACAGGATCGCGCGGCCTGTGCAGGCGCAATTGGTTTGCGTGGCGCCGCAGCTCCGACCCTGTGGAAGAACGTACAATAAACATATTGCGACCAAGCACGTGTTGAATGGTGCCCGGCAACCATTTCTTCTTGTTTCCAGCAAACACCCTGTACAGCACCGGCGTAGAAACCTGAAAACGCGTAGCGCCATACGAACCGACTCGGTGCGTGGGAGGCTGCAGCAGGTGAAGGAGAGTGCGGTGACGGCGGCCGTGTAGCAGCTCGGCAGGAGACGGGCCGTCACGTGGCATGCACCGATACGTAGACAGGAAAATTTGAAGAGCTTGCTGCCTGGAGTGCTGACCTTTCATCTTCTCCATGTGAGACTTGAATGTTCGAACGAAACGTTCTGCTTCACCATTGGACTGAGGGTGAAAAGGTGCGGTGGTGATATGCTGCATGCCATTCACACGACAAAACTGTTGAAATTCCGCACTAACAAACTGAGGTCCATTGTCACTGACGATAGTTTCAGGCAAGCCTTCGATGCAAAACACTGATGTTAAGGCACTGATTGTACTAGACGCCGTCGTTGAGTTCATGGCAATCACAAAAGGAAACTTGCTGAAAGCGTCTACAACAATTAACCAGCGCGTATTCCAGAAAGGTCCGGCAAAGTCAATATGTAAACGTTGCCATGGTCCCTTGGGGCGTGGCCAGTCTGAGAAACGCTGTGGAGGAGCCGCCTGATGCTCCGCACAAACTGTACACTGTGATGTCATGTTCTCTATCTGAGCGTCCATACCAACCCAGGTACAATGACGTCTGGCCAGTTGCTTTGTCCTAACAATACCCCAATGTCCTTGATGCAGGAGGCGTAACACTTCTCGTTGCAGGGAACGAGGAACAATCACTCTTGCTTGGTCGTTGTCGGTATGCAACAACAGAACACCCTGACTTAAAGATAATGCATGACGTTGTGCAAAATAACGTCGAACCAGAGGCCGATCAATGTCTTTGGGTCTGGCAGGCCACCCTGAGCGAACAAACCGTGCTACCACACTTAGGTCTGCATCCGCAGCTGTTTCCTGTGCGACCCGACGAGAGTTCAAAGGAAAGTCTGCGACAGCGGAAGCATCTCTGGAGTCTATCTGACAACATGCCATTTCTGAAGAATCAAATGATACATCCTGGCCAACCGGAAGTCGGGAAAGTGTGTCCGCGTTGGCATGTTTAGTGGTAGGTCTGTACAAAATCTCATACTGATAATTTGACAATATCAAGGACCATCTCTGAAGCTTTTGTGCCGTACGTGGCGGAATTGGCTTTGTGGGTGAGAACAACGACGTGAGAGGCTTGTGGTCTGTCAACAAATAGAATTTTCTGCCATAGAGATAATGATGAAACTTTGCGACGCCGTAAATGATTGCTAAGGCCTCCTTTTCTATCTGACTGTAATTCTGTTGCGTCGGCGTCAGTAGCTTGGATGCAAAGGCAATAGGACGATCGTGACATCCAATACGATGTGAGATTACAGCGCCCAGACCATACGACGAGGCGTCAACTGCTAACACTACAGGCTTCTGTGGGTCAAAGGGAATCAAACATGCATCACTGAGTAGTGCAGACTTTAGTTTGTCAAAGGCAACCTGACAATCTTTAGACCATACAAAAGGAACATTCTTCCGACGTAAGTGATGCAGTGGAGCTGCAATCTGAGAGGCATTGGGAATAAACCTGAAATAATAGTTAAGCTTTCCCATTACTGCTTGCAATTCATGCACATTCTTAGGAGGAGGCAAGTCTTTGATTGCTCTAAGATGCGACTGTAAGGGATGAATTCCTTGGGCATTAATCACATGGCCTAGGTACTCTATTTCAGTTTGAAAAAACGAACACTTTGCTTTATTGCAACGTAGACCTGCTGCAGTCAAAACTTTGAAAAGGCACTCCAGGTTTGCTAAATGTTCTTCAACTGTACGTCCGGATACCACAATATCATCTAAATAGTTCGAGCAACAAGGTACCGAAACTGTCAGCTGTTCCAAAAAGCGCTGAAAAATAGCGGGAGCGGAAGAACTGCCAAAGGGTAGGCGTTGAAATTGAAAAAGGCCCATGTGAGTATTAATGACGAAAAACTTTTTTGACTCGTCATCAAGTGGAATCTGTAAGTATGCCTCTGCTAAATCAATCTTGGAAAAGAAGCGAGACTGTCCTAATTTGTCCATCAGTTCCTCAGGTCTGGGCAGAGGGTAAGTGTCTACAATTGTTTGACTGTTCACTGTTGATTTGAAGTCCGCACAGAGACGAAGTTTTCCTGACGGCTTGGGTATAATTACTATAGGCGAGGCCCACTGACTCGCAGAAACAGGAGAAATCACCCCACTATCTTGCCAACGTTTAAGTTCTTCGGCAACTGTATCACGCAATGCGATAGGCACTGGTCTAGCTTTACGAAATTTTGGAACTGCAGATTCTTTTAAAGTCACATGTGCCACGAAGTCTTTTGCACAACCTAGTTCCGGCGAAAACAAGTCACTGTATTTGTCACACAATGCATTGATTTCATCCTGAGGCACTATTGACGAAATTTGAAGCACATCTCTTTGAATTGATAAACCAAACAAGTCAAAAGCATCTAGTCCAAAAATGTTCTGCGTAGATTTGGCCTGAAGAACAACAAAAGCAACTGTTTTCGTAACACCTTGAAAAGAGGCTGGCAGGCTACATGTTCCTAGCACGGGAATATTTTGACCTGTGTACGCTGTTAACATTTGCTGTGACGGCGACAATTTTGGCGAACCCAGTAGTTCATAAGTATCTTTATTAATTAAGGTAACAGCGGAACCAGTGTCGAGCTGAAATTGCACAGTCTTATTGTCAATGGAAAGATTCACAAAAAGTTTTTGCTTTCGGCGCTCGACAGGTGCACGAATGTGGGCAACGTCTAATACATATTGTTTTCTGCGCTTGCGCGGGTTGCGTGCGGTAGGAAGCGGCGCATACTCGGCACACAGCGGATTAACCACACTGTCACTAGATGACACTACCGCCGGATCGGCGTCCGCGCAATGCGAGGCTACTGCACTAAAATTACTTTGAGTAGCTACACCAATTCTACTGTCACTAGCTACACAGTACTGGGCACTATTACAGTTAGTAGTTGCAGAAGGCACTATTTTCACTACAGGAATGCACTGTTCATAGTCATTTTGCTTGTCCCGAACCCTTTTCCGTTGCACTGTTTTACGCGCTCGTCGGCGCTTGCTACGTGGTGCACTATATAGATTTGCCATAGGCGCAGAACTAGTTTCTTGCAATTGAGATCCAACTAAAGCACTGTTCAATTCCACAGCCCGTATAACATTTACAGAATGAACTGTTCTCGCACTTTGCGAAGCACCGTTTCTAACGTTACTGTTCTTTGAGTTTTTAATTTGCATACACACAGACTGCACATGTCCCGATTTGCCACATTGATAACAGGTCGCGTTGCGACTAGGGCAATGAGCACGCTTGTGGCGAGACACACACTGGGGGCACGATTTACGTACATTTTTCTGAAATGAGCGTTGGCGCCCGTTATTCAAATTACTGTGTCTAACACTACGGGGCGACCTTTGCGTCGCACTTTTACACTGGCTACTGTTCACTGTCTGTTCAGCACGGCCGGTAGAAAAATAAGAATCACTAGTGCTATACTGAGAACTACGGCTAGGAAAGCGTCCGTTGCGGCGCACTGAATTTACACTATGGCTTTGCATTTCTACATCTGCTAAGTCAAAAGTATCATGCGCTTCTATAAGCTGCAGTACACTGTCTAATGAGGGGTCAGACTGCTTCAGAATTGCTGCTCTAATTCTGGGGTCCTGAATATTCTGGGTAATCGCATCCCTCAACATCACGTCACTATACGAAAGTCCACAAGAGCAAGTAAATTTACATTGGCGGGTTAAGCCCTTCAATTCCGTGATCCATTCTTGGTGTGACTGCTGCGGTAATTTTTTAAGTCTGAAAAATCGGTACCGTGCAGCTGCTACAAGAACCTTTCTCTCATAATGAGCATTCAGTGCATCTACAATTTGTTCAAAGTCTACATCACGAGGAGATGCGTGCGGGAATAGTTTTTGCAATAATACGAAGGTCTGGGGGCCCACTACAGATAATAACAGATGCTTCACTTTCTGACCTGTAATTTGATGAGCCGCGATGAGTTCTTGAAACTGCGCGAAATAGTCACTCCATTCTTCCTCACGTTCGTTGTACTGGCGGAACGTCGGAAGCGGTGCGGCGGCAGCTGTGGGCTGCTGATGTGACGACTGTTGTTGTTGGTGAGCAGCCTGTGTCGTCAACTGCGACACGGCCTGGAGAAGCTGGGTAATTTGCGCCGTCTGTAACTGAATAATTTCCATTAAGTTTGGGTTCGGGGTAGTGGCCATGCTGACCGATTAGGCGCCGCGTATACAAGTAAATTAGTACAAAACACAAATGCAAGATAAATGAGGACGCTCTGCAACAAAAAAGTCCACAAAATACGTAACAGAATATGTTCCCCCAAAAATCTTATAATAAGGGTGGGTGGGCGGGAGCAATTTTTGCGTGCTCCGACTGCTGCTGTCTGGCTGCTGCAAGCGGGCTGGTCCAAGGTTCTATCACTCCTCGTCGCCACTTTTGTATCCCATCCTCGTCGCCACTTTTGTGTCCCGACTTCGTCGCCGCTTTTGTGTCCCAGCCTTGTCGTAGGTGTCGGTGGCCGAGTGGAACGATACCGACACAGGAACAATGACAGCACGCTGGTGCAGGTACGGAGGGGAGCAGCCAGAAACTATAAACACTAGAGTAAATTAGAAAGGTATATATTGCACAGAACGTAACAATACTTAACTTTTACATAGTACTGCAGAACGTAGATACATAGTTGTTAGAGGCCTGCCTAGTGCCTGTACAATAGCAAAGTCTTCACTCGTGCCTATCTGATTACGAAGGTCCTAACTCGTTGCTATCTCAGTCCGAAGTGCCGATGTCCTTCAGTGGTGGCCACGAGCGGCGTAGTCGCAGAGGGCGCTCGTGGCTGTCGTCGTGAGAACGCCGCGCCGTGCGTGCATGACGGCGCGCGGCGAAAGTAAGTGGCGCGCACTTTGTACTTGTGCGACACCACAAAATGTAGTAGATGAGTTTTGTTATTTGGGTAGCAAGATAACTTCTGATGATCGAAGTAAAGAAGATATAAAACGCAGAATGGCTATGGGAAGAAAGGCGTTTCTGAAGAAGCGAAATTTGTTGACATACAAAATTAATTTAAATGTTAGGAAGTCCTTTCTGAAAGCATTTGTCAGGAGTGTAGCATTGTATGGGAGTGAAAGGTGGACGATAAGGAGTTCAGACAAAAAGATTATAGAAGCTTTTAAAACATGCTACAGATGAATGATGAAGATTAGATGGGTAGATCACGTACCTAATGAGGAGGTGGTTAACCGAATTGGGGAGAAAAGGAGTTACTGCCATATCCTGACAAGAGATAGGTTGGTGGGACACATTCTGAGACATAAAGGAATTGTTCACTTAGCATTAGGAGGAAGTATGTGGGGTAAAAATCGTGGACGGAGTCCGAGGGACGAATACAGTAAGCATATTCAAAAGGATGTAGGTTGCCGAATGTATTCTTAGATGAAGAGACTTGCATAGGACAAGGTAGCGTGGAGAGCTGCATCAAACCAGTCTGCGGCCTGAAGACAACAATAACAATGACGACGAAGTAGAGTTTACTTTCGTAGCACTCTTTACAGTCAAAGAAGGGAACTGTTCTTTCGGAATTTTAGAAAAGACAAAATTCATTTTCCCCATATTAATGAAAAGGCCAATTAAGACAATTTAACTTAATTATTTGAATGTATTTATTTTATTAATATTCAGCAATATGCCAGATTGTCAGTTGACAGTAATATTTTAGGGTTTTAAGGAATGCAAATCTCCAGACTCAGCCGAAAATCGCCAGAGTTGGCTGTGGTGTCGCACAAGTACAAAGTGCGCGCCACCTACTTTCGCCGCGCGCCGCCATGCACGCATGGCGCGGCGTTCTCACGACAGCCACGAGCGCCCTCTGCGACAACTCCGCTCGTGGCCACCACTGAAGAACAGAGTGCACTTCGGACTGAGATAGCAACGAGTTAGGACCTTCGTAATGCGATAGGCACGAGTGAAGACTTTGCTATTGTACAGGCACTAGGCAGGCCGCTAACAACTATGTATCAACATTCTGCAGTAATATGTAAAAGTTAAGTATTGTTACATTCTGTGCAATATATTATATATCTTTCTAATTTACTCTAGTGTTTATAGTTTCTGGCTGCTCCCCTCCGTACCTGCACCAGCGTGCTATTTTTGTTCCTGTGTCGGGCTCATTCCACTCGGCCACCGACACCGACGACGAGGCTGGGACACAAAAGCGGCGACGAAGTTGGGACACAAAAGTGGCGACGAGGATGGGATACAAAATTGGCAACCCTACGAAGGGACAACAAACATACACCCTACCTGGACCCTGCAAAGGTTCCAGGAATTTATACAGGCTTGGTTCGATGTGGAAATGTTTGTAATACTAAGGAACGACACGGCTAGACTTACAAACTACTTACACAAACCTGTGCTAAGAACACACACACAAGCCCGAGGGCGGACTCAAACCTCTGACAGGGAGCGGCCGCGCACTCCTCGGCTTGGGGCCTTAGACGCTACGGCTGTTTCCACGGGGCACAGACTCGGAAGTTTTCAACGTACATTACAGCAGACGTACTGGACGGGTACACGTCGCCCAGTATCCGCGAATACCCCGTGAATGTGCGCGCCCCTCACGATTCTACCCCCACAGTAACAAACAACTCGGGTATCTGCAAATGTTCAAAAATGTTCAAATGTTTGTATAGTCTATGGGGCTTAACTACGGGGTCATCAGTCCCTAAACTTACAAACTACTTATGAACTACTTACGAACTAGGACGGCACAAATATCCATGCCCCAGGGGGGATTCGAACCCCCGACCGTAGTGGCCGTGCAGACCGTGACTGGAGCGCCTTAGTCTCCTCGGCCACGAGCAGGAAGCCCATTCGCGCAGACGTCTACCTTAAGGATGACACTGTCTGTCTGTCCGACTATTAAGACCTATTTTCCCAGGTATGGGTAAACGTAACAAGTTGAAATTTCTTTTAGATACTAGCTGAAAACTCGGGATATTTATTTATTTATATATTCCTGCCATTTTTAGGTATATATTCATTTGAATAATTGGTTGTTTGTCTGTAAAATTTCTTGGGAATACAATTAGTAGAAAGAAGTAATAGATTAAAACTTGGTGCTTGATGGGGCGGTTTTCAACGAACGTTACAGGTTATGTCCTCATATCTCATGAACTACGTGTCGTACTGTGATACAATTTAGAAGCTACACTTAACTATATGCATGTATACTGTTTCTAAAATTTCCTGCAGCTAAAATTTGTAATATATAAATTACAAATTGTAACGTCATACCGATGCCGTAGTTTTACTCCATAAACAGCGGAAAAGTAGTTAGCGAGAAACTTTTTTCCTTTCATCATTTTACTACGGTTGCCAGCGAGAAAAAGTTTAATAAAGGTTTGAAATTATGTTTAAAGTTTGTTGCAAATCGCTAAGTAGTGTCATTCTCATACAGCGTATTTCGAAAGCCTCGCTGCATTACATGGCATTTTTTGCGATTTCTATTGGTTATGACATAATATCTTTTGAACCATGTGCCGTAAGTGATTCTTAATCATACAGCAATTGTTACCTCACTGTAAGGAATGTGTGTACCAAATTTGGTTGAAATCAGCCCGGTGGTTTAGGAGAAACTGAGCAGCATTGTCGCTGAATGCACTAGTTTTTCCACGCATCTCATTGATTATGACGTCATATCTCGTGAACTATATATCGTACGTGATTCTTACACTTACGGCGACCGTCCTCATGGATTAAGGCTTACGTGACAAAAATTTCATAAAGATTGGAATAAAACTGTAGATTCGTACGCAATACGTACACACGGACAGTCTGCTTACGCTGTACCACTGCAAAATAAATAAAATAAAATAAAAAATAAAAAACCGTATTATATATTTGTTTCAGTTAGAGGTAGTTAGATATTGGGGGGGGGGCAGTTGGAGGAAAAAAAAGGAGAGAAGGGAGATGGGGGAGGGGGGACTGATGCGAGATTAGTGTGTTCGGTAGGGGGGCAAAATTAGTTTTATTCGTGTTTTAGATTATGATAGTATAGTCATCCGCAACTGTGGGCTGATTACAATATAATGAATTGTAAATATCAGTGCAGCTTCTTACTCTCGTAAAGAAATTATGTCGACGTCGACTACAGTAAATCTTGAAATGTTTCAAATGTAAATCAGTAACTATACAATATAAATGACATAAAATATATTTTGTTAAAGTATTATCAATATTTCTTAAAGTAAATGAAATGATAAACAGTCACTTCCTTTATTTACTCAAATGACTTCAGATAATAACTAAGAACTAGTAGTTCCCTAGCCACCTGTCACGTCACGTGGATACAGATCAATGAAATGTAGACGACAGGGGAGGGGGAATTCTATACAATGAATGCAGTAGCAGTCAGCGACTGACAATGGGAGGCAGCATAATTTCGTCGACAACACATTTTCTCGTACATATGTTTATAAAATTAGCACGGCAGCATCTTAATGCTCATCACTCACTTTTTTCTTTTAAATTTATCTACACTTTCTGCTGATGCACAGTTGAAGAAGACACCCCGGACAGCACACAGTTACCGCAGTCGCTTCAGACGTGCTGGAAGGCGGTCTGCGCAGCTTCGGAGCCGCTCGGCTGCCACACGTAGAAGCCCCAGGGCGCGAAGTGGCCGTGCCCCGCCTTCACCGTGGGGCCGCGGTACACCTGCAGCAGCGAGTGAGGTCGACACCTATCGGTTTGTGTACACTTTGAAAACTCAAAAAGTTCTGCACCGCTTCAGCTCAAAGTTAGAGACAATGTCGTATTTTAATACACGGGGGTTTTTAGACAGCTATTTCTTTTATATACTACATACAGAGTGTTTCACTGAGTGTATTTGCCTCTGTAACTTATAAAATAATAGGTGACGGGATATTAAATGCGGTAGGTCAACACAAGAAATGTTACACTTTCTCCGGAGCTATGAACATAGTTTATTGTGTCATTTTCCACAGAGTTACAGCACAAAGATATAATTTTTTAAATGGAACAATAGTTGTTTCTATCGTGCATTGGAATCGTTGAAACCAGCTGGGTCCAAATCAATTTAAACTACATTCCCATCAGTCAATCCTTCAAAGTTTCAGGGGCAGATACCACACGCTGTACATAATACATGGCTGTGTGGTGGGTAATGGATGTTATGGCGGTGGGAAGTTGATTTACATGAGATGTTCAAATGTGTGTCCATGTTCCTCAAAGCATAATGCAATGCGCCATCAAAAGGATCTGCGGACGAGATGTAACATCGCCGGTGTGACGGAGGAACATGCGTCCTCGATGCGCCGTTTTAGATCATCTGGGGATGTGGGCTCAGTGACACAAACACGATCCTTTAGATATCCCCACTAAAAGAAATCTACTGGTGTGAAATCAGACGACCTTGTGGGCCATGAATGAGGACTAAGGCGCCCCAACCATCTTCCTGCAAACCTGTTGTTTAGTTCTTCCACAACTGCACGTGCAGAATGGGCTGGGTGACCATCGAGTTGCATCCACATATGGACTCTCGTGTGTAGACACACATGTTCAAGGACACCACCCAAACTGTCGGCTATAAAAGCGCGATATAACTCACCTGTCAGTGTACCTGGGAAGTAGTGTGGACCGATGATTTCATCTCCAAGAATTCCACGCCACACGTTAATAGACCACCCACGTTGACGGTCGACAGGTCGTACCCACCGAGGATTGTCTGCGGCCCAGTAGTGCATTTTATGACGATTCACTGCACCATAATTTGCGAACGTGGACTCATCAGAGAACATAACACTTTGTAATGACTCCAGCGTGAAATTACGCATGGCCCACTCACAGAATGTCACTCTTGCACGGAAATCGTTCCCATCAGCTCCTGGGTCAGTGACAGGCGGTACGGGTGAAACCTGTGGCCGTGTATTATACGCCACACAGATGTGAGACTGACACCAGCGACTGCAGCAACGGCTCGTAAGCTGACATTAGGATCGTGGTGTAGTGCAGCTAAAAGAAACACCTCCGTCTCCTCACTTCTTCCAGTTCTTCATCTGTTACTGCGGCGCATTACCAAGCTGCCTGTTTCCCAAAGTCGTTGTTCGGCACGTAAGAACGTAATGGCTGCCGGGACTCTTCGCTTAGGATATCTCACGGTATACGCCGTGGCTGCTTCAGTGACATCGTGTCGGCACTCGCCGAGCATCAGCAACATGTCAACGTACTCGTTGTTCGTGTATGCTATCGTCATCCGATTTCAGTAACTGTGGTATATTGTGCCCCGGTTGTTTGTGTGGCTCCAACTGTCGGGTATACAGCCGTGTGCGGCGACAGTCGGCAGTGTAACAGCGCATCGAGGAAGCTTCTCGCTCCGTGACACCGGCGACGTTACAACTCGGCCACACCACATTTAGAAGGCGCATTGGATTATTCACAGCGTTTGTGGTATCTGCCCCTATATTACTTTTGATGACGTTACAGCGTTCATTTTAATGAAATAAATCGAAATTTTGCGGTCACTTATGGCTTCACTGTACTAGGTTTAGATGTAATACCAATGTGCGGCGAATGAAAATTTGTGCCCGGCTGGAATTCGAACCCGGGATCTCCTGCTACTAGGCAGACGCGTTGACCACTCCGCCACCGAGGACACAGTGACCAGCCCGACTGCAGAGGACTCTTCCCTGCACGTCTCCCGCCACACCCAAATCCCCATTCGCCACACTGTCTCTTACCTATTACCACAGCCTATTTGTTCTGTACTGCTGTGTCTCGATACCTCATGGTCTGTTCTCCCTGATGCGGGAATACACTATTGTGGCTGCGAGCATTACAGAACAAATAGGCTGTGGTATAGGAAAGAGACAGCGTGGCGATGGAGATTTGGGTGTGGCGGGAGACGTGCAGGGAAAAGTCCTCTGCAGTCGGGCTGGTCACTGTGTTCTCGGTGGCGGAGTGGTGCCGGACGCCGTGGCTCAGCGTGCCTGGTCAGGGGGCTAAACGCCCTCTGTAATAAAAAAGCTGAGCCAACCATTCAACGAACAACCACGAACGAACTAAACGAACGACCGCGAACCATGAACAAGTAAAAAAGCAGTGTGGCTCGGGCAGCCGTGAGGCGAGGACGTCCGCTAGCGTCCCGCCTGGCGAGGTACGCGTTCGCGTTTTCCTTGTTTACTTCGCGTCGCGCTATTGTGTATTGTGTCCCCTGTACTAGTGAGCCATGGCGCACTCATACCGCCGAACGACTATCAAGATCTCTTTCCAAGCAGAATACGCACGACCACGACCTTTTGAAATTGAGAACTTTATAAGAGACGATCTGCACCTCGATCCACGAGATGTAATCGGCATACACTTTTCCATCACCGGGAATGTTGTCTATGTCAAGATGCGCACCGAAGAACTGTGTACCGACATTGTGAACCGTCGCGCGGAACGACACAAGTTCAAACACCCTGAGGGCCACATCGGTGCCGTCGTGATCGAGCATGTGGGTTACGGCCTGCGTACAATCAGGTTCTTCGAACTCCCGTTCGAGGTCCCAGAAGATATCGTTAAGACAGTCTTCCGCCCGTACGGAAACGTCATCGGTCACGCGGCCGAAAAATGGAAAACGTTTGAGACTTACCCGGTCCTCAACGGTGTACGGTAAATACAAATAGAACTGAAGAAGCACGTACCGTCTTACCTGAATATAGGAGGATGCAGGGCCATCATCATCTACGACGGTCAGCCCCGTACCTGTGCCGGTTGCGGCCAGGAAGGACACGTCCGCCAACAATGTCCCCTACGTCGACCTGTACAAACGCCTGTCAACGACGACGCCCCCTCTGCGCCGTCCACAGTTTTCCCTGTTACTTATGCTGCAGCCGCCGCACCACCGGCCGATATCTACAAGGTCAATCTAACCAACCACCGACACCGACCGCAAACATAGACATGAATCTCACACCTCCGACGCCATGCCAACCAGACGCAGTGCAAGAAGAAATGCAGCAACCCCTTTCCGCTGAGCAAGAAGATGCAAAGGAACCGACACTTGACGTCGTGCCAACTTCTGCCTTCAGTCCAACAAACAAGAACGAGGCAGACACCCACGCACTTTCCGACTCTGAACAACATAACCGCAAACAAAAAAAACCTCGGAAGCGCCGGAAGAAACATCGTCTGCCCTCTGATGATTGTTTACAACAAATGGGGCTACAAGAAGACGATTCCCTGTCCGATGACGGCAGGTCTTCTGACACGCAGATGTCAGACGTCACTGCGCCGACATCTCACCCCCCGACCGCTTCCAACAATCGTGATGCGACGACGACGCCCACTCCCAGGAGAGTCCCAGAAGGTGTCCCAACTGCTGTGCCACCTCCACCTGCGGGCACAGCGGACGATACTTTGATGGACACTACATCTGAATTGCCGCGATCGTGGGCGGACGAAACGTTGGACGAAGGTGAAAATGAAGGGGATGTCGCCATGGTATTGTCGGACATAGTTCCGACACAGTAACTGACAACTTGATGACCGCTGTGTCTGTTCCATCCCGAACGGATACCGCTAGAGCAGCAGACTTCTTCCAGGAGACCCAAGAATACAGACTGGCCATTATCAATATCAATACTATCCGCGCGCACCATAAACTAAGGATGTTACAAGAGATGCTGAATGCGGCGGATATAGATATTGCCCTTCTTCAGGAGGTCTATGTTGCTGAGTTCGTCGGCCCTTATCGATATACCACTCATGTCTCTCACGCGTCTGACACAGGCAGCGGCGTGGCAATCCTTCTCCGTGACGGCTTAATTACAGAAGATATCACTTTCACACCAGATGCAAGAGGCATGGCACTCACCCTACATAAAGTAAGAATCATTAACATCTACACACCATCTGGATCTGGTCGTCGCCGTGAACGGACTGCTTTCTTCGCTGAAGCCATCAAGCCACGATTTACGGGTCGTCAGGATGCCTTAATCATCGGTGGAGACTTCAATTCCACCCAGGCGCCCAAGGACGAACTACCACACCATGTTCCATGTGCGGCGCTCGTTGCCATCGTCACCAACCTACGTCTAGTGGACACGTGGGAGTACATACATGGCGATCGGCCGGGTTTTACACACTACACCAGCCACTCATCCAGCCGTATAGATCGCATCTATCTCCCGCGACCCTTCGTTCAGGGCACACAGGCCGCCGAAATATGGCCTGTAAGTTTTTCCAATCATGCAGCATATATATGCACTCTTACCATGCGCCGACAGAAGACGTGGCATGGGCGGGGCCCCTGGAAGCTGAACATTGCACACTTACATTCGCCAGAATGCCGAGAGATCGTGGATACCACGTGGACACAATGCACACGCCGGAAAAGAGCTTACCCAACAGCAGTCTCTTGGTGGATAAAATGTGCCAAGCCTGCTTTGAGGAAAGCGTTGATTGGACATGCAAGGGAGGCAGCCGCATGGCGACGACACACAATGGACTTTTATTACCGCATCCTACGTGATTGTTCAACAATGATGCACTCGTCTGCCCGCCAGCAAGCAATGAATCACGCGAAAGCGCGGATCACATTACTTACGAAGCGTCACCTTGAGGGAACAATTGTTCGTGCACGCACCACAGACAGAATGGAGCACGAAGGGCCGTCAATGTACCATATCCTCGCTGAACGCCGACGACGGAGGCGGGCCCTGATTCAGAGTATAACTTTAGATGATGGTCGCTGTATCGAAACGCAACGTGATATAGGTCTTGCTCTCCACGCTCACTATCGTCAACTATACGCAGCTCAGTATCATTCAACAGAAGTGATAGAGGAAATCTCTCGCCTAACATACGGAGTACTATCCCAGGATGAGCAATTGGGTCTACTTGAGGATGTCACTGAGGAAGAGGTCACTGCAGCAATATTGGCTGGCGCACTACACAAGTTACCAGGACCTGACGGCCTCCCGTTTTAGAGTTTTGCAAGACCTATCGCCAGCTGCTAACACCGGCCTGAAAAGACATATGTCGCGAATTAATGACGCCGACAGTACAAATTCCTGGTGAATACCTTGAAGGACTGCTTGTGCCTGTACACAAACCGAACGGTGGAACACGCCTCACAAACTACCGTCCACTATCACTCCTGAATTGCGACATGAAGATATTTACGCGGCTCTTGGCAGCACGTCTCCGAAAGGTCACCTGCTACGTGATACCCCTCGATCAAGTGTCCTTAGGAGGCGATCATAACATACGGAGTGCGTTAAATCGATACCGAGACATGATCACACTAGCTCGGACACGGCGCATGGAAGGGGTCTTATTCCTCCCTCGATTTCAGTCAGGCCTTCGACAGGGTCGATCACACCTTTCTGGCGGCGGTGATGCGAAATATGAGATTCCCAGACAACATCGTGGAGATAACGATGCGCCTGCTTCAAGGTGCGACATCGAGGATTCTGTACAACGGCCGACTAACACCACCGATCACGGTACAACGGTCGGTACGACAAGGATGCCCTCTGTCAACAATCCTCTATGCTATTGCCATGGAACCGCTTCTATGTGGCCTCCGCCAACGCCTCATGGGGATAACCTATGAGGGCCACACCTTCTGTTGCACGGCCTATGCGGACGATCTGGTCCCCTTCTTGAGAAACCACAACGACGTCCAAGACGCGCTGGCATGGGTGGAGTCCTACGGCGCTGCGTCAGGCAGCATGCTTAATATTCGCAAATCACGCGCACTGCACCTAGGACGCGGACAGCCTGACGTCGCTCCCCTGCCGGTTCACGACGCAATAAGATGTTCGGGCATTGATTTCACAGCTGACTTGCGGCGATCTGTGGCTCTCAACAGTAGGCGTCTTCTACGACGGATCCGGTCGGAACTTCTAGATCACCGCCTTCGAGCCCTGAACATGCTGCAACGCACCCAGTACGCTAATGTTTATGTCGCATCCCGTATCCCACACGTGGCACAGACGTTCCCCATACCTTCGACGATGGCCAAGCGCATGTTGGCGGCATTGGGCTCGTTTGTGAGCCACGGTATGTTATTCAAGGTCAGCTATGAATCCCTTACCCTCCCAAGAAGCAAAGGAGGCCTTAACCTCTGTCATGTACCGCATCGAGCGACGGCCCTCTTTGCAAGCACGCATATCAAGATGTGGCGACGTACTCCGACTTGCCTTTCCAGCCTACTAATGAGGGCCCTTGCCCCAAGCTCGCTAATCGCACCAGTGTAGGTGACCGCCGTCCCAGCGTCCTTTTTCTACTTGAGATACCTCTTCCTCGAACACAGTTATCTTCGAACCACACTTACACGTCCACGTATGTCGACGGCTCGGCTGGTGTACTCAGCGATGCAATCGAAACTTCCGCCGAATGCGATTGAACACAGACATCCGCATGTTCGCTGGACAGCAGTGTGGCGAGCAGTGCATGATCCTACGCTTACACCAGATGTCCAGTCCAGCTGGTATATCACGGTCAATAGGAAGCAGATCTGCCAGTCGCGCCTCCACAGGATCCACCTAGCAGCATCGCCCCTATGTGCCACGTGTGGCGTGCAAGACGACGAAGGCCATCGACTTGTCTGCGGCGAGGCAGGCAATGTTTGGCTTTTGGTTCGACAGATTTTGGCCTTCTTTACAGGAACAACCCCTGACAATATCACTGCAGAAATGCTTCTCTTCCCAGATAAGGACTATTTCCCACAAGCGAAGACCCACACAGTGACATGGATTAGCGGACTCGCTGTCAACTATCTGTTTGAAAATGGTGATAAATCAGTTCTCGATTTCTGGCAACACATCAATGAACGACACTGCGCAGTTGTCAAGAACCCGAAGTACGAGCAATACTTTTTGAACTTCCTCCAGAGTGCATTCCGCGACCCTCTCGCAGCAGGATCATCCATGCAGGGAGAAGCTGACTTACGTTCCCTATTACCAGTTTATGATCGATCATTACACCTCTAATCCTCAAATAATTTCGAGAAGACGTATGTGGATGATCTTCTGATGCATCGCAGCCGAGTGGTTTTTATTCTCGTGCGGCTAATCACAGCGATCGCCAGTCTTGTGAGGACGTGCTGGTCCGACGGAGTCATTAATTTCATTACAAAGAAGTCACAGATAATCTTTCGTTTATGCTTGAAGGACTCCTTCGTTTTGATTATATTGTATTCTTTCTCCTTTTTCCTTTTCCCCTAATTTGTTTCAATAAAGATAAATTTGAAAAAGGGTCGAGGCGACCAGTGTAGACAACCATATATATATATATATAAATAATTAAAAAAAAGGGACTGAGGCGCTCCGGTCAAAAACTACTTAATTTTTTTTTCCCTATGAGGGTTTCAGACACTCTTATTAATTAATTTATTATTATTCAGATTATTATTGTGGTCCAAAATGTTTGCGAAAGCTTATATATATATATATATATATATATATATATATATATATATAAGGAGTGGTCAACGCGTCTGCCTAGTAAGCAGGAGATCCCGGGTTCGAATCCCGGCCGGGCACAAATTTTCATTCGCCGCACATTGGTATTACATCTAAACCTAGTACAGTGAAGCCATAAGTGATCACAAATTGCGATTTATTTCATTAATCTATATACATATCAATTTCACGATTATTTGTAACAACGTTTCGATCTCATAAAATTTATGTATCCGCGGCGGAGCAGACGAGCGCATTGAGGCGCTGTGATCCTATGCGCAAGACCGTCCCTCGTCGGCGTTTCGAATCCCCCCTCGGGCATGGATGTTTGTGTCGTCTTTAGACTGATGACCCCGCAGATAAGCCCCTTAAGCTCAACAAACATATGAACAAATTTTTAATATTTATATAAACTGACTGAACAGATGTATTAAAAATTACATGTATAAAAACATGCGCGTATTTCAGTAGCACATTGCGTTAAAATTTCATTATATTCGGCCAAGAACTATCGGAGATTTCCGCTTAGAAACATCTACATTTAGAAATGTAAACTATCATTTGTTCCAAATCTGAAATCCCCGAAAAATTCTTCAGAGATTACGTTGAAATTTAGAAACAATGTTGCCTTCGATTTCGCATATTTCTTGTTAGTATTCATTGTATCGAATCATACTTCGTAAAGTATAGCAGCCAATAAAACTATTTTCTGATACGGTATATGGTAAAGTTGAAAGTTCAAAGAGTATTTTCACAAACTCATTATTGTTCTGCATTTCACCTTATATGAGCTCCAAGATTGAAACAGTATATATCCCAATTTTTGAGTCAGTAACACACCAGCGACAGCCAGGAAACATGTAATTAATGCAACTGCCAATGCTGATTGTAGCTGACGATACAAATGACATAGTTGACAGATCTCCGTCAATTTTGGTTATTCTTTTGCGATAAAATTTTACACATTTTACCTTCCAAACAAGAGTAATGCCACTGTCTGAGTTTTTACCCTCATCTTGGTTGTATTGTTCGCACTTGACTCCAGAAAAGAATTGAAACATCAGCGTTTACATAAGATTTAGTAAGATGGATAGTGAAGCGTTACTCACTCCATAATCTGGCACTGTTTGACGGATCACCATAAAATTTGTCAGATATATGAAATTCTTCTTATACAGAGGAAAGGGGAGATTTGAAGGGAAAAGGGGTGGGTGTAAAAGGAGAGGAGGCGGAAGTAGATGGAAAGGATGGACAGAGAGAGGAGAAGAAATAAACAAATGGATATAAAAAAAGGGAGGAAGGATGTAGAGGAGAGATCGATGGAGTGACAGATAAGAGATGTAAAGGGAGGGGGCAGATGTACTGGGAGGAGGAGAGAGGGAGAGAGGGCTAAAGAGACGGCAGGAGATCGAGGGGTGTGTGCAATTACCACACATACTCGTACACTATCAGCAATCCTGAAGGATTCCGGGTTCACTAGTAATATCGAAATTAATTAAGAAACTAAATTATCCTTGTACTGATGAATAAAAATCGCGATGACGTGATTTAAGGCCACTTTAGATTTGTAGTTTTATAAGTTTTGGCAAACATTTTGGACCAAAATAATAATCTAAATAATAAAAAATTAATTAATAAGAGTGTCTGAAACCCTCCTAGGAAAAAGAAATTTAGATAGTGGTGGATTCTGAACCACTGAGCGTCAGCGTCATAGCCCAACGCCTAGCGCACTACGCTACGGCTATCAATCACAAGTTGAACCCTTTAATCTCATAATATTGACGACCGTTGTTAACTGATGCTAATAAGACATTTGTAGACACTAGATTATCATTTATCGTACGAAGAATGATGTCTTTTTGTTAATTCTTCAGTGCGCCATTGCTTTGAAATGACAACGTGTAAGTTACAATAAGAAAATCATCAAATACGCAACGCAAGATGGCGTATGCCAGAGAGAGGTCTGGGCGGGGTATGTCACGTGACATCTCCGAACGTTTGGTTTTTGTTAATTCAATGGAGGGTTTCAAATCTCCGCTATTTTTGCAAATAGCTCTCAAACGATACGAGATATGAAAAAAACATAGGGGGAACAAAGTTGTAGAGAATTTTCTCCTCTATAAATTCGCCTTATTCAATTTTCGCGTCAGATGAACGGTTTATTTGCAATTAAAATATCATTAATAACGGCTTGTTTCGGTATTACTAACGTATTTCGTGTCCGAAATATTTGAAAAAGCGAGGTTCTGGTCTCTGGTAGTCAACAATTATGTCTGTAGAATTTGGTGCACATCGGTTGAACGGTTTGACCTAAAAAGTGGGAACACGTTGCAGACAGAAAGACATCGTCAAATCGCCGTTATTATTGCAAATATCTCTGCAACGATGCAAGATATGAAAAAAATATAATAGAGCGAAGTTGTAGAGATTTTTCCCCTCTACAAATTAGGTTATTCAATTTTCGTGTCAGATGAACGGTTGGTATGTAATTACAATTATATTACCAACGGCTTTTTTTGATATTACTACTATATATTTTGTCCGAAAAATTTGAAAAAGGGAAGTTCTGGTCTCTGGCGGCCTACAATTATGTCTGTAAAATTTGGTGCTGATCGATTGAACGGTTCGACTTAAAAACAGGGAACACGTTACGGACAGACAGACAGACAGACATCCCAAAATCGGCGTTATTTTTGCAAATATCTCTGAAACGCTACGAAATATGAAAAAAAAACAAAAAAAAACGAAAAAACAAAAACAAAAACAAAAACAAAAAACAAAAAAACATAAGAGTAAAGTTGTAGAGAATTTTCTCCTCTACAAACTCGGTTATTCAGTTTGTGTGTCAGATGAATAGTTAAGCCCTTATTTTCATTTAAATTTCGAGCTGTCAAAAGACGATCGCAAAGGCCCACTTTTAGTGTTACTACCGTAACCTAAAGTGGGCTAAAAAGTGAATGAATCCAAAGAACACCAGCTATCAACCTCAACGTCAACAGCTGATCCTGATTTACTTTTCGGTTCGAAAATAATTGTAGGTAAGGCAAATCAAAGGCTAAGTTTTATTCGCAGAACCCTTAGAACATACAACAGTACTACTAAAGAGAGTGCTTCCACTAAAGATGTGCGTCCTACTTTGGAGTAACGCTGCGCATTGTGAGATCCCCACCAAGTGGGACTGATGGGAGATATACAGAATGTTAACAGAAGGGCAGCTCGTATTGTAGTATCGAGATATAGGGGAGACAGTGTCACGGAAATCATACACGAGTTGGACAGCAAATCATTAAAAGAAAGGCGTTATTCGTTACGGCGGAAGTTATTTGTGAAATTTCTTTCAACAAGTTTCGCTTCCGAATACGAACATACTTTGTTAGCACTCAGATGCTTAGGAAGACATGATCATCGTAATAAAATAAGGGAAATTAAATCGCTATTACAGAATGGAACCATAGAGAAGTGAACGCTCTGACATGCACTTCAGTGTTGTTTTCAGAATATTTACGTAGATGTAAGTATAGAAACCGGTAACCGCTTCCCTTATCAATAAGTACCATTATTAAAATTGGCTGGTTTCCGTTTTGTAGACTGCAAGGACCAGCATATATTTTGTATGCACACACTCTCTCATAATGATAGTTAATAGAGCACAACACTTCACACTTTTATTGCTAACACAAGCTTATAATCAGTACAGACTGCCTTCTGCTTGGAATGATCCAGTATTTATAAGTAGAAAGAATTTTCTGTAACTTACAAGTACATCAAACATAAGAAACATGTAGAATATTCTAGAAATAGTAAATACAAAAATTGTTTTTTGCCCATGGCGGGATTTGAACTGGTGACTGGTAGCAGAGCGATCTGCGATACTAACCACTGCACCATGCGTTCCGTCGGAAGACTCGCGGGAGTATCAGACTTCATTGCTAGTCATAATACAAGTGTGACTGACGGAACAGGCGGTGTAGATAATACTCCTAATGATAGGCCACCGCAACAGGTGATGCAAGGATGTGCTAATGTTAACAGCATGACACTGGCAACTATGACTGAAAAGTGCACGTCACCGTCATGACACAGCAGAGAGTGTTGCACGGTCTGACGACTCGTGATGCCTGTGGGAGGGTAGGAATTCGTCCTCTTGTAGGGGAACAGCTCCTTGATATCTATACAACAGGTCAGAGAGTTGGTGGTGGCTCAGCTATGCTCTGGAGGACATTCACGTGACCTTCTGAGGATCCAGAGGAGGTCATGCAAGACACCGTGATGGTCCAGAAGTATCACACACTGGTTGCAGACCACATACAACCCTTCATAACAATGTCATTTCACGGTGGCAGTGACATTTTCAACAAAGTAATGGGTCATGTCACAAGACCAAGTGTCTGATGTGGTGCTTCAAGGAAGACAGTGGTGGTTTGCAGGATGCGTGGAATGAACTTAACAAAACTGCAGACAAGATATCAAGGAAACTTCAAGAAGAATATGCCACAGAAAGACCCAGAGTACGAATTAATAGACCGCAGGTGCATACAGATTATAACAGCAGTGATGAAGAAACCGATAGTACTACAGATTATGATACAGATACTGAAAGAAATACAAGTATGGGCTTTGGAATGGAGGAAATGTAACTAAATTGTGAATCATCTTGTACCCAAATTCTATGCCCTAGCAGCATCACTTTGTTGTTGTTTCTTACTTTAATTAAAATTATTCTTATACACACCTCGTAATTTCTAATTATATAAATAACATAAAAGTTGTTGCCTGAAACAGTTGTTTCCTGCACTCATACTTATTGTTCTAATAATGTAATTTCTGATTTTCTATGAGTTATGTTGGTATTATACTTCTCAGATCCAAAATATCATGAGAAATGTCATCCTGTATATCTAAACATAACATATGAATTATGATTTTGACTAAAACCATGTGAACTTTGTATTTCCAAATTAATATATATTAATCTATGGCAATTAATTGTTAAAATATGCCACTGTTACAAATAAGTTCTTTACTATATCTTTTATGTGCTTAGGAACTAAGATATTTAACTGCTACTAGTAGTTTGTCTAGAAGAAATAAAAAATATATTCATAACAGTTAAATTGAACATTTATAAACTTACTGTTGATTGTAGTTTAAGTGATATTACCATTTTTACACATTTTGTATTTCTAACGTATTTTAATCTACTTCATTGTAAGAAATTATAATTAAACTGGTATTATATTGTATCTCTACATATAAGTCAGTTGCATGGAATATATTTTAAATCAGGCTCGTAATTTTCCATGATTCTAGCAAACAATGTATCTGACTGTTTCCTGTTACAACGAAGAGTACCTTTATGTTTGTGTAGCTAAATATTTTATTATACTTTTTACATGACTAAGTATATTTTGTTTGTTATTTATTTACAAGAAAGATACATGGAAAATAGAAAAAATTCAAATCAGAATTGTAGCTTTTATGTTTTCAGCAAAGTAATGTATTTGTTTTTCTTATAATGAAGAGTACCTTTATGTTAATGTAGGTAAATGTTAAATTATATTTCTTATATTATCAAGTACATTTTGTCTGTAATGAAATTTATATAATTAACCATGTTACAATTCAATGATTCTTATTATTGTAATTAATTTAATAAAAGTATATAGTAGCTGCTGAGTAAATACAGCAGACTTCTCACATTCACATCACAGTTCCACCTCCACGGGGTGGGACATGGGCAACGGCACACCGGCCCTCTATACCAAATATGTCTAGGCGACCGGTGTGGCGGCTAGGAGACCGTTGTGGAAGACCGACCCGCTATATTACACAGGCAGTGGGTCCATAATCGCAGGCAGCAGTGAAAAAAAAAAAAATTAATGTGCCTGTACCCCAATCCACCAGATGTCAACCTGATTGAACACATTGTCAAGTGATTGATTGTGGCGTAACACCATAGTCTAACATATGCAGTCACGACACTCCCGCAGATTTTCGTTATAAGCTGCGATAGCAGCGCTCCAAGCGGCCGACAAGCAACATTTCTGAATACGGTATTGGATGAGTGCAAATAGTAGCGTTTATATTGATTTTTACAGATGTTTCACACTAGGAAAGTATGTAGTGCTATAAAATAGGTAATAATTTAAAATTAGCTCCACCTTTGGCTTTATTAGGTTTACTGAGATCCCTGATGAGGTACGAAACCGTACACTGCAGGACAGTTTATTATCTTGTAACCTACACGATTTTGCTGAATAATATCATTTTGTATTAAAAATAAGAAATGGCTAAGAAACTCCGGAAGACCTGCCTTTGGCAAAAAGTCGTCGCTTTTCTATTCAGGAACGATAAGGATTCTTCACTACAATTCCAGTAAAATCGGTGAGAGTGGAACGTAGGAAACGCTTATAGAATGCAATCACTAGAGTATTTAACGTGCCAATGCAGCCACGTTAGCTGTAGCTAAAGGAGAAACGTTACAGACCTTTGCAAGAAAACGGAAAAAGCAATCAAACTGTTTTCAACAAAGACGGTCCCAAATCCAAAATTGTTGCTACAATTGAACCACAAACGGCAAGAATCTTCAAGAAATTGTCTTCTTAAGCTAAAGTAATGACACTCAAACGAATATGCGCGTATCAGAGAGCCGAGTGAAGCCTAAAAATGTGCGAATCATTAGTCTACACACCGAATTGAGATGCGTCAAAAACACTCTTATCATAGTAAGAACACAGCATAATAAAAATTTATGTCTTACGTTTATATTCTACTTACTTTCAGCGGAATAAGCTGTAAAAAACAGATATTCGTAAGCATTTGTTCATGACGAAGTTGTTCATTACTCCTCTGAATCACTTAAATTCGGCTGTTTTTACATTAATATCCGTCTTATGTATATTTCTTAATATTTTACTAATGTTTGTAACGCAAAAACTATACCAACTATTTCGTTTATTACGCGTACAAATGACTATAAACAAATATCACTCCTACGGCACCTTGCCCACGGCTAGGAGCGCTAGTGTTGTTGCATCTGTCAGTTGGTAACAACTTTCACAACAGTGAGTGTCGCGACCGTATATGTAAGTCTTTGGTAACACCTCATACCCCCTTCGAACTTACATGAATTAGGTGACTTGTGTGTGTGTGTGTGTGTGTGTGTGTGTGTGTGTAAGTGTATTTCCAGCTTCCTCCAGAGATTTAGCAATGCATCATTGCTTCCATTCAAGATGCTTCACCTCTGTTGCTTGTGCGAGATGTGGATATACTGGCTATTAGGGAGGTATCTGTAATGCGCAAGCTAATCAGTGTCAAAGCTGCTGTTACTACTAGTGTACCAGTGGCATCTGGAATAATTGATTTGATTTGATTTTTCCAGGGAAGCCAAAACAGTCTTGGTCCAACCCGCCACTGCCCGCACCGAAAAGCCTACCAATGTCCTTTAACAGCGCAAGGAGTCCCTTTACCAGTTCTTTATTAGACACAATTTCTTCGGGTCTGGTTGTCCCAAACTTTCTGTGCCTTTTACTCTCCAATGCAATGCATTCTAAGATTAGATGTGATGCAGTTTCATCACCGTCATCACAGATCCTACATTTAGGGTCCTCTTCTGTTATTCCCATTGTATGTAGGTCTTCTTTGAAGTTCCCATGGCCTGTCAGCAATCCAACCATGAGTCTAATCTCTCTCCTGTTGAGGCCCAGGATTGCAGAGCTTCTTTTAAAACATGGCTTTGGCATCATTACCTTGCCATGTTTTTGTTGATAGACTTTGGTCCAATATTCTACGTGCTGTCTTCTGAACCAGTTACGTAGCTCCAATTTGATCATTGCCTTGGTGATTGTCAGGACAGGTTCTGGTCAAATAAATGGAGACTCTGCCCCCATCCTGGCTAATCTGTCGGTATGTTCGTTGCCACTGATCCCCGAGTGGCCAGGGACCCACAATAGGTTTACTCTATTGCTTTCCCCTAGCTCCACCAGAACCATGTGACATTCTGCAACAATTTTAGACCTTGTTGTAGGAGCTGCCAGTGATCTCAGGGCTGCCTGGCTGTCTGAATAGATATAGATGCTACGATCTTTGTAGCACCTACGCAGATTCTCCTCCACACATGCCCTGACGGCAGTGATTTCGGCCTGGAATACTGAGGCCAGTTTTCCTAGAGAGATGACGCCCTCCAGTCTTGGCTGCACCCCGTATACCCCGGCCCCAACGCCTTGGTCTGATTTCGACCCGGCAATGAACCAGACAATATCCCCCGTACGGTGTCGAACTATTTTCTCCCACTGCTCCCTACTTCCAATTGTTATACTGAACGGCTTGTTGAAGCAGTAAGGGGTTATAATATAGTCGTCTGGCATTTCCCCAACCTTTCCTATATTTACCTCACTCACTATTTTAGTGTGTGATTCTGGATATCCCAAAGAGTTCCAGTTGTTACCAGTTTTGAGTCTGTAGGCACCAGCTGCTGCCTCCATCTTGACCCAAAGGTGGGGGCATATCCAGCATGGTTTCCATCCCAGCAGTTGGTGTGCTGCTAATTCCGCCTGTTATGGCTAAGCAGGCTAGTCTCTGCACCTTACCAAGCTCCTTAGCAGCATCCTGCTGTTCTACCTTCTTCCACCACACGACCGCCCTATAGGAAATCCTGGGTCTAATCACTGTGGTGTATATCCAGTGCTTACCCTTGGGGCTCAGGCCCCAATTTTTGCCACAAGCTCTCCTGGTACTTACTAAAGTACATTTTGCCTTGGGGCAAATATTCCTAATGTAAGGGGTCCATGTCAGTTTCTCATCTAGGGTAATCCCTAGATCTTGAATAATTACTGGGAAGCATTTCTCGAATGATAATTGCATCATTAGGAGATATAGGAGGTCGAGATTCTTATATGTGGCTACGTTAAGAGACATACCTGCATTTTAACTCTGCCGAAGGCTTTTTCTTCATGGTTTACTCCGAAACCTGGAGGGTAACCTAAGTTTCCAAAGATGGGAGTGCCAGTGTCGGTGCCGCCTCCGTAGTGGAGATCGGCGGCTGCAGGCAGCGCGGCCTGGTGGTACGCCTCCTGGTGGTACGCCTCCTGGGCCTCCTGGGCGCCGGCGGCGTCGTAGCCCACCAGGCTGGTCGGGGCCACCTGCACCAGCTGAGAACCGGCGCCAGCCTCTGAGCCCGCGGCCTGGGCGTCCGGGGCCTTCCCCTGCAGAGTGGCGAACACCGGCGCCAGCTGGGGGCTGACCGCAGGCTTACTGGCTCCAAACTGGGAGTGGGGGCTCAGCGCCAGCCGCTTGTGCAGCCCCCTGACGGGCAGCAGGTAGGCACCTGCTGAGAGGAACTGGCCGCGAGCGAAGGAGGGCAGCCCGGCTGCGCTGCGGAGCCCTGGCACTCGGGCACTGTACACAGCCGCCGAGGGGTGTCTGGCGTACAGCGGGCGGTACGCCTGCCCGCTGCACAGCTGTAGCACCACCAGTAGCATGGCTGCCAGCGGCACCTGCAAAATGACAACACCTTCTCACAGACTGTTCAGCTACCACTGTTAGTTTAACGGTCTTAACCCGTAACTGGCACCCAGGGACCCAAACGAAATTTCTTTTTCCCAGCGCTGTGATATGTCTCGTGTCACTGACTTGCCTCCCCCTGTATTCTCCTAGCATTCAGTTGGCTACCAGCCCACCACGTTGTTACAGATGTGTCTCAATTAGTTTTGTTTATATAAAGGTGAACAGGTCCAAAGGACCAAGGTGTACCTTTACTGAAAGTGTTTTTGGTGGCATTGTTCTCAGTATCTAACAAGGAAAGTACTCGGGCTCGAACAAACACAAATATTCCAAAATCGTCTGAGAGATAATGTAGAGGTCCCTTATTCCACTGGCGATACTCTCGCATCTGCAAAACTTTGTATTCACCCATTAGAGGCTTCTGTCTGAGCCACGCCGCATTGCACTTTGACCTGCCAGTACAACAGTCGTGAGCACTAGGGACGGTGCAGTGCGCCTCTGAAGTTGCGTTTTGTGACGTTATTTGTGTAGTAAAGCGTCAGATGGGTCGGCGATTGGTAATCAATCTTGATAATGTATTGCGATTGGTTGAGATGAAATTCCAAAGAGCCCTTTTTCGTGAATACGGTCTTGGTTTAGAAGATGAATCATTGACCTGTTTTCTGGTATCTATTATAGTGTAGAAATATCAGCATAGATTAGAAACACTATAGTATATACCAGGTAACATGCGAATGATTCATCTTCTACACCAATACCATCTTCACGAAGAAGGCTTCTTCGTAACTTCACCTCAACCAGTCACACTATATTAGCAGAATTGATTACTAATCGCCGACCCATCCGACACTTCACCACACAAATAACGTCACAAAAGGCAAATTCAGAGGCACACTGCACCGTCACTACTGGCGTACCGGCAGGTCAATGTACAATGCGGCATGGCACACGCAGAGGCCTCTAATGGGCCACTGCAGAGCTTTGCAGATGACGGAATATCACTAGTTCAATGAGAAACCTTCACATTATCTCTCACACGATTTTCGTGTATTTATATTTGTTCGAGCCCAAGTACTTTCCTTGTAAGATTTATGTTACAATGTTTCAGAAAAGTGAACGAGGAAGATACTATAGATACTCTGAACGAACCAATGGCCTATGAGAGTCATCTACACTAGACTAGTTACAGCAGGTATAAATGCTTTTTTTTTTTTGTACCATGGGAAAGGAGATACTGATGATGTGATAAGCAGAGAATTTTTCATTGAACTGGGGATACAACTCGTACGTGACTGTATGAAAAGATAGGATTCACCATTGTTTAGAAAAAGATATCAGTCATTCCATTTGTGTTATTCTACGCATGACTTCCACCAGGGATCAGGTACATTCCAGGCTCAATGTGAAGGCTGCGCTACTCAAAAATGTTCAAATGTTTGTAGAACTTATGGGACTTAACTATGGGGTCATCAGTCGCTAAGCTTACAAACTACTAATGAACTAGCTAATACTAAGGACGGCACATATATCCATGCCCGAGGGGGGATTCGAACCCCCGAGCGTAGTGGCCGTGCAGACCGTGACTGGAGCGCCTCAGTCTCCTCGGCCACCACGGCCGGCGCTGCGCTACTAAACCAAAGGGAAAAAGATGCTCACTGTGCCCATTTAAGAAAGATAGGAACGTATCACAGGAGTCTGCCAATGAGGAACAGCATTGTGTTTGGAATGTTCCACTGTTTTATGTCCGAATTGCTTCTGTAGTTTGGATGAATAAATAACTGAAAGGAATTGGTAAATACGCTGAATAATTAAAAACTAAAAAATTTGCCATTGTTCCTGCTATTGTGTACTATTTTCATAAATCATGTAGTCTTTCGCCTGAAAAAGTAATACTAACATCTTTCCGAAAGTTGTGCCTGCAGAAATTTTTGTATTGATCTTGAACTTTTCTGTTTGTTTACAGTTGTGAAGCATAGTCTATTCCGTGTTTAAATGTGAAGCTTCATTTGTGTTGCAATTTGTAACTGATGTGTGGGCCTTTGGAAAAATACGTGTTCCACATTTCAAATTTTATGCACTTCACTGTCTTTTTTTTCCTAACGTGTTTTAAGACATTCCCATAACCGAGGAATGTAGTAATAAAACAGTAGTAATATTTAAAATTCGTTTTTTTTTTAAGCAAAATATACCCAAACCCTGTGTGGACCCTGAGGACCCACGTGTACATTATGCGTTATAATTTTTAGGTGTACCACTTAAGGGTTAAACTTCTTATATACTTAGCAACAGACATCACAGAACACTTGTCCTGAAACGGGTCTCAGTATTGTTCTGGGACATTTTTCTCGTATTGCAAGACTGTCGCTGTACTGGAGACTCGACTTTCAGGTTCCCTGTCAAATTGGGGAACGTGGTGCAATGTTGCACAACATTTCAAAATCTGTACTTCTGCACTTCAGAGCCAAACAAACTGGTATACAAATGTGTATGTAAACACAGAGATATGTAAGCACTAAGAGGATGGCACTGCGGTCGGCAATACCTATATAAGACAACAGGTGTCTGGTGCAGGAATTAGATCCGTTACTGCTGATACAATGGCGGGTTATCACGACTTAAGAGAGTCCGAACGTGGTATTATAATCAGCCCACAAGGGATGGGACACAGCATCTCCAAGGTAGCAATGTGGTGGGGCTTTTACTGTATGATCATTTCACTAGTCCACGGTGAGTATCGGAGAATTAGGTAAAAAATTGCGGCAAGGAAAACATCTGACAGGAACTGAACTAAAGACGACTGAAGATACTCATTCAACATGAAAGTAGAGTAACCCCTCCACAAATTCCTGTGGATTTCAATCCTGGGCCATCAACAACTGTCAGTGTACGAACCATTGAATGAAACACCATCAATGTGGGCTTTCGGAGACGAATGCTCACTTGTGAACCCTTGCTGACTACACAACAAAAAGCTTTACGTCTCACCTAGGGCTGACTACCCCCACATTGCACTGTTGATGACGAGAAACACGTGCCCTCATCTGACGAATCTCGTCTTCAATTGTATCGACCAGATGAGAAAGCCTCACGAACCTTTCGACCCTGCATGTCATTAAGCGAATGTTCAATATAGTGGAGGCTTTGTAATGGTGTCGCGCATGTGCACTTCGAGTGAGATACGTCTGGATACGACTCTGACTGGTGACATTCACGTACACATCCTGGCTGATCACCTACTTGCATTCATGTTTACTGTGTATTCCGACGGACTTGGGCAATTCCAGCAGGACAGCATTACACCCCACCGTCCAAAATTTCAAGAGTGGCATCGAAACAGTTAACGCATAACAGGAAATCAGCGATCATAAAGCGGTTACAGCATCGATAATTTCAGACATAAATAGAAATATTAAAAAATGTAGGAAGATTTTTCTGTTCGGAAAAAGAGACAAAAAGCGGATTTCAGAGTACTTGACGGCTCAACACAGAAGTTTTATAACAAGTACAGATAGTGTTGAAGAACAGTGGAACTGTGGTCAAAGTTCAAAGCCATCGTACAATATGCATTAGAAGAGTATGTACCAAGCAAGATCGTATGAGATGGTAAGGAGCCACCGTGGTGCAACAACCGAATTAGAAAACTGCTACGGAATCAAAGGAAACTTCACTGCAAACATAAACATAGCCAAAGCCCTGTTGACAAACATAAGTTACATGAAGCGAAATGTAGCGAGAGGAGAGCAATGCGAGAGGCGTTCAACGAATTCGAAAGTAAAGTTCTATGTACTGACTTGGCTGAAAATCCTAAGAAATTTTGGTCTTATGTCAAAGCGGTAGGTGGATCAAAACAAAATGTCCAGACACTTTGTGACGAAAATGGCATTTGAACAGAGGATGACACTCTAAAGGCTGAATTACTAAATGTCTTTTTCCAAAGCTGTTTCACAGAGGAAGATTGCACTGTCGTTCCTTCTATAGATTGCCGCACAGATTACAAAATGATAGGTATCGAAGTAATTGATAGAGGGATAGAAAAACAATTAAAATCGCTCAAAAGAGGAAAGGCCGCAGGACCTGATGGGATACCATTTCGTTTTTACACAGAGTACTCGAAGGAACTGGCCCCCTTTCTTGCAGTGGTGTGCCGTAGGTCTCTAGAAGAGCGTAGCGCTCCAAAAGATTGGACAATGGCGCATGGCCGGCCACGGTGGCCGAGGGACTGAGGCGCTCCAGTCACGGTCATCACAGCCATTACGGTCGGGGGTTCGAATCCCCCCTCGGGCATGGATATCTGTGCCGTCCTTAGTATTAGGTAGTTCGTAAGTAGTTTGTAAGTTTAGGGACTGATGACCCCGTAGTTAAGTCCTATAACTGTACAAACATTTGAACATTAAAAAAAAAAAAAAAAAAAAAAAAAAAAAATGACGCAGGTCATCCCCGTTTTCTAGAACGTATTTCGAACATATGTGCAGAACTATAGGCCTATATCTCTAAAGTGGAGCAGTTGTAGATTTTTGGAACATGTTATTATGTTCGAGTATAATGACATTTCTGGAAACTAGAAATCCGCTCTGTAGGAATCAGCATGGGTTTCGAAAAAGGCGATCGTGTGAAACCCAGCACGCGCTATTCGTCCACGAGACTCAGAGGGCCATAGACACGGGTTCTCAGGTAGATGCCGTGTTTCTTGACTTCCACAAAGCTTTTGATACAGTTCCCCACAGTCGTTTAATGAAGAAAGTAAGAGCATATGGTCTATCAGACCAATTGTGCGACTAGATTGAGAAGTTCCTAGATAACAGAATGCAGCATGTCATTCTCAATGGAGAGAAATCTTCCGAAGTCAGAGTGATGTCAGATGTTCGACAGGGAAGTGTGTCCGTTGCTGCTCACAATATATATAAATGACCTTGCGGATAACATCGCAAGTTCACTGAGGCTTTTGCGGATGATGCTGTAGTGTATAGAGAGGTTGTAACAATGGAGGATTGTAATGAAATGCAGGAGAATCTGCATCGAATTGACGCATGGTGCAGAGAATGGCAATTGACTCTGAAAGTAGACAAGTGTAATGTGCTGCGAATACATAGAAAGAAAGATCCTGTATCATTTAGCTACACTATAGCAGGTCAGCAACTGGAAGCAGTTGATTGCATAAATTATCTGAGAGTAGGCATTAGGAGTGATTTAAAATGGTACGACCATATAAAACCTTCGTTGGTAAATCACATGCCAGACTTAGATACATTGGAAGAAACCTAAGGAAATGCAGTCCGAAAACAAAGGAAGTAGGTTACAATACACTTGTTCGTCCACTGCTTGAATACTGCACACCGGTGTGGGATTGCACCAGGTTGGGATGATAGAGGAGGTAGAGAAGTTCGGTAATCGTGAAAGCGTTACGGAGATGATCGATAATCTCCAGCGGAAGACTCTGCAGGAGAGACGCTCTGTCGCTCGTTACGGGCTTTTGTCGAAATTTCGAGAACATGCCATTACCGAGGAGTCTAGCAGTATATTGCTCCCTCCTATGTATATCTGGCGAAGAGATCATGAGGATAAAATCAGAGAGATTAGAACCCACACAGAGGCGAACCGACAATATTTGTTTCCGCGTACAATGCGTGACTGGAATAGGAGGGAGAACCGATAGTGGTAATCAAGGTACCCTCCGCCACAAACTGTTGGGTGGCTTGCGGAGTATGGAGGTAGATGTAGAACACTCTTCTGAGTTTAAACTTCTCAGATGGCCATCAAACTCTCCAGACGTGGTCATTATTGAGCATACTTAGACCTCCTGGTACTGTTATAGATTTGTGGACAGCCGTTCAGAACCACATGGCGTCAGTTCCCTGCAGCACTACTTCACACATTAGTCGAGTTCATTCCCTGCCATGTCGCGGCACTTCTGCTTGCTGACAGGGGCGCTATACGACATTAGGCAGGTTCCCTAGTTTCTTTGTCTCTTCATTGTACATGTACATAATACTATGCAGATCACATTTAAGTGCATGGCAGGTGGTTCATTTTCTACCTGCTACCGTGTAGGAAATCAAAGACTTTTAATGTTGTCCTCGTCTTTTGGATGTGACTTGTCGGGAGAATAAAAACAGAAAGAAAAGGAGGGATATTATGTAATTTATAGCCAAAAATACGAGAAGACACACCGTTAAATGGACAAAAAAATTATAATTTAAATGCATTATTTAAGTGCGATAAAAAAAGATGCATGAATTATAAAAAAAAACTGGTTCGTCACCTAGTTAGTGCAACTGGTTGGTTACATACCATTATAATGAAGCAAGCTGGGACACTGATTTTGTTGAAGAATAAATGTACCGGGTGATCAAAAAGACAGGATAAATTTGAAAACTTAATAAATCACGGAATAATGTAGATGGAGAGGTAAAAATTGACACACATGCTTGGAATGACATGGGGTTTTATTAGAACAAAAAACAAAAAGAGAGAGAGAGAGAGAGAGAGAAAAAACAAGAAGGATCAAAAAATATCCGACAGATGGTGCTTCATCTGATCAGAAAAGCAACAATTAGCATGACAAATTAAGACAAAGTGAAAACTCCATTGCACAGCGAAACAGTCACGGTATGGGTTAGATTTACCACATCTACCGTTATCGGGCCCTTTTTCTTCGACGAACTGCGTGGTTCTGGTTTTGTAACTGCTACCGTGACGGGTGAGAGGTAGGCCGATATATCGCATCTTCCCCAGCCTGGCTGATAAACACCTGCTGGAACGTACGATTTTTATGCAGGATGGCGCTCCACCCCATATTGCTAGACGCGTGAAAGATCTCTTGCGCGCGTCGTTTGGTGATGATAATCGTGTGCTCAGCAGCGAGTTTCATCATGCTTGGTCTCCACGGACATCAGTCCGTGCGATTATTGGCTTTGGTGTTACCTGATGTCGCAAGTGTATTGTGATAAACCGACATCTCTAGGGATGCTGAAAGACAACATCCGACGCCAATGCTTCACCATAACTCCGGACATGCTTTATTGTGCTGTTCACAACATTATTCCTCGACTACAACTATTGTTGAGGAGTAATGGTGAACATATTGAGTATTTCCTGTAAAGAACATCACCTTTGCTTTGTCTTAATTTGTTATGCTGATTATTGCATTTCCGATCAGATGAAGCGCCATCTGTCGGACATTTTTTGAATTTTTTAGTTCTAATAAAACCCCATGTCATTCCAAGCATGTGTGTCCAGCAGAGCAGTTATATTTACTTTTAATATTATTAACATCAAATAGTTATTGCCTTTGGCAACGAAGGAAAAATAATTTAGAAATTAATTATCCAGAAATTAACAATCAATATTGATTGTTATGCCAAAAAAAGCACTCTTGGTGTAGATGTAATATTTGAATTCATCCCGAATTTTCTGCACGTCGATAGGCGCACGTACAGGAATGCCTTGCAAATTTATTAGACCATATTCTGATTTATATTTTCACTGTTCCTCTATCAAATTTCCGTCCATGTCTTCAAACCGATCCTGGAGCAGTAAATAACTTCCTTGATAAAGAATTTCTTCATAGCAAATTGTGCAGATAAATACATGTCGTAACCACATATTCTACTTTTAAGGGGTCCACTGCAATACTTTTAAGAGTAATAGTAATTTGGCTTGTTTTCAATAATGCATCGTGTTTTACAGAGCCTGTAAGTGAAAGTCGTTTCTGCTGATGTCGAACACAAGCGTTGGCCTGAAAAAGGTTTATCGCATGGGTGCATAATGGAAAAGCATCATCTGTTACAAATACACAAATCTGCCTGGCAAAGTTTTCTCTTCTGTGATATTTAGCTTCTTTAGCACCATTTTTTGGTACAAAAAAGTTTCGAAATCGACGGTGTTGATTGTCTCAAAATTTCTAAAACCAATGCCATATTCTAGTTTCAATTTTTCAAGAAGGTTCAAAGCTGTAGTAGCTCCTCCAGAAAAGAAATTTCTCCTCCAATACCGTTTAGGTTTACGCATTTCTTTCTCCCTAACTATATTAAATTATTTAAACACAGGTGATCAGCGCAAACAGCTATTTCTTGGGACTTCGCATTCTGATTTTCGTATCGCGAACTGGGATAACTGCCATAAGCTGACCAGTGTTTTAGCACAAAATGTCCTTTTTCATCTATAGCACTCAGTATATTGGCTAACTGGAATAAGCAGATAGCCAGGAACGGCGGGTTTTCAGCGAGTCATTAATATACATAACCTACATTTTTTATTCTACTGTACGAATTGTTACCAAATAATTTTATAAGCGACTAGAATATTGATACTTGTCATGTCTATATGAATAGCCTATTTCCAAAACCAGCTATGTGCGTGATAACCAATGTGTGAGAAAACAAGAAAAACTAATAAAACGAACAAGAAATGTGGTAGCAGAATGATTTTTCTACAAGCATGATCTTAATGTGTGTACCAAAGGTCTGAAATATCTGATGAGTAGGAAAGAAGTTCAAAAAATGTTCAAATGTTTGTATAGCTTATGGGACTTAACTACGGGGTCATCAGTCCCTAAACTTACAAACTACTTAAGAACTAGCTAACACTAAGGGCGGCACAAATATCCATGCCCGAGGGGAGATTCGAATCCCCGATCGTAGTGGCCGTGCAGACCGCGACTGGAGCGCCTCAGTCCCCTCGGCCACCGCGGCCGGCTTCCGTTCACAGTGGCAGACTTGTACCACACAGGAATTCCAAAGTTGATCGCAAGTGTCGCAATTCTCTTGGTGACTATGTTGAAAAATAGCTCAAACTATTGGCAGTAGAGTTTATCGTGTAATTATGTATGCTTCCTTTTTTTTCCTTTAAAAAGGTAAAGCAGTCAACAATCCGAAGATTGGTTTGAACACCACAGTGCTTTACAAGACATGGTCCTGTTTGGAGGTGGTATGCCGTTGTCTTCCTCTGACCTTCGAACTGACTTACCGAGCCAGTTATAGGAGGACCTACAGTTTAACGTGGGTTCCGAACCACGGTGCTACTCGGTATTTTTCACATGAGCAATACTGCCAGAGGGGAAAGAAGTGGAAAGTGACAGATAAAAATACTAGGACCTGGCGAGGATCGAACCCGCGACCTTTGGATTTGTAGTCTAGCACTCTACCACTGTGCAACCGTGGCGCACTTTCTCCTTTATAAAAAAAGAAATTGGAAATATACTTTCCATACGCACCTCGTAAATATAAATGGCAGTAATAAAAACAGAAAACACAGACCAGAAATACCGTATATCTTCATAAGTGTGCCTCACACAGAAAGACTAACTAAAATTAAGGAGGTATTTTCCGTTACTGAAAGCACCCAGGAAAACAAATTTCACTTTTGCTCTGTAGGACAGAGAAATTTCACAGTAGGAGTGCAGCGTGAAGCGCGCGTTTGTGGAGCGGCTCGCAGGCAACTGGGGTGCGGGGACGGCTTTCCCCACCGTGGCGTGACGTCACAGCACAGTAGCCAGGGGGCGTGGCTGCCTACACTCTGCTGCCAATTACAGAGAGGAACGGCGACCGTACATGACGTCACATGGGACTGGCTAGACAGCTACGGAGCCACATTACTGCCACGATTCATGTTTGCCGCGCTTTACTGAATTACATTACCATTTTTCAGACTATTCTGACACGATTAGAAGGTGTTGAGTTATTCACAGATTTGTTATGCGTTCCGCACGTACATGACCTGTAGGTGGACTCCTTAAAAATGGTATCCAATAAGAACTTATTCTGTGTTGAAATGAGTGCGCTTTTGAAGTAAGCGCTATATCATTTATTCCATACTAGCTAAATCCGGCCACGCTTCGCTGTGGCTCACTTTCATATGCAATAGTCTTGTGTAGTTCGCGAACGAATTAGTTCGGAAGAGAGCTCCCACAGGCGAACTACGCGAACTAGTTCGCAGACCCCTCGCCTCTTAGTTCGACCGCTCCTTTTCCGAAGACTGACGAGGAGTCGGCCGCGTTGGCCGAGGGGACTGAGGCGCTCCAGTCACGGTCTGCACGGCCACTACGGTCGGGGGTTCGATTCCCCCCTCGGGCATGGATATTTGTGCCATCCTTAGTGTTAGCTAGTTCATAAGTAGTTTGTAAGTTTAGGGACTGATGACCCCGTGGTTAAGTCCCATAAGCTATACAGACAAAACAAAAGAAATTGACGGGGAACAGTGAGAGGACGCGAGAGCGTGCAGAATCGCGTGATTTCCTTCTACCAGTTACCTTCATTTCGAGCTGAGATGCATAGTTCTCTGCCACAAGAAATCTACTTTAAAAATAAAGTACTACGAGTACTCTGTATGCAAAGTAGTTGAATACCATTGTATCACCCATTCGTGTAAATAACTGGTTTTTTGCCTAAGTATTTGATGTCAGATTGCCCAAAAATACGGGTAATAGCACACGCTTTGGCAACACTGATTCATTATATAAAAAAAACTGTCATAAAAAAGAGCTCTTTTAGTAGCGGTAGTAAAAGCCAAAAAGAGCGGACGAACTAGGAGCAGCGGACGATTATGCCAAACGTATCTCGCTTCATAGTTCGTTCCATTTCTTTTACGAAGACCGACGGGCAATAGCGAGAATTAAAAATCACGTGTTTGCCTTTTGCTGATGAGTCATTTCGAGGTGAGCGTCTGCCTGCTAGATTACGGAGTTCAGTGCTACAAAATTTCTGTTTTGAAGTGTTCTGCATTCTGCAATATCTGACTAATAAATTCCACAATGCCAAGATATAAGGATAACTCTAAACTTAAACACGAGAAATTATCCACAAACTTTTTGTTTTGGTTTGCGTGATATCGTTAGCGGCTTAAGCAGCAAGCGCATGAAGCAGCTAGGTGGGGGAACTTCTCCCTCTACCTGCATGCGCAGACTACGCCGTTCAGCCGTTGCTGGGAGCGGACGAACTAAAAGAGCGAACTAGTTCGCGGCAGAGCCGCAAACTAAAGTGAGCGCTCCCGATCGCGAACTATAATGCTCAAGCCTAATATGCAATAAATTAAAAAAGAAATGTGAACATAGAATCACCGAGAGAATGGTTCAATCATATCAGTGTCGTTCGTTAGGCTACTGTGGCTAGGTGAAACGAAAGTTATAAAAATATTGTTTCGCAGGTACTCATTATTTAAACCCATAAGATACATTAGAGTTTCTGTCTTTCGTTTTTTCCACAAACATACAGATCAGTTTACCTACTCTGGGACATGTGATGTATAATTCACCTTAGTAAGAAGCTACTGTTTTCTACATCCGCTATGTCTATCAACTAATTCTTCATACTCCCTCTATCTAATTCTCGGCCTCTATTCACCACTCCCTTCCATCTATCTTCAACCTCTTACTCCACTCAGCGAAACGACATGTTCATCGTGTTCTGACCTCGTCGCCTTTTTGTTGTTTACTCGTCCCGGACTAATTGTCAATAAAGGTATTGGTGCAGGATCCTTTGACATCTAAAACATTGATATAGATAGTGTTACAAGATATTTATCGACTGACAGTTTTAATACTCAACTTAAGAACTTAAGTCTGTTTCTTCTCTCTTCTTGCTTCTCGCGGTGTCTTCCGTATGATGCTAGCTGCGCTGAGACCTAGTTACTGCTAAGTCCGTAGCAGCGTTCTGACTTAGTACTGTCCAAGTTCTGTCGTCGTAGCTGCCTAGTAACTGTCCGAGTTCTGAATAGCAACTGATGGGTTCTCACTAGTAACTGCCTTATTGCCGAATAGTAACTGACTGGCTGTCCAGACGTATGTCGGCCTAGATATAGCCGCTTGTAGAGGGCGCGCATCTTCGGTTACTCCCTCTACGATGCGCGGCGCCTGCTTGCTATTGGCTTTCGGTCGATCCCCGCCTTCTCCACGATCGTTCTCCCACGTCTGGTATGTGGCCCTGGCTTTACGTCACAACGCAACGTGCATCAATTCGTTGAGTAGTAGCGTCGTCCTCCCAGTCGTCCGAGTTAGGAGGGCGACTTTGTAAGCGCCTCTGCTGCACTCCGCTTGGTAATACTCAGTATATAACAGGAGACACTGCATAGACCTCCTTCGAGAGAGATCACAACAACTTGCAACGCATAATATCTATAAATAAAAGACAATGTTCCGAGTGACTGACTGACATTGATTAAATGAACTACCACCCAAAACCACTGATGATAAATACTTCAAATTTGCAGAGGATGTTCATCTTACACCGTTGGCGTCGTTCAAGAAGCGATTTTTCGTCCCTAAGGGGGTGAAGTATGGAATGAAAAGTTTTTGTAAATACGCTGTTATCCCGTAAGTTTTGAAGCTAGAGCTACATAAATTGGCATATGGATACTTGGTTAGAATTTTAAAAAACGGTCTTTTAGCTTTTGCTGAAAATCAGCCATTAAGGGAGTGAAATAGGGGATGAAAAGATGTTTTTTAAATGTTGCTATTAAGCTGTTTTTGCAGCCTGAACTACTAAAACTGGTATTTGGAGTCTTGGTTACAATTAAAAAAGTACCTGTATATCTCCCCTCCCCTCTTTGCGGTGCCTACTCTTCTTGTATCTCGTCTTAAAAATCTAACTTAGAACCATGTTTAGCCTTATGTTCACAATCTTATATCTCCGAAATTCTTGACCAAATGCTTTGAAATATTGATACATAGTACAACTGGATTACGCGCATGTTTTTTACGGACCTATTTTTTAAAATATATTTCATATACGAATTTATGTAAATTTTACAATGTGGAAAAGTTGGTGCAAAAAATCGCAAAAGTGCCATATATATATATTCAGGGTGAGTCACCTAACATTACCGCTGGATATATTTCGTAAACCACATCAAATACTGACGAACCGATTCCACAGACCGAACGTGAGGAGAGGGACAAGTGTAATTTGTTAATACAAACCATAAAAAATGCATGGAAGTATGTTTTTAACACAAACCTACGTTTTTTTTTAAATGGAACCTAACTAGTTTTCTTAGCACAGCTGAACATATAAACAAATACGTAATCAGTGCCGTTTGTTGCATTGTAAAATATTAATTACATCCGGAGATAATGCAACCTAAAGTTGACGCTTGAAACCTCCGACGTTCAGTTGTAACAAACACGGGCGAGCAGCATCAGCAGGGACATGTTTACGATGAAGACCGTGTTTACGAGTGTGGCTGTAGTGCACTGTTGTGGTTTGGTCTAGCTACTCATCTATGGCAAGTGTCGACAAAATGCAGCTGAAGCCTGCAGGGTGTATGCAGAACGGTACCGGGACAGAGAGCATCCAACGTGCCGCATATTTCAAAACATCTACCGCCAACTGTATGCAACAGGTATGGTTGTAGCACGCAAACGGGTGCGTAACAGGCCCGTCACAGGAGAAGCGGGTGCAGTTGCTGTGTTAGCTGCTGTTGTCGTGAACCCACACAGGAGTACACGGGACACTGCGAGAGCCGGTGGACTGAGTCGAAGTAGTGTCATGCACATATTGCATCGTCACCGCTTTCACCCGTTTCATGTGTCGCTACATCAGCAATTACATGGTGAGGACTTTAATCATCGAGTGCAATTCTGTCAATGGGCATTAACAGAGAATGCGTTGCAGTTCTACCTGTTTACCGATGAAGCGGGTTCCACAAACCACGGGGCAGTGAATCTACGGAATATACATTACTGGTCCGTGGACAATCCTCGCTGGCTCCGACAGGTAGAGCGACAGCGACCGTGGACTGTAAATGTATGGTGCGGAATCATTGGCGACCACCTCATTGGTCCTCACTTCATTGCCCAAACAGCTGCAACATACATCAAGTTTCTACAGAATGATCTGCCAACGTTGCTCGAAAATGTCCCACTGGAAACGCGTCGACGTGATGTGCCTAAAACCCCAGAGGATATGAAACAACGTATTGTGGCAGCCTGCGGCGACATAACACCAGTTGTACTGTGGCGTGTACGACATTCATTACGCCATGGATTACAATTGTGCGTAGCAAATCATGGCCACCACTTTGAACATCTATTGGCCTGACATGCCGGGACACACTCTATTCCATTCCGTAATTGGAAACGGGAACCAAGTGTGTACGTGTCCCCCACCCCTCATGGTAATGTACATGTGTGGCAGTGAAAAAGACCAATAAAGGTGTTAGCATTTGAACGTAATGTGCTGTTATAGTCTCTTCTGTACCTAAGGTACATCACCGTTCCCTTTGGATCCCTACTTAATTCGGTGCTCTCCGATACACACGATCGAACAGCAGAGGAGTGGTACTCAAGCGTCAACTTTAGGTTACAATATCTCTGGATGTAATTAACATTTTACGATGCAAAAAACGGGGTTCCATTTAAAAAAAACGTAGGTTTGTGGATACATACTTCCATGAATTTTTTATGGTTTGTATTAACAAATTACACTTGTCTCTCTCCTCACGTTCGGTCTGTGGAATCGGTTCGTCAATATTTGATGTGGTTTACGAAATATATCCAGCGGTAATGTTAGGTGACTCACCCTGTAATCATATACGAATTTATATAAACTTTACAATGTGGAAAAGTTATTGTAAAAAATCGCAAATATATATATATATATATATATATATATACAAATTTGCAGCTCAATCGGTGAAGAACGTTTTGAGATTGTCAAACACACACTAACCAACACAACATCTTTATGTATAGGGATTTATTTGGCTATTGATTCTACAGAAACTTTTGCATTCTGAAAAGTGCAGTAAAAAGATGTTGGTGACGTGAAATTTCACGTATTTGAATGCAGAACTGAGCAGAAGTAGGGTCTAAGATAATTAGGACATGTGTTCGCATTTATAATTGGAACCCTCAGTAGTATTACTGGTGAAAAGGTCTTGAGAAGCGTCGTGGCGAACTGCTTCAGTCTTCAGCGTGCCACCTTTAGCGACTTTTGTCTCGGAAAGTGCTATGGCGGCGCTAATGACCACAATGCTGGCAGTCCGGGCAAGTCCTCGCGCCACTGCAAGACGCGATAAATGGCTCCATAGTGCTTCGGCTGCCGGGGGCGCCGACAGTCTAGGTACCCCTTCGCTTACCTCGCACGCCAGCCAATAAGAAAAAGGGGGCTCGCTGGTGCACCACAGTTCTACGGTTCGACAGTTACAAACTAGGATGTCCATCAACTAGAGACAGCAGTCTACAAGACAGAACATTACTATAGCTAGAGGTCTGTGTGGATGCAAATGTTCAGATGTTTGTAAAGCTTATGGGACTTAACTGCGTGGTCATTAGTCCCCAAACTTACAAACTACTTATGAACTAGCTAATACTAAAGACGGCACAAACATCCATGCCCAAGGGGGGGGGGGGGCGGGATTCGAAACCCGATGGAAATGGCCTCGCGTTTAGCAGCATACTGTCTCAATGTGCTCAGCCATTCCGCCGCAGCGGATGCGGACATCCGCGGATATCGGCAGTATTTCTTACTTTGCGGATAAAATTGTGAGCGACATAGATATCCGCATCTTATATGCGGATGAAAAGCAAGGTATCTGCCCAGTACCACAGAGTAACATATATAGAGAAGAAGCCCCCCCCTAAACCTCTGTCCTACGCTCCCCTCGTAGTTCCGTATGATGCCACCAGATGTAAGGCGGCCTCTGTAAGGGACCGGTCACTTGCTGAGGGGTGCGGGTTGGGGGGGTGGGGTGCTGAAGCAGTTCTGTAAGATGTCCCATGATAGCGCTGCGGTCAGAAGCAGTCCTTTAAAACTGGCCAGACCAGGCGGCAGGTAGCAGCTGACCCTACCACCACTTCCCCTCCAACGCCAGCACATCGGATACAGCCGTGGCCTCGTGGAAGGCGGCGCGAGCTCTCCCCTCAGCCTCTCCTCTACACTACTCTCTGATGTGTGGAGAGGCACCCTCACAAGCGCCTCTAGTGTGGTCTACTTGTACTAAAGTGGGGAACCGCCTGACATCTGCCAGCATCTTACAGAACTATGAGGGGAGCGTAGGACAGTGGTTTGGGGGGTGGGGGGGTTCTTCTCTGTATATGTTACTCTGTGGTACTGGTAGACCACTCTAGAGGCACTTCTGAGGGTGCCTCAGAGGGTAGCGGGGAGGGGAGGCTGAGGGGAGAGCTCGTGCCGCCTGCCACAAGGCCATGGCTGTGTCTGGCTTGCTGGCGTTTGAGGGGAAGTCGTGGTGGAGTCAGCCGTTACCTGCCGCCTGCTCTGGCCAGTTTAAAGGGCTGCTTCTGACCTCAGCGCCATCATGGGACATCTTATGGAACTGCTTCAGCACCCCACGCCCCACACTCCTGAGCGTGGAACCGAGCCCTTACGGAGGTTTCCCGTCTGTATACATTTGTCTGTGCCAGTATGTCTGTCGAAATGTTAGCAGAAAACGTCAAGCCTGTGGACGTTCTTGGAATCCTTACAGGGCCCAGGTAGACCGGATGTCTGTCGTCGTCATCCCCAAGCCACAGCAGACGTAGTTGTACCCCAGGACCTGCGCCTACTTCATTTACGCGTCCGTGTCTTACCTGCGGTCTGTCAAGTGCTTTCTGGGCGGCAAACCAGACCACTGCCCACCAGAGGTGCCATGCCAAATTTCCGCTGCCTTCAGTTAGCGCTTTGTAGTGACCGAGTGACAACGTAAATGGAAAGAGCGTATGGCTTTCTTGGTCGGTAGAACCCTTGCGGGTTTGTTCAGCCGCCTTAGTGTAAGTCTTTTTAGTTGACGCCGCGTGGGCGACTTACGTGCCAATGATGATGAGATGATGATGATTAGGACAACACTCAACACCCAGTCCCCTGCCGGGAATCGAACCCGGGCCTCCTGCGTGGTAGTCAGTGCCGCTACCGCTGAACTATAGAGGCGGACAGTGACAACGTATATCGTAATGAATACAGTGACAGTTCTTTCTTAAAATGAACACATCAACGGGTACTATATCGCGTAAAGTGAAAAGAGGTGATTTGACATTAGTGAGGGAAGACAAATTGAAATCGTCAATCTGAAAAACAAAATTGGGTACGTATTTGATGACAAGGAAAAGATTAACGATATATTGGCCTGTTTTGCGTGTAAAAAAATGTATATTCTCACACTGAACACAAAAGTGGAACTTCAAATTTGCTAAAACATGCTTGTGATACTGGACAAAGTAGCATAATTACTTATTTAAATACCAAGACAGATGCAAAGGTTCCTGAGGATCCGCCATTTGAAGACAACCGGGACTAAAAAATTTATTAATCTTGTCAGCAAAGACATTTTACCGTTCGAAGTTGCGTGTGGATCTGGGTTTCTCGAGACGGAATAGTTTCTTATTGATGTGGGAGAAAAGTACGCTGCAGTGAGTGCTGAAGAACTGCTAGCTCATCCAATCACCATATACAAAAATTTTAAGGTATTTTAACGTACAGTGGAACTAACGTATTTAGGAAGGTGCACAAGATTAGATTGTATAGGCTGGCCATAGCTGCAGCCGACATTGTCTCTTTTTTGCTGACAGTTACCAATTAGAAGTAGACGGCAGTTTTAACACTTGAAATGACATGCTTTAGTTTGTGTCACTTAACATCTTGTGCGTTAATATGGGGAAAATAAAGTGTCCCTTTTGTAAAACTCCGAAAGAACCTTTCTTTCAGTGGAAACACAGTAAAATCTCCTCTATGCTGATCAGTTTTAACCACTGAAATTTAAGGAGATGCCTGTATTAAACAGCTGACGTACTGCTCCGACCACACTGGCTACGGGGCGTTACTGTTTGTAATAGCCTGTTTTTGAGTAGGTAAGAACAGTTACAGTGATTCGTTAAGTCAAAATTAGTTCTCACAAAAATTACAGTAAAATAATTATGCCATTACATACCATGGTTTTAAATACTGTTGTCTATTACTATTACTCATTCAAAACTTGCATATTTGTGCCGCGCGGGAATAGCCGAGCGGTCTGGAGCGCCACGTTGCTGATCGCACGGCCACCTGCGTCGTAGGTTCGAATCCTCCCTCTGACATGGATGTTTGTGTTGTATGTAGTATAAGTTAGTTCATAAGTAGTTTGTAAGTTTAGGGACTGATGACCCGACAGTTAAGTTCCATAAGCTTTACAAACATTTGAATCTTTTAATATTTGCGGATGCAGATAACGAATTTGCGGATGCGAGTAACGAGCCTCGGAAGGGGTTGCGGATACGACCCTCGCGGATGTGGTACAGATGCGGATAATACTTTTCGTATCCGCGCAGACCTATGACTACAGCCATATATAATATTACACTGCAGAATTATATTAGGTAGGAAGTTGCTGCTGAAATAGAATATCATGTGGTCTAATCAGTTCTTTTAGATACAGACCCGTGTCCACGTTATTGCTAGTCACTGCCCACCTCCTGCTCACGCAGACACAAAAGAAAAGAAATAGCAGTGGAGGTCGAAAATTTCTGAGCAAAATTAGTTACGAATAAATCAGCGTTTCTGCTGTAACTCCGCGCGTCGCTCAGTTGGTAGCATTCTAGACTGAAGGTAGTGCTATCGGAAGTCCGAATTTCCCTGAACTGAATTCTTGAGTTGAAATGTCAATTAACAAATTCCGGGCCACATTATTTATGTTTAATTTGTAATAAAATGCATATATGAGGGTGCCTTCATGGGGGTTGCAGTGAAGTGGCCGAGTGTTCTAACGCCGGATGCCGTGGCTCAACGCACCTGGTCGGACGGCTGAACGACCTCTGGATTAAAAACGCTGAGCCACGAACACACCAAATAACGACGGACAAACTGAATGAGCGACCGCAAGGAACAGAAGTACCAATAGGCCGAATTAAAAAAAATGGTGCCTAGCTAAGGAGTGCGCTGTTGCTCGTCGTCAGAGTTTCGAGTCATCGCTTCGGCATGGGTGTATTTGTTGCCCTTAGCATAAGTTAGTTTAAGTAGTTTTTAAGCCTAGGGACTGATGACCAGAGTAGTTAAGTCCCACAGACCAGCCAACACATCCCGATGTCAGGCAGTTTATATATGCTGCCGACACAGCTGTGGCCGCCCAAGGAAGCACCTACCAAAAAATGGAGGAGAAGTTAACGAGAGCTCTGGAATTACTTGGCAGTTACTATCACCAGAAGAATTTGAAACCGAACCCAGATAAGATGCAAGTCTGCAGTTTCCATATGAGGAATAAGGAAGCTAAGACAAAGCTCCATGTAAGCTAGAAAGGCGAAGAGCTGGAGCACTACTACTACTCCAAATACCTAGGGGTGAAGCAGGATAGAACTCTGTCATTCAGACAACACTGTTTAGACACTAAGCAAAAGGTCAGCACTAGGAATAGTAAACTGACAAACACAAACTGGGATGCTGACCCACAAGAGCTTAGAACAATAGTCATGGCACAGTCCGTCGGATACTGAATATGCCGCGCCTGTGTGGAAGAATTCGGCCCACGTGAATGACATGGCCGTAAATGACTCAGCCCGTGCCATATCGGGGTACTTGAGACTCACCCCGACAGAGAAGATCTACCCTCTCATAGGGATAGCTCCCCCTAGCATACGGCTGCAAGTAGCTGCCAAGGTGGAGAGGAAGAAACAAATCGCCACTCCCTACATGGGCACCAACAACAGCCTAGGTGGCTTCGCTCAAGAAGGAGCTTCCTTTGGACGTCAGAGCCAATTGGCGTCATTGTCAAAGAGAGGAGGCTTCAGCTATGGAAGGATGCAACGCCTAACTCTACCTTGGCCCTGAAAGAACAACTTGCAGCTGGAGGTAACAAATCCTTTACAACCTTGAAGGCTGTCAACAAGCTTAGGACTGGGGTCTCAAATTGCAAGTTCAGACTTTCAGATGGGGCTACCTCGACGGGGAACTTCTGTGCGACTGTGGGAATGTCCAGATGAACGACCACTTACTGGCGTACCCAAACCTCATCATACTGTACCCCCCTGGATTTACAGCTAGCTGATGACAAGGCCATCCATGTGGCTGATTATTGGGCAAGAAATCACTGGAGTGTAATGTGTGAGGATACTGGGTTTTAGGTTAGTAACCGCTTTGGTAAGTTTTGGCCGAAAGATAGTTATCGTTGGCGTGCAGCGAGAGCTGCTGTCAACAATGCTTACGTTGGAATGTTCTTTTTTTGTTGGCCGGTGTGCGGCAGTCTCCCGCCGACCGCAGAGCGAGGCGGTGGCATGTTGGCAGTGAGTTCGTAACCTGCGTTTAGTGGTGGCTAAAGTTTTTGCCATTCCGTCGTATCACATACGGGTTGCAGTTGCATATTGAAATGTTTCAGTGTGGACTTGTAGCCATTCATTGTAGTGGCACGCGGTTATTAAATCAGTGTGTTTAAAGGGAAGGGTTTTTTAACATTTGTCGTTCTATAATAAAGGAAGTTAACAAATTACTGTTATGGATCAACCTATAATTGTCCGCATCCCATACCGTCAAATCATTGGAACAATTATTAAATGATTAAGTATAAAATAGAATGTAACGGCAAATTCGCCCATCGAGGATTAGGTGGATGCAGCGGTGACGTTACAAATGGATGGTGTTCTGGACACGAAAAATAAATAAATACATTTATAAATATTTGAAAATCATGGGGGCTTTATTTTTGAAAACAGATCGACCTCTTTACGCAGTCTTGTATGACTTCTGAGTTCACGAGTCTCGTGAGCTAGTTGTCGCTCCACTGCATCCCACACGTGCTCAATTCAAGAAGAATACGGAGATCGTGCTGAACACGGAAGGTGCTCTATGTCTTCCAGAGTACACTGAGTTCCGCGCGCAGTGCGTGGGGGAGCATTATCCGGTTGGAACAAAACATCACCTTTCTGTTGCTAGAATGGCGAAAGGACGACTCTTACAACACTGTACAAGTACCAAGGACCGGTAAGCATTCCGTCCACAAACGCCGAAGGTAGAAGGGAGTTGCAGCTTAAGGCACCCGGACCACAAGGCCTGCGGTCTCTGTCTACGAGACAGCGCTCTGAAGGGCTCCATCGTATGCACAAACGACCATCACTTGCGTGCAGGCAGAATCCGCTGTCACCGCTGGAGACCACGGCCCGCCATTCCATCTTCCAATTGGAGCCGTGGCGCGAGTGGAAGAAGAGCGAGCCAACAGCCCCACTACTTGTGACCGGTTGTCAGCAACTTGTGCTGACACTTCTGGGTCCACAAACCCTCTTGTCTGAGCTGTTGTATCTGCAGAAATGTTCAAATATTTTTAACCATCAGGGAACAAACTGCTGAGGGCATCAGGTTCTAGACTGAAAGATAACTGAAGCTTCCTGGCAGATTAAAATTGTGTGCCTGAACCGGGATTCGAACCTGGGATCTTTGCCTTGCGCGGGAAAGCGCACTATTGACTGAGCTATCCCGGCGCGCTTCACGTTCCATCCTTACAACTTTACTTTAGCCAGTACCTTGCATTCCACTTTCTGACCTCCACAGAAGCTCTCCTGCGAACCTTGTAGAACTAGCACTCCTGGAAGAATGAATATGGTGGAGACATGGCTCAGCCACAGCCTAAGGCAAGGGTTCTCAAACTTTTTTAAGACAAGTAGCACCTTTAGAAAGTGGAATTTCATGCAAAGCACTTACATGGTCTCAGATATCCCTGGTAAAGAGACATAGTCTCACAATTCAAGCATACAACACATAGAGTTCAATGTATATCCTTATTTTATCTACCAGTTTCACATTACACACAAATTCGTGCTCATAAAATGCTGTGACTTAAAGTAAAGGCACACGCCAGACGTAAGAGAACGATCGTGGAGAAGGCAGCGATCGACCGAAAGCCAATTGCAAGCAGGCGCCGCGCATCCTGGAGGGAGTAACCGAAGATGCGCGCCCTCTACTATAATAATAATTTCGTGTGGCTCATTGTCCTGGTGCAAGTCTCTCAACTGGACGCCACTTCGGCGACTTGCGTGTCCCTAGCCTACCCCAATTATCCAACCGGGGAAAGGGGACCTACAGCTTAACGTGGAATCCGAACCACGTGTCGTTTCTGGCGACTCCTCACATCGTTGAGAGGTGAAGGATGGGTTAAAGTGCAAACTGAAAAATCCGAGGTCCGACCGGGTTTTGAACCCGCGACCCTTCGGTTTTCAGTCGAGCACTTTACCCCAATACTACCGGGCCCGACGCGCCCTCTACAAGCGGCTATATCTAGGCCGACATATGTCTGGACAGCCCGTCAGTTACTAGGTCAGAAATAGGACAGTTACGAGTCAGCTATGAAGTCAGAAATAGGACAGTATTAAGTCAGAATGCGGCTATGAACTGAGCAGTAACTAGGTCTCAGCGCAGCTCGTATTATTAATATTTAATATCAATTTTGTTACAGTTACTTAACAGTGTAATCAGTTAGTTATTATGTTTTAGTGTTAATGTTCATATTCATATGTTCTTGATGCTTATTATCAAAGAAAAATGAAGAAAACAAACTATTCAGCTTTAAGATTGGAACAAAAGTGTGAAATAAAGAAGGTTGGTAGGCCGACGCCTCAGCTCGAGTTGAAGCAAGCGTAAACAAGCCGAGGTTAGACAGTCTGCAGATCTTTTAACGAAAATATAAGAAAGGGGGAAACAGGACGCTTTCTCCCGGCGCCATTCACGGAGTTGCCTCAAATTGTCTGTTTGGACACCAAGCAAGAGGGGGAGGATTGGACGGGGGGCGAAACATCGACGCGCCGAGCTAAAGAGGGGGGGGGGGGAGGAGTTTGCTACTAATCAAGATCCGACACTCAGAGGTGAACCCCCAGTCAACTGAAGCAGCAGCTGCCACTGCGTATCAGACGTCCCATATCATCATAAATGCACAGGCCCCGTAATATCGCCTAGCCTCCACCAGCTTGAACAGTCCCTTGTCCCCTGACATGCAGGGTCCATGGATAAGTAAGGTTGTCTCCAGACCTGCTAACGTCCATCCACTCAGTACAGTGGGTCACTCACACCAGTGCAGGACGGCGGGAGCGGGAAATGTGCGGGACGAGTTTCCATCGGGTGATATGGGTCCGTTCACACGGGCATGGGATTCCCCAAGCGTGCTGCATCCCAGACAAGATTCGCAGCGTGCACGGTACTTCCCGTGTCCCGCATCTACAGTACAGTGCAGTGTGCCGCAAACCGATCATTTGTAAATAATTACAGTCCATTTGCCTTGTGGGACTGCAGATTAACATGACAGTAAATGAAATATATGTATTTTGACATACCTTAAACCAACTGTAAGTCATTCTTATATAGGCATATTGGGTGACAATAGTTCGTATACTGCTTTTTATGTCAACCTTAATGAAACTACAGATTTAATCAAAACAGTCAGGTGTCATGTCGAAGTAAATGTACAATCTTTTAATATCAGTATGGAGTTCAGACATTAAAGTGTGTTATTCGCTGAGAGTTGTACGTTTTGCATTGATTTCATGTATCCACAATCTTTGTATCCTGAAAATATATCAGACATCAAAGTGTGATATTCGCTGTGAGTTGTACGTTTTGCATTGATTTCATGTATCCATATTCTTTGTATCCTGAAAATATATAATTAATAAGAAAGATGGTTATCCTGGTGATTAATTGTTTCATTGCTAATTTTTTTTAATAGTTAGTTAAGGCTGGCCACACACAACGCGGGCAGCTGTGCGGGCAGTGACCTTCAGGATTCGGACACACAGAGTGCGGTGGACGCCCACCTGCCGCTGTCGTCTTACGAGACAGATCCGCCACTCGGGGCAGCGGGCGTGAGTTGCCGGGGCCCAAATATCGAGTTCTTTACCCCGCCTTCAAAAAATTGTTGTAAGTGAAGGAAGTAAAGCTACATCCGACCGTATACCTACTTTTTCATATAAACGATTAGTTTCCACGTAAAAAATAAAAACCGCGAATTTTGGGATTCGCGTGTGTTTTGCGCTATCCATTCTTTCGTAATCGATTCTGAGGAAACTATTGGATGGAAAAAAATGATTCTTTCACACATTATAGTCATGAATCGCAGCGTGATAATGAACTGGCTCTTTTACCGTTGTTGCTCATAGTTACTAGGATACTTCTCAAATAAGTACAACATCGCGCGTTTTCGAAAAGTTTGTAGTGTAAAATATAGTCGCTGGCCAATTTACGTTTGGTCCATTTTACGTCATATAGAGCTGTGTGTCGAATGTAGCCAACGTTACGAAATTGTTTTTAACGCTGGTTGGAGAGCCGTATCTCTTTGCAGTCCAAAGTAAAAATAGGATGTATATTAGCATTCGTCGCCACAGGCTACGACGCGCCCCACACGAGGCTATGGACGCTCACTGTGTAGAGTTACGCCTCGTGGTCCTGTTTTGTATACCGTTTACGAAGTCAATTACCCTCACACTTTAACAAAACATAAAGCTTTATTTTCACTTTATGAGTAAAGAGAGAGACATTCGTAGATATATGGGAAGAGTTACCTACACAATGAATGAGTCTTTCCTATTTTGCTTGCATTACAATTTACCTCGGGCAACATTAAGTAACTGTAATAGTCATTATATATATATCACTAGTCAGTTACTACAATGACCGATTTACCTTTTGTTTAACGAGCTATGAGGGGATGATTAATTTATAATCTATATATCCAGTACCCTCTGCTGTATCAAATGCCAAGGAGATATAACGATGCGAAAATAATTGTTTATAACAAAATAACTGGGGTACATTGCCCTTCGGGCATTTTAACTTCATGTCCTTTCTATCTTTGCTTCCAAGGCAGTTCCGAAGCCCCCAAAGTTCTCAAAATCATTCGTCAGATTTCTTCCACATCTCTATTGTTCGCGTAGGTAAATACTTGGGTGTCCCCGCTTCACAGGCCACATAATTATGGGGTTTCCGGCCGCTCCCACAATGCTGCAACTGATGCAGCCACGGCAGCCGCTATTCTCTTCCTGTGTGGCGTCCCTTCGCTTCCCGCTGAGCTCTCCGGCGGCCCGATGCGGTGATCGCCGCATCGGCAGCCTGTGGCCAGGCCTTTAGTGCGACGATCGTCTTCCGCTAGAGCTAGTAGTAACAAGAGAGCCTCTTTTTCATCAAAAGACATTACATACAACACAAACTTGTCTTGAATTTAAAAAGCTATTTTAAGTGATACTTGTATGTAGGAAAGTTTACCGACTGTGTACGCAGAAAGAATCTCAGAAACGAGATTCCGTTCCCGCTGCGGTGTGGAGAGCCCTGCTGTGCTGTGCCCCACAACTGTGGCGGAATTCCCGCTCCCGCCGTCCACTATCGGTGTGAGGGGGCCTCACAACTGTAAACAAGACCCGTTAGACCAGGTAACAACTTTCCTGTCCTCAGGAGTCCAATGTCAGTGCTGATGGGCCCATATTTTGTGTTCTGCAGTCAACAAGAGTCATGACTGCGCCCTCAGCTCCAAAGGCCCATGTTGATGATGTTTCGTTGAATGGTTCGCATGCAGACTCTGGTGTCGCACAAGTCTAAAGTGCGCGCCACGTACTTCCGCCGCGCGCCGCCATGCACGCACGGCGCGGCGTTCTTACGACGTCAGCCACGAGCGGCCTCTGCGGCAACTCCGCTCGTGGCCACCACTGAATGGCCATGCACGCACGGCGCGGCGTTCTTACGACGTCAGCCACGAGCGCCCTCTGCGGCAACTCCGCTCGTGGCCACCACTGAACGACAGCGTTCACTTGGGACTGAGATAGCAACCAGTTAACACTTCGGAATCAGATAGGCACCAGTGAAGACTTGGCTGTCGAATAGGCACTAGGCAGGCCTCTAGCTCAACTATGTATCAGCATTCTGCAGTACTGAGCTATGTCAAAGTTAAGTATTACTAAGTCTCTAAGAAATATAGATCTCGTTCTAATTTACTCTAGCGTTTCTAGTTTCTGCTGTCCCACTGGCTGCTCACCTCCGTGCCTGCACAAGCGTGCATCCTTTATTCCTGTGTCGGTCTTCGTACTCGGCCACCGACACCTACGGCAGAAACGAGACCCAAAAGCGGCGACGACGCTGGGACACAAAAGTGGCGACGAGGCTGGGACACAAAACAGACACTTGTTGGTCGCCCAGCATTGAAATGCGCACCAATTTCCTACAGGGTCACACGTTTGTCACGCTGAACGGTTCTCTTCAGTCGGCGCTGGTCCCATTCTTAAAGGATTTTTTTTTCTGGCCATAGTGATGTTGGAGAGTTAATGTTTTAACGGATTCGGCGCACTCGTGAAATGGTCGCACAGGAAAAATCCCGCCTCATTGCTACTTCAGAAATGCAATTTTTATTCTCTCATGTGCCGACTATAACGCCACATTCAAACTCACACAAATAATGATAATGTGTAAATATATCAGCAGTGGCTGATGTAATGCCTGCATCAGTTTTTTTTCTTCATTGTATGTTAATACCCTGTGGGGCAGGCTGGCAGCAGCATGTGAGTTTGACAGGCGGTAATGGTGGTTTAAAACAGGAAATAAATATTTTAAATTTAACAATAAAAAGAAGACATAATTGGCGAATTAAAAACAATGAAATGTGGCTTTAAAACACACATAGTCACTATTAAAAACTGCCACGTTGGCTAACAAATACAGATTTTCCATACTGAATGGTGACGATAACAGAGAGGCAATTAAAAAAAAAAAAACATGGCAACACATTATTCTGCCTATGCGGCGGTTGCTGAAGTTTTAAAATCACGCTTACCACTTGACACTGACACAACACTTTAGCACAGAGCACTGTTAAAAACAATATTAAAAAGTAAAGCACTGACACAGCGCAGGGGGAGAGGGGAAGGAAAGGAGGCATAGAGGAGAGAAGGGTGGGGGAGTGGGAAAGGAAAATGTAAGAACTCTGAGGGAGGGGAAGGGAGCTCCAAGTGGGGGAGGGAAGGGAGGGGAGTGGGTGTAGAGGGGGGGCACATAATGTATGGGGAGGGGAGGGATCTGGCTGATAGGATGGGTAAATATCAGGACAGTGGGCGTCTTCCGGGAGAGGCAGGTGGCGAAAGTTACCCTGGGAGAGGATGTGGAGAGTGTGAAGGTGTAGGGAGGGAGGGATGTGCTGGTACCAGCGTGGCAGAGGCCTGCAGTTCTGCAGGATAGAGAAGACAACAGGGTGACGGGATTCAATTTTGCAGGTGGTGTAGAGAATACAGATATGCTCAAGGAACTTCAGGAGGTCAGGGAAAGAAATGAGATCATAGAGGATCCGCGTGGGGGAAGGGAGACGGATGCAGCAAGTGAGGCAGAGGACGTGGCGTTCTAGGATTTGGAAGGATTTGTAATAGGTGTGGGAGGCGGATACCCAAGCAGGATGGAAATGGAAAAGAACGGGATGCATCAAGGAATGATTGGTGTATAGGATTGTGGAGGGGTTAAGTCCCCATGTCCGACCAGAAAGGAGCTTGAGAAGGTTGAGATGGGAGAGGGCTTTTTGACGGACTGTTTGAAGGTGAGGGTTCCAGGATAGTGAGCGATCCAGGGTGAGGCCAAGGTATTTGAGGGTGGAGGTTTCGGGGACGGAACGGTCGCAGTGATGGAAGGATCGGTTGGTACAACCTATAATGATTGCCTGGGATTTGGTGGGGCTGACGGAGAGGAGTTACTGGTTATGCCAAGTGGAGAATTGGGAGAGGTGAGACAGGAGATGGTGCTGAGAACGTGCAATGGAGGGGGCGAGGGCTAGGAAGGCAGTGCAGTCAGCATACTGAAGGAGTTGGATGGGAGGCTGGGGTTGTGGCATGTCAGGCGAGTAAATCAGGTAGAGGAGGGGGGAGAGGACAGACCCCTGGGGTACCCTGACATAGGAGAAGAACAAGCGGGAGTTGGAGTTGTTGACAGTGACATAGGATGGGTGGTGGGAGAGAAAGGGGGCGATGAAACAGACGTAATTAATAGGAAGGGCGTAGCTTTGGAGTTTTAAAAGGAGACCGGAATGCTACACTCAATCTAAGACCTTATTGACGTCGAGATGGAGAAAGATGACGGCGCGACGGGAATTTAGCTGAATGGAAAGGAGGTGGGTGAGACGGAGAAGTTGGTCATTGACAGAGAAGGAGGGTCGGAAGCCACACTGGGAGAGGGGGAGGAGGTGGTGTTGTGCCTGCGCCAGACACCTGATGTTTTATATAGGTTTTGCCAATGCAGCAGCATCCTGTGAGTGTTTACAATATCTCACGAAATAAGCATCAAACGAAAAAACTGCAAAGAATAAAACGGTTCTAGCTTGAAGGGGGAAAATAGATGGCGCTATGGTTGGCCTACTAGATCGCGCTGTCATGGGTCAAACATATATCAACTGCATTTTTTTAAAATAGATAATCTCATTTTTGTTATATATTCGACTAGTAAGCAAATAAATATGAATGTTTTCTCCGCTTTGCGATAGATGGCGCTGTAATAGTCACAAACGTATAAGTATGTGGTATCGCGTAACATTTCGCCAGTGTGGACGGTGCTTGCTTCGTGATACATTACTCGGGTTAAAATGGAGCGTTTACCAATTGCAGAAAAGGTTGATATGGTATTTATGTATGGCTATTGTGAACAAAATGCCGAACTGGCTTGTGCTATGTTGATCATTATCCTGGGAGACATCATCCAAGTGTCTAGACATTTAGTGGAGTAGTTACTTTATTTAATTAGACAGAAGTGAAACGTCAACCACGACCTGCAAGAACTGATGATGCGCAAGTAAGTTTTTCAGCTGCAGTTGCGTTTAATCGCACATCAGTAGCAGACAAATTGAGCGAGAATCAGGAATCTCAAAACCGTCGATATTGAGAATTCTACATCAACAGAAATTTCACCCGTGCCATATTTCTATGCACCAGGATTTGCATGGGGAAGACTTTGAACATCGTGTACAGTTTTGAACTGGGCACAAAATAAATTACGGAGCGATAACAGATTTTTGTCACGCATTCAGTTTAGTGATGAAGCATCATTCACAAACAGAGGTAACGTAAACCGTCATAATATGCACTATTGGGCAATGGAAAATCCACGATGGCTGCGACAAGTGGAACATCAGCGAACTTGGCAGGATAATGTATAGTGCGGCATTATGGGAGGAAGGATAATTGGCCACTATTTTATTGATGGCAATCGAAATGGTGCAATGCATCCTGATTTCTTATGTAATGTTTTACCGATTTTACGACAAGATGTTTCACTGCATGACAGAATGGCGATGTACTTTCAACATGATGGATGTCCGGCACATGGCTCGCATGCAGTTGAAGCGGTGTTAAATGGAATATTTAATGACAGGTGGATTGGTCGTAGAAGCATGTTCACCAGATCTTAATCCCCAGATTTCTGTCTGTGGGGAAAATTGAAAGATATTTGTTATTGTGATTCACCGAGAATGTAAACATGCGTCAGTCCATTGTAAATGCATCTGAGAACATTACTGAAGGCAAACTACTCACTGTCTAGAGAAATTTCGTTACGCGTATTGCGAAATGCATTGAAGTTGAGCATTTATTGAAGTCATGAGGTAGCATGTGTTCTCATAATGTATGATAATTTCATAAAAGTATCTTAAAAAAATGAAACACCTGTTACCCACTGTTCGTCTTAAAATGTGAGCAATATGATTGTGAATATTACAGTGCCATCTATCACAAAGTGACAAAAGTGTTCCAAATAAAACATTCATATTTATTTATGTACTAGACGAATGTGTAATAAAAATGGGGGTATCTATTTTAAAAAAAATGCAGTTGATATCCGTTTGACCTATGACAGTGCCATTTGATTTGATTTTCTCAGGGAAGCCAAAACAGTCTTGGTCCAACCTGCCACTGCCCGCACCGAAACAAAGTTTATTGTGCGGTATCGCTCCCTGTATATCTAGTAAAGACAACCAATGCCCTTGAACAGTACAGCTGTCTTCTGAGCCAGTTACGTAGCTCCAATTTGATCATTGCCTTGGTGATTGTCAGGACAGGTTCCGGTCCAATAAATGGAGTCACTGCCTCCATCCTGGCTAATCTGTCGGCATGCTCGTTGCCACTGATTCCTGAGTGGCCAGGGACCCACAATAGGTTTACTCTATTGCTTTCCCCTAGCTCCACCAGAACCCTGTGACATTCTGCAACAACTTTAGACCTTGTTGCAGGAGCTGCCAGTGATGTTAGGGCTGCCTGGCTGTCTCAATAGATATAGATGCTACGATCTTTGTAGCACCTGCGCAAATTCTCCTCCACACACGCCCTGATGGCAGTGATTTCGGCCTGGAATACTGAGGCCAGTTTCCCTAGGGAGATGACACCCTCCAGTCTTGGCTGCACCCCGTATACCCCGGCCCCAACGCCTTGGTCTGATTTTGACCCGTCAGTGAACCAGACAATATCCCACGTACGGTGTCGAACTATTTTCTGCCACTGCTCCCTACTTCCAATTGTTAAATTGAAAGGCTTGTTGAAGCAGTATGGGGTTATAATATAGTCAATTGGCATTTCCCCAACCTTTCCTATATTTACCTCACTCACTATTTTAGTGTGTGATTCTGGATATCCCAACGAGTTCCAGTTGTTGCCAGTTTTGAGTCTGTATGCACCAGCCGCTGCCTCCATCTTGACCCAAAGGTGTAAGGGGGGCATATCCAGCATGGTTTCCATCCCAGCAGTAGGTGTGCTGCTAATTCCGCGTGTTATGGCTAAGCAGGGTAATCTCTGCACCTTACCAAGCTCCTTAGCAGCAACCTGCTGTTATGACAGTGCCATGTAGTGGGGCAACCATAGCGCCATCTGTTTTCTCCCTTCGAGCTAGAAAAGTTTTGTTCTTTGTAGTTTTTTTTCGTTTAATGTTTATTTCGTGAGATATTTGGCCCAGTCACTATCAGTGGCCCACCCTGTAGATACATAATACAAATCCCACTCTCCGGGAACTAAGTAGATAAGAGCCTACCTGGATGGCTGCGGCCCCGTGCCGCCCCGCGCTGCACGTGCTCGCGTCTGCCGCCATGTCTGCTGCGTCTGCGGCGCATGCGCACTGCGCGCCTTCTTATAGCCGCCGCGGCGCCGCAGAGCGTAGCGCGGAACGAGTCAAACGGGCGATTTTCCATCGCGCTACCGGAACACCGGCGACCGCTCTGTGTGGCAGATGCTCGCCGCTGAGCAGCAGCTATTAACAGCCGCCACTTGTCAGTTCTGCCAGCCGCGTGTGGCGGTCGCGTGGCACAGTCAGTCGCCACTAGTCTTGCGTAGTTCGCGAATGAACTAGTTCGGAAGAGCGGTCCCACAGGCTAACTACGTGAACTAGTTCGAACGTTAGATGGAATTATATAATCCACTATTACGAATATAATTTAAAACACAATCAGCCTCAGAGGCATTGTCACCTAAAACGAAGTTCAACGACTCAGAGCGATTAAAAGTCCGCCTTTGAGCGGCGAAATAGGGGCATTGGAGTAAGATGTGGGCGACTGTCAAAGGCGCACCACATCGACAGTAGTCTTGTGTAGTTCGGAAACGAACTAGTTCGGAAGAGTGCTCCCGCAGGCGAACTACGCGAACTAGTTCGTAGATCCCTCGCCTGTTAGTTCGTCCGCTCCTTTTCCGAAGACTGACGGGGAACAGCGAGAGGACGCAAGAGCGCGCAAAATCGCGTGATTTCCTTCTGCCAGTTACCTTCATTTCGAACTGAGATGCAGCTCAGCTGTAGTTTCATAGTTCACTACCACAAGAAATCTATTTTAAAAATAAAGTACTACGACTACTCTGTATGCAAAGTAGTTGAATACCATTGTATCACCGACTCGTGTAAATAGCTGGTTTATTTTCCTAAGTATTTGATGTCAAATTGCCCAAAAATACGGGTAATAGCACACGCTTTGGTAACACTGATTATTTATATAAAAAAGCTGTCATAAGAAAAGAGCTCTTTTAGTAGCGGTAGCAAAACCCCAAAAAAAAACGGAGGAACTAGAAGGAGCGGACGAACTAAGAGCAGCGGACGAACTAGGAGCAGCGGACGATTATGCCAAACGTATCTCACTTCATATTTCGTTGGATTCTATTCCAAAGACCGACTGGCAATAGCGAGAGGGGGCGTAGCAGAATTTAAAATCTCATGTTTGCCTACTGCTGATGAGACATTTCAAAAATGTTCAAATTTTTGTTAAGCTTATGGAACTTAACTACGGTGTCATCAGTCCCTAAACTTACAAACTACTTATGAACTAATTACGAACTACGGCGGCACAAATATCCATGTCCGAGGGGGGATTCGAACCCCCGACCGTAGAGGCCATGCAGACCGTGACTGAAGCGCCTCAGTCCCCTCGGCCACCGCGGCCGGCTGAGTCATTTCAAGGTGAGCGTCTGCCTGCTAGATTACATAGTTCAGTCCTACAAAATTACTGTTTTGATGTGTTCTGCACTCTGCAATATCTGACTAATAAATTCCATAATGGCAAGATATAGAGATAACTCTAAACCTAAGTGCGAGAAATTATCCACAAACTGTTTCTTTTGGTTTGCATGAGATCGTTAGCGGCTCAAGCAGCAAGCGCATGAAGCAGCTAGGTGGGGGAACTTCCACCTCCACCTGCATGCGCAGAGCACGACGCTCAGCCGTCACTGGGAACGCAGCCGCGAGAACTACAGTGAACGCTCCCGATCGCGAACTATTATCCGCAAGTCTAGTCGCCACCACTAGAGCTGGGTTTGAACATGACTCTAACTGTTCGAACAATTTACGTCACAGTTCAGGAAATCTCGGGTTGTGTTCGAACGTTCGATCACAACGCTATCTAGCAATGCCAGGAGGTACTATCTCTAAGTCATACAGCGATGATATTAATCTTTTCGGCACTGTGCAGTCTTCTATTTATAACTAATATAGTGTCATTAATGTACTATTGGGATAAATAAGTTGAAAAGCAGACTGTAGTATTTTCTAGGGTGCAGGTCATAAGGAACAATGGTAACGAATATAGGCTATACACAAAAACTATCAATCGCGATTTAAAATTCTAGTACTGCGATCTAGTGACGCCTGTTGGTACTACGTATGCAGCAGCTCGTGCACTATTTATTTCATGGTCGCAATTCCAGTTCAATTTTATGACATATTTCCGTTACTGGAAATTCCTGTAGAAATTTGCCTCCTATTCTATAATTTTGTAGAACTGACAATAGCTTCCTCCTAGGAACGCGGTCATAAGCCTTCTCTCTAGATCTATAAAACATACACACAATTCCCTGTTTCACTCATAGCATTTCTCCATTATCTGCCGCAAGCTAAAGATCTGATCCTGACAGCCTCTAAGAGGTCTAAATCCACACTGATTTTCACCTAACTTGTCCTCAACTAATACTCGCACTTTTAACAATACTTCAGAATATTTTGCCTACAACGCTAATTAAAGAGATACCTCGATAGTTGTTACAATCTATTCTGTTTCCATGTTTGAAAATTGGCGTGATTACCGCTTTCGTCCAGTCAGACGGGACCTGTCCTGATTCCCACGCCTTCTCAGTTATCCTGTGTAGCCATTTAAGACCTGATATTCCACTGTATTTGTCGAGTTCCGGCTTCATTTCTTCCACCCCAGCCGCTTTATTGCATTGCAATCTACTGACCATTTTCTCCACTTCCTCAAATGAGATCCTGTTTCCATCGTCGTTCCTATCCCATTCTACCTGAAAATCTGACACATCATTGAACGTTTCACCTACATTGAGCAAATCTTCAAAATATTACCTCCATCTGCTCATGGCATCCACAGGATTGACTAGCAGTTTTCCTGAACTGTCCAACACACTTGTTAATTCCTCCTTCCCTCCCTTTTGAAGATTTCTAATCACGCTCCAAAATGGTTTTCCCGCGGCTTGACCCAGAGTTTCTAGCTTATTTCCAAAGTCTTCCCATGATTTCTGCTAGTAATTTGCAGTTATCCGTTTGGCTTTGTTTCTTTCTTCGACATAACTTTCTCTCTCTGCCTGATTTCTAGTACGGAGCCATTTTTGAAATGTCTTCTTTTTCTTTTTACAGGCTGCCTTGCCTGTGTCGTTCCACCAAGCTGTCTGCTTGTTCCTGCCTTTACACATTACTGTTCCAAAAGATTCTCTAGCTATTTGTAGTAGTGTGCCCCTGTTCCTTGTCCATTCCTCTTCCAGTGACTGTAAATGACTGCATTCAACTGTTACCTTTCAGAAATCATTGTATCATTGTTATTTATTTGTGCCTAATATCCTTGTCTTGGAGCTTCTCCTCTCTTAGCCTTCTAGATATGGACCTGACTTTCTGCTCTTTTGGCCTCACAAAACCAATTTCATTGCAGATTAAATAATGATCAGTATCATCAAAGAACCCCCTGAAAACACGTGTGTCCTTTATGGCCTTCCTGACCTCCTGGTCTGTTATAATGGTTCCCCTTCCCTTTGAAGTATACCTGTGAATGTCCTTATGCTTCAAAAAGGAGTTTGTGATAACTAAGCACATGCTGGAACAGAAATCCAAAAGCTGTTTTCCGTTCCTGTTGGCCTCCGTATCCTCTCGAAACTTACGCATAACATTGCCTTGCCATAACATCGCATAGTTGGATAGGAAATCGAGCTACGCCATGTGTTGCAAGAGCATCTGTACGAATTTATCGAGAACGCTTCCAGCAACGACGACTTCCTGCACGAGAGACATTTGCTGCTTGTTTCAGCAGCACCTAGCCGCCGTGCCTCGTCGTTGTACAAGTCCAACGTTTACATTTCTCGCCGCGTAGTGCATTCGCGCGCTCTCTCTCGTACCTCCAGGCGCGTGCTTGTAGCGCAAATAGGCCACGAGGTAACGGGGCTCTCTCGTGTATCGGCAGTCGACAATGTAAACAGAAATACGCCTGTCATCAGTCTTACAAGTCGACAATGTAAACAGAAATACGCCTGTCATCAGTCTTACACATATAGATTTTTGTGAACACAAAAATAAAGTACATTATACAACAATATTTCATTAGACTCTTTTGTCAAGCACACAGAAATGTGTAATTTTGTCGCCTTATACTGTTTACACCCTGTATTTACTAAGGGTGTAACGTCGTTTACGGTGTGAGACTGTATACACTGAACCAATCAATAATTTTCTGGAATACTTAATACCAGATGATCAATAAGTAAGTATAAATTTGAGAACTTAATTAATCACGGAATAATGTAGATAGAGAGGTAAAAATTGACAAACATGCTTTGAATGACATGGGGTTTGGTTAGAACCAAACCTGTACCGTTATCGGGCCTTTTTTGTTCGAGGAAGTGCGTGATCCTGATTTGTAACTGCTACCGTGACGGGTGAAAGGTACGCCGATATTTTACAGAATCGCATCATCCCCAGCCTGGCTGATAAACACCTGCTGGAACGTACGGTTTTTATGCAGGATGGCGCTCCACCCCATATTCCTAGACGCGTGAAAGATCTCTTGCGCGCATCATTTGGTGATGATCGTGTGCTCAGCCGCCACTTTCGTCATGCTTGGCCTCCTAGGTCCCCAGACCTCAGTCCGTGCGATTATTGGCTTTGGGGTCACCTGATGTCGCAAGTGTATCGTGATCGACCGACATCTCTAGCGATGGTGAAAGACAACATCCGACGCCAATGCCTCACCATAACTCCGAACATGCTTCACAGTAATGTTCACAACAGTGGCGTAGATATGACTTAGCTTTGGGGGGGGGGGGGGGGGTTGATCTGCATGACGAGCAAAATTTTAGACAGTTTCCAGACAGACTACCATCTACCACTCCCGTTGAAGAAACTAATTCACTCCCATCCAATGAAAGCTTATGATAAAACATCCCAAGTTTCCAATCTTTACTTTTACCAGGTTGCTGTTATACGATTTTTTTTTTACCCTTTCGGGTTCGGGGGGGGGGGGGGTGTTCTACCATCTATCATCTTTGATTGGTGTTAATTTGTTATGCTATTTATTGCTTTTCTGATCAGATGAAGCGTCATCTGTCGGACCTTTTTTCTGTTCTAATAAAACCCCATGTCATTACAAGCAAGTCTGTCAATTTTTACCTCTCTATCTACATTATTCCGCGATTTATTAAGTTTTCAAACTTATACTGACTTTTTGATCATCCGGTATATAATTTCATCAGTTAATTTCTGTTTGTCAGGAAGTACTGTAGTTTTGCGGCCGTTCTGCCTGTGAGTGAGAATTCCTACATTAGTTATTAACGCATTGGCGGTATGTGTGTGCGTGTGTGTGTGCGTGCGCGCGCGTGTGTTTGTGTGTGTGTGTGTGTGTGTGTGTTTGAGTAGAAAATTATATCGGCACCCAACCGTGTGTGTGTAGGGTGAGCAACTCTCCCGCGTCGGAAGTTCGAATGCTCCTTGTGTGTTGTCCTTAGTTTAACTTAATTTCAGAAGTTTGCAAGTCTAGGGACTGATGACCAACGTAGTTTGGTCCCATAAGAATTAAAAACATTTGAACATTTTTTGAACATAACCTCCCGTCTCCCGTATTTTCAGGCTCAGGGCAAGTTTTTCTCCAGTGTTTAACTTAGTTTTTTTTTTTTTTTTTTTTTTTTTTTTACCTAGTGTAGAAAGGTATTTTTCAAGCATTATAGTTTTGCGCGCACCGTCAGTATTCGTTGAAACTTAAGACAGAAGAGACCACTGATTCAATATTGATATTACATCTACGAATTATCTTAAAAATTGGCTACCGAGGCTTGGCGGTAAGAAACTCGGATGTGACTTTGTTTATGTGCCGGTGGTTACTGTGAATCATTGTACAAGATTTTATGATAGGCAGCGAGGACGAAGCTAAAACACCACCGAAACAGAAAAATATGGGAAGCTTTATGTTCCTGGGTAGGACCAGCACAGTCAAATGATTATAAGTCAGATTGCTCAATCAAATAATGTTAATTCTGGAGAACTTTGGTAAACTGGTATCTTTCATTATGAGTATACCAGGAAGTCTTACTCACAAGGACAGATCTTTTCTCTTATGAATAATAAGTGGACAGATGTAAGGAGCTGGCCGCGGTGGCCGCGGGGACTGAGGCGCTTCAGTCACGGTCTGCACGGCCACTACGGTCGGGGGTTCGAATCCCCCCTCGAGCATGGATATTTGTGCCGTCCTTAGTCTTAGTTAGTTCATAAGTAGTTTGTAAGTTTAGGGACTGATGACCCCGTAGTTAAGTCCCATAGACTATATAAACATTTTTTTTTTTTTTTTTTTTTTTTTTTTTTTTTTTTTTTTTTTTTTTTTTACGTAAGGATTAGAAGTAGCGCAAGCCTAATCAAATTTGAACTTCAAGTTGCCGTGAATTTTCCTTATTCATGCAGTCAATTCTTTAAATTTCCTAAAAAATAAAATTTAAAAAAAGAAAGAAAGAAAAGAGCGCGCGAAAGAGAGAGACTAATGCAAAATCCGATGCAAAATATGTATAAGTATTTTTATGTGCAATTAATTAATTATCTTTTAGAAAAACTACTTTGACTCTTTGTGAAATTTTGCTGTGCTCTTAACTCTCTTATTTCTTGTCAAAAACATAAGCAATCTCCCTTATTTCCAGAATGAAACTTTCACTCTGCAGTGGAGTGTGCGCTGATATGAAACTTCCTGGCAGATTAAAATTGTGTGCTGGAACCGGGACTAGAACCTTGGACCTCTGACTTTCTCGGGCAAACGCTCAACGGACTGAGCTATCCTGACACGACTCGCGATGCCGCCTCACAACTTTACTTCCGCCAGTAGAGCGCCTGTCTGCGAAAGGCAAAGGTCTCAGGTTCGAGTCCCGGTTCCGGCACACAATTTTAATCTGCCAGGAAGTCCCTTATTTTCGTTTAGAAAAGATGGTCACCCTAGTGTTGTGAGAGTTCCAGTTGGTTTTGTGACGCAGTGTACAATTATATGAAGAGATTGTAGTATAGCGGCCGTCTGGAGTGTTTTCCAGCGGAAAGCCTCTTGATGGTCACGGGAGAGTTGGCCGGCGCCGGCGAAAGCGCGCGACTGTCTCTTGTCACTGGGGCAGTGGGCGGCGGCCGTGACGTCACGTGACGCTCCCCTGGCCTTCAAGGTCGCCGGCGACACGCACCTTCTGCTTACGCTGGGTGCGAGCTGCTTAATGCTGTTGGGCGCTTTCTACACAGCAAGTGAGAGCTTACGACGTTACCCGCGATGCACTGGTCACGCCTGCCGCGTGCAATGTAGTCTTGTGTAGTTCGCGAACGAACTAGTTCGGAAGAGCGCTCCCACAGGCGAACTACGCGAACTAGTTCGCAGATGCCTCGCCTCTTAGTTCGTCCGCTCCTTTTCCGAATATTGACGGGGAACAGCGAGAGGACGCGAGAGCGCGCAGAATCGCGTGATCCCCTTCTGCCAGTTACCTTCATTTCGAGCTGAGATGCAGATCAACTGTAGTTTCACAGTACACTGCCACTGACTGACTGTCGCACAATAGCTTACAGTCGCCGCCTCGCGCTTTAGGGCCTCGTTTACTTTAATTAGGTACGCATGGCTTCGTTTGTTTTCTTCTGCGCTGGCGTCTGCTGGGTGGCCAGAGACAAGATTACTTGGCAAGATGGCGAGGTGGCCGAGATCTTAGTGTGGTGCCAACCTAATCTTGAACGAAAGAGGTGACAAGAGACGTCTCTGGGAGCTGTTGAAGAGGCTATTATCTTCCTCAGGTAGAGAGGGTTGGTAGACACTAAGCTCTGAACACGCTCTGTATGGGTTCTTAGCGCGCTCTACACCCGGTGTGTGGTAGGGGAGGTTTTGGCGTGGCCCTAGGACTTCACTCTAGCTGCGACCGTGGACGTAAGTACTACGTGAAATCATGCTGAGGGGAAGGCATCCTATTAGAACTTTACTTTCCTTGTTATCAGGCAGTCTTGGTCTATCAGTGATAATTTTCTTGAGTAATTCTTTTGCTATGCGAGGCGAAGTGTTTCTTTACTTACAGAACTCGATTAATTCAGAGTAAATATAGTATTTGCATTTTTCCATTCCGTTGGTGATTTTGTGTCTGGTTTTTCTCAAGTTAGAATACTCGTGTGTGGTCTTCAGCCTTTATGTAAACTTAGTATGTTTAAATATTCTTGTTGTTTTTTAACTAACGTTTTCACATCGCGTCTGTATCCGCGAGTATGCTAAATATTTCTCAAATTTTCTAGTTTGATTCCATCTTTCGTGTCTTGGATGAGCGATTGCGCCATGTGCTTTCATAACGGTCATTACTTTGGCCTTTACCCATGCTTTTATTAACAGTAGCTTTCATCTGTACGAATTCTCGCATGTGCTTTACTTGCTTATACTAAATTAATTTGTTTTATAAATTCTATGTAATTCCTCATGTTCGCACACCACATGGTACTTTAAAATAGTCTGCTGCTGCTTCCACGAACATGAGTTGGTTTAGCGCATAGTGACTTTTAAATTTGTGCTTCAAGACACCCGCCATCTCATCATAAACGCCACCATCGCTTCGTTTGTCCTTGCTATCAAGTGATCGCTCGTGTCTGTGAATGAATGAGTGTGCTTTCCTCTTCCCATTGTGTATTTGCAATTTTTTTATGGGACTTAACTACGGGGTCATCAGTCCCTAAACTTACAAACTACTTATGAACTAGCTACTACTAAGGACGGCACAAATATCCATGCCTGAGGGGGGATTCAAACCTCCGACCGTAGTGGCCGTGCAGACCGTGACTGGCGCGGCTCAGTCCCCTCGGCCACCGCGGCCGACTTGCAAATTTCCTCCCACGTTACCTCCATATTCATAAAGGGTACAAACAATTTTATTACGGGCAGTAACTTTATGATTTATTCTCTATTGTATAAGGTGTGTGCTTAATTTGGTCTTCCCACATTTATTTGCTTGTTATTTTTTTGAAGTCAAACCGAATGCCGTAGTTTTAGTTGATGAACAGCGGAAAAGTGATAATCGAGAAAAAATTTTACTGTTGTTGTCAGCGACAAAGAAAATAAAGGTTTGTATTATCTTTAACGTTGATTGCAAGTCGCTAAGTACTCTCATTCTCATACAGTGTATAAATGAAGTCTCATCGCATTGTGTGGCAGTTTTTGTGATTCCTATTGTTTATGACCTCATATCTCCTGAACCATGTGTCGTATTTGATTCTTAACCCTGTATCAATTGTTACCTCATGGTAATGAACGTGTGTACAAAATTTGGTTGAAATCGGTACAGTGGTTTAGGAGAAAATTTTCAATGTTTTCGCGGGATGTAGCAGTTTCTCTCGCATCTTTTTGTTTATGACGTCAGATCTCGTAAACTGAGTGTCGTATTACGATAAAAATTCGAATTTACGTTCAGTGGTATGTGTGTATACTGTCTGTAACATTTCTCGTGAATAAAATTAATAATGTCCGCGTAATAAATTGTAACATCATGTCAAATGCCGTAATTTTACTGCATGAACCCCGAAAAAGTAGTAAACTAAAAACCTTTTTTCCTTCCATCATTTTGTTGGGGTTGTCAGCAAGTAAAAGTTCCCTAAATGTTTGAAATTATGTTGAAAGTTTGTTGCAAGTCGCTAAGTGCTCTCCTTTTCAAATACTGGACTGATAAATGCATACTAGGGCACCTGGATATAGACGGGCATACGCATCCGCCATTTCTGTTCCTTCGTTTCGAAGCGCGATTGTGGAATGTGGCAGTCAGTACGCTTTCAGCATGGTGGGTTTTGCAGCTCCGAATTGTGCTAATCGTTTAGAAAATGGTTTTCGTGTTTTTTCGTTTGCAATGGATCCTGAAAGGCGTAAAATATGGTTAATAAACTGTCGTCGTGACAACGTCTTAAAAACTATTCGAGGTGGGTTAATTCATTTGTAGTTATGCACAATGTCTACATGTTGTAAACGACAGGTTTCGATACGTGTCATTTTTAGCGAAGGTTCCGAAGCTAGGAACTTCTGTTACAGACTGTTATTTATAAAAACATTGGCGATAACAAACATTATCAACATTCAGACAATTACGATAGTAATTACTTTTAAATGATGCATAGTGTTTTCTCAGTGCGCCTCGGTTGCACAGTGGTAGAGTGCCTGACTATGAATGCTAAGGCCGCAGATCGATCCCCGTTAGGTTATAGGATTTTTATCTGTCACTTTCCACTTCTTTCAGCTCTGGCAGTATTGCAGAGTAATACCGAGTAGCAACGTGGTTCGGAACCCACGTCAGACTGTAGGTCCCCCTATAACTGGCTGGGTAAGTCAGTTCGAAGAACAGAAGAAGGCAACGGCATACCATCTCCAAACAGGACCATGCCTAGTAAAGCACTGTGGTGTTCAAACCAATCTTCGGATTTTTAATAGTTCATATGGCTCGTAACGATGTTTGAAGCTTCTGCTATGTTAATTTTAGTTACTGCATCGGCGGTGTAGTTTCCTACTGTTTGCAAAAAATGTTCGCTTTACGAGGATAATAAATTTACTGACCGGAAAAGGGTACATACAAGAAATTGGTAAACATGAAAAACTATTTTCTCTTATTCTAGCTGTTAGTGTTTTAAAAGAGCATTCAAAAGTCGTTGCCAACATCAGCACTCTACGCCGCTGAAGTCGTAAGTAAAATAGACCAATTTTATCACAGAATTTTATTAAAGCCCTGATAGCGGTTAAAATTCCATTAGCTGAAAAGTGTTTTGAAACTATAACTTGTGAAAATGCTTTACCTTCGTCTTGGATGACAATCGATACATTTGATTGATTTTTGAGCACAGAATATATTAAACTAAACTAAAGCGCAGATTTGGTACTGCATCTAGTATCCCGTAAAACTGAGCTGTCGAATGCGTAAAAGTTGCTCACAATACACACCCAGGTGGGCAAATACCAGGAAACATATTCAACGATTTGACAAACCATATTACAATGATTTATTACAAAGAGATAACTTTTTAATCCAAATATATATTTTCCGTTTGGTATGTGTGTTAGAAAAGAAGTAAGCGATATTTCAAAGCAATAACAGCGGAAAAACTCGGCTTTTCACTTGCTGACGCTATCACCGCTTGGAACTAAAATGGCGGCGGCAGCTGCCACTACAGCGGAAATTGAGGCGCATGCCCGTCTATATCCAGGTGCCCTATTCACACTACCACGTGCCGCAAGACAGGGACGTTTCCATTGTTTATGGCGTCATATTTCCTGAACTACCAGCCCTATCGCAAAATCCTTTCTTAGCTGCGTCTTCTACCTATAAAATAAGATCCTGCCAAATTTCAGCTTCATAGGTGAAGTAGTTTTCGAGATTTCTCGTTTAGTCAGTCAGTGAGTGAGTGAGTCAATGAGTGTCTTTTCGCTTTTATATAGAGATTTACTTGCCGGCCTTTTTGAGAGACATCTTCAAAGAAATTTAATCACGGCAAAAACTTACCTCCCAAAGGTGAGTTCGGAAATAATCCCAATGACAATAAATCATGATTATTAATTATGAATACATTACCCTGTGATATATTCATGTATAGATGCGATTTCAAAATCACATCATTCTTAGAACTGCCATTACACGACTTACAGGAAAAGAACATGACGGTAGAGCTATTTAAATCTGTGTAACGAACTTTGGTCAAAATATCAATAAATATTTCTAACAAAAGTTACTCGACATTAAATTCTGAACAACTGTAACCTGAAGTTCATTTTGATCCGACGCATAACAGCCGAGACAGAGCGGTAGACGCGGCTGTTATGACAGCATGGGGAGGTTCTAGCCTCGGAAGAACTCCTGAGTAAAATTCGCTGCCAGCCGATTGAGCGGCGCGGCCTGAAATTTGGAAACGTTTCCTGCTTGTACAAAAACTGCGTTCTATAACATTTTAAAGTAAAAACCTGACACACATGAAATTATGTTTATGGATAACAGTATTAATTACTTTTATATATTTTAGCTATGTTTTAACTATATTAAGATGGTTTTAAAAACCAGTCATAAACATACAAATCGTTATTTTTAATGTTTCATTTTATTCCACAAGTTTTAACGAATTTTAAAAAATAGAACGTGTCTGTAAAATATATAGCGCACCACATGCCCAACCGACCTTTCCTATGAAAGTGTTCAAATGTTTGTTAAGCTTATGGGACGTAACTACGGGGTCATCAGTCCCTAAACTTACAAACTACTTATCAACTACCTTAAGCTAAGGACGGCACAAATATCCATGCCCGAGGGGGGGATTCTAACCCCCGACCGTAGTGGCCGTGCAGACCGTGACTGGAGCGCCTCAGTCCCCTCGGCCACCGCGGCCGGCCTTTCCTATGACGTGCGCACTTTTCCTTCAATAGTGTTGCATCTCAACTAAGCTGTGATAAGTGTACTATATAGCGTTTATGGCCATTAAAGAACGTACATGCATAAGCATACTAGTATTTTTTTAAATGTACTGTATCAACAATAAACGAGATGTATATGGTTCTTATCTAAGTTCTCAATGTTATATTGTGTGTAATCTATATATATTGACGGTGAACTTCTTGTAACATTAGCATTGATAATGACGAGTCACTTTTCGAAATCTAGATCTGCACAATGAAGCAGTTTAACCCGCCGTCGGGCGCACCTCCAGATGAAACAAAATCAGGCGCACCCAGCCTGAGAGGCCACCCACATATTTTGTGGACTAGCTCCGCCATATTAAATCAAATTCAAAATGGGTGTTGGCAAGTCTTGAAGAGGATATAAAGGAAGGAATTACAGCAAACTTAAAGCATAATAATGGATTTATTGAACACAATACAGCTTAAACTAAAGTAACCAAAATTACCGATTTCCCACAAAGAGCATTAAAAATTGGTCGAACAGCCATCCATAAAAGTAATGAAGTTATTTTTAAAGGACATTAGGCAGTCTATTCTGACATGTAATCATCTTTCCTCGCCACATTTGCAGCCAAAAACCGATGCTATAGCTCCCAAATCAACAGCTGAAACACAGGTGTGGCACAGAACGTATACGTCGCTCAAGCAGATCGGTTGATGACAAGCTGAACATTCGTGATTCTTCATCCTCCTAACTCTTGTTTCAGCCACGCATGGTTGACGTTTTAGCCATTTGGGAGGTAATGTGGGAGAACTTTCCCGTTCCTTGTGGGGTAAAAATTTTTTCAGTCGAGTTTGCAGCCGAATCGACATTCCACATATACAGGCTAAATTGTCCAGTTAGAAGTTGATGACACAAGGTTTTGAAACTGGTGGCGTCATTTGTAGCAATATCTTTTACACTGGATGTTGTGTAATAATGATGTGACTCTTCACACTATGAATATTAGAAAGTATCTACTTAGATTACTTCGTCGTCTTATCGTTTCCAAAATAAAAACTCCGCACATGTTTTTTTTTCTCTTCTTCATATTCCCGAGCTGTTCCCTAAACTTCCTGTTCAATTGCTGAGTCCTCCTTGCCTTCTCCTAACTCATCCTGAAAGTGGGTGTCTCTCTCATCGACTAAATCTTCGAGTGCGGCTGGATCTTCAGCAGTTTCATCCTCGAGAAGGCGCATTATTTCCACAAGATCATTGGCTTAGAGGCATTTCTGGACATTTCAGCGGAAAATATGGATGTGATAACGTAGGAAAAGAAAGGAAAACTGAAATTAGAACTCGATCAGGCGAACTCAGTCTGAAGGGCCAGGGTCGTCAAAGTCTTCTTTTTTCTGAAGGTAACGGTGAAAATCACAGAGGACAGACTTATTTTGATTGAAACGAAGTAATAAAATAAAAATATCTTGAAAAATCTCACCTTAAAAACTATAACGTAATCGGGCGCAGACGGCCTGTGAGGCCCAAGGAGTTCCCCGTGATCCGCGTGGAAATCGATGGCAGCCTGCGGATCGGCACTGTGTGAGATTCCCAAAGTTACGCGAGCAAATGGAGAGGCGGGCCGCTGGGCCACCACTGTTAAGCACGGGAATCAAAAAAGTGTTTTGCTGGCCTATGAGGCCGACTGCACCCGACGGAGGGTTAAATAAAAAAATAACGAGTGATTGATTCAAATCACTGATTTGGAAATCATATACAGTAGTGGACACAACAAACCTTATTTATGGAAGGCAATCTGATACGGATGATTGCGGCGAAAGGTGGTACGCCCGAAACAATCGTTCAAAGCGTTTCAATCAAGGATGTCGAAATGAGACAAATCGACAAGAAACTGGTGCCAAAATCCAAAATCCCTGTCGAGTGGAATGGAGGAGCACTCTTTGTTGAAGTGTGAGATGTTGCTTCAGCATCGAAGTCAGCGGGCGTCACAATTACTGCTTCGCTATATCGCTGGGTTCGTTGTCGACGTAGGCTCTTTGGAAGCCAACTTGGGTGAAAGCCCACTTTGGGGATTGAGGAGGAAGCCGGACAGAAGCGGGGGAGCTAGAGCTCTGGGCGAGCTGCGCTTGAACACGTAGACTGTCACGCAGCATCGGTACGCTGGAACTGTTTATACCTTCTGTCACACGGGCTGAAATTTCTACCAGTAACTCCTGCATCTACCCCTATGAACCACAGACATTGCCGAGGTGTGGTGGCTTCTATGCCTCAACGAAACAGGTAGCCGTGCCACAGTTGCAACCACAACGGACGAGTATCTGTGGATAGGCCAGACAAACGTGTGGTTGCTGAAGAGGAGCAGCAGCCTTTTCAGTAGCTACAGGGCCAACAGTCTGGATGATTGACTGAGCTGGCCTTGTAACATCAGCTAATGTCGCTTTGCCACACAGTTACTGCGAACGGCTGGAATCAAAGGGAAACTACGGCCGTTACTATTCCCGAGGACATGCAGCTCTACTGTATGAACATATGATGATGGCATCCTCTCGGGTAAAATATTCTGGAGGTAAAATAGTCCCCCATTCGCCTCTCCGGGAGGGGACTATTCAGGAGGATGTGATCATCATAAAAGACAACACTGGCTGGCATTCTACTGCGCTGAAAAATGAATCTACAGACGATAGAAACTTGAAATTTGTAGACGTTGTTTATCTTACACTATACGCATCAGCGATTTTTCGACTTTCCCATCCCTAATGGGGTGAAATAGGGGATGAACGGTTTTTGAAAATACGTTGGTATTCAGGCAATTTTGAAGGAAGAAAGACAAAGCTTCGGACTTTGATTTTTGATTGGAATTTTAAAAATACGTATTTTGATATTTTTGTAAACTCAACCATTAAGCGGGTGAAATAAGGGATAATCTTTTAATGGTGCTACTAAGCCTATTTTGATACTAGAAATGCGAAAAATTGGATTTGACACCGTGGTTAGAATTTTTTAAAAAAGTGTGTCCAGATGTTTTGATTATGCCATCAATGGTGCAACAGATGGTGGCATGTTGTATCAAAGTACATTTTTAAAGATAAATCTATGAAAATTTACATTTAGAAGCAGAAACAACCAATGCAGTCATCCAGTCTACGTGTGCGAAGCAGCGGGAATTAAGCTAGACGTTTATAGAAATAAGGGACAATAGGGGCCCTAAAACACTTCCCTGTGGATATAAATCGCAGTGTCAGTTAGTCTGTTTACAATTCTTACAAATCTACAGTTTTATTTCGGTCTTGAATTCAGCGAGTTGGCGCAGTGGTAACACACTGGACTCACATTCAGGAGGACGGGTGTTCAAATGTTTGGTTGGGTTTGGGTTTTAAAGGGACCAAACTGCTATGGTCATCAGTCCCTTTTTTCATTCACAGAGACAACGTAAATATCGCTAAAATGTGACGTAACGTGCTAAACTACATCAAACCGTAGTTGGAAGATGTCAAATAAAAGAAGCAAGGGAAAAAAGAAGAGATTTACAAGAGAACACTAGAGTGTCTAGGCTGGTTTTCACGGAAATAAAATTAGAATGTTCAGCCACTCTGCAACACATTACAATCACCTTCCTAAAACCATTAAGCAGGTGCATACTCAAACGTTAGATGGAATTATATAATCCACTATTACGAATATAATTTAAAACATAATCAGCCTCAGAGGCATTGTCACCTAAAACAAGGTTTAAGGACTCAGAGCGATTAAAAGACCGCCTTTGAGCGGCGAAATTGGGGCATTGGAGTAAGATGTGGGCGACTGTCAAAGGCGCACCACATGGACAGTAGTCTTGTGTAGTTCGCGAACGAACTAGTTCGGAAGAGCGCTCCCACAGGCGAGCTACGCGAACTAGTTCGTAGATCCCTCGCCTCTATGTTCGTCCGCTCCTTTTCCGAAGACTGGCGGGGAACAGCGAGATGACGCGAGAGCGCGCAGAATCGCGTGATTCCCTTCTCCCAGTTACCGTCATTTCGAGCTGAGATGCAGCTCAGCTGTAGTTTCATAGTTCACTGCCACAAAGTTTTCTTTTCTAAGATATTCAACAGTGTCTAAATATAACCCAAAACCCTCATTCCATAGTGTAAAGAAGTAAAGAGAGCTCAAAAGTGCATTTTTATTCACGAAAATAGACACATTTATCATATTTTGTAGGCAATGTTCCTTGAATGACCTATTAAATAAATAAATAAATTCATTTTAAAAATAAAATACTACGAGTACTCTGTATGCAATGTAGTTGAATACCATTGTATCACCCATTTGTGTAAATAACTGGTTTATGTGCTTAAGTGTTTATTGTCTGATCGCCCAAAAATACGGGCAATAGCACACGCCTGGATAACACTGATCATTATATAAAAAAGCTATCATAATAAAAGAAAGAGCTCTTTTAGAGCCGTAGCAAAAGCCAAAAAGAGCGGACGAACTAAAAAGAGCGACTTACTTCGCGGCCGAGCTGCGGACTAAAAGGAGACTTACCAGTCGCGAACTAAGATATGCGCGATCGTTCGCGAACTAAGAATTGCGGGATCGGTCGCGAACTAAAACATGCGTTACCGGTCGCGAACTATTATGCCAAATGTATCTCGCTTCTTAGTTCGTTGGATTCTTTTCCGAAGACCGACAGGCAATAGCGAGAGGGCTCGCAGCAGAATTAAAAATCACGTGTTTGCCTTCTGCTTATGAGAGCCATTTCGAGGTGAGTGTCTGCCTGCTAGATTACATACTTCAGTGCTACAAAATTTCTGTGTTGAAGTATTCTGCACTCTGCAATATCTGAATAATAAATTCCACAATGCCAAGTTATAGAGGTAACCCTAAACTTAAACGCGAGAAATTATCCACAAACTGTTTATTTAGGTTTGCGTGATATCGTTAGCGGCTTAAGCAGCAAGCGGAGGAGGAGGCAAGTACGGCAGAGGACGACAGAAATCCTGCAAGGTTTCCGGATAGAGGACCTCCACACGTTGGTTGTCTCCTTTATTAGTCGCAATTTTTTGGCCATCCCTAGGGTACGCCATTCTCTACTCCACAGTCTAAGAAAGGGACTTTGTAACACTGAACTGATGTCAGGATCTGGGATACCTGTATCCGGGGTTGGTTTATGGGTATCCTCTTTCAATAACCTGTCAGCCATCTCGTTTCCAGCTATTCCAACGTGCCCTGGTGTCCAGACAAATGCTACCGACCGCCTGCAACGGTCGATGTCGTATAGGGATTCTTGGATGGCCTCAATCAAGGGGTGGCGAGGGAAGCACTGATCGAGGGCCTGTAGACTGCTTAGGGAGTCACTGCATATGAGGGAAGACTCCCCAGAGCAGGAACGAACGTGATCGACTGCACGAAGGATGGCTACCAGCTCTGTAGTAAACCCACTGCAGCCTTCTGGTACAGAAAGCTGTTCGCCGTGTCCTATGTGCACATTTCTATCTGATTATGCTGTAGCGGTAGCCCCTTACTTAACAGTCATATACAACCGCTCTCTCAAAGAAGGATCTGTACCAAACGATTTGAAAGTTGCACAGGTCACACATGTACTCAAGAACGGCAGTAGGAGTAACCCACTAAACTAAAAGCCTATTTCATTAACGTCAATTCCCAGCAGGGTTTTGGAACATATCATGTATTCAAATATCTCGAACAGAATGATCTATTAACCCAAGGTCAACACGGATTTAGAAAATATCGTTCATGCGAAACACAACTAGCTCTTTACTGACACGAAGCGATGAGTGCTATCGACAAGGGTTCGCAAATCGATTCCATATTTCTTGGTTTCCAGAAGGCTTTTGACGCCGTACCTCACAAACGGCTCTTAATCAAATTGCGTGGTTATGGTATATCGCCCCAAATTTGCGACTGGACAAGGGATTTCCTGTCAGAGAGAACACAGTTGGTAGTAATCGATGGTAAGGCATCGACTAGAACAGAGGTGATATCGGGGTTCCACAGTGCAGTGTTATTGGTTCTCTGCTGTTCCTTATCTACATAAACGATTTGGGAGAAAATCTAAGTAGCTCTCTTAGGTTGTTTGCAGATGACGCCGTCATTTGCCGTCTAGTAAAATCACTTGGAGATCAGAACCAACTGAATAAGGTATCACTATTGTGCAAAAATTGGCAATTGGCTTTAAATAATGAGAAGTCCACTCCCATGAACCACAGACATTGCCGAGGTGGGGTGGCTTGCGTGCCTCAACGATACAGATAGCCGTACCGTAGGTGCAACCATAGCGGAGGGGTATCTGTGGAGAGGCCAGACAAACGTGTGGTTCCTGAAGAGGGGCAGCAGCCTTTTCAGTAGTTACAGGGGCAACAGTCTGGTGATTGACTGAGCTGGCCTTGTAACATCACACAGCTACTGCGAACGGCTGAAAGCAAGGGGAAACTACAGCCGTTAATTTTCCCGAGGACATGCAGCTCTACTGTATGAACATATGATGATGGCATCCTCTCGGGTAAAATATTCCGGAGGTAAAATAGTCCCCCATTCGGATCTCCGGGCGGGGACTACTCACGAGGATGTGATCATCAGGAAAGACAACACTGGCATTCTACGGATCGGAGCGTGGAATGTTAGATACCTTAATCGGGTAGGGAAGCTAGAAAATTTAAAAAGGGAAATGGATAGGTTGAAGTTAGATATAGTAGGGATTAGTGAAGTTCGGTGGAGAGAGGAACAGGATTTCTGGTCAGGCGAGTACAGGATTATATATACAAAATCAGTTGGGGGTATTACAGAAGTAGGTCTGATAATGAATAAGAAAATAGGAATGCGGGTAAACTACTATGAGCAACACAGTGATCGCATTATCGTAGTCAAGATAGATACGAAGCCAACACCGACCACAGTAGTACAGGTTTATATGCCAAATAGCTCTGTCGACGATGAGGAGATCGAAGAAATATATGAGGAGCTAAAGGAAATTATTCAGACAATTAAGGGAGAGGAAAACTTAATTGTTATGGGAGACTGGAATTCGGTAGTAGGGCCAGAAAGGGAAGGAGAGATAGTAGGTGAATATGGTATGGGCAAAAGGAATGAAACAGGAAGCCGCCTGGTAGAATTTTGCACGGAACATAATTTGGTTATAACAAACACCTGGTTTAAGAATCACAAAAGAAGGTTGTATACGTGGAAGAGACCAGGAGACACTGGGAGATACCAGATAGATTTTATAATGGTAAGGCATAGATTTCGGAACCAGGTTTTAAACTGTAAAACATACCCAGGGGCAGATATAGACTCTGACTATAACTTGTTAGTTATGAACTGTAGGCTGAAACTGAAGAAACTACAAAAAGGCAGGAAAATAAGGAGATGGGACCTGGATAAGTTGAAGGAACCTGAAGTTCTTAAGAATTTCAGAGGGAGCTTTAAGCAACAATTGACAGAAACAGGGGAAAATAAAACAGTAGAGGAGGAATGGGTAGTATTGAGAGATGGAATAGTGAAGGCAGCAGAGGACAAAATAGGTAGGAAGGCAAGACCTACAAAAAATCCTTAAATATCACAGGAGATACTAAATTTAATCGATGAAAGGAGGAAATATAAAAATGCAGTAAATGAAACAGGCAAAATGGAGTATAGACGACTAAGAAATGAGATTGACAGGAAGTGCAAAATGGCTATGCAGGAGTGGCTAGAAGGCAAATGCAAGGATGTAGAAGAATGTATAAATAGGGGAAAAATAGATACAGCCTACAGGAAAATAAAAGAAACATTTGGAGATAAGAAAAACAGCTCTATGAATATGAAGGACTCTGATGGAAAACCAGTTCTCAGCAAAGAAGGGAAAGCTGAAAGGTGGAAAGAGTATATAGAGTGGCTCTATGAAGGAAATGAACTTAGCGGCAATATTGTAGAAAGGGGAGAAGAAGTAGATGAGGATGAAATAGCAGATAGTATACTGAGAGATGAATTTGACAGAGCACTGAAAGACCTAAGTCGAAACAAGGCCCCTGGAGTAGATGATATTCCCTCAGAGCTACTGAAGTCTCTGGGAGAACCAGCCATGACAAAATTGTTTCACCTGGTGTGTAAGATGTATGAGACAGGTGAAGTACCCTCAGACTTTAAGAAAAATGTTATAATCCCCATACCCAAGAAAGCAGGTGCAAACAGGTGTGAAAACTACAGAACCATCAGTTTAATAAGTCATGGTTGCAAAATATTAACACGAATTATTTACAGAAGAATGGAAAAGCTGGTAGAAGCCGATCTCGGGGAAGAACAGTTTGAGTTCAGGAGAAATGTAGGAACACGGGAGGCAATACTCACTTTACGGCTTATCCTAGAAGATAGATTAAGAAAAAGCAAACCTACATTTCTAGCTTTTGTAGATTTGGAGAAGGCTTTTGACAATGTTGATTGGAATAAACTCTTTCAAGTTCTGAAGCAAGCAGGAGTAAAATATAGGGAGCGTAAGGTTATTTACAACTTGTACAAAAACCAGACAGCGGTTGTCAGAGTTGAAGGGCATGAAAGGGATGCAGTGGTTGGAAAGGGAGTAAGACAGGGTTGTAGCCTTTCTCCAATGTTATTCAATTGGTACATTGAGCAAGCTATAAAGGAAAGCAAGGAGAAATTTGGTGAAGGAATTAAAGTTCAGGGGGAAGAATTAAAAACATTACGTTTTGCCGACGACATAGTAATTCTGGCAGAGACAGCAAAGGATCTGGAAGAGCAGCTGAACGGAATGGACAGTGTGCTGAAAGGTGCATATAAGATGAACATTAACAAGAGCAAAACTAGGGTAATGGAGTGCAGTGTAAGAAAATCAGGTGATGCTGAAGGAATTAGATTAGGTAACGAAGCAATGAAGGAGGTAGATGAGTTCTGTTACTTGGGCAGTAAAATATCAAATGATGGTCGCAGTACAGAGGATATAAAATGCAGAATGGCAATGGGTAGAAAAGCGTTCTTGAAAAAGCGAAATTTGTTAACATCGAATATTGATTTAAGCCTAAGGAAGTCCTTTCTGAAGGCATTTGTATGGAGTGTTGCGTTGTATGGGAGTGAAACATGGACGATAAACAGTGCGGACAGGAAGACGATTGAGGCTTTTGAAATATGGTGTTACAGAAGAATGCTGAAGATTAGGTGGGTGGATCGCGTAACTAATGAGGAGGTACTGAACAGAATTGGGGAGAAAAGAAATTTCTGGCATACCTTGACTAAAAGAAGGGATAGATTGGTAGGGCACGTTTTTAGACATCAAGGGATTGTGAATTTAGCGTTGGAGGGAAGTGTGTGGGGTAAAAACCGCAGAGGAAGACCAAGAGATGGATACAGTAAGCAGATTCAGACAGATGTAGGTTGCCGTTCTTATGTGGAGATGAAGAGGCTTGCTCAGGATAGGGTATTGTGGAGAGCTCCATCAAACCAGTCTGCGGACTGAAGACCACAACAACAACAATGAGAAGTGTGAAGTCGTCCACATTAGTACGAAAAGAAATCCGTTAAACTTTGTTCACAAAATAAATAAATCAAAAGTGATGGCCGTAAACTCCACTAAATACCTACGAATTACTACTACTTCAGACTTAAACTGGAAAGAACACGTAGATAATGTCGTGGGAAAGGCGAACCAGAGACTGCGTTTTATTGGCAGAACCCTTAAAAGACGCAACAGAACCACAAAAGAAACTGCATACAGTACGCTTGTCCGTCGTTTTTGGAGTATTGCTGCCCAGTGTGGGAACCTTATCAGGTGAGTTTGACGGAGGACATCGAAACAGTCCAAAGAAGGGCGGCTCGTTTTGTATTCTCACAGTACAGGGGAGACAGCGTCACGGAAATGATACAGGATCTGGGATGGGATTCATTACAACAACGGCGCTTATCGCTGCGGCGTGTGCTACTTACGAAACTTCAATCGCCAAAATTCTCCTCCGAATGCAAAAATATATTGTTGAATGTCACTTATATATAGGTATAAATGATCATCAGAATAAAATACGAGAAATCAGAGCTCGAACGGAGAGATTCAGGTGTTCTTTCTTCCCGCGCGCTATTCGAGAATGGAATGGGAGATAAATAGTATGAAGCTGGTTCGATGAACCCTCTGCCTGTGGCGAATGCAACACGACTTTCTGCCATCGAACCATCCGTGTAGATCACTGTGGAGCTCCAGTATCCGTCAAGAATTGACAGAAACTGGCTGTGAAGAGTCGCAAGAGGGACATAGTGTTTAGGGTTCAGAGACAATTCCAGTCGAATAAGAGGCCGAGGTATACACCGTGGTGGTGTACGTGACTGGATGTTGAACAGAGATGGTTGCGGGTAAGACAGACACGGACACCAATAGTCATACCTGATATACCTGATCTCTGGCGCCGTTCAGGAATATGGACCGTTGAATTCGATGAAAGTAGACGGTGGTTCGGATTCCCTGGCAAACCGCCGACGTTGACTGTGTTTTTGGCCTGCAGTTGTTGCCGCCTGATCCGCAGTGGAGAAACCCCAGTCTCCACAAGGAGACTGTCCACGGGTCTTGTTCAGAAAGCTCCGGTCGTAAGTCGAACTCCACAGTGGTGGATCGGATCCAGTATCTGCAACATCGAGGGAGATGCAGAACCATACGCTATGCTCCCATAATCAAGTCACGACAGGACAAGAGCTTTGTAGCATTTCAGCACGGTATTCCGGTCTGCACCTCAAGTGGTACTGCTAAGGCAGTGGAGGGCATTGAGGTGCCGCCAGCAATTTTATTTCAGTTGGCGAATGTGTGGCTGCCATATGAGCCGGTCATCAAATACCAGTCCTAGAAAGCGGTGAGTTTCAACTACATTAAGTAGTTGGCCGTCAAGATACAACTCTGGGTGCGGGTGGACTGGCCGTCGTCGACAGAAGTGCATAACGCACGTTTTGGCAGCAGAAAACTGGAACCCATGGGAGAGAGCCCACGTCTGTGTCTGTGTCTTTCTGCAACACACATGCTAGACGAGCTAAAATATATGCAGAAGTCGTCAGCATACAATGAAGGGGATACTTATGACCCAACTGCTATCGTTAAGCCGATAATGGCCACAAAAACAGTGGAACGCTTAAAACAGAGCCCTGATGGTCCCCGTTCTCCTGGACATGGGGGGTGCTACAGGATGCACCAACTTGAACATAAAAGGTACGGACAGGTAAAAAGTTTTGGATAAAAAGTGGAAGTGAGCCCTGGAGACCCCATCCATGTAATGTGGTTAAAATGTGGTGTCACCAGATCGTGTCGTACGCCTTTGGCATGTCAAAAAATACGGCTACCAGATGGTTACGTGGAGAAAATGCTGTCCGGATGGCGGACTCAAGATAGACCAAGTTATCCAAGGTCGAGCGCCCCTTGCGAAAAACACTTTGTCATGCAACTAGCAGGCCCCAAGATTCAAGGAGCCAATACAACCGCCGGCTCACCAATCGTTCTAGCAGTTCGCAGAGAACGTTCGTAAGGCTGATGGGCCGATCGATGTCCACATCTAGTGAGTCTTTACCCGTCTTAAGCACTGGGACGATGGTGCTTCATCGCCACTGTGATGGGAAGACACCATCATTCCCGATGCGATTGAACAGTGCAAGGACATGTCACTTGGAGACAGAAGACAGATGTTTTAACATCTTATTGTGAATTCTGTCCGTCCCAGGGGCGGTGTCAGAGTAGTGGGCAAGGGCACTGAGGAGCTCCCACTCGCTAAACGGAGCGTAAATGAACGCTTTTTGCATTCCATCCGCTGTTTTAGTATAAGGAACGCGGGCCGATAATTGTGGGATGCACCAGTGTGGGCGTAATGCTCGGCAAAGGCCTCAGAAATGGCGCCTTGATCCGTGCAGACAGCTCCATGGAGAGAGATCCCAGCAACTGCTCTCGGGGCCTGGTGGCCATACAGGCGCCGGATCTTCGTCCAGACTTGGGAAGGGATGGTATGTGACCCTATGATTGAGGCGTACTTCTCCCAACATTCCCGTTTACGCCTCTGTATTACCTGGCGAGCACGAGCTCGGAGTCGCTTAAACGCGATTAGATTGTCTAGTGATGGGTGGCGCTTATGGCGCTGAAGAGACTCTACGATAACTAGCTGCCGGCGTGGCGCAATGGATAGCATCACCGATTGCGGTGCTGAAGGTCCTCGGTTCAATTCCGTCCACCGGCAAAAATTTATTTCTTTGTAATTATCATTTCCAGAATGTTCTCCACATAAGCTCTTCAAACATCTGAACATTTGAATTTGAAATGTTCTCCATGTTTCTTATGTTCACTTGTAATTTCAACATGTTTCTTATGTTAACTGTTCTTTTACTTTCTGGTACATTCTGCCTGTGTATAAATAGCAGAGCACTCTGCCCGAGAGGCAGTTAGTGCTGCATGTATGTTCGCAATAAACCTGGTTTCAGTATAAGTGCTGTGTTCAGTTGACAACAGTGCCTTCGAAGTAAAGCCTGCTTCCATTTCAACGTGACAGTATAATAAAATACATATATAAATGTAATGCGCCTTCCTGGGTTCATGTTTTGTGTTTATGTGGTGGAATCTATGTTCTGACACAAGAATATTATCACCTCAACGAAAAGCAGAGTGTAAAACAAAGTTTACTGAAAGAATATGGAAGTATCGTGGTAAGTCTTTTAAGATAGGTTGCATGGTGCAATGCTGCACATATGCTTCTTAAATTGTTGCTGATAAACATTATGTATCAATAACTGTAAATGTAAGTCTTATAATAATATTATTATAGTACTGAAATTTGTCAGCTATTTATCTGTAAGGGATATTGAAATTGTAATTACAGCGTTTGATACTCCCAAGTCTCCTGAATACATTCATACAACTATATTTCCATATGATCATTCCCTGATTTTATATTGATTTTTAGAATAATGTTTGTGGCTATATTATATTTCAGTTGCAATCTGGTATAGCCGCCCTCGCTCAGCCAAGAGCGCTTCCAGTTTCCGAGCACATTAGGGAAACCCTGACTACCTGCTGTATTCTATTCACTAGGTTAAAACTGTTAGCCAGCCAGCTGAGGAACCCAACAGTCTGGCAAAACCCGCCTTTCATATGGAAACAATCAGCTTCCCCCTGTATCTGTAATGTCACAAGGTTATTTACAACACATATAAAAACCAGACAGTAGTTATCAGAGTCGAAGGGCATGAAAGGGAAGAATTAGTGGGGACAGGAGGACAGTGTAGTAGCCTTTCTCAGTATTAATCAGTCTGTGCATCGAGCTAGCAATGAAAGAAAGGAGGGAAAATTTGTAGAAGGTATTACATTCAGGGCGAAGAAATCAAAACTTTATGGTTTGCAGATGACATTGTAATTGTCAGAGACAGCAAATCCACCGGAAGAGCAATTGAACTGAGTCGACAGTATCGTGAAAGGATCGTATAAGATCAACGTTAACAAGAGTAAAACAAGGGTAATGGAATGTAGTGTAAGAAAATCACACGATGCGGAAGGAATTAGATTAGTCAACGAAACAGTAAAGGTGGTAGATGAGTTTCGTTACTTCGGCAGTAAAATAACACATGATATTCGCAGTACAGAGAATATAAAATGCTGAATGACAATGAGTACAGGAGCTTTTCTGAAAAAGAGAAATTTTTTGACATTGAATATTAATGTATTGGGAAGTCATTTCTGAAGGCACTTGTGGGGAAAGTTACCTTTGGCGGTAGTGAAATACGGATAGTATAGACAAAAAGAGGATAGCCCTTGAAATGTGGTGCTACACAAGAATGATGGAGATTAGGATAGATCGCGTAACTATTGCGGAGGTACTGAACAGAAATGGGGAGTAAAATAATTTCTGGGCTACCTTGACTAAAATAAGGGATCGATTGGTAGGACGTATTTCGTTAGCATAGTTATTTGTGTCTTTTTTTGTATAGTTATTATTAAGACATCAAGGAATGGAAAATTTAGCATTGGAGGGAAGTGTGTGGGGTAAAAATCGCAGAGGGAAACAAAGATATGAATACAGTAAGCAGGTTCAAATGGATGTGGGTTGCCGTTCTTATGAGGAGATGAAGAGGCTTGCTCAGGATAGAGTAGGGTGGAGAGCTGCATCAAACCAGTCTCCGGACTGAAGACCACAACAACAACAACAACAACTACTACTACTACTACTACTACTACTGTGTGCACAAAAACTTAAATCACTCGTTAACGGTTCTGTTCGTCGAGGTGGCCAGGTCTAGTTCGGAGTAGTTTTGCTGTACCGCTAATTGCTGAAAAAAAAAACGTGCAGAATGTACCTCTATTGCTTTCCGTTAGCGTAATTTGACCAGAGCAATTTGTCTTCTTTATGATATAGAGAGAGAATCCGTGTGCTTGTGTGTACGCATTGCACACACATCTACAGTTTTGTTCCTATATTAATGAAATTTTGCACACACAACCTCCAAACCAAGAAGACGACCTCCGTAAGTGTAATGATCATCTACAACACACGGTTCACGAGATATGACGTCATAAACAATGAGATGTGCGAAAAAGTTCTGCATCAGGCGACAATGTTGCTCATTTCCAAATTTGGTAGACATATATGTTACCGTGAGGTAACAATTGCTGTACAGATAAGAAGCACATACGACACATGGTTCAGGAGATATGACGTCATAAACAACAGGATTCGCATAAACTGTAACACCATAGGACGAATTTTCATTCATAGACTGCATAAAAATGAGGATACTTAGGGACTTGCAACAAACTTTAAACATAATTTTAAACCTTTATTATACTTTTGCTCGCTGACAACCATATCCAAATGATGAAAAACGTTTCTCGCTTACTAAATTTATGCTGTTGATGCAGTAAAACTACGGTTGTCGGGATGAAGTTAAAATTGTAATTTCTACATTAGAAATTATACGAGCATGAAATTTTACAGACAGCATGCACACATATAGCTCAATATACCATCGCAATCGTATCACAGTATGACACGTAGTTCATTGAAATACAAAAAGCAACGTTCATGGAAAACCGCCCCATTACGCACTAGGTTTTAATCTAAAATTTCCTTACTATTACCCATATTCGCAACAATTTCACACATATAGAGCACATATAAAATAAACTTATACCTGCAAAATTATATAACTGTACCACATATAATTCAATAAATATCACATATACTGCGTTATTACTTATTTACTTCTCAGACACTCCCGTATTCAAGTCAGCTTTAGTAAATTTCTGAAATCTGACAGAAGCATCAGATTAACCCTTTCGCTACGGTGAACTTCTGCAGAAGTCGGGAGCGAATGTGCTCCCCAGCCACAGGCGGTGGACTGCTGCAGCAGTCGAGTACTGCCTGTGACGCCCAGCCGGTGGACTGGTGTAGCAGTTCCGCCTCGCGTCATACATCGTAATGTAATGCTACTGAAATGTAGCGTAGAGCAATTGTAAATAAATATTGTTTAACAACCGAAACATGCGTTTATAATAATAACGTCCACATCCCACCAGAGCTGAATCCAAAACTTGGATCTTTTAGAATTTACGAAAAAATTACGCGAATTATCTGAAAGAAATGAATTTTCCCTAATAAGTATATAGTATAAAGTGCAATAATTGCGATAACACTGAGAGTGAGAAAGCAGGACAGAGTAGCGCCGTGGGGAGTGCGGAAAATGCGCCGTACAGCGGGCACGGCCGGGCGCTCGTCCACAGCGCACGGCGCAACCATCACGGCGCCGGAGTGAAAGGGTTAATAAGTGATGCTTGCAAAATTTCAACGCTAATTATTTACAGAAGAAAGCTAAGGCTGGTGGAAGCCGATCTCGGAGACTATCAGTCTGGTTTTAGAAGAAAAGTAGTAACGTGAGAGGGAATACTTATGACAATGTTGAATGGAATACGATGTTGTTGATGTTGTTGTTGTTGTGGTCTTCAGTCCGGAGACTGGTTTGATACAGCTCTCCACCCTACTCTATCCTGAGTAAGCCTCTTCATCTCCTCATAAGAACGGCAACCTACATCCATTTCAATTTGCTTACTATATTCATCTCTTGCTCTTCCCTCTGCGATTTTTACCCCACACACTTCCCTCCAATTCCTTGATGTCTAATAATGTGCCCTACCAATCGATCCCTTCTTTTAGTCAAGGTATGCCACAAATTCCTTTTCTCCCAAATTCTGTTCAGTACCTCCTCATTAGTTATGCGATCCACCCACCTAATCTTCCATTCTTCTGTAACACCACATTTCAAAAGCCTCTACCCTCTTCCTGTCTACACTGTTTATTGTCCATGTTTCACTCCCATACAAAGCAACACTCCACACAAATGCCTTCAGATAGGACTTCCTTGTGCTTAAATTAATATTCGATGTTAACAAATTTCTCTTTTTCAAAAACGATTTTCTTCCCATTGCCCTTCTGCATTTTGTATCCTCTGTACTGCGACCATCATATGTTATTTTACTACCCAAGTAACAAAACTCATTTACCGTGTTTATTGATTCGTTACCCAATTTAATTCCTTCCGCATCGCCTGATTTTCTAACACTGCATTCCATTAACCTTGTTTTGCTCTTGTTAATGTTCATCTTATATGCTCCTTTCAACACACTGTCCATTGCTCCTCCACGTCCTTTGCTGTCGCCCACAGAATTAAAACGTCATCAGCAAAACGCAAGGTTTTTATTTCTTCACCCTGAACTTTAATTCCTTCTTCAAATTTCTCCTTACTTTCCTTTATAGCTTGGTCAATGTACAAATTGAATATTGAGGAAAGGCAAACAACCCTGTCTCACACCCTTCCCAGCCTCTACATCCCTTTCATCCCCTTCAACTCTGATAACTGCTGTCTGGATTTTGAACAAGGTGAATATAACCCTCCGTTCCCTATATTTGACTTTGGTTGATTTCAGAATTTGAAAGAGTCTATTCCAGTCAACATTGTCAAAAGCTTTTTCCAAATCTACAAAAGCTAGAAACGTAGATTTTCCTTTCCGTAATCTATCTTCTAAGATAAGTCGTAACGCGAGTATTGCCTCCCGTGTTCCTACATTCCTCATGAATCCAAACTGATATTCCGCGAGGTCGGCTTCTACCAGCTTTTCCATCTTTCTGTAAATAATTCGTCTTAAAATTTTGCAACCATGACTTATTAAACTGATGGTTCTGTAATTTTCGCACCTGTCTGCACCTGCTTTCTTTGGAATGGGGATTATTACATTTTTTTTAAGTCTGAGGGTACTTCGCCTGTCTCATACATCTTACTCACCAGGTAAAATAGTTTTGTCATGGCTGGCTCTCCCAGAGACTTCGGTAGTTCTGAGGGAAGGTCGTCCACTCCAGGAGCCTTGTTTCGACCTAGGTCTTTCAGTGCTCCGTCAAATTCTTCTCTCAGTATAGTATCCCCTATTTCATCTTCATCTACATGCTCTTCCTTTCCTACAATATTGTCTCCAAGTTCATTTCCTTCGTAGAGCCTCTCTATATACTCTTCCACCTTTCAGCTTTCCCTTCTTTTCTGAGAACTGGTTTTCCATCTAAGTTCTTTATATTCATAGAGCTGTTTTTCTTGTCACCAAATGTTTCTTTTATTGTCCTGCAGCCGTTATCTGTTTTTCCCCTATTCATACATTCTTCTACAGACTTGCATTTGCCTTCTAGCCACTCCTGCTTAGCTATTTTACACTTCCTGTCAATCTCATTTCATAGTCGTCTGTACTCCATTTTGCCTGTTTCATTTACTGCATGTTTATATTTTCTTCTCTCATCGACTAAATTTAGCATTTCCTGTGATATCCGAGGATTATTTATGGGTCTTGCCTACCTATTTTTTCCTCTGCTGATTTCACTATTTCTCAGTGCTACCCATTCTTCTTCTACTGTTTTATTTCCCTCTGTTTCTGTCAATTTTTGCCTAAAGCTCCCTCTGAAATTCTCAAGAACTTCAGGCTCCTTCGTTTTATCCAGGTCCCATCTCCTTAGTTTCCTACCTCTTTGCAACTTTTTCAATTTCGGCTTACACTTCATTACCAACAAGTTACGGTCAGAGTCTATCTCTGCCCCTGGGTATGTCTTACAGTTTAAACCTGATTCCGAAATCTATGTCTATCTGGTACCTTCCAGTGTCTCCTGGTCTCTTCCACGTATACAACCTTCTTTCATGATTCTTAATCCAAGTGTTTGTTATGATTAAATCATGTTCCGTGCAAAATTCTACCAGGCGATCTGCTCTTTCATTCCTTTGCCCAGACCATATTCACCTACTATTTTTCTTCCCTTCTGTTTCCTACTAGCGAATTCCAGTCTGCCATCACAATTAAGTGTTCCGCTCCCTTAATTATCTGGGTAATTTCCTTTACCTCCTCGTACATTTCTTCGATCTCCTCACCATCGGCAGAGCTAATGGGCATATAAGCTTTTACTATTGAGGTCGATGTTGGCTTCGTATCTACTGAATACACAAATGCGATCACTGTGCTGATCATAGTAGTTTACTCGTATTCCTATTTTCTTATTCATTATCAGACCTACTCCTGTAACACCCCAATTGATTTTGTATTTATAATTCTGTACTCGCCTGACCAGAAATCCTGTTCGTCTTTCCGCCGAACTTTACTAATCCCCACTATATCTAACTTCAGCCTCTCCATTTCCCTTTCTAAATTTCCTAACTTCCCTACCCGATTAAGGGATCTAAGATTCCACGCTCCGATCCGTAGAATGCCTGTGCTGTTTTTCCTGATGATCACATCCTCCTGAGTAGTCCCCGTCCAGAGATCCGAATGGGGGACTATTTTACTTCTGGAATATTTTACGCGAGATGATGCCATCATCATATGTTCATAGAGTAGAGCTGCATGTCCTCGGGAAAGGTAACGGCTGTAGTTTCCCCTTGCTTTCAGCCGTTCGCAGTAACTGTGTAGCAAAGCCACATTAGCTGATGTTACAAGGCCAGCTCAGTCAAACATCCAGACTGTTGCCCCTGTAACTACTGAAAAGGCTGCTGCCCCTCTTCAGGAACCACAATTTGTCTGGCTTCTCCACAGATACCCTACCGCTGTGGTTGCACCTACGGTACGGCTATCTGCATCGTTGAGGCACGCAAGCCACCCCACCTCTGCAATGTCTGTGGCTCGTGGGGGTGGGAGTGGAATAGACAATTTCAAATTCCGAAGTCAGCAGGTGCAAAATGTCAAATTTCACACGCAAAACTTATGGATAGAAATTAGTTTAGATTAGATTAATACTTGTTCCATAGAATTAATACAGCACTTTGTAATGATGTGGAACGTGTCAAGTTAATGAAGGGTATCTGTACACGACGTTACATTACACAAAATATTAGATGACAAAATGTTATTATTATTATTTATGTTTGGATTTAGTAATTAAAATCTAAAAGCTCATCCAATGAGTAGAAGGAGTTGTCATTCATGAATTGTTTTGATATATTTTTAAATGCTTGACTCAGAATCCAAACCACTTGTTTCCGGTGGATCCTAGCATCGTTGAGAGGTGAGTAAACACGCAGACTGACAAAATCCTTCGTCCTAACGGGTCTTGAAGCTGCGGTCCTTCAGTTTCCGGTAGAGCACTGTACTCCGAGACCTCCAGGCGCAGCGATAACCACGGTACCGAACGCCTAGCGCGTGGGCTACCCCGCCGACAGTGCGACAACACAGGCAGCCAACTGGCCAGGCGCCAGTTACCAGGAGCGGAAGACAGCACGTGTAGTTGCGTGTTTGTAGAACTTATTGGACTTAACTACGGGGTCATCAGTCCCTAAGCTTACAAACTACTTACGAACTAGCTAACACTAAGGACGGCACAAATATCCATGCCCGAGGGGGGGGGGGGGGGGGATTCGAACCCCCGACCCAGTGGCCGTGCACACCGTGACTGTAGCGCCTCAGTCCCCTCGGCCACCGCGGCCGGCCACGTGTAGTTCTACATCTACATAGATACTCTGCAAATCATATTTAGTGCCTGGCAGACGGTTCATTAACCACTTTCATAACCGTTCTCTACCTTTCCATTCTCTAATAGCGCGCGGGAAGGAAGAGCACCTAGATCGTTCCGTTTTCGATCTGATTTCTCTTATTTTATTGGGATGGTCATGTCTCCCTATGTAGGTGGGTGCTAGCAAAATATTTTCACGTTCAGAAGTAGAAGTCGGTGATTGAAACTTCGCAAACAGTTCACTCCGCAACGAATCACGTCTTTCTCTTAATGATTTCCGCCTCAAATCGTGCAACATTTCCGTGACGCTTTCCTACTTGTAACGTGATGAAACAAAACGAGCTGTCCTTCTCTGGACCTTCTCAATGTCTTCCGTCAGTCTCACCTGGTGAGGGTCCCACACTGGGCAACAGTACTCCAGGAGAGAACGCACAAGTGCGATGTAGGCAGTCTCTTTCGTGGAGCTGTTGTATCTTCGAAGCGTTCTTCCAATGAAACGCAACGCCCTGATTTTTTCGTGTACCGCTTTTTGTAGCTTATAACGCGGTTTGACAAATGTTTCAATGTAGTTGGATATTATGGAGAAAAATACGTCTTATCTTTAATGTCTCATTCAATTTTTTTTTCCTTTCATACACAACTTTGATCACAGTCGACAGGGAAAACGTATTTTCCAACTTTCCCCTGGTATTATATAACCACGCAGTCACAGGACAAACACTGGACGCAGTTACTTCCATAAACTGTCTGGGAGTAGACGTAAGGGGCGATCTCGAAAGGAACGACCATGTTAAATTAGTCGTGAGTGAGGCAGATGGCAGACAGATTCACTGGAAGAATCCTCAGGTTGTGTAGTCCGTCTACAAAGCTAAATGTTCAAATGTTTGTATAGTCTATGGGACTTAACTACGGGGTCATCAGTCCCTAAACTTACAAACTACGTATGAACTACTTACGAACTAGGACGGCACAAATATCCATGCCCGAGGGGGGATTCGAACTCCCGACCGTAGTGGTCGTGAAGACCGTGACTGGAGCGCCTTAGTCCCCTCGGCCACCGTGGCCGGCGTCTACAAAGCAAATATGTCACAAAACTCTCGGCCCGCCAGTGCTTGAGTATTGCTCATCAGTGCGGGATCTGTATCAGGTAGGGTTAACGGAAGACATGGGAAAGATCCAACGGAGAGCAGCACGCTCCGTTACGGGTGCAAGCGACACAGAGACGATCAGGAGACTCCAGTGGTAGACGATGCAAAGAGAGGCGTTCTGTATCGCTGTGCAGGCTTTGTCAGTTCCGAGACCGTACGTTTCATCAAGAGTCAACCAACGTATTGCTTCCTCCTCCACATATCTCGCGAAGCGACCACAGGCGGATGATGAGGGAGACCACGGACCACACACAGGTATAAAGCGAATCGTTTTTCCCGCGCACCATTCGCGACTGGAACAGAAGGAAGCGACACTGATACGCCGAGCACCCTCCGCCATACACCGTGACGTGGCTTGAGAAGCATGAATGTAGATGTGGACTCTCTTTCATTGCGATTATTGAAAGGATGTTCTATGAAACTAAGAGTCAGAAGGATGTCGTCATAAGGAACAGTTTAGAAGATTCTAGTGTAGATCAATAGCGAGCCCCCCACAGCTGCTGACCTACTGAGGCAAACTTGTCACAATGTGGCTTTCGCGGGTGGTGTGGCATCATTTCTGACATCGATAGTAGATACCAGTGGCGGAGCGTTCTGTGTCTTCACTGCTTCAGTCAACCCACAGAAAAAAAAAGCTGATCGTACAAAAGGTAATATTGTACATTATAACTATCATCCTTCATTTCATTCTCATATCATATCATTTTCTATGCATTTTCAAAGCACATGGTGAGCCAAAAGTCTCAGTACATCCATTTCTTAAAAAAATAAAAAAAAAAAAATAAAATAAAAAAAAAAAAAAAATAAAACAACACTCTGCAGGAACTGGAAGAACTGAATAGTCCAATAAATCACAGAATAACGTAGATAGAGATGTAAAAATTGACACACATGCTTGGAATGACATGGGGTTTTATTAGAACCAAAACAAAAGTTCATAAAATGTCCGACAGATGGCGCTTCATATGACCAGAAAAGCAATAATTAGCATAACAATTTAAGACAAAGCAAAGATGATGTTCTTTACACGAAATGCTCAATATGTTCACCATCGTTCCTCAACAATAGCTGTAGTCGAGAAATAATATTGTCAACAGCACTGTAAAGCATGTCCGGAGTTATGGTGAGGCATTTGCGTCGGATGTTGTCTTTCAGCATCCCTAGAGATGTCGGTCGATCACGATACACTTGCGACTTCGGGTAATCCCAAAGTCAATAATCGCACGGACTGAGGTCTGGGGACCTGGGAGTCCAAGCATGACGAAAGTGGCGGCTGAGCACACGATCATCACCAAAGAGATCTTTCACGCGTCTAGCAATATGGGGTGGACCGCTATCCTGCATAAAAATCGTACGTTCCAGCAGGTGTTTATCAGCCAGGCTGGGGATGATGCGATTCTGTAACATATCGGCGTACCTCTCACCCGTCACGGTAGCAGTTACAAATCAGAATCACGCAGTTCCTCGAAGAAAAAAGGCCCGATAACGGTACAGGTTTGGTTCTAACAAAACCCCATGTCATTCAAAGCATGTTTGTCAATTTTTACCTCTCTATCTACATTATTCCGTGATTTATTAAGTTTTCAAATTTATACTGACTTACTGATCACCCGATATATCGAATGTGTGCGCCATCTTGAATCTAACTCAAGATTTTTTTATGGAATAGGGGTCGTTTGATATATAAAGTAATTTGACCATTTTCTGTAAACAGATTCGACGTAGCACTTTTTTGGTTTTTTTCTTCTTTCTTTTTGTACAAGGTATCTTTTCAGTGATGAAACAAACTATATTTGTCAGTGGTGAAGTCAACCGTCACAGTAAGTAATACTGGAGTGATCACAATCCCCACTCGATGGAACCTGGTGAAGAATATGCGGTACTTATGAAATCGGACCCACTTTCATCGACCAGCACGTAAATGCTCAAAGCTACCTGTAAATGCTGCAGGAGGTGATGTTTTCCTTAGGTGGCATTTTCCCTCTTACTTTCACCAAAACGGGGCTCCATCAGACTACAGACAAGTGGTTCGTCAGTGGCTAGATGGTCAATTTCCTGGTAATTCCATTGGACGACGTCGTCATCTGATCTCACAGCACTTGGCTTCTATCTGTGGGGACTTTTAAAGCAAATCGTATATGCAGAGAAAATGAAACACAGACACCATGTCGAGCAACTTATTGGAGAAGCGTGTATCTGCATTTCTGCAGAAATCCTTGGTAGAGTGCACGACGACAGGGTTCAGCGCCTTCGACTGTGCGTTGACCAAGAGGAATAGCACGTTCAACGCATTAAATGGCGAACAGTCCAGTCTGTACCTCCAAACTGTAACTTTTGAACCGTAACTACTACGTCGCATTTTGTAAGAACTTCTGAAAAAGACTGAAGTTTTTGATAAATGTCACACGACCCCCTTTCCATTAATTTTTTTTTCTTTATAATCAAGATGGCCAGTTTCTAGATGAAGTCCATGTTCGGTACATACAGTGTAAGACATACCACTTCACCCATTCTTTACTGGAATATTTCGGTCTCCTCCCCCCCCCCCCCCCACCCTTTCTGCAGAGATTTTGCAATGGAAGTGTGTTCCGTGACTTTTAACTCACGCTGTATTTTTATCGCATGAGAAACTTTTAAGACATGCAGTGAGCAGACATGCGCCTGCGTGCCATAGCGTTGCTCTGCAGAAGTTTAGACTCTCTCCTGAACCTCACAATTCAGACAATGGGCAATTCCACGAGAAGCGTTAGTAGTAATGTATTGAGCGGCCCATTTCAAATTTCAATTGGCGGCCGGGGAAAATTGACCCACACCCCTCCGGAGGGAGAGCATAGGTTCACCGCTATCATTCTACTGCGTGACGTCATTAGGACGTATATGTACCCAGTTTCTATCTTCGATTGTGTATATCGTCTGAGCGCCTTGAGGCTACTGCAACGAGCCAAGGAATTTACGTCAAAATGACAAAGCCGACCTCTCCTGCCAAATATTCCGATGTTTATTCGGTGCAACTGCAAGTTCTCTTCTGCAAAATGTTCAAATTTTTGTAGAGCTTATGGGACTTAAATACGGGGTCATCAATCCCTAAACTTACAAACTACTTATGAACTAGCTTAGGGTAAGGTGGTACAATTGCGATCATTTCGGACACTTGTTATTGTAACTGGAAATATATTGAGAAAAGAAATAATTTTAACTATGGCATTTGTTCTTGGAGTTTTAATGAATACGTAACACAAATATTATACACTTACAAAAGTTGGTATAAACACAAAACCAGGTTACAGAATTGAGCAGAATCGATCGAAAATGTACCACACCAGGTACAATTGTGATCACTTCCAGGTACAATTTTGATCAATTGCATCTTCCACATATAAAGCACTTTTTCCCTCTGGCACCAACGCATACTTCGTGGTATCAAACATTGCATTTTTGGTAGCGAAGCCAGTCACCCTTAGCTACTGATTCTGCACTATAATAATTCAATAAACAAAATCCACAATTATTTTCGTTGTTAGCTGGCGAATTGGAGCTTGGTAAACTTCTTGCATCATTACTTCTTTCATCATTACTCACAGACGTACATTTCCGTTTATTGTTCATGTTGCATTTGTTGATTGTTTTCCTTGTGCCCTGTTGAAAAAGTTTCCTCTTGCTGCGGAGGTTATTCACTTGCATTCATGCATGCAGCAACAGTCACATTTGTCCTCTTTCCACGTTAGTTAGTGAAACAACTCCTCGCCTTCCTTTACGACTTACTACTTTTGTGGGTCTGTTGTTAAGAGGAAAGCCGGATTCATCCATATTATAAATACACTATGGTTCATCAAACAAATCATAATCCTTTACGATTTTTCCTAAAGTCTGAAAATATTTCCTTACTTCTGCTTTATTTAAGCCTTCAGCTCTGGCTCGCGAAAGCCCCTCGGGTTTTCTCAGGCTAAGGTAAGTGTCTCTTAACAAATGCCCTAAACCAGTTGATTCCAGGAACCTTGCTTTCTAAGTTCCATGGATGTTTCAAATTATTTTTCTCAGCTAACCGAAATGCAGCTTTCCTTCACTGGAGTGGCGACAGACCCAATCCGCGCTGGTCTAGAAATAAAGCTCTCTGGACCAAAGCATCTTCCATTTCAGAACTGAGTACCGTTGGCTGACCGATTGTTGTCTATAGGATCAGTTGGAGTTAATCCAGCTTGCATTTTCTTTTTAATTTGCACTTTACCATGTAAAGTGCTGAAATAAATGTCATAATTATGAATCAGTTCGAAGGCTCAAATGTCCATTCGTTACACTCTTTATTGCCTCATCTAATGTAGCTGGACTCCATTTATTTTAGATTTTCTTTTCTGCTCGTTTTCGTGGCATATAGAAACTAAGAGGTGGCTTTAAAAATCGCGTAGGAAAATCTTTAAATATACAGAATTTATTTGCAATAATTGTGTATAATATGTCTATGGTAACCAATCGTGACGGACTAAACTGAAAAACTGCATTGATCGAAATTGTACTAGGGTATCGAAATTGTACCATTTCCTGATCGAAAATGTACTATCGGCGTGAGTGAATTCACGAGTAATTAGTAGTGAATTCTGCCAAGAAATGGCAGCATATGTCACACAGGCTTTCTCTGTAGGTGCCTCAGAACAATATAGAATTTGCAAGCGCGTGAAAACTAGAAAATTTATAAGAGCGCGTTAGACTAAGTAGCTTCACTTACCTCTTAACAGGAAAAAATTTATATCTCCGTAGTACAAAGTGGTGTATTCTTGGAAAACACAGGAGGAGCTGTAGAAACCTACTACACTAGGACGCCGCACAAAGGCAAGTACTACCAACACTACGAGACTGAGAAATGGCGCGAAACCTTATGTTGATCGGAATTGTACTTATATCGAATTTGTAGCACCTTACCCTATACTAAAGACGGCACAAACATCCATGCCCGATGGGGGATTCGAAACGCCGACCGCAGCGGCTGTGCAGACCGTGGCTGACGCGCCGCAGACCGCTCAGCCACCGCGGTCGGCCATTCTCTTCTGCAGAGGCAGCATTTTCCTTTGCGTATTTTCATGATTTTCTCCTTATAACTCACATGTTTCTATTTCAAAGTAATGGCAAAGTGAACAGGTACCAAAAACATGTCTTTCTTAGTACGATTAATTGTAAACTAGAGTCAACAAATGCAGTATTGGCGCGTAACTTCTGATTTAATGTTAAACAGAAACAGACTTAACAGAGAAAAGTCAAACAGGTGTAAAAGCGTGATGGTGTGGTGAAAATATACCATTGTTTATTAAATCCTACAATGTTCCAACTTCTTAAGTGTACCAGCGTTTTTCTTAAAAGTGCATTTGTTCTATTTAGTGAACATGACGTGAAATATCGGCCAAAGAATTGTAAACATTCTCTCTTGAACTGCCTGCACATAAAGTGTGGACACACAGTAATATTGAAACTTGCAAATTTCATGGTGATACAAGTAGTTTCATATATTGACTATGGAATATAGACGAAGCTGTTTTGCGCCATGAAATACAGTATTAGCACTGTTATCCCAGAAATAGTCCATATCGAACGCAAGAAAGCGAATATTAAAAGAAACAAGGCACTTCTGTATCATCAAGGAACGACAGTTGCCACAGAATTTACATTTAAAATTATTTGTATGAGCATGTCGTTTACATCATCTATTATTACAGTGTGTTCGCAGTTTACGTAGAGGTAGTTCAGGAGACAATGTTTACAATTCGTTGGTCGATATTTCACGGCACGTTCACTAAACAGAAAAAAAAAAAAAACACATTTTTAATAGAAAACGCTCGTCATGTAAGTCCAAATAACGCATAACAAAAATTCTATTTAATCAATAATACTAGCAGAAAACTCCCATTCGAGGTAAAACAAGGTTGCAAATCGGAATCTAACCACCGCCCACGAACTTATGTTGCACACCATCATCGCGCCTTCGTGCAAAACGCTACAGCGAATACCTAACTGATCGGTCTATACATCTCTTTACTTCGGGAGTTCACTACCAATAAGGCGTTCGTTGACTTTAGTTTACAATTAATCCTACTAAGAAGGACTTGTTTTTGGTACCTCTTGAGAGTTCCATTGCTTTGAAATAGCAACATGTGAGTTATAAGGTGAAAATCATGAAAATACAAAAGAGAAGATGGCGTCTCTGCAGGAGAGAGCTTGCACTCGAACAATCCTCGCTAGGTCGATATACATAATCGAGAGTCCACCCTGGAGATGCATACGTCATAATGATGTCACACAGTGGTATGATAGCGGTGAACCTATGTTCAAATGTTCAAATGTTTGTTAAGCTTATGGGACTTAACTACGGGGTCATCAGTCCCTAAACTTACAAACTACTTATGAACTACTTACGAACTAGGACGGCACAAATATCCATGCCCAAGGGGGGATTCGAACCCCCGACCGTAGTGGCCGTGCTGACCGTGACTGACAAAATCCAAGATGGCGGCGATTTCGGGGCCTACTCCTCCGACAGGTTGAGACTTGCCTAGCTTCCGCCCCCGGACAATGGTGCTTTTAAGGATGATTGAGCAATGAACGTGTTATTACTCTTAACAGGTGTTTGAAAGGACTGGTGCAGACTCGTCCTCCTGGCCCCGGCCAGTCCTATCCCCCCCCCCCCCCCAGTGGCGTAGCTATCATAGGGCTAGGCGGGGCAGTGCCCCGGGGCCCCCGAGCTCAAGGGGCCCCTCGGCCTCCGTGAGCAAAGTTCGGAAAAAGTTACAATAGAGCGTCGTTTTTTTATTATTATTTATTTATTTTCTACCTTCCCACCCTACCGTCCATTAATTCCCCTTCCCGTCAAACTACGCTGCCCACAGTAGCCGCACTGGGCCACAGGGTGACGGAACATTGCTTCTAGTGGGGCCTCCTGCTGACAGGCCAAGCCGACAGTCGCTGAGTACAACAATCGGCACACTCCAGTCGGTAGAAGTACAGTAGCTGCAGCATCAAAGCTGCTCACAGCAACAGCTGCGCCTTGTAAGTGTTGCGCCGTGCAATGTGAAGGATCGCACGACTCCAAATACTGTATGAATACATTTACTGTACAGTACTTCTTATTGGCAAGTAGTAGTGTACAGTTCGATTATACGAATAATCGGTTTTCAGAACATCCATGTCCCCCAATTACACTTCGGATAATCGACGTTCTACTGTATATAATATTTTAGCTGAATCAAGGATTTTCGAGTTTTTAACTTCTTGAACATTGCCAACAAACGTCAAACGCACGAAGTGAAATCCAAAAGTTATCCCATCTCAAAATATAAAAAGGTATTACTTGTCTGCTAAGACGTGCACCCTGCCACCTGCTGAATTACTAGCAGTGTGTGACAATACTGTTCATGGTTTGATTCGCGGCAGGGGGTCATATTTTCGTGGTTGAGTAAAACTTCATTTTTCCTTTTTTACTAGCTTCTGCCTGTGACTTCATTCACCTAGTATGGGGCAACTTCGAAAACTATTCACTGGTAGTTTTATAAGTATGTCCTACCCATGTCCAATTCTATCCCTCTCCAAAATTCCATCCAAATCCACTCAGTAGTTTCTGCTTGAAAGCATAATTAACTTTCACAGTTATGATTATATTAGAGACTACGATTAAATATTATCTGCTGCGAGACACACAGTAATTTACTGAAGAGTAGATTTGCCTTATTATGTTTTCCAATAAGCGGTAAGGACGTGATGAAGTAGTGTTGCATCTGTATAGTTCATAGGCGCCGATTACGGGTATGCTCGGTCGCTCAAGCATACCCCAAAAATTTGAGTGGGTATGCTTGGCATACCCCACTGAAAATTTTGGTATTAATTTTTTTCTTTAAGTTATATTTCTTGATTGTAATTAAATTCGACTCTCTCATTCCACTGATGGGCGGCTGGCTTTTGTAATACACCGCTGTAAAAAGATTACCTAAAACAAACAGGTAATTGAATTCGTAGGCATTAAAATTCATGTTGACATGTGAGTGAAGTGATCATTTTCTAAATAGTCCGAATGTTAACGGAATTCTGCTTGTAAGTTAACTGAAGGCGGTAACCTTTAATTGTTGTACCAAATAACTATAAAATGAAGTAGGTTTGGTACGATACGATGAAAATGGCTATACTACTAATTTAACGTTTATGTATTCTCTTAGAAGTCAATTGTCTTAAAGGAATCGTGTTAGTGTTAAGTCGTGACATTTTTCATCCTGTTAACTGAATTGATGTGTGATGTAACAATGAGTTGTGAACCTATTGATATCGACAGACATGGTATGACAGCAGAAATGTTTATGGACTATTTTCGTAATACAGACTGTGGTAATACTGTATAGAAAATAAATCTGCAGAAGAAAGAAGGCAGGAAGACCATTCGATGTTAGTTTTTGCGATAATGAATACGGTATTCACAATACAGGCACATCATTATCTGATATGCATGTCTCAGAAGACGAAAGCTGTGAAAATGATTTCTGTACTTACTACAACAGGAAAAACAGTTTAAAATGGTCGCAAAAGCCGCCCAGTAGTTCTGAAACGTGAAATTGAAATTAATGGCTGTTAATTTCTTTACTGTATGTTAAAAAATTACTTTTCTCCTTTCAAAGATTAAAATGGTCCTAAATTAACACCAGATGAAGCAAAAAAGAAGAAATACTACTAAAATAAAACAAAATTATTACTTTACCTTTGTACCTGGAATTGGAAAGATATAATAAAGATTTTTTTTTAGAAATACCTGTCGGGAAGGGGGGGCTGCAGGTCGGCAACCACCTCCCCCATATTGGAAACGCCACTGAGCATACCCCAAGATTTTCAAATGTCGGCGCCTGTGGTATAGTTTCAGTTTAGAGAGGGCCCCAACGTCAGTTTTGCCCCGGGGCCCTTGGTGTAGTAGCTACGCCACTGCCCCCCCCCCTCCCCCCCCCTCCCCCCCCCCCCCCTGAAAGTTGCCCACTCACCTGCTGGCTTCCGCCGACGACGTTCGCGTACTTGCGATAGAGTGCATACACAAAAGAACTGTCGCAGTGCATTTACGGGATTCACGCCTCCCTGATGTTACGGAGGATTACTTACGCCCGCAACACAGAGCACCCCCGGTGCCGCGATCTGCCCGCCCCGATTATTTTATTTGCATATCAAATCGTTTGCAATTTTTTTCTCTCGAAACACGTCTAATTTTTTTTTTTTTTCTCTCCGAACGTTATAGCTTCTTGTACTGCCCCACACCTACCGTCCACCAGCCATCAGAAGTGTTTCCAGGGTAATTTCATTTTACTTTATTAAATTTTGTTTGCAGTGGAACTGTCCACTCGTCCTCCTAGACCTTCGGACTTGAACTGACTGCCAGATCACGTGTTGTCCCCACCACACTAACATCACGTGGCCCCATCCCCTCCCCGACTACGAAATTGGCGGGCATCTCGGTCAGTCTGGTCCCAGAGCCAGCAGGGTGAGGACCTTGTCCCTCCAGCAGCATCTGCGATGCTGGTCGTAAGAAGCGTTTGAACTATTACATGTAACATCAAAAAGTTTTGGCAGAAAAGTCACAATTTGCAGAACATCACTGTGTTTATTGGAAATAGCTAGCAGGATAGAAAAGAAGCAACAAGACACAAAGCACAGGAGATGAGCCGTTGCTAGCCTGTGTGACTGGTGCAGGAAGGATGCACATCAAACAACCAGAAATTGGCAGGTGACCAGTTCCTGGTTGGCCTCGAAACTTTCGCCTCCCGGCTGGTGGACGCCCACTCACTCAGACTAGTACTATATATACTACCAAGTGTGTGCACTCAGTTTAAGTAACGTAATACGTGGAACCGTAATTACTGGTCATATTGCATGCAAATATACATGTGCATATAGAGGAGGCATAAAGAAGATCATTGGCACTTCCAGAAGTATGTACTATAATTGCGCTAATAATTATTTAGAAATTATTGATCCACAAACACATGGAAACTGTCTGATTGCCCCACTGTGGCGAAAACGATGGCTACGATAGTTTAAGATGAAATATTACAGTCCTACATGTACTACATGTTTAGACTATCATAACGTTTTATTGTTAATTTAAGCATTACATATCAAAATGATCTAAGAGGCAGCAGCATCTTCTTTCGATGCACACAAGAGAGACATAATACGTCGCAACCCACTCTCCTTTGAAATCATATCAACTGCACTTAGCGACCGCTTTTAAAATTAAATTATCAAGTTCCTAAATTTAATAGTCTCTCTCTTTAGCGACCATGCCCTGTTACATTATTAGACACTCCATACAATTCTTTTCCAAATATACCAAGTCTGTAAAGCATTTCCTTAGATCGATGTATAGGCACATTCTATTCTCCCCTCCCTCCTCCCCCCGCCCCACAACCAGTATTTTGGCAGGTAAGTTTTTGAACTCCACTATGTATCGCCATGTCTTTTCAAAATGTTCCAAGTCTTTACAACATATAACTGACACAGGACAAAGTTGTAAATACTGATCATCTAACGCTGCAGAAGACAGAAATTCTTCTTTGGGCCATTCCGTGCCAAGTGGTCTAATATCGAGAAAAGTTCCCACATGACCCTCATGGATTTTGATGACATTTGGTATGAGCAATCACACATGTTCTCAATGAACACTGGTGAAGTTTCAGTTTCAAAAATTCAATACTTCCGGAGATACAGTCACTTGTTTAAGACCATAGCACAGCTTCCAATAGTGCGTCGTTGAATTTTCAGCAACTTTGAGATGATATATATCTGGGAGTATTTGTATGAAAGAAACAAAACTTGGCCATCTTATACAACTTTTAGAGCTCTTTAAAGTAAAATATTAAGAAAAGGATTTCTGAGCAATTTTCATATAGAAAATTTGGGGCAAAGTTGGGCGAAAAAATTGCTGGTTAAAAAAAGTGCGAACTTTAGTTTTTTATATCTCCAGAAGTAATTGTGGGATGTACATGAAACTTTGCACACCATAACTCACCAACACAAGGTCTTAGAATATAAAGTTTCATTCTCGTATTGCTTCCCATTATTTCACAAATCTAGGGTAAAGTTGACAATTTTTCAAAAAGTGCTAAAAATGGGTATTTTCAGTCAAATTTTTCAAAAAAGTGTTTTCTCCAAATTCCTTTAGACTATGCTCATTAGAAAGAGCATATTCTAAACTATCTAGAAAAGTGGATTTGGTTTTGCAATGCAAGCATATAAGGCCCTAAAAAGTAGCATAATCCTAGAGGCACACTGGAAGTTTGAACCCATTTTCTGGCACTCAAATTATACCTAAAAATTTTTATTATGTCTAATAAATATTTGTTAATGCCTGGGATAAGTGAAATATGAAGTATAAGAAGTCCTGATGAATAGGACGAAGCTCAAGTCCGAATAGAAAAAGAATAAAAATAGAAACAATGTTATTTCTTAACTGTCCCCCCAATCCCACAACTCTCTCTCTCTCTCTCTCTCTCTCTCTCTCTCTCTCTCTCTCTCACACACACACACACACACACAAAACTGAATTTAATTCATAAAATTTATTTCCATAATTATTATCTAAATATTAGTAGCCTGTGTAATGAACAAACACTACCTTACTTATGGAAAAGAAGTGTATAAATGAGTTGCTATGGTTTAACCACTGCTAGTTTCATTTCACCTGAGAAAACCAGCATCCCCATCGCCACAGGGGCAACAACAGCCACGGGTGGGTTCCTTTACCACAGGATATCCCAAGCGTGATAAGCATTTCTTTACACAGGTTCCCAAGCCTGATAATAAAATTATTGAAGTGTCTTGGGTAAAATTAGAAGCCACTCATAGATTGCTTAGTTTCCTCTAACCTATTTCAATTATTGATAGGGTATGGTGGTACAATTTCAATCATTTCGGACAAATGTAATTGTAACTGCAAACATATTGAGAAAAGAAATAATTTTAACTATGGCACTTGTTCTTGAATGTTTAATGAATATGTAACACAAATATTAGACATACGTAAAAAAATAGATGAAGTCCACTTACCAGGCGAAGGAGCCTGGTAAGTGGACTTTATCTATTTTTTACGTATATTTTTCCTGTTAGGAATTTTTCCTCCATAATATTTGTATCACAAATATTAGACAATTACATATGTTGGTATGAACACAAAAAAAGGTTACAGAATTGAGAAAAATTGATATAAAATGTACCACGCTAGGTACAATTATGATCACTTCCTTGTACAATTTTGACCACTGACTTTTCCCAAATAAAAAGCACTTTTTTCTTCGGGCACCAGTACATACTTCGCTGTACCAAACGCTGCACAATAACGAGTTTACAAGCACGTGGAAACTAGAACATTTATAAGAGCACGTTCAATGAAGTAGCTCCAACTACATCTTTACAGGAAAAAATTTATGTCTCCTTAACACAGAGTGTTGTATTCTTGGAAAAGACAGGAGGAGCTGTAGAAACCTGCTACACTGCAACGCCACACAAAGGCAAGTGCTAGCAACAATACGAGACTGAAAACTTATATTGATTGGAATTGTACCTATATCGAATTTGTACCACCTTACCCTATGCTACATTAATTTTCTGATGAATATCAAGAAGAATGGTGTATTGGCAGTCAGACAAATTTACTGATGGAGCTGGAATAACTGCACCTTAAAGGCCTTAAATGTTATCTGAAACACAAAGAGCTTGTTGTCCTAGTGGATTTTTTGGAAAATTATTCTTTTATTATTCAGGATGCTGTGCAAGGCTTCCACTGAAAAGCAACAATTCATCCATTTGTTATCTACTTTCATCAAAATGAGAAAGTGGAATCTTTAAGTTTCTGCATTATCAGTTCTTGTTTGTGGCATGACACTGGTACAGTCAACATTTTTATCAAGGAGCTCATCAAATATATAAAAGCACAGTTTGAACAGATATCTCACATTCATAATTTCAGTGAAGGCTCCAGTGCTCAATCTTACTTACCTAGACCTGTTTCACTTCTTCACTTCTTCTCTGAAAACATTAATGGAATCAAATTTGTTTTTGTCAGTAAAGATGAAATTTGGGGGGAAAAAAGGAAAAAAAAAATGTCACAAGAAGTGAGGTTTAAACATGGACAAACTGTAGCAGGCACTAGAGAAAATCGTCACTTTTTACCTATTGATGAAACAATAATTCATGTCAGCAGAGTTTCAAATGATTGATCATCTTTTCTAGCTACAATAGGTCAGAGAACTAAAGAAGGCATACAGTAGAGCCTCCTTTTTACGCTTTTCAAGGGACTTCAGTAAAATAGTGTAAAATGCAGGAAAGTGTAAAATGCAGGAAGTAGTGTTTTAAACGGTAAAATGTGCTTACTGGATCAGCCTCGCATTTTCGTAGTTTATTTGTGATATATGTACATAATAGGCATCTAAATACTCACCAGGAAGTTTATTATACAATAAAGGTTATCCAAATTTTTACTATTTTAAGCACAGGGCAGAACTGGTAATTTTATGGGAAGTAGAAATTTGAGATGTAATTGCATTCATTATATATGAGGACGCCACTGCTGGGCTATGTAAAACATCTTCAAAATTACTTGAACCAGTTCGATAGATATCGTTTGGATGCCACTGCCAGGCTATGTAACACATCTTCTAAATTACTGCCTTTTACTGGCATTAATTATTTACGTAGTAAAACTCCTAAAGTTCCGTTCTTTTTGTATTTTTCGATGTTTCACTCGACAATATTAGAGAATTTATTCATGTTCTCGAGTGCAAACATATGCATAAGTATTTTTGTGATGTTTGCATAGGATTGGCATCTCACACTATTACGGCTTTTTTGAGGTTGTGGGTATTATGATACCAAACTTTGACAGATAATGTTCTTTATGAATCAGAAATATTTATCACAAAAACAATGCAACTCTTTATTCTCACATCAACAAAGCAACTGGTTCCGATTGTTTGAGTACACGCCAGCCACTGTGGCAAAGAAGCTGGTGGAAAGAGGAACTACTTTGTCACAAATCGGCGCATCTTAAGTCAACTAGATACGTACTGCCAACAATGATACGCAAAATATATGTTTGCATTTAATCAAAGTGTCAAGAAAATTGACTGTGAATAATTTTTAAGTACTATACTTTAAGGGGAAAGCCATGCTAGCATCAATTTATGTAGAATACGTCATTTTTTCTTCACGGACATGCTTTCAAAAAGTGTAAAATGCAGGAAAAGTGTAAATATGATAATGCAAAAATGAGGGCGAATTAACATTGTGAACATAGGAAATTTGACGGGACCGACAAAAAATGGTGTAAATGGCAGGAAAATGTAAAAACCGGGAACGTAAAAACGAGGTTTTACTGTATTAATGTCTGCTCTCCAACCTGGACAATATGTTGCATGCATCTAAGAAAATTTTTGGTGGATTGGGAATATCTGTGTGACTTCCACTGAGCAAAGGAGTGCATTAATAAACTTTATGCACCCTCATGGTCCAGCAGATTCATTTTATTGACCACCAATAAGTGACAAGTGCTGGGTTCTATCACACCACATTATTGCAGTTATTCCAGCTCCGTCAGTAAATTCGTCTGGCCGGCAATACACCATTCCTGTTTACATTCATCAGGCTTGCAAAACATGTGTAAAGAAACTCACCCATAGGTGTTGATGCTCGAGCATAGCCCCTATGGTGATGGAGACACTGGTTTTCTCAGGTGAAATGAATCTAGCAGTGTTAAACCACAACAACTCATTTATATACTTATTTTCCTTCAGTAAGCTGGTGGTGTTAATTAAAAATGCTACTAATAATTAGATAATGATTCTGCAAATAAATTTTACAATTTATATTCATTCTAAATTATAATTGTGTGTGTCTGTGTGTGTGTGTGTGTGTGTGTGTGTGTGTGTGTGTGTGAGAGAGAGAGAGAGAGAGAGTTGTGGGTTGGGGGGGGGGGGCAGTTAAGAAATAACATTGTTTCTATTTTTATTCTTTTTCTATTCAGACTTGAGGTACGTCCTATTCATCAGGACTTCTTATCTCATGCATTAACAAATATTTATTAGACATAATAAAAATTTTTAGGTATAATTTGAGTGCCAGAAAAATGGGTTCAAACTTCCAGTGTGCCTCTAGGATTATGCTACTTTTTAGGGCCTTATATGCTTGCATTGCAAAACCAAATCCACTTTTCTAGATAGTTTAGAATATGTTCTTTCTAATGAGCATAGTCTAAAGGAATTTGGAGAAAACACTTTTTTGAAAAATTTGACTGAAAATACCCATTTTTAGCACTTTTTGAAAAATTGTCAACTTTACCCTAGATTTGTGAAATAATGGGAAGCAATAGGAGAATGAAATTTTATATTCTAAGACCTTATGTTGGTGAATTATGGTGTGCAAAGTTTCATGCACATCCCACAATTACTTCTGGAGATATAAAAAACTAAAGTTCGCACTTTTTTTAACCAGCAATTTTTTCGCCCAACTTTGCCCTAAATTTTCTGTATCAAAATTTCTCAGAAATCCTGTTATTGGTATTTTACTTTAAAGAGCTCTAAAAGTTGTATAAGATGGCCAAGTTTTGTTTCTTTCATACAAATAGTCCCAGAGATATATCATCTCAAAGTTGCTGAAAATTCAACGACGCACTATTGGAAGCTGTGCTATGGTCTTAAACAAGTGACTGTATCTCCGGAAGTATTGATTTTTTTGAACTGAAACATTACCAGTGTTCATTGAGAACATGTGTGAATGTTCATACAAAATTTCATCAAAATCCATGAGGGTCATGTGGGAGCCTCTAGACCACTTGGCATGGAATGACCCCTTTTAAACAACACTAAACACTATTGTGCAACGGTATTTCCTTGGAGAGTCACAATAAACGAAAAAAAAAATGCGTCAAATAATTTAAGATTAGCAGTTTACCAATTTCCAACCGTCTACAATAATACTTTTTTTCCCCTTGAAATCACTGACCTAACAACATCCTTCTTTGAAATGACACTCGTCAATACAGCAGCCTTGGAACCGACAGGACATAATGGTAGTAGTTTACACACATATAACAGATTTTTAGTCCTAATAATATAGTAAGTACAGTTTACAACTCACCGTAAAGACGTGGTGACGAGCTGCGACAAGCACATACAAAAGACACACACGTACAACACTTTCAGCTATCGGCCATGGCCTTCTTCAGAATATAGAACACTCGTGCAATCACACAGGCACACAACACAGTCATACAACCATTACCCCCGGCTGCTGCACTTCGAATCACCCTCTGCAGTGAATTGGAGATGGGAGGGGAGAGGAGAGGAAGGTAACGTCACAGTGGTGGGGATGGGTTAGATGGGAATAACGAGATGCAGCTTAGGAATGGAGTGGGGAGGCAGGTGAGGGGAGAAAATAAAATAAAGTAAAGTAAACAAAATAAAATAAAATAAAGTAAAATAAATATATATATACAAAATGTGTGCACATAAGTACACAAGACCACACACACACACACACACACACACAGACACGATCGCACATTCACACACAACGCAAAATAGGCAAGGTTTGGCATAGAGAGGTTGGAACTGTAAGGTAAAAAAAAAAAAAAAAAAAAAAAAAAAAAAAAAAAAAAAAAAAAAAAAGGGAAGTTATCGTAGGTTGAGGCTTGGTTGATTTCAGGATCGGAGAATGTATTGTAGGGATAACTCCCATCTGTGCAGTTCATAAAAGCTGGTGGTGGATGGGAGGATCCAGATGGCCCGGGTTGTGAAGCAGGCATTGAAATGACGCATGTGCTCCGCTGCATGCTGTGCCACCTTGTTTTTGTGTGTGTGTGTGTGTGTGTGTGTGTGTGTGTGTGTGTGTGTGTGTGTGTGAGTGCACGCGTGTGTTTGTGTTTGTGTGTGTGTGTGTGTGTGTGTGTGTGTGTGTGTGTGTGTGTTTGTGGAAGCGGACGCACGCACTCGCATGTGCATATGTGCGTGCGTACGTGATCGCACGCGTGCATGTGCATGTGTGTGTGTGTTGGGGGGGGGGGGGTGTATGCGGTCTTGTGTACTTGCAGTGTGCATGCAATTTGTATATATATTTATTTTATTTTATTTTGTTTACTTTACTTTATTTTATTTTCTCCCCTCACCTGCCTCCCCACTCCATTCCTAAGCTGCATCTCGTTATTCCCATCTAACCCATCCCCACCACCGTGATGTAACCTTCCTCTCCCTCCTCTCCCCTCCCCTCCCATCCCCAATTCACTGAAGAGCGTGATTCGAAGTGCAGCAGCCGGGGGTAATGGTTGTATGACTGTGTTGTGTGCCTGTGTCATTGCACGAGTGTTCTAATTCTGAAGAAGGCCATGGCCGATAGCTGAAAGTGTGGTATGTGTGTGTCTTTTGTATGTGCCTGTCGCAGCTCATCGCCACGTCTTTGTGGTGAGTTGTCAACTGTTCTTACTCTATTATTAATTCCAACCTGGACTTTCTATTATTATAGATTTATAGTCCTGTAGTGCAAGATCGACATGCCGTTATTCAAAATATAGACTAAAATTCTGACTCCAATCACAAATCAAGCTCCTTTCCTGTGTTAAGTAAGATTTCCTCTTTCATTCCACTCGAATTTATTTTATCAATAATTACAGGTAGCTATCTCATGCAAAGGAGGATGTCTAGGTTGCTAACCTACACACTGCAACACCTAATTTTTAAAAGAACATGGTGTGTACCATTTCTTTGGTTACAGTACAATTGCGTACGTGCACCCCAATGAGAGACTCGGTCATCACAACGCAGGAAAAGCGAAAGGCCTTCGACAGATACGCATACATTGACCAGCGTATTTCAACACATTTTTCTGATTACCATACAAACATGGCATACCAATCAACTATCCATTAAGACCACAAACGTCCTATTGGATTGAAGAGTTTACTATATTTACGAAAACATCAGTCAATTTTTGATGTTTTTATTAGCCCAGCAAACAATTTGCAAAAAATGATGACAACAACTACTGCTCTCTAAGGGATTTGTTAGCTGAGGCCACATGGGTGGGACTGGCACACAGTACTGGGCTGCAAAGTGTAAATATTGGCTATCCTCGTTTAAACAGTATTCAGATCTAGGCCATAAGTGTACATTGTAGCCTCCAGTCTGGTAATGCTAAACAAAGAGGTAAAAGTATCCCGCAAATGCCTGCCAGGACATATTATAAAATCGATAAGGTAAAGCTCTGTTAGTCTCCAGCTTACCAAGTGACTCATCCAGAAAGTGCGTTAGAAGAGAAACCCGAGGCCATTCCAGTAGTGTTCCGCAGTAGTCAATGGTGAGCAGCTGTCGTGTCAGGCTTATATTGCTGCACAATGGTTCCCAGAGTTGGTGTAGACAGAGCATAGCTTGCACGCGCCCTATTTAGGAGCCAGTATGGTGTCAACTCCTGAGTTTAATCCCTGGTGGTTGTGTGTTTCTGGAGTGATACGTGTGTGGCCGCCTCGCCACTTATGCTGCGCGGCGAACAGATGTATGTGTTTGGTTGCCTGTGTGGCAGGCTGTACGTGATACACAATTGCTTCCTGGGACCAAACGTCCACAGGTGGGTATTTAAGAACATACATTAAAACTCTAAAAACCAAGATCAGAATGAAAAACGTATATCGGCCATGACCAAAATATATTGCTTAAAGTAAAAAAGTGAGCGGTCCCACAGAACCTGTAACTGATTGGAGCATGATGCTCAAAATGCCAATAAATGCTTCATCATGCACATACAGTTCTACACACAGTCAATTTTTACCTTTGAATTTTACATTTAAGTCAAACTAAAAGGGGCAAAAAAAGATCTTTCAACCGTTATCCATTCTTCAAAAATTTGACATTTTGTTTGCACTCTGTGGCATGTTGTGCATGCGTCAGCGATTTGACGGCTGTTGACCAACATTTAAGTGGTATGGGTTTGGACAAGGGCAGCTATAGTAGTTCAGCTGGTAGGCAACCGCTATCTCACCCTCACACAGTCAACAAATGAAATGATCCTATGGCTTTTCTTTCCCAGGATATCCACAGAGGAGTTCGGCCACATACTACAAGCCTTTCTAGTGAAGCCACTTCAGACTCTCGCGTGTCAACGATGATAACAAACACACAACACCCAGTCCCCTGTCGGGAGTTGTACCCGGGCCCCTTTCATCGCCGTCAGCAACACTGCCACTGAACTGCGGAGGCGGACACAGTCAACAAATCAAGTTAGTGTAAAACATTGGCCTCACTCACTATGTTGCTGTTGTGGTCTTCAGTCCGCAGTCTGGTTTGATGCAGCTCTCCATGCTACGTTGTCCTCTGCAAGTCTCTTCATCTGAGAATAAGACTGGCAACCTACATCCATTTGAATCTACTTACTGTATTCATGCCTCGATCTCCCTCTACAATTTTTACCCCCAACACACTTCCTTCTAATTAAGTTGACGATTCCTTGATGCCTCAATGTGTCCCGCCAACCTATCCCTTATTTTAGTCAGGATATGCCAGAAACTCCTTTTCTCCCCAATTTGGTTAAGCACCTCCTCATTAGTTATGTGATCTACCAATCTAATCTTCATCATTTGTCTGTAGCACCACATTTCAAAAGCTTCTATCATCTTTTCATCTGAACTGAACTGAAAATGTTGCAGCCAGTAGTTTGTGCTGCAGTTCAGCAGCATCGTTTGTGTGTGAATGTTAATGGTGACCATTTCGATCACCTACAGTGATATCTTTAAGTTGGACTTTCACCAAAAATGAGACAACTACATCAATTAGTTTGCAAGTTATGGACTTTTAAACAGTGGATACATTTTTTGGAACCATCTGTGCTTTTTATCCTACTATGTGCCTGTTTTTCTGTACAGATATCTGAATGAGGTCAATAATTGCCCAAAACCGGTTTTAAATCAAGTTACAAACCTGTAACTGGTTGACCTGTTATGTAAGCTCACATAGACCACAGTTACTGTAATGGATAAAATGCAACTCAGAGGTCTAACCATTTATCTACCGTACTGCAAATCCAAGCTTGTCTGTTCCATTTAGTTCCCTTAATCCTTAATTTGGCACACACAGAAATCACGAGAAGAAAAAGTATTATGTTACTTAAATTAAATGTGTAGGTTCATGTGAACAGATTGATACAATTTTTTTTTCTTCAAAATATAGTTTCTGGTTTGTAAGTAACATTACCCAAAAACTTCACATGGTGGTACAGTATCATTACTACAGTGTTGTTCTTATGACTTCAGAAATTATTGTATTTTGGACTATTTCATGTGAAATGCGTGAAAACAAGTCATTTTGGCATATCTGTCATACTGTACATCATTGACTGGTACAGGAGATGCTGTTTCGTTCTTCTTGTGGACTTATTACCCATTTTGTAGTGTTCTACCAGGCCTCCTCTTCCCAATAAATATAAGTCCATTTACAGTATCCCATATAAGAACTGGTCAACAATTTTCCGCAATAAATCAACTTCAAGGCTTCCTCTTTCGCTTTTATAAGCAGTTATCCGTGTATCACAAAAGATTATCATCAAAAATTTGAAACAAATATGTACCTTGGTAATGTATGCTTGGAGTATTCGCTAAATATTTATTTGATTGCTAAACTTTTCGCAAAAGACAGCAAAATATCACTTTATTTCAAGCACTGTTGCCCATCCAAGGTTGAAACTTGAAAGATGTTTCAGAAAACAATGTGCAATTTTGATGTTGCTTCAGAGCAACATTGCCAAATAAAGGGTGTGATCTGCATTACAAAGACTACTTTAATACAGTTCTTCACACTACTCCATCCTGCGCAACACTCTTCATCTCTGAATAAGAAAGGAAACCCACATCCTTTTGAACCTGCTTAGCTACTGTATTTATCTCTCGGTCTTCCTCTGTAATCCCCCCCCCCTACACACACACACACACACACACACACACACACACACACACACACACACACACACACACACTTCCCTCTAACATAACACTAAATTAACATTGTCTGAATTACACTTCTGTACAAGACTCGCCCCGCAGAAGAACAGATGTCTGGAGGACAGAAGACAACACACCACTGTGTTTCCACTGTGGACACCCTGGACATGTCGTGCGCTACTGCAGAGAGAGGAGGCGAGTATTCGATGATTATTTTGCCGCAAGACGTCAGCCGTCAGAGCAGTTATATCCAAGGCAGTCACCTGCTGATGAGTTCAGTCGACCTATGGGAAGAAGCCCATCGCCGTACCCTAGACGAGGTCACTCCCCGACGCGCCGTTGCCGTTCACCGTCGCCGTACAGAGGTACCAGCCGCTCCCCTAGCCGCCGCGCCCAGGAAAACTAAGCAAGGCGACCATCTACGGAGGTGAGGCCGCCGCAGATGAAAATCCTCCATGGACGACAGTCACTAAGACATCGGGAAATCTCATCGACGTCATAATCGACGGCCAACCTGTCCGGGCACTTGTTGATTCAGGAGCCTCTTTTTCTGTATTATCGGATAATTACCGCCGCACACTAAAGAAGACAATGTTCTGTGATACGGGAGCAACTGTGCTGAAGGTCGCGAATGGAAAGTACGTCCATCCAGCAGGGACTTGTGTCGCAAGAATAACCATCAACAACAGGACGCAGCCGTTTGAATTTGTCATGTTAACAGAATGTAGTCACAATGTCATCCTCGGATGGGACTTCCTTCAGGCATCCCAAGCTATCATTGACTGTGGAAGATCTGAGCTGCAAATTGAAGAAGTTGTTCCGCCGGATACACGTAATACAGAATTTTCTGGGAAGCTATTCGTCGTTGACAATGTGACGATACCGCCGTTGACAATGAGAAGAGTTGCAGTCACAAACACAGATGACTGGTTAAACTGTGAAGTTCTTGTTGATAGCAAAAAGTTTATGAGACTCACAAAAGAAATTTACATACCAGCGGCTATCATAAGCATTACTGGTGGTCAAGGAAAGATTTGGATCACAAATTGTCACGAGCAGTCACAACTTATCCCCAAGGGAATGTGTATCGGGAGAGCTGAACCAATCCAGGACGGTGAGCTCAATATCATTAATGAAGACCCATGCCCTGCTGTTAGTACAGACAACACGCTGGAGGAAACAAACGTGGAACTGCCAATAGGGCCTGGACTGACCAAGGAACAACGCCAGCGGGTGTTAGGTATACTACGCCAATTTTCGGGTGCATTCACACCTCAGCAGGGGAAAAGTCAGACGAAACGGCCCACGATAAAGCACCGTATCAATACTGGGGATCATCCGCCAATTAGCCAGCGTTCGTATAGAGTGTCGCCAGCTGAAAGACGGATAATTCGGGAGGAAGTGGAGAAGATGTTGCGAGATGACATTATTCAACCTTCGGAGAGTCCTTGGTCGTCTCCGGTGGTCCTCATAAGGAAGAAGGATGGCACGTGGCGATTCTGTGTCGACTATCGGCAGCTGAACAGAATCACAAAGAAAGATGTCTACCCACTGCCGCGTATTGACGACACCTTAGACTGCTTGAAAGAAGCTACATACTTCTCAACTATGGACATGCAGACAGGTTACTGGCAAATCGAGGTTGACGAAGCTGACAGGGAGAAGACGGCTTTTATTACACCTGACGGCCTCTATGAATTTAAAGTAATGCCATTTGGATTATGTAATGCTCCAGCCACATTCGAACGCATGATGGACAACTTGCTTCGACACCTTAAGTGGACGACGTGTCTCTGCTACTTAGATGACATTGTCGTTTTCTCAGAAACATTTGAAGAACATCTGAGTCGCCTGTCAACTGTGTTGAAGTGTGTTCAGGCTGCAGGTCTCCGCCTCAATCCAAAGAAGTGCCTCTTTGTCGCGAAAGAGATAAAAATCCTGGGGCACCTAGTCAACGGAGATGGTGTTCGTCCTGATCCAGATAAAGTAAGGGCAGTCACAGAATTTCCAACTCCTCAGCACATTCGTGATGTGAGAAGTTTTCTCGGGCTGTGCTCATACTACCGACGTTTCATAAAAGGATTTTGTAACAAGGCACGTCCATTACAAGAACTTCTGCAGGGAACGCCAAATTTTACTGGGATGAGACAAAAGAAAGAGCTTTCCGCGCACTGAAGGAGGCTCTAACTTCCGCACCAGTGCTAGCCTTGTACGACGAGAATGCAGAAACGGAACTTCACACAGACGCCAGTTGCTATGGGATTGGTGCAGTGCTTGTACAAATTCAGGAAGGTGCCGAAAAAGTGATAGCCTATGCATCAAGAGTACTCTCAAAGTCTGAGATAAACTACTCTACAACTGAAAAAGAATGTCTCGCGGTTATCTGGGCTATCAACAAGTTCCGGCCGTATTTATTCGGCAAACCATTCACCGTCGTGACAGATCACCATTCTTTGTGTTGGCTGACTAGCTTGAAGGATCCATCAGGTCGACTAGCAAGATGGGCACTAAGACTCCAAGAGTACCATGTCACAATGGTATTCAAGAACGGGCGCAAACACAAGGATGCCGACTGCCTTTCGAGGAATCCATTAGTGGAACACAACTGCATTAATGAAATTTCGGCTCTCACTGAATTAGATGACGTTACAGCTGAACAGAGAGAAGATCCAACACTATTAAAAATGATAGAGGCCTTGGAGAAAGGAGAAATAACCAATGGAGAGTTCCAACTTATAAACAGAACATTGTACAAGAGCAACTACGATCCACTGGGCCTCAAATAGCTACTTGTTGTTCCACCTCATCTCCAGCCAGCTATTCTCAAATATTTCCTTGATGCTCCAATATCCGGTCATCTGGGATTCGTGAAGACCCTAGACAGAATCAGACGCAGGTATTACTGGAAAGGTCTCTACCGATCTGTCAAGCACTATGTGAGTCATTGTAAAGAGTGCCAGTGACGGAAGCATGTGCCGCAATTACCTCCAGGACATCTTGTACCGATTCCGCCGGCAGCAGCTCCATTCCACCGAGTTGGGATCGATCTTTTAGGAAGGTTCCCGAAGTCGACAACCAGTAACCGTTGGATAATAGTCTGCACTGACTACCTCACACGCTACGCTGTCACCAAACCTGTGCCGACTGCAGAAGCTCCAGAGATCGCAAAATTCCTTGTATAAGACATTATTTTGAAGCATGGAGCACCACGTGGCATGATATCTGATCGTGGAAAAGTATTCCAGTCAAAACTAGTATCAGAGGTAATGTCACGGTGCAACATTGTCCACAGAATGACAACTGCATACCATCCTCAGACAAATGGTCTTACGGAACGTTTTAACAAAACGTTAGCCGACATGCTGTCAATGTACGTCGATGTTGAGCAGAAGGATTGGGATACAATTCTGCCAGTCGTGACATTTGCTTACAATACCGCAAGACAAGACACCACAGGCTTCACTCCGTTTTTTCTGCTCCATGGCCGTGAAGCTGAGACGACAATGGATACACTGTTCCCGTTCCAACCGGACGACACTCAGGATGACTATGTTAAACAGCTCATCACCAGGGTCGAAGAAGCAAGACAGCTGGCTCGCATATGGACACTGGACACCCAGGAGAAGGACCGTCAGCGGTATAACGACAAGCACCGACCTGTTGTGTACAGCCCAGGAGATCTGGTATGGATTTTTACCCCTGTACGGAAGGTTGGACTGTCAGAAAAGTTATTGAAGCGATACTTTGGTCCTTATCGTGTCATACGCCGCCTGTCAGACGTCACATACGAAGTTGAGGATTATGAGCCGTCGTCGAAACGTCAAAAACGAAGAGACATTGTTCACGTCCTGCGCATGAAGCCTTACTATGATCCTGAAGATCAGGTAGACAACAATGGCTTCTTGTTCGAGGACTTTAAGGATGGTAATGTTCCTGACGAAGCCATGACAGGAACGCCCGTCGTCGATAATCGCGGAGAAGGGAAGGATTCTCTGGAACTGTCATACAGAGGACCCATGACACAGTCAAGATCCAGGACATTGCAGCTGGCTCCACAGGGATCATAACAGCGGGTCGCTGTTTCTCCAGGAGAGGGAGCAATGCCGCGAGAGACCACGAACACCAACTGCCAGCATGGCGCAGGGGATAGCATCACGGAATGCGGAGCAGAAGGTCGCCGGTTCAATCCCGCACACCGGCAAAAATTTATTTCTTTGTAATTAACAATTCCAGAATGTTCTACATCTTTCTTATGTTCACTTGTAAATTCTACTTGTTTCTTATGTTAACTGTTCTTCTAATTTCTGGTAAATTCTGTCTGTGTATAAATAGCAGAGCACTCTGCCTGAGAGGCAGTCAGTGCAGCGTGTATGTTGAGTTCGTAATAAAAGTGCTTTCAGTATAAGTGCTGTGTTTAGTTGCCTTCAAAGTCAAGCCTGCTTCCATTGCAACGCGACAATAGCATTGTAACTGCTATCTGGTTTCTGTACAAGTTATTCCAAGTTCAAGTTCCCCATATTTTACCTCTGTTGACTTCAAAATTTGAAACACTATACCACTCAACATTGTCAAAAGCTTTCCCCAAATCTACAAAAGTTACAAACATAGGTTTGCCTTTCCTTAACCTCTCTTCTAAGACAAGTCTTAGGACTGCATTGCCTCACATATTCTTACATTTTGCCAAATCATGGTAACTCAGCCATCAGCAGCAATTTATTAACTGTGACAGAACATCGCTTCTTATGACCACCAGCAACAGCCAAATGGTGAATTACATCTGAAGATGGCAATAAATTGTTGCCAAAACCAGTCATTTTAAAAATAAAATATTGTGATCTTGGATTGTTAAATTAATTTATATGTCACAGATAGCGTTTCCGCTTCTGTCGGCTGTTTGAGACCTGCCTCCGGCATGTGTGTGTGTGTTGCTCTCAGTTTAAGTTAGTTTATATAATTTGCAATTCCACGGTCTGATGATCTTAGCAGTTTGGTCCCTTAGGTTTACAAACCTTTGAACATTTGATGTCTAAAAGTAATCTCTCTTGGAAGGTAATTTTTATATGACATCCCATAACAATAACACTAATCATCCTTGAAGGTTAATACTCATCTGGACAGGAAGATCCTGTTACAAGACCTGTCCAATCCACCCACTTCCTATTCCAGTTCTGTGACAGACTTATCCTACCCTATCAGAGGCCAGGCCACCTGTGAAAGCAGCTATGTAATTTACCAGCTGTGCTGCAATCACTGTGCAGCTTTCTAAATTAGCATGACGACAAACCAGCTGTCCACTAGAATGAATGGCCACTGCCACACTGTGGCCAAAAGCAAGGTGGTCAACCCTGTGGCACAACATGCAGTGCAGCATATGCTTGATTTCAATGGCTGCTTCATAACCCGAGCCAACTGGATCCTCCCACCCACCACCAGCTTTTCTGAACTGCACAGATGGGAGTTACCCCTACAGTACATTCTCCGAACCCGAAAACATCCAGGCCTCAATCTATGATAACTTCCCTTTTTCCACACTACAGTTCCTACCTCTCTGTCCTAAACCTTTCCTATTTTGAATGGTGTGTGTGTGTGTGTGTGTGTGTGTGTGTGTGTGAGAGAGAGAGAGAGAGAGAGAGAGAGAGAGAGAGAGAGAGAGAGAGAGAGAGAGAGAGAGAGAGAGAATATGCGCATGCACGTTCGCACGTGTGTGCATATTTCTACTTTTGTATCTGTATTTATTTTATTTTCCTCCCCTCACCCACCTCCCCACTCCCTACCTAAGCTGCATCTCATTAATCCCATCTAGGCCGTCCTATACCCATCCCCATGACCATGATGCAAACCTCCTATCCCCCCTCCCGTCCACTCCCCTCCCCTATTTACACACCACAAAGCACGAGTCAGTGTTGTGTGCCTGTGTGTTTGCATGAATATTCTATTTTCTGAAGAAGGCAATGGCCAATAGCTGAAAGTGTTGTATGTGTGTGTCTTTTGTATGTGCTTTTCAAAGCTCGTCGGTACATCTTTGTGGTGAGTTGTAAACTGTCCTAGTTACTATATTACAGACAAATCTGAAATCTTTATATACACAGGCATGATTAAGATTGTAATTGCAGCAATTACATACACTTACTGGAAGGAACGGAAGCAGTATTAAACACAGTGAAGTAAGACAAAGTACATCAGACAACAAGAGTCCCAACAGATAGTACTGTCAGTGGTTGAGTATGCTCCACACCGCTGAGTACATGTTCATGAATGAGTCAGTGATGGGGGAGTCAAAACCACTTACTCAAGAACCTTTACACAATTACAGAAAAAGGCAAAACGTTGTCAACAAGCTAGAGTGTAAACGTGATTGCTGCTTAAAGGTGTGGTGATAGGTTCCTACCTAGACACACACTCAAAAATAGTGGCATATGTGTAGAAAACGTAATATTGGTTTTTTTTTTCGTTCTTTTAAATAAGCACACATGTAAATTTAGTTGCTCTATGTATAACTAATTTTGCAATATTTTGATTTGCCAGGTCCTGAAATGTTGTCATTAGAGACAGTTCAAATAAAGACTAATTATTACACTACAGTGAAACATAATTATGTCTTAAATAAGATTTAAATTTGAATGTGGAAGGGAAGGAGAGGGGCTGCATCAAAGCAGTCTTTTGAATGTTAACCACAATATTATATTATACGCAAAACTTTGTCCCTTGCATGGGATTTAAATGAAGGTGCAGATTACAGGTACACTTTAATTTGTAATATAAAACACCACTGTGGATTGATGCTGTGCATGAAAAATTAAATACATCAAATGAAGTATATAGAACTCACGTAACAGACATTTTATATTTAATTTCAATAAAAACAGTACACTGAATATTTTGTAGAAAATAACAGAACAGCATTTAAAAAGTGCAGAGCAAATGACTAGTAATTTGTATAATTGCTGATTGAGAAAATGCATCTTTTTTGCAGGCTTTGCACTTATTCTTTGGCTATTTGGTTTTCACAGCTCTTTTTTGATTATTTTATGACATAGATATTAAGCTATTCAGGAAAAAAACTATCTCTGTAAATGTATACATAAAAATGAGTTTGTACAGTTAATTATGTACATCACAATGTGAAATAACAATTACAGTCATCTAAGAGATTCATTATACAGAAATTATTTTTCAATCAGTTAACATAGGAGATAATTTATCACACTATGTACAGAGATGACATACATTCCAAAGTTATAAATAAATTTGCAGAGTAGCACTGATTGTGGCACTCAACAACATTAACATTTTAACACAGTATTTAAAGAACATATCAAACACTTAAGCAATTAAAGAAAATAATGACCATGAATAACAGAAGTTCAACTCAACTGCAGGTACATACATCAGCAATAAAAAGTAAGTGACAAGTCAAAAGAGGGGAAGGGAGATGTTAGGGGCGTACGAAATTGCTCCAATGACGAAGATAAAAACACAACCCAACTTCAAAATTAAAAACAGAAAATACCAAGTACAGAACAAATAGAACTGGTTAAGAGTGGAATTTTTACAGGCTATGACAGAACTTAAGGCTAAATATGTGAAAGAAATGGTCATCACCTAATGTATCTTTTATGCCACTGGAGCAATTCCATGTTTCATGTAATTGGATAAATTCACAGGCCATTCCTAACTCAGTTATGTAAATTAGTTTTAAAATTATGGATTACATTTTGCGCTCACATATATTTTTACAGACTACTTTGTAACAATGAAGATGTATTAATTAAATAAGAATTATGTGAGAAATAGCTTATTTCATGCATTATAGTAAACTGATGATTGAGCTCAGATTCGGAAGATTGAGCTCCAGTTCACATCATTATCTGGTAAACAAAATACATTCTTACTGAAGGTGCAGGGTTGAAAATGCAATGAGGTTTTATTACCAAACAAGTGGTTAGTAATGAGATACTACCAGAGACGATACTGACATTCAGCACAGCTCTTTGCAGTGGAATTAGACTATTAATACGCACTTCACATGACTTCAAAAATGATAAGACAATACCCAAGACTTTAAAGCTTCAGCTCAGTGAGGTATGGGGCAGATGGAACATTTCATAAATAGCAGTAAGGTTTATAAGACTGTTGGGCAATGCAAGCTGACGTACAGATGACAATCACTTTACATAAACACTGGGACAGGACCTTAAATGAATGTGGCTGATATGTAAAACAAACTGGGTACTTTATTAGTACAGGCTGCATGATCAGTCACTGAAATAAGTCACAATCACTGAGTCAGTCAACAATCTGAAGATTGGTTTGAACACAAAAGTGTTTTACTGGGCATGATACTGTTTGGAGGTGGTATGCCCTAAGTTTCCTCCAACTTTTGAACTGCATTTTAACATCAACAATATTGCCTAAGGTAAGAGAAAGGAAAAGTGACAGATAAAACTCCTAGGATTGAGCAGGGATCAAACCCATGACCTCTGGATTCATAGTTTGGCACTTCACACTGAGCTCTTCCAAATGAGAAACAATTAACAATTTTCCCTTCAGCTGTATTCTTTATTATTATGTTCATTTTGATTTCCAGATCTTGGTTCTACCTTCAGAAACATAATACATTTTCATATAAGCTATGATGGGAGTGACTCCTGATGAAGGTAAAAGTGCAAGTTTGAAAACTGTTGACCACGATTTCCCTTTTTTATACAGTAAACCATCTTTCTTGTCAATATCAACTTATTACATAACATATATTTTCGCAGATAAGACGACTTTCAGATAAGACAAGGTACAAATTTACATCAAAATTTTATAGTTTATCCATATATCTGGTGTATAAGACAACCCCCAATTTATTGTACTTCCAAAACTAAGGCTAGGTGCATTTGAACAGCTTTTCGATTGTCCGATTCCACTCGGGCGATAATTTTTTGATCGGCTATGCACCAACTTCCATACAACATCGTTGTCCAAGCTGTTATCAGTCGATCGAAAAAACGATGCCTGGCCTTACTGTTTACAGTTCGTCATGTAAAAACATTCCAACAATCTTCATGTGAAACATGACAGTCATCTGTAACCTAGGAGGTTACCTGCCAAAGACTGCGATTGGAAAGTGCACACATTTTAAGGGGAAATCTCATCGTCATTCTCTGTGTCACTTCCACTGGCAAACTAGTATTGTTGTAGGTAGTGTTCTGTGTTAAAGCAATCAGTACTGCGAGTGTAATCCAGAGAAAAATTTGTAAAGTATGTGGCAATGGAACCAACGAAAAGAAGGGAATATGAAGCAAGTTTCAATCTAAAAGTTATTGAACAACTGCACTGCAGCAAGGGCTTTCTATGTAACTGAGAAGATGGTAAGAGACTGGAGGAAGAATGAAGATATTATTTAAAAAATATCAATGAAGAACTGTTCTCTGCTGGCCAGATTTAGAAAATAATGTTGCAGAATGGATACAAAAACAGAGGCAGAATTGTTATGTTGTCACAAGAAATATGATTAAAGCATATGCATTGAAGTTGGCGCACAACAATCCAGAACAAGGCAAAGAATTTAAAGCAACAACAGATTGGTGCAATCGTTTCATGAACAGAAAAAAATCTTGTAATACGACAGAAAATCAAAATTGCCCAGAAATTACCACACGATCTTGACCATAAAGTTACAAGTTTTCACAAATATATTATTAATATGAGACAAACCTACAACTTTCCATTATCTAATATCGGAAATATGGATGAAACATCAATGAACTTCGACATGCTAAATAACAGAACTGTGGAAGCTAAAGGCGCAAAAACTGTTTGTGTCAGAAGTGCAGGCCATGAGAAGACTAGGTTCACAGTAGTATTAACATGCATGGCAGATGGTACCAAGTTAAAACCCATGGGAGGAAAATTGCTCCTAAAATAAAATTCCCGACAAGTATTTTTGTACATGAAAAAGAGTGGATGGACGAGAATGGTGTAAGATTGTGGGTAGAAAATGTTTGGCAAAGATGACCAGGCACTCTACGAAAATGAGAATAGTTTGTTGGTGTGGGATATGTTTCATTCCCACATAACTGAAAACTTAGTAGGGAACAACGCCAAAATTGCCGTTATACCGGGTGGTTTAACTTCAATGCTACAACCTCTAGATGTATCTTTAAACAAATCATTTACAGACTGCATGTGTCAACAGTGGAACATGTGGATGACGAATGGGGAAAAGTCATTTACGAAAGGTGGACTTATGTGTGCTGCATCACTTGATGTGTTGTGTGATTTCATGATAAAATTGTGGGAAAATGTGAAATCGGAAACAGTGATTAAATCTTTTAAAAAGTGTAGGATTTCTAATGCTATGGATAGTACGGAGGATTATTTTTTATGGAATACTGATGACGAAGCAGAAATTGATTTATCAATGGAATGGAACCCATATCATGAACTTATCAATAACGAAAGTGAGGACGTACTTCAGGAGCAATTTGTTTCAGATGATGACTGTGAGGATTTTAAACTTACTTGTGACTATTTTATTTTGTAATGGTTTTACTGAATGTAATAAAAGTCTTGATCAAATTGAGTGACGTATCTTCCATATTGTCATGTTGTCAGTGTTGCATCCTGACAGCCAATGAGAGGCCAGCGCACATATGATGCTTTCTCAAAGCACAGATGAAAAAAATTATCACATAATTACATGAGTAGACCTAAACCAGAATTTCGGATATCTTAGCACATTAGAAATAAACATTTGTGGCAACCAATAATATTAATGCAATTTAAACTGTCCCATTAGGTCCCAAACTAACCACAACCTCGTAAATTATTAATGTAGCGACTGCAGCAGGCTACCATCTGTTTGTGCGTGTTGTGTGTGAATGCTTCAGTGAATGTGAGTGTTAAATTTTAGATGTGCGCCTGTGTAGTTCCTAGTCTTCCACCAGGGGCGCTGTGTTTCATGTGTCACGCAGCGAAATTATTCCTTCTTTTTGTTCTATGTTTTCACATGTTTATTATCACTGTTTTATAGATGTTTCTTTGCCTAGTTACTTGTCAATAAGCATTAGTAACAACTGGCTTTCTGTTTCTGCTCCGTGTCTAGAGTTGTGCTGTTTGATAATGTATTCTACATGGTAAAAATAGATTACTAACCAGTATCGTTATATCAAGATTCGGGCATACATTTCTTACAACTGGAGGCTGTATAGAAGCACAGGGTCCTGGTACAAGTACCTCAGTGACGACTTTACATATTCGAATACTTTCCTAGATACGTCATTTACCGCTTATGTGGGCAGGGAATGATATTTTTAGATGATGAAACACGAACATGTGCGACTCTGAATACGTACCCTTGCCCGCTCAGTAAATAAATAATGTTTGTAAAGTGAATTAAAAAAAAAACTGACACAAGCCTTTGTTTTTGTAAATCTTTCCTCTACGATGTAAATTTCAGACTAAATTTCAATCTAATTTTTTTTGTACCGGCAGATAAGACAACCACAGATTTTGGGGCCTTTTTTTTATGATTCAGCCATCGTCTTATAAGCGGAAATATATGGTACGTACTTGTTCATACTATTCTCATTTCTTCAGTATTTTCTTTAAAATATTACCTCACTGTGAATCATAAGTGTATCTAATAATCCATTCCTTTGCCTTTCCCACTACTTTTTCTGTAGGCCAGTGTTACACTATCAATTGTTGGACAAGGAATTGAATGAAAAAATTGAATGAAATATTGGTCCTATTCTTTAACAAAGATACTGGATAAAATGTCAAACGGCTATTACACTATCATCCAATATTTAGTCAAAGTGCCTCAAAATGATGGTGTTATGCTCAGCTGTAGCTCATACTACAGTTGTGTTGTGTCAGCATTTAGAGTGGGGAAGTGGGGGGGGGGGAGGATGTACTTGGATCAAACCATGGGTGTCACAGAAAAATAGATTAAAGTGTTCAATAAAATTTGTCACAAGAATGGGAGCTGAGAGACAAGGATTTTCTTTTCTATATCATCGGCAGTACAGCCGGGCCATAATTCACAGCTAATTTTTTTGTAGTTCTCCATTCTTCTCAGTCTACTTTTGTAGTCTGAAAGGAGACCAATTCACACTGTATGTCACATCACAATCCATCAGAACATTCCACAATGTATTTCTAATGGTGGCATTCACTCTGTTCATCACCGGACTTTCACGTAATGGTTTCTCAGGAAGACAGGTTTCACAGAATTCTCATCTGGTAACAACTGAATTTAACCTATTTTTGTCATGCTCACTCATGTTACAGTAGGCAATTATGCATAAGTATGTGTTCTTACTCTTTATTCTATTATTATGTTCTGTTTTATCAGTAAACTGCAAATGTACATATGACTTAGATACTTTTCCACCGAGTGTTCTTCCAAAAGATATCTAAAGATATCTAAAACCAAAGAATGGTTTAGGTGTTGCAATAGAGTAACAGGAAAGGCTCTCACAAACCATGTATACACATAAGATTGTAAGTTGATGAAGCAAGTTTCATTAAATAATATTTTAAATGGAAAATGTCAGCACTGACAAAGTAGAAAATCTAAGTCACTGATAATGTTATTAACAATGTAAGGGGGGAAACAGCTGATAAAGTAAAGAGGTCCTATTTATTCCCTTACAAGAACCGTTCGATGTGTATATACTGTTTGGGCATGATAACTTGACAATTCACGCAGTGGCTGCTGGGAGCTGCAGGAAGCGTGTCTCGCACACACATTACAGCTGCTGCAGGGAGTGGAGCAGTGAGGGGAAGGCAGCATTGACTGCTTGCTGCAGTGCTGCAACCGTTACCCTAGCAAAGTGTACAGTAATACTCCACAACAAGAAGAATGTAATACTGGCAGCACTTGTAAATACATGAATGTCTTTCAAATAGTGCTGATTTTCTTCACTTGTAGCAGCACCAATTAAATTGTGAAGTTATCATGGCCAAATGGTATGTATATATTTTCACTTGCAAATAGCTGTCAATGTTTTGAAATGTTGTTTCACTTCCCAACATTTCACTAAACTGACCAAAAAAAATATGATTTAGCATATTACTTCAATTATGTTAGTATATTATGACACTTTACATCACTCATAACCTCACTTTCAATACAGGGTATTGGGCTAAGCGAATTGATGTGACGGACAATGTGAATTGGCCTTGTTGTATGTTACACAAAACTCCATCTGATTTATAAATTTGTTGGAACACATCACACAAACTTGCCAGTAGTAGCCATGTTTACGAATATGCTATGTCAAACAGATGTAGTGTCAATGAGGTACCACTACTACTACTACTACTACTACTACTACTACTAGCACTACAAGTGGTCACATTTATCACTGCAGAAAACACAAGATGAGCAATTTCTATGATCAAATCTAAGCCGATTTGATCAGATTGGATGACTTGAGAAAAAGTGCCCACCACCACCTTCAATATTTCTTTGTCCAATAATTTGATAGTGTAATACTGGCTGTAGGGAGATCCTTTTTCTATGGTCAGTAATTGTTTTATCTTTACAAATTGATAATAATGGCCTAGCAATCCCTTTCCTTAATCTATCTTGTAATTTTACAACTGAAGTCTGGTTACAGATTTCCGCATCCCAAACCCTATCTCTCCACATCAGACCATACTACGAACCGATCTCATCTCTGCTTACTGAACACTACTGATGCCTTACTTCTCATGGTCCACGTTTCACAAGCATATGTCAAAATCATTACATAATAGATAATATAGTGAGGACAGTTTACTACTCACCGCAAAGACGTGGCGACGAGCTGCGACCGGCACATACAAAAGACACACACATACAACACATTCAGCTATCGGCCATGGCCTTCTTCAGAAATAGAGCACTCACGCAATCACACAGGCACACAACACAGTCATACAACCATCACCTCCGAATGCCACACTTCGAATCACGCTCTGCAGCGAATCGGGGACGGGAGGGGAGGGGAGGGGGAGGGGATAGAAAGGTTACGTCACGGTGGTGGGGATGTGTTAGATGGGAATAACGAGATGCAGCTTAGGAATGGAGTGGGGAGGCGGGTGAGGGGAGAAAATAAAATAAAATAAAATAAAGTAAAGTAAAATAATTCCCGGGCCACTTGTGAAAGCAGCCACGTAATTTACCAACTGTGCTGCAAGCACTGTACAGCTTTCTATATTGGCATGACCACCAACCAGCTGTCCATCAGGCAGTCGGAGGTAATGGTTGTATGACTGTGTTGTGTGCCTGTGTGATTGCGTGAGTGCTCTATTTCTGAAGAAGGCCATGGCCGATAGCTGAATGTGTTGTATGTGTGTGTCTTTTGTATGTGCCTGTCGCAGCTCGTCGCCACGTCTTTGCGGTGAGTAGTAAACTGTCCTCACTATATTATTTATTCCAACCTGGACTTTCCATTATTATATCATTACATAATAGGTTTCATAGATGACTCTTACATTTTTGTGGTATTTCCGTGTGCCATATTAGGTCTTTCTGCATGCTCTATTTCTTCATATATAGAACCAGCAGTGTAGATGTTACCACCATGATTCTTGAATTGATGAGTCACCTATAGTGGTTTCCCTCTCATTGCAATGTCTCCCAAAGATGGCCTGTACTTTTTATGAGCATCATTGCACTTCTTCCTTGACTAAATATGCTTCTGCCTGGGTGTTTATCTGGGCATGAAGCTCTTCTTTAGTCATTCTACAGACATACGTCATCAGTGAGCAAGATGCCATTAATTGTTTCACCTCAAATGTTTTGGTGTACTTTTCTATGTATCTCTGTTGTTGCATTGATGAAAAGCCATGTTATCCCACATTATATTCCAAAGGTTTCAGTCATTCCCATGCATGTTTTTCACTTTACTCTGAGTATCTTCATACAAGTTCTTTATCCTGTGCACCATGTTATCCTATATTCCAGCTTTCTTCAGCACTTCCCACACAACTTCCCTAGTCAAAGTATCAAATGCTTTTTTGATGTCCAGTAAGGCTAACCATAGGTCTCACTTGTGTTTGTAGTATTTTTCCATTAACTGGCAAAGGACAAATATTTTAATCTGTTGTTGTTCTCCCCTTCTTGAAACCATACCGTTCATTAAGGGATCTTATCTTACACTCAATAATTCTTTCATAAAGTTTACCCAATTGAGATGTGAAGGTGATATCCCCTCCTTTTTTCCCCTTCCCACCTCCTGTCTTGAAAATAGGAATAACAATGCATGTTTTCAAATCAACAGGTAACTTCAATTTTCCAAATCTTACAAAATAGCAAAAGAGTCTGTAGAGCCTCTGATTTACAACACATCTGAATCTACATGTACATTTTTATGCAACAGATTACTACCCTTCTGAAAACTTTATTTGTCCCAGTCACAATACAGTACAAAAGATGACTAGTTTTGACAATTTCAGCAGTCATTTTCATATCATCGTGTACAGTGTAGTACTCATTGGACATCACCTGTTTACTGTTCTCAAAGTGACATGCTTCTTAGTCTTCGTTTGTCGTGTTCTGTCATTACGTTATGTGGAACTGACTGACATTAAACTTGTTCCGGAAGGTGACATGCCTCTTGTAGTGTCTGAGTTAGTGGCACCAGGTATCAAAAAACTACTACTGATTGACATCAAAATCGCAGCTGTAGGAACACTAACAGACGGCAATAACAGTTCCAGGATTCCCATCAGAGGCACTGATATCACACATATCAAATCTGACGACCCAAACTATGGTTACACAGCCAGCAAATACAGCCTGTGGGACAGAGTACATCAACTCAGACACACTTTAATTTTATCACACGGGAATTAACACACTTTCTTCAATGTCCAAATACAAGTGTTTGTTTTAATAAATATTAAATGTGCTAATGTGGATGGATCGAGGTGTGCCAATGCCATCTTAGCAAACACCTCCACAACACTTCTTATTTTAGTCTGCATATTTTGGTATGTAGTAATGTGGAATATGAGTTGACATTACACTTGTTCCATCTATAATGACCTCAGTGTTGATGGGACATTAAACTCTAATCTTCTGTTACACCTGTTCTGGAAGTGCAATGTCGATATGACTCATTTCAATGAATATGTTGGAAATTCTGCAATGATCATCTGCAAAAGTAATCCAAAAAAAAAAGATGAAGTGGCTGGCAAGTACTTAGCTCAGTAGTGTCCATAGCCACACTAGAAAGACAGAAAGAAACGTTGGAGCACAAACTTTCATACATTAATTCCTTTCTCAGGTAGGAGAGAGGATAAAGGAAAAATGGGAATGGTTACTCACTACTTAGCATGTGAGGAAAGGATGGCATGCATGCAGAGTCAAACATAGTCACAAAAATCCCTGTGATTTTCTGTAACTTTGCAACTGCAGAGCTATCAAGCACGTGGGTCATACAAATATACCGAAAAATGATTGTGTATTTGGATTGCAGCAGCACATTCAAAATACCATAGTATTTAGTAGCTTATGTAGTGCTAAAACTGTAGCAGCTACCAAAAATATTTCATTTGTAAAGGATGCTGAGGAGTAAAAAAAACGCTACATAGTTTGATACTCATTTTCACAAAAATTATAGACCTCTATACCGATATGTTTTGTCAGTTACCTATTAGCTTAGCTACAAATAAATAATATGTCTATGTATAAACTATTAATATCAGTTTGATATCTTCCATGTAGCTAAAAAAAATCGTGATAGGTATATGCAAGACACAGAAGCTAGGACAGTAGGAAAAGAGCATTTATAAGGAGATGTATAGTGTAGCCTCCAAAAATATATTTTTAAAAATATTGCAACATTTGCAATCCGCAAAAGTAAAACTCATGAACGTGAAAGTGCACACCGACCACACAAATATAATCCTCATTGGCTCATTTTGTACTTGAGCACATCAGGTTGCAATTCATTTCTGCTCTTAAAACAGTTTTGAATGATACGATTATGACCTAGTACTGTATTAACAGAAGCTGTGATATTACTTTCATGATGTTTACATATTTGTATTAGAAAATTCACAGCAAGATTTAGTGATAAGGAAATAAAGTAACAGCATAAAAACAACAACTACTCTTTTCCTATCATGCCATTCTTCTGTTATTCCGTACTGGGCTCTTGCAGCGCTAGCATTCCTTCAGCTGCAATTTTTCCCTTAGAGTGTTTTGTAACTGTGTTAACCCTTTTCACTCCAATGTAGAGTGCCACTCGACATCGCGAAATTTGTTTTCCGCTCCGATGTCAAGCCTCATTTGATATGACTTTTCCAAGCTCTCAGACGTATTCTGAGCCTACTAGGCATTACTGCTGTCATCTAGGAGAACTAGTGTTAACTCTGTTGCTGAAGAATGAACTCAAAGACAGAAATGAGGACATGGTTCAACTTCTGATGATGAGGAACGCTTGAATGAAAAGTTGCACATTATCAACAAGCTTCCTGGGAACAAGCATAAGGATTGTGCAGTGAGCTCAGACAGAAAAAAGGAAGGTGGCAGGTGGGGAACTGTGTATTACTGCGAAACATGCTCATGAAACTCAGCTCTCCACCCTGAAGAGTGTTTCAAAAAATACCACACAATGAAAAGTTTTGTACCGTAAATGTTTACATAAATATACTTGAATGAAAGCACACATTTTGTTTTAATGTATACCACAATTGTTGGCCAGTGACCTCATTGTTTCCACAAAGAGATCCGCGCAAATGTCTGTGGTGCACTGCCGCCCAAGTGGCGGCAATTTAAATAAGAGTGCACGGAGCTGCCCAGTGTCTGCCTTACGGAGTGCAAAGGGTTAAGACTGTGGAAAACTTCTATCTATCATTCTTCACGCCATCCTTACCTCATGTCCAACATCGTGAGTAGCCCTTCCCTTCTATCGGAAATTTTCCTTCATTCTCTCTCCTATCTGACAAAGGAATTAATTTGGAAAGCTCGTGTTCCGACATTTATTTCCATCTTTCTTGTGTGACAATCAACAGTATTGAGTTGACATAAGTACTGGCCAATTCAATGCATACCTGACAGTTTTTCTACTGTGCATAATCATTTGAAAATGACAATCTTAATTTTTGAAATTAGTCTTATCTATTTTACTACATTGCATATGGGCAAATAAAGTTTTCATCAAGGAGCCAAAAGAAATTATAACAGTAATTGCCTCCCTAACCTCTTGGGAATCAGGTAACATGAAATAGCTTCTGCTAGAGCCAGAAAAGCAAACTATTTGCAGATTCTAAATATGGAATGTAACTATGAGGAAAGGTTACTGTAAAATAAGAGCCTTGGGAAAAAAGAGGATACTATACAAAGTAAAAGTAGAAATATACAGGAACATAATGGACCCAGTCAGAGGTGCAGTTCATTACAGCAGCAGCTGCTGATCTGTCATACATTCACTCAACCAGAGAAGGAAAGCATTTTTGTGGCTATCTTAAGTCTATGTAGTAAGCCGTTTCATATCACAAAAGAAGGTCTACGAGAATGTGGCACCAAGAAAATAATCACATCTATAGCAAAGAAAATTGCTCATTGAATAGATTATCTGCAAAGACAAGACAGGAAAAAATAAATAGCAGAAACAACTGCTTTCCCTTACAAGAATCCACAAAAAATTGTGTTATTTGAAGCACCTGGGAAATGCCAAGAATATGAAAAAAAAAAAAAAAAGAAACTGTATTTGAAGCAAGAATTACCCGCAAAATCCACAACTTCATCCTACTGATTGTTCTGAAATGTTCATATGTTACAAAAATATAAAGTATCTTCAGCAAAATTGGTTTCTTCTTTCTCTAAAAGCACACCTAAAAGTTTATTTGGGCAAGTACATTCAGACGCCACTAACAGTGTGAGATGGGCACCACAAGGAGTAACAGAATATGAAGGTAAAGGGTCAAGGGACAACAGTGATGGACCACAATCATTGTTACAGGGTTAGAAAAAAATTATACCTAAAACAAGTGAGACATTATCCTTTTCTGGTGTGTATAACCAGGCGGGATACTTTGCAACTGTTGATTCTTGCAACAAGGTTTCTTCCAGTGTGATATTTGTCATATGCATGAAAAATAGAAATGACAATCTGATATCACATATAACTGACAATACAAAACTTATTTGCTGTCATCTTGATATAGGAATACTTGTGATGGTATGTATGGCTATGGATAAATAATACTGATGATTTAACTTACAAAGAAAATCAAGTCTGATCAATCCTGCTTTGCAGTATCTTCTACTGTAGCAATATTAACCTATTACTTATTAAAGCATCTCTAATTAGACATCGAAAAAATGGCCCCTTTTTTCATACTAGCACATTGTGTAAACAAAATAACAATTTGTGGAACTATATAACAAAAATGATGTGTACAAGAGGTACACAATCAGAATGTTGAACAATATACACACTGTCTATGTGCTGTTACTTATTGCCTAGAAATATACAACACACATCAATGGAAATAAACAATGCATCTAAGAAATAATAAGCATAAATTTTACAGTTAAGACAATATGAGCAGTTCATATACATCTGCTCCACGTCGAGCTAAATTCATCTTTAGTACTGAAAATACTAAATGCAATTATACATGAATGTAGATCTCTATGCTTTACACAAATTAATTAACACCATATTTTGAAAGCTTTGATAATTATGAAACCTTTTGTGTGTCGCTGGCAACATAACAGAATCTAAACACTTTTCCTTCATATTCGGTTAGGCTTTCGCACACCACAGGTGGGAACAATTCTCAAAAGCCAAATTTTAAAGTACCTTGTCTTTGGAATAATGCATTTTTTTGCACTTTTGGAGATATTGGTTCTGCACTCCTCTTCTTTTTATGTCCATCTAGAGTCAGTAGCACATCCCAATGCTTTGGCAATTTCATTTCAAACTAACGAAACTTTCTGTAAAATAAAAATAGAAACAAATTAGCTACAACAAAGTATTTCAGAAAGATGTTTAAACAAAGATTGAAAAATATCAACATAAAACAAGTGCCACAAATTTCAAGATACTGTTACAAGATATAAACACAGCAATCATTGCTGGTGAATCTTACTTTGTTCCTATTGTAACAATGGAAATTTCGGCTAAGAATGTCGGCAACAGAGGATAGACAGCAATTAACCATAAAGACAATTGCTGAGTTGCAGGCAAGCATGTAGAATAGACCACCACATTCACACAACTTAAATTTTTTGCCACAGTCTTTATCATTGCATCAGAGCAGCAAGACATGGTGGTTGTGTGTGTGACATTTCTGCATGATTATGTGACTGTTTGTGTTATATAACTTTATTAGCATGAGAAAACAAACTCTTTACATCAAGTGTATTAAATTGTGGTTCACTACAGATTGCCGTGCTCCGCTGAGTCGCAGGTGAGCCCCAGTTCACTTAGGTGGCGCTGTCTAATTGCTGTAGCGCCTCTATATTACTTTGCGTGCATTACGCACAGCGGTATATTTGAATTTACGATGCACTGTCACAACACTTTTCCCCCTTTGGGAAATTCAATTCACATTGCAGAGGTGTTGTACAATGTGGAGACATCCATCAACTCTTGATGTGTTGCGAACAAGGCCCGTGGCGCCACTCGAACATAAGGGGCCTTTGCACGAAACACGGACGCATGACTGAATGATGGGTGACATCTCTGAAGTATTGGCTGCAGGTGATGGAGAAGTCAGCGTGCTCTCTGCTGGAGACACACATCACCGAGACTGAATGACGGGTGACAGCTGCGACTGTGGCAACTGTGATGCTGGCACACTTCCCAGTTCATGTGACGGAAGCACATCTACTGCAGGAGTATGTTGGGCGCTCGGAGTTGTGAGCAATGAAGGTGGGAACTAGAGATGGTGTCTATAGGCTTCTCAAGCACTATTAATAGTCCTGTGTGGAGACAACATCAACAATGGCAGTTCTACTGCCCGTGGACATATCTGGTCAAAATGGCGAACAACCATTCCTTCATCAGAATGGACGTCACACAACAAATGGCCTCTAAAATTTTTGATGACTCCTTCAATCCACTTAGGGCAAGAGCCGTACCCCTGTACCCAGTCAGGAGCACCTACCCAGAACTCGTCAGGAGGTTGAAAAACAGCCCGAGACTGTCAGGAGCGAAGAAGATGTAACAATGTGTGCGGCTGACAACTACGTAAGAGCTCAGCCAGGCTTTGATCACCCATGGGCGTATATCGATAAGAACTTAGAAAGTGAAGTAGAGCAATCGTCCGTAGAAAACTTAGTGAAGAACTTCTTCATCTGACACTTGAATGTGCAAAAAAGATGCTCAACCCCCACATTCGACTATGGATGGAAGGGCCACACTGTGACATGACACACACTGAGACCAGAACAGAAATCTGCAAAAGGCTGTGAGGAAAACTGAGGAGCATTGTCTGTAACAAATGTAGAGGGTAGACCTTCAAGGGCAAAAATCTTTGCCAAAGCATTTGTGTTTGCCACAGTGGAAGGAGACACACAGTGAACCACAACAGGAAATTTGGAATAAGTATCAATGACAAGAAACCAGTAGGGATCAAGAAAAGGGCCGGCAAAATCAGCGTGGCAGGCTGAGGAGAAGGGTCAGCTAGAGAGACTGCTGAGTGTTGAGCACATTTGGTACACAGGGTGACTATGCATGAAATGTCCGTGTCAATTCCTAGCCAGTAAATATGTCTGAAAGCCAGATTTTTAGTGCAGGAAATGCCCCAATGTCCCTGGTGTAACAGCTAAAGAACACTTTGACGCAGAGAAGCAGGAACCACTACCCTCGAAAACGGTCCGTCTGTAGAGAGGATGATCCCCTGTCACGAATTGACAGTCGCAGATGCAAGGCGTAATAGTTACGGAGTGGGTCAGATGCCTTACGAGAAAGGTTGTCAGGCCATCCTCGTTGAATGAATCTAATCACCTAACAGAGAACTGGGTCATCAGCTGTGGCAGAAGCAACATGGCCCCCATAATTGGAAAACCGTCAACCGCACAATGTTTGTCCTCAACCACATGAAAACAGAGTAACTCATTGTGGTCGAAAACTGGGTCAGGACCCATAGGCAGCCACGATAAGGCATCCGCATTTGTGTTCTGGGCCTTGGGACGGTAATGAATCTCATAGTGAAAATTAGACAAGTACAAAGCCCAATGTTGCAACCTGTGTGCAGCTTTATCCACATGCGATGCTGAAGGATGAAACAAGGAGACAAGAGGCTTATGGTTGGTGATGAGATGAAACTTGAAACTGTACAAGAAAACATGAATTTTTTAAGGCATACATTATGGCAAGTGCCTTTTTCTCAATCTGAGGATAACGCCTTTGGGCATCATTGAGCATCCTCGAAGTGTAAGCAATAGTCTGCTCTGATCCATTGTCATATAGGTGTGCAAGGATGGCCCCAAGGCCACTTAGGGACATGTCCGTGGCCAACACCAGTTGCCACCCCAGGCAAAATGTGGCTAGACACGGCACCAACTGAAGCTGATCTTTAAGGCACATTTGCATTCATCAGTCCAGTAATAATAATTTCGTGTGGCTCATTGGCCTGGTGCAAGTCTTTCAATTGGACGCCACTTCGGCGACTTGCGTGTCCCTAGCCTACCCCAGTTATCCAACCGGGGAAAGGGGACCTACAGCTTAATGTGGAATCCGAACTACTTGTCATTTCTGGCGACTCCTCACATCGTTGAGAGGTGAAGGATGGGTTAAAGTGCAGACTGAAAAAATTCGAGGTCCGACCAGGTTTTGAATCCACGACCCTTCAGTTTCCAGTTGAGCACTTTACCCCAAGACCACTGGGCCTGACATCAGTCCAGTGGAAAGGAATGTTCTTATGGAGAAGCTGATTCAAGGGATGAGCCACTTCAGCAGTAGAAGGAAGGAATTTATGATAGTGGGCAATTTTTCCAAGAAATACCTGAAGGTCTTTAACATTAGATGACCGTGAGAGGGCCGCGATAGCATCAACGTGTTGACTTAAGGGACGGATCCTGTCACATGATAGTTGAAATCACAGATACACAACAGAAGACTGAAAAATTGAGATTTAGCAATATGACACTTCAACCCTGTTGACAGGAGAACTTGAAAAAGCGTGCGAAGATTGGCAAGGTGCTCATCAGTGGAAGCACCCGTAACTACAAACCATCTTGATAGTTTATGCAACCAGACAAAGAAGCCATCAACTATTCTAAAAATTCTGAAATATAGCTGCCATGCTGGGAACACCAAATGACAACCACTGGTATTGATACAGGCCAAGAGGAGTGTTTAAGACGAGAAATTTTTTGGAATCTGCATCCAAGAACAGCTGGTGATATGCCTATGATAAATCAATTTTGGAGAAGAATTGTCCACTCACAAGTTTAGCGAACAACTCATCAGGACAAGGAAGTGGGTAAGTATCAATAAGACATTGGGCATTGACGGTCTTTTTAAAATCGTCACACAACCACAATTTGCCATTCGGTTTGTAAACCACAACTAGGGGGGATGCCCATTCACTACAACTACAAGTAACAGGTAGGAGAGCCCCCAAAGCTGCCAACCTATCTAATTCAGTCTTGACTGGGTCATGTAATGCCACTGGAAGGGGCGGGCGGGCACAGAAAACTGCGGGCGGGCCACCGGTTTGAGCGTTATATGTGCCTCAAAATCAACAGTGCAGCCCAGGCCGAGAGAGAAAGTTTAGGAAAACTCTGCACACAATGCATATAACCAAGTGTAAGGAATATCATAAGATACCAGACAGACATTGTCTGTAATGAAGAATCCAAAAAGTTGAAAGGCATCATATCCAAACAAGTTTTCTGTTTCTGCATGATCAACAACTTAAAAGGTGAAAGAATGAACAACTGACTTGTAAGAAGTTGATGCCTCAAACTGGCTGATAATCAGAATTTTCTGTTTGTTGTATATCTGCAAATTATGCATGACAGGAGACAACAGCAGAGAACCCAGTCCCAAGTATGTGTGGGAATTTATGACAGTGACAGCAGAACCTGTGTCGACCTGCATGCCAATATTTGGTGAAGGTGTTATGGTTTTGCCCTCGCACAATGAGCAAACTAGAGTGCTAATTCCTAGCTCGCTTCGCAATGAAGTCTTACAATTGCTTCATACAGGACATTGGGGAGTTGTGCATACCAAGCAACTTGCTCGACTACATTGCACATGGCCAGGCATTGATAAAGACATTGAACATATCACTGCACAGTGTAATGCTTGTTTGGACAATCAGGCTGCTCAGCACTGGCAGATATTACTCAAATCAGACAGACATTTGTCAGTCTAGGTGTTTTTGCGGTTTGGATATGTGTGAGTGTGTGTGTATTTGTTCACCTTCCTTTTTTTCCTCTAAGGTAAGTCCTTCCACTCCTGGGATTGGAACAACTCCTTTCCAGTTCCTTAAAACTCATATCCTTCCCTTTCTCCTCTCCTTTCTTCCTCTTTTCCTGATGAAGCGACCAACGGTTGCGGAAGTTGGTATGTGTGTTTGTGTGTGATTTTATTTGTGTCTATCGACAAGCCGGTCCTTTGGGTAAGTCATCCATTTTCTATTTTATATATAATGGTTTGGCAATAGGTGGTGGCTGCCTTGTATAGGAAGACGAAGCCATATTTGGCTCATGGTGTTAGTGAGAGACAGCACAGTAATGATCACATTGTGTGGGTGATGGGGCCTAGTACCTGGACTAAGTGGAAATTAAGTTATTCAAGTAGGGTGGTAATGGCAGTGTGTGCAGCTGTTAATCTGGGCTATGCTTTGTGTGGAACATTTATAACTTGAAGTTGTAATTTCGTTTGCGGTTAACCACAGAGTTACATTGACAGAGGAGTGACTCTGCAAAGGGCGTGCTATTTAGATTTCCAGTGGCAATTTAAAGAAGTGTTTTGCCTGCTGATTTGTCTGTACATTCTCACTATCTCATTTAAGTGCAATGAACTCAATGCATTGGACATCCTTATTTTCTAGTGTTTATTACGCATTTTCACAACCTGATTAGATGCATTCTTTAAAGTATGGAACTGCAAGTGTACCAAACCATTACCTGAGCTGTGATTTGTGCTGGTCTTTCATTGATCAGAGAAATTTCACTGATGTGAATAGATCAGTATGTTTTAGTTTTTGCTTATGTAATTTAGTAACAGAATTCAGTGTTAAGAGTATCCTTTGGGGGAATAATTTTATCACGATTTTTGGAATTTCATTGAACATTAATGAAGGTTGTTATATGTGGGATTTCTCTGTTATTTGCTTAAGAGAGGGGAGAATTTTGCGTTGTTTTAATAATTTCATTGCACACTGCTCAGAACTGCTACATTTGTGTTACCTTGATTAAGGGGATTTGGTGTATAGTTGTGAAGGAAATACATGAAAAAGTGTTTTTATCTAAAGAAGTTGTCACATTCACTTCAACCTAGTCCTTCCACACAATACAAAAATACTGTTACAAACTTAAAAATTCAGTTGTTTGAACTATTTTTTATAAAAATAACAATAAAAGTAATTTTGTTATCAAAATTAAAATCATCGCACATGACAGGATTCAAACCCACAATCCTCCAAACAGGAAGCAAATATTTTACAGCTGTACTATACAGTCCATGTGACAGTACACACCCAGCAACAACACTGTGTTGTAGCCTTCGGAGAGTTCAGTGCAGTGAATGAGTACATATTTCATTAGCATCATTGTTTGTGTCTTGTTTATTATATAGTCATTATTAAGAGCTCAAGGAATATGAATTTAGCATTGGAGGGAAGTGTGTGGGATGAAAATCACAGAGGGAGACCGAGAGATGAATACAGTAAACAGAGAAAAATGAAGGTAGGTTGCCGTTCTTATGAGGAGATGGAAAGGCTTCCTCAGGTTACAGTTTCATGGAGGGCTGCATCAAACCAGTCTCCGTACTGAAGATCACAACAATATCACATTATGAAGTGATGAAATGTGAAATGAAAATTGCTAACATATGACTATATTTTGTTCTGCTTTCCTCCCCTCATCCGCCTCCCCACTCCATTCCTAAGCTGCATCTCGTTCCTCCCATTTAACACGTACATTCCATGGTGTATACATCCCCACCACCATCACGCTACCTTCCTATCCCCCCTCCCATCCCCTACTTCCTTACCGCAGAGCATGATTCAGAGAGCAGCAGTCGGAGATGGTTATGTGACTGTTTTGTGTGCCTGTGAGATTGCGTGAATGTTCTATTTTCTGAAGAAGGCCTTGGCTGATAACTTAAGTGTTTTATGTGTGTGTCTTTTTCATGTGCCTGTCACAGCTCGTCCTCACATCTTTGCGGTGAGTTGTAATTGTCATTATTTTGTTTAGTTCCAACCTGGACTTCCCATTATTAGATTTTAACTGGACTACAGTACGCTTATTTAATATCTTAATACGGAACAAAATTCTAAATCAGACAGGAAATGAGTAGCCTATTATCAATGACAGACATCTGTCGTTTGCCAGAAACTTAGATAAACGTCATTTTTGATTGCAAAACATAGAGCTCATATATTTATAAGCTGATTTGAGCATTATCAATTTTAATACTTGAGGATTTATACCTGGTAATGGCTAATATCAATTTGATTACTCAAGCACGTTCAAATTGTGTTTGAAAATACAGATGTCCGTCTTTGAAACCAAAACATGTAGGTGTTCACTTTTGATGTGAACACACTTTCAGATGTCCGTTTTTGATACACACGAGATTTGCTTACTGCTGTCGAGAATCTTTTACAGGTGTATAATCTGGGAAATTGTAGAAATATCAACATAAAGTGGAAAATATTAAATTCTCAACTCTAATACATATTGGAAAAATGAAAACTACAATAATCATAATAATATTTTTTAATTTTATATACAAAATGAAATTTTACGGCACTGAATCTCTAAAATTATTAGCATAAGGTCTGTTGAAACTGTCGCCAGATTCTTCCGTAAGCATCCTTACGTCATTTCTGACATCAAACTTCTTTCCAACAAGTGATAATTTTGTACATCACACCTTACAACAGAACAGTGTAGTTTACAAGCTAGTCTTGCCTTTGTTTCTTTTCAATGTTTATTTTCCACTTTTCATGTTGTCTCAACCACTTCCTAGCTTTTCCTTCGGACACTGGTGATATATTATGTTCCATTTTACTCACTTTAAGATGAGGTTATTAGTAATAATACTATAAAAAATTACTGAAAAACTGTAAGTACGGGCTAATACGTCTTAGTACCTGGCACATTCTGTCGCCATGTCTGATTTTCGAGGTCATGTGATCCTATACTGTGTTCCCATTGGTGCACACTGCTTCATTCAACAAGTGTCCCAATTTGATATCAAGCTCTTATGTAGGTAACTGCTTTTGATATGAACCGTCAAATTTAACATGTGATTTATCACATTTACGCCAATTTTTGGAAAAAAAAAAAACAGATTTCACCAATGAAAAGAGCGGAAAAACTTCCTTTGGGATCAACTACTAACTAAATTTCGACCATTAGGTCAGATGTCCAGGTTTGATATTAGGCTACTCAAATAACAACCCATCACAACAACGATAGATGAAGGTGTATAACATCCACAAATGTGAGCTCCAGGGAAGAGGCCTAGCAGACACAGAACTAAAGAAATACAGCAAAATATAGCTGTTAATTCTTGGATTCTTTTTTAAGTGTAGCAGGCACTTTATGCCTTACAAAGATCAACAGTTGTGGAGGTCCTGTGATGAGAACATGATAATATGAATGTAACTATGGAAACATACTTTACCCCAGTTAGATTCAGCAATTCTTGGGTAAGACCTCCTTCCACCAGTTGCTGGGGTAGTGATACTTCTGTATCTCGATACCTTCACGTGGCACGGGCATGACGTATCCGCCGAATTCCTTCTGAGGCAGCGGGGGAGTGATGAGCCTCGGCGGGAAGCACTGCAGGGAGTCCATGCTCTCGCAGTCCGGAGGAAGCACCCTGCGCTTCCAGCCCACTCTGCGCAGCATGTTTATCTGTTTGCATAGAAAAGAAGTAACAAAAATCAGACCAAACACCGAAATTCCAAGTTCACTGTCCACATTACAAATTCCAAGTTCACTGTCCACATTACTTACACTCACAAAAGATATACAATGAATGCTTTCACAGATATCATGTTAAAACAAATACATGCAAATTAAAATACTCAATTTTGTGTTCATTCTACAGGTTTGTTTATTTTGTGACACTTTGTGTTTTGAACAGCCCTTCAGACATTAGATTCTTGTTTAATTTTATTTTAGTCACTGTATTCATTGTTGTAAGAATCTATGTTACCACTGTCTCTCGATGAACGGTATCTATGTTACCTTTTTCAGTACTATTAATTTACATATTTCATTTAAATATTTATTTACATTGTAACTGCACCATCAAAGAAGATAACTTATTTTTCTGTATGTAATGTCTCTTCTGGTTTATTGACAATACAAGTTCTTTGACTGTACTACAGTAAATGTCTGATGATGGCATGAGAAGCCAAAAATTGATTAACAAAATAAACAAACCTGTGGAACAAACACAAAATTGCGTATTTTAATTTTCATAAAGAATTTGTTCTACAAAGAAATCATGGAAGAATCAGTTAAATTAATGAATGTGGTCAAAATACTGTCAAATTTGGAAAAATACAAGGCACACAGTAGAGTTTCTAAGACAGGCATTTTGCTGCTTGTTTGAAATGAGTAATAAAGAACTTCATCATGTCAACCATAGCTAAAAGGTAACAGGTAGATGCCACATTCCTGATTTTCAGTGATCATTTAAGATGGCACTCCAATGCAGACTGTCAGTGAAGGTATGAACATACATAATAGTTTCCTAGATATGTGAACAGCTCTGAGACTTCTTAAATAATAGACTCCAGTGTCTTATTCTCAATGGCAAGTTTTTGTCAAAGCTAATGGTATCATCAGGACTGCCCCAGAAATTAGTGAGAGGCCCATTCTATCTATATGTGTAAATGACCTAACAGACAGGGTGAGCAGCACTCTGCTGATGGTGCTGTGGTACACAGGAGGGTCTCACCGTTGAGTCACTGCAGCGGCATAAAACGGACAAAGCTGTGTTGCAAACAGTAGCTTCATTTGTATGTTGAAAAGTATGTAAGTTGAATATTATCTAAGAAAAGTAGCAGGTAAATAGGGTATGGTCAACTTTGGTTTATTGGAAGAATTTTAGAAAACAGTAGCTCAAATGTAAAGGATGCTCTTGTATAGAATACTTGTATGACACCTTTTCAGGTACTGCTTTTGTGTTTGGGTTGAAAGACAGTAATTAACAGGCACACTGCTATATTTGTTATTGGAAGCTCTGATAAACACACGAATATTAAGGAGATGCTTCATAAATTCATATACTAAGTGAATTCCTGAATTTAAGAAGAGGATTTTGCTTAACACTATTGAGAACATTTAGAGACCTAGCATTTCGCCACCCAGGAGTGCTGAGAGCTCTAAGATGCCTCGCTGCAGATTGCGCGGTGCTCTCCATCAGAGGTTTGAGTCCTGTCTTGGGCGTGGGTGTGTATGTTGACCTTAGTGTAAGTTAGTTTAAGTAGTTTTTAAATCTAGGTACTGATGACTGTGGCAGTTTGGTCCCACAGCTTTATAAACATTTGAAATAGCATTTCAAACCGAATGTGACATGATACTACTGTCACCATCATATATTTTGTTTAAAAACCATGAAGATAGGAAACGAGCTATCAGAGACGGTAGAATATATATAGAAAGTTATTTCTTCCTCACAATATTTGCATATTGAACAAGAAAGGAATAGACTAGTAATCTACTACTAGTAGTAGTAGATGTAAAAAGGTACCCTCCCCTAAGCACCATTTAGTGGCTTGTGGAGTATTCATGTAGACGTGGATGTTAAAATTTCTAAAATGAACTGAATTACCAGTGCCAAAGTGTTCTATTTTAAAAGTTTTAACACCAGCAAATCTAAAATAAGTCAGACCAACATTACAAGGATGCTTAAACTTCATTTTCAGTGATTAAGAAGTGACCTGCTAAATTCAAGTGTAATTCTTCACTCACTGAAACATATATCAACAAAGTACAGTATACCTATAAACATGTAAGAGGTAATGAAAAAGTAGCAAATTTGACAATGGCATTCTCAGTAACCACCAAATTAATGTACTCACTGTCAACAATACTGAGATGTTCTTAACTGACTGTGTCAACAAAATCAATACATATAGCCAAAACTATTCACTGCAAGCCATTGGAGTTCATGCATGGGAGTATCCTTGAGTGTTGCATTGAACACTAGGACGGTTTGGTCTCAGTCCACAGCGGTGGGCGAGTGCAGTGAGTAAAAGTCAACAAAATATGAAGCAATAAAGAGTCCTAGGAAAAGGTATAAACTCTGATTTAAGAACAAAGCTGGACACTGCAGCCTCGAGTCTTGTGTTGTGCACTGTGGTGATATACTTAGTCACAGATGTAAGCGAACAAGATATTACGGCTTGTCGCTAACGCATCTCATAATAATCAACCGCTATGGCATAAATTTGACACACATATATATTAAATTTGTGATGATGAGTTACAAAATTAGAGAGATAGTTATCTTCATGTGCTTGAAACATTAATAACAAGGAATACAATTCCTTACTTAACTTCTTTACTATTGGAAGACAGTAGGACAAATGTCACCTCATTGTATTGGCAGCAATGTCATAAAAAGAACACTTGTGGTGAAACACACAGACAGTTTCCAAATGAAGATCTGAATATTAGTTACACCACATTCTAACATATACAGTCACAACATTCACTGCTGTGAAAGTTGTTACCATATGACAGCTGCAACATACTAGCACCACCAGTGGTAGGCAAGCTTGTGTTCTGTTATTATTGTGATATGTACTTTCTTCTAATCATAACAATTCATTAGGGAATCTAGTGATTTGTACACACTTACACTTTACTCGGTTTTATCAAACACAAATATTTTTTAGTTCAATTACTTTTGCTTCAAAAACAAAAATACCAAAAATCCTTACTATTTTATGGATCAGATGAAGCAAGAATTGTGTAATAGGTTTCTTCTGATGATGATGATGATGATGATTGGTGTTTTAGGGCGCTCAACAGCGAGGTTATCAGCGCCCGTATGCTAACGTAAGGAGATGAGAAGAAAATGGGTCCAGTCGTATGGACATTTAACTTCAATTGTACATTAAAAATTTAAAAGACGGTTCAAAGGAAAGGACTGCATAAAAGGGATAAAAGTTTGATAGATGTATGGGGCCCGGTGACTACTTAAAGAGTGACATTTAACTTCAATTGTACATTAAAAATTTACAAGACGGTTCAAAGGAAAGGACTGCATAAAAGGGATAAAAGTTTGATAGATGTATGGGGCCCGGTGACTACTTAAAGAGTGACCGAGCCACACTGTCACACATTAAAATCGAACACCCAATATTTTGGGAAGAAGTCCAGATGCTGCACAAAATCTTAGGACACAATCCACGGACGCTTCATCGTCTCCTAAAATAGATTTCAGGTCCTGTGAGAGACCTAAATTTGTCCTCACACCAGCGTATAAATAGCATTCTGTGAAAATATGTCGTATCGACAATTGTGTCCGACATCTGTTACACTCTGGCGGTTCCTCACGACGCAAAAGAAAGCCATGCGTTAGCGGGCAGTGTCCAATTCTAAGGCGAGTAAGGGCGACTTCCTCAGCTCTTCGAGAGCGGAAGGAAGTACGCCATGGACGTACTGAAGATTTTAGGGCGCGTAACTTGTTATCCGCCACATCCAACCACTGATCCTCCCACAAAAGCATGGCTTTCCTTGTCACATAAGAGGTAACAGCCTGCAGTGGGACAGAACAGCGTACAGCAGGGGGGAGGGAGCAAGCCTCCTTAGCCGCCACATCGGCAAGCTCGTTTCCCCGGATCCCAGTATGCCCAGGAACCCAACAGAAGATGATCTCCTTGTTTCGTTGTTGCAGTGCAAGGAGAGCGTCCTGTATATCCTGCACCATCCGATCTGATGGGTACATTTGGTCAATAGCCAGGAGGGCACTTTGGGAGTCTGAACAGATCATGAACTTCACTCCATGATGTCTTCTTATCTGTTCTAGTGCCCTCAGGATAGCAAACAGTTCCGCGTAATAAACGGTAAACTGTTCTGGGAGCCCTATCCGAAGGACAACATCGGGGAACACGACAGAGCAACCAATATGATCACCTTGCTTGGACCCATCCGTGTAGACCGTGACAAAATCAGAATGGTGACTTAAAATTTCGAGAAATTTACTTTTATAAAAGGTATCTGAAGTAAAAGCCTTCCTGTAGAGAGTCAACTCTAAAAGCACCCTGGGCCTCTGAAGTAGCCAGGGACATCCCCTACTCCACCCCTGGCGTTGGACCTGAATGCCTTGCGCCTGTAGCAAATCGAGGCTGTCCCTTGCACGGAACCAAAAGGGCCTTGTTGCCTGCGGACGGTTACGGAACAAGCGTACCAATGATTGTTGATTAGCATTGGAAGTCGCTAGGGAATTTGGAGTTGACATAGATCGGTACGCTTGACGTGCAGTGAGTAGAAGGCGACGAATAGAAAGCGGAGGCTCACCAGCTTCTGCACAGAGACTAACAACCGGACTTGTGCGGTATGCACCCGTGGACAACCTGATACCTTCATGGTGTATGGAGTCCAGCATTTTCAAATAAGAGGGTCTCGCGGACCCTTATACTTGACACCCATAGTCGAGGCGGGGTTGCACAAATGACCTGTAAAATTGGAGGAGACGTACCCTGTCAGCTCCCCAGGCCCGATGGCTAACACACTTAAGGAGATTTAAAGCCTTGATGCATCGTAATTTTAGTTCCTTAAGGTGTGGCAACCAAGTGAGCTTTTCATCAAAAGTGAGACCTAGGTATTTCACCTTCTCCTTAAAAGTGAGAGCAGTCCCCGCTAGTTTGAGAACTGGGTAATTAAAAAGGAAACGGGAGCGATTAAAATCAACACAAACGGTCTTCTCCAACGAAAATTTAAAACCTGTTCTGTTGGACCATTCCTCCAACCGCCTGATCGTCAGATGTAATTGACGAGCAGCAGTTGCGACGGAGGAGGACGCACAGAAAATGGAGAAATCGTCCACAAAGAGGGAACACTGTACTGGACTTCGTACAGTGGACGTAATACTATTGATAGCAATGGCGAAGGCCGTCACACTTAAAACACTTCCTTGGGGGATACCGTTCTCTTGATGAAAACGGTCAGACAATACGCTCCCGACCTTGTATCTAAAATACCGATCCGAAAGGAAAGACTGAATAAAAATGGGTAGACGACCACGAAAACCCCACTCATGGAGCTGCTGTAAAACATTACGCCTCCAGGTAGTATCGTAGGCTTTTTCGAGATCAAAGAACACACCTATCAGGTGTTGCTTACGTAGGAAAGCTTGTTGGATTTCCCAGTCAAGCAAGATCAAGTTGTCAAGCGTTGAACGGTACCTTCTGAAGCCACATTGGAAGCGGTTGAGTAGGGACCTGCTTTCTAGGACCCAGACTAGGCGTCGGTTAACCATACGCTCCAATGTCTTTCCTACACAGCTGGTGAGACTTATGCTACGATAACTACCAGCGTCAGTCCGATCTTTCCCTGGTTTTAAAATAGGTATTAAAACAGACTCTTTCCACGAGCGTGGAAAGTTTCCCGTGAACCAGATTTGGTTAAAAAGCTGAAGGAGGACATGCTTCGATTGCGGTTCCATGTGTTTGAGCATGCTGTACGTTATGTCATCGACGCCAGGGGCAGTATCACAAGGTACTGTTAATGCAGTCTCCAGCTCCCACAGTGAGAACGGTTGGTTATATTCCTCAGCATTTGAGGACCGGAAATCAAAACCAACCCTCTCCTGTATAGCCCGGTGCTGCCGAAAGGCTGCATTCTGGCTAGAATCCGATGTAATGGTGTAAAATGATTCTGCCATTACCTGAGCAATGTCTCGTGGCGAAGTCAGGAGAAGTCCTTGCCCTTGTACAGCTGCTATTGGTGGTCGGGAATTCCGCCTCGAGATCCTCCTAATGGCTTCCCATACTCTGCTTGCTGATGTGAACCTATTGATAGAATTCAGGAACTCTTGCCAAGACCTCTCCTTGCTCTCTCGAATAATGCGTCTTGCCCGTGCCCTCGCCACGCGAAAGGTTGCAAGATTGTGATCAGTAGGGCACCTGTGGAATCGTCGGAGAGCTGCCCTCCTGTTTTGGATTGCAGACCGACACTCCTTGTTCCACCAAGGAACAGGCTGCCTCTTAAAGTTGCCCTTCGATTTGGGGATCGACGCATCGGCAGCGGCGCGAATCACGGCTGTAGTGTGATCCACCCAGTTCTGAACGCCTTCATGCCTTTCCAAAACAGCCAACTGTTTAAAAAGCTGCCAATCAGCTTTCTTAATAAGCCATCTCGGCTGCCGTCGAGCATGATCCATTCCATCTGGCAGAGTTACCCAGATAGGGTAGTGATCACTGCCATGGAGGTCGTCGTCTGCATCCCACTGGGCAATGTCTGCAAGAGCTGGCGAACAGAAGGAGAGGTCAATGGCGGAAGACGTACCTGTAGCAATGCTGAAGTGTGTGGCCTTACCCGTGTTCAGCAAAATCACCGATGTCGACTGTAACACACGCTCAACCATTCGACCCCTGGGGCAAGTGGTGTTAGATCCCCATAAAGCATTATGAGCATTGAAATCTCCTAAAATGAGAAAAGGGCAAGGAAGGTCATCGAGAAGCTGTGTCAAGAGTACAACATCGAGAGGCTCTCCAGGTGGTAAATACAGAGAACACACTGTAAGCTCAGTGTGTGCCAACACACGGACTGCAACTGCCTGTAGCGTCGTAGTTAGTTGCACAGGCGTAGAATGGAATGTGTCCTTGATGAACACTGCCACACCGCCTTGCGCCCTATCGCCAGTCAGGTCGTCTTTTCTGTAGAGGTGATAGCCTCTAAGTACAGGTGCGTCACACTGCTTGAAATGTGTCTCCTGAAGGGAGACACAGAATGGTCTGTTCTGCAGAATAAGACGTAATTCGTCCAAACGAGCCCTGAATCCGTTCATGTTCCATTGGAGTATGGTTCCCATGTCAGCGGTGTGGTTGTAGTTTCCCCCTATCCTTGTGCCTAGACGGTGAGGCACTGTTTGATCGGGCAGCGGCATTAGGGCTGACTGATTCCGGTGATGAGGTATCCAGGTCGATTATGATATCCTCGTCATCGGTTAAGGCTGCCAGAACGACATTCGATGGTGCCTGGGGGAGGCTTTCTATCGAATGCCGAGGCGCCTTCTTTGGTTTCTTCTTCTCTGAAGAAGATGAAGGAAGGGCGTGTTGCTGAGCACTCTGCTTTCGGGAAGCACTCTGCTTCTGGGGGGGCCACCTGCTTCTGGGCAGCTCCCTGCTGTTGAGGAACGCGTTCTGTTGGAACGGCACGTTCCTGTGGGATGGTACTCTCCTTTTGAGGTGTCTTCTCAATTATTACTGCAGCTATCTCGTCCTTCACATTCATTGGGTCGGCCTGTATTCCGATATCTCGACTAATCGAAGTTTGGCATGTACAAATGCAGGTGCAAGTTTCGCTGGTGGAAATGGGGATGGTCTGTGTCGATGCATCAACAGTGGGCGTGGGTTTCTGGAGTAGTGAGGCATAGGAGGTCGGAAACACCGGAGGCTGTGTCGCCTTATATTCTTTTTTGGCCTCCACATATGGAATACGTTTGCGCACTTTTATCTCCTGTATTTTTTGTTCTTCAACAAAGACAGGGCAATCACGACTCCATACAGGGTGGCCTCCTGAGCAGTTTAGACACGTTGCTGGGGAAGGACAGTCGACCCCAGAGTCGTGAGCTGCCTGTCTATACCTCCCACAGGTTGGTTTGCCTCCACAATTCTGTGTGGTATGACCGAAACGCTGGCATGTGAAACACCTCATAGGGTTCGGTATAAAGGGCCTAACTTTCAGACGGAGAAACCCTGCCATAAGATGTTCTGGCAAAGATGGGGAATTGAAGGTAACAATGAAGGTAGGGGTTTTCTCTATCACTCCATTGTTCCTGCGGGTCCTTTGCTCAACGTCAATGATACCCTGTGACGCCCACTCCTGTTTTAATTCTGCCGTTTCGATGTCCACAATGTCACGGCATGTGACCACTCCTTTGCTGGAATTTAGCGTGTTGTGTAATTCTACATCAATGTCATATTCCCCTAGCTTTGCTGAATTCAGGAGGAGGTCCACCTGCTTTGCTCTGGCCGTCTCAACTAACAAAGCACCATTCCGCAGCCTCTTAATTGATTTCAAAGAACCTGCAAGTCCTTCCAATCCCTTATTAATGTAGAAAGGGGAGACCTTTTCAAAGGTACCCTCTTTCCTCTTAATAACTACGAAAACATTATTATTAATGACTCCTTGAGCCCTGTTACTATGACTAGATTGTGTCTCAGGAGGACTGGCCTCCCTCAACCGCTTAGATGACTGGGTGCGAGTGCCCCCTGACGGTACACCCATCCCGCCGAGGTTAGAAACATGTGAGGACTCCATCTCGGTCCCACGAGCAGCTAGGGAAGGGACGGTCCACCCAGGCAGAGCCCCGCTTGCCTGGGTAAGCCTTTTACAACTGAGGTGCGGCAGGTTCCTCAGAGGTCGCTCGCTATCGACTGTTCAACCTCAACAGCCATGCATCCCATCAGCACGCAGCACACCTTAGGATTGAGGGGTTTTTTATAGAGGTTTTTTCCATCCTCACGATCCGGGCAATAAAGCCGAGATCCCCGCTCCCTGTAACACACAACATTCCACCGCTGCGCCATGCGGTGGTCGCTGAAGCATGTCCAGGGCTTACGGTCTGGAGGACTGGCGGCGCTTACCAGTCCTCAGCTCAGGACCCCGGGTTCGCCAAGCCCGTACTCAGCAAATTAATGCTGAGCCCCTGAGGGGGTTTCTTCTGTATTTGGAAGCAGTTTTATTGCTCTTGACATCTGTGTGGTATCTCTTTTGGCAGCAGTTGTGGTGGATTGTTTTATTTTATACATTAAATATGTAGGTACTGCATTCAATACACATTCACTTTCTTCCACATTCACTGATCTGACTGTAATTATTGTGATGAAAACTTAACTTTCCAGAGTAAACAATATCATTTTTCTGCAGAAGGCCAGTCTTCTATGTTTTGAAAGAATTTTTTGTTCTTAAAAGAAGCTGACATTATTCAGTAAATACCTGTAGTTTACAAGAGAATACAAGTAAAGTGTCCTTAATGCACCATTTCATACATCCCAAGGTCCTTACAGAACTACAGAAAGTCAAATATTGGGCTGTTTTTGGAGTTACTGCCAAAATGTATACCAATACACATTGTCCTTATTGTAAAAACTTTTACAAATCAATTTAAATGACACTACTCACACTTATCCTATATCTTAGGCCATGTCCTACGTGAGTGACAAGTGTGCAACAGCTTCAAGTGACAAATCTCAACTTCATATATAGTTATGGGTCTGTTCTACTTGGGCAACATGCGCAGAACTGCGTGTCAGACGCAACACCAGGAGACGTTTGAGATTCAAACCTGCTTGAATCTTGTCACTGTCACAATCATTACAAAGTGTTGAGGTTCATTGAGAATCGTATGAAGAATGTCGCAAGAATTCTGCATGCTAGTAAACCCTGAAGTATATGAAATACTAGGTTGTCAAACAAGATGCTTGTAAAATACATTTCTGAATAAAATATCTCAATACTATGTTCATTAGGAATATAATGTGTTTGCTACAGTGGGATACATGTGTTTGCAATTAAAGATTAACTATATTGGTAAAAACTTTACAAAATAATTTGCAGTGTTCTATAAAAACATATATATTAACTTTACACATATAACAAGTGAAAGGGTTGTAGTTACAGGAGTTAAACAGGAACGGTAATTGAACATCAGCTCAATACACTACCTGTACTATGTCGACTGTTTTAATAACTGAGCAGTATTTAAATGATTTAATGCCTTCTTCGATTCATTTCATAATTATTTGATTGTTGATGGTTCGTAGACTCAAAAGAAAAACTCACTGACAGCATAGTCAAAAGTACGTGTACTCACCACAGTATTTTCAAAAAATTTGGCTGGTGATCTTCAGTCTATTTTCATATTTGAAATTAAGAATGAAACACTGCATGAACATTCCTCACTTTGTAAATTTAATGTATAGCACTCTTTTTTTGCCTTATTTCCTAAAGTAAATAAAACTTTATTGCCTTACACTGGAGCTAACAGTATTCTATAGTTTATGGGTGCCAAATTTTAGAAACAGCTTATCGGTTCTAGCATCCATCCTGTAGCGAGAAGCTGTCATGCTAACTCGGCACACACAGCCATGTTGCCAAATATTGCCACTTGTAGCTGCAGTGTCACATGCTGTTGCTCACTTTTTGTCACTAACTTGCAGTTATATATCACAGTGATAGCACCTATGTTTGTGCAGAATGTTTCTCTCTAATTTTGGAGAGTGTTTGAGGGTACTATGAGTTCCAGTTCTACTTTTAATGAGATAAAATCCTGAGAATAATTGAAGGACAATTAATTAATATCTCTGTTTTGATTTGTTTATCTCAAATGTTAAAGATAGTATGATTCAGTTCCAATTCTACATTTAAACTTTAAAAATGTTGACCAACAATCAGAAACATAGTTATGTGGGTTTAATATCAGCTGGTTTTCATAAAGTTCTGCAAGAAAGGTGCCACAGTTATTAACCTTTGAAAATCACAAGAATGAATACTGCCGAATGATGTTTAGATTTGTTTGAATGTCAGTGAGTTTCTCCAATGTTTATAACTGTGGATGAATAATTACACCCCAGAGGCTAACAAACAGGCACAAGCTGATGAGAAATGTAAAAGTACACCTTAGAAAGGAAAAATGTTTATATACGCAGCAAGAGACATGCCTAAAGTAATATGAATTTGCATATGTTACTATTCAATATATGCCAGAGGTTTCAAAAGACAAAAAAGCAAATTTAAAGATAGACTATACTATCGTCAAAAATCCTCCTTTAGATTTATAGGATATATGAGAAATGGAAGTGGGCATGAACTGTTGACTGTGAGGTAACCCCCACCCCCACCCCCCCTCCACTCCTACCTCATTCCTAAGCTACATTGGTTCCCAGAAAGCCATGCTCTATCCATCTGCACCACCAATTTGGAAAGTTCCCCTTTGCCCTTGTCCTACCATTCCATCACCAAAGAGTGTGACTCAGAGTACAGCAGCCAGAGATGATAATTGTGTGTATGTGAAGTGTGCGAGTGTGATTGTATGAATGACAGTATGTGTTTTTATGATGAAACCTGTGACCAAAACGTACGTTATATGTTTAAGAGTTTCTTTTTTGTGTGTTTCCACACATTGGAATCAACGCTGGCAACAACAATGTTCATCCAATGTATGGATTGGTAAAATAGCATTGATGCATCTGTTTTGTTTGCACACCCTATCCCATGACACACACACACACACACACACACACACACACACACACACACACACACACAGCTTACCATGCGATCTTCCTCAAACACAATAAGTTGGACAGATCCTCCTGCGAACTGTGGGTCCCTGACTGTGTACCTCCCTTCTGCACTATCGTAGGCCAGCTGGAGACCCTGCTTCCGGAACGCTCTCAGGAGGAACACTTCATCCTTTCTGGCCAGCTCCTCATTGCGGAGACACATCTCCACGTCAGCCTCCCACGGCAGAGAGCGAGACAATCTTATCTGGCCCCAGAGTGCTCCATAGCACAAGAAGTGTGTCAGCCCCAAGGAAGAAAGCACTCTGTGTGTTCTGGAAAACAAATTACAATTTTAGTGTGTTTTGCATCACGGTTCTACAATAATTAAATAGGCCAAGTTATAAACAATACGTTTTTTAAATGATGGCTCACAACAAGATTTCAGTTCATAAATAACGTGTGATATAATATAGTAGGTATTTTGAGACAAAGAAAACTGTGGTCCCTAATCTGATAGAGAGCATCATTATGCTTACACCCTGGAAACACATAGATAGATAGAGAGAGAGAGAGAGAGAGAGAGAGAGAGAGAGAGAGAGAGAGAGAGCCTTCTTCAGTGTTATTACACATGGAGTGCTTTTATATTTTATTCAGATAAATGATTACTCTGGTGACTTTTTTTTCCTCTCTGTTTTCTGCAATATTTTGATGGCAGTATTTATGCAATGAATTTCTCTGGCCAGCTCACAGTCAGATCCATATGTTAGGAGGATAACAGTGAAGAAACTTCAGGATAAGTAAATCAGGCACAAATACATAATTATCTCACAAAGGTACCAGTTAGTTGAATGTAGTCATTTGCAGTCGTTGGAAGAGTAATGCACAAGGTACAGGGACACACTACTGCATGTGGCTAAATAATGTCTTGGAAAAAGTAGTATGTAAAGGCACAAAGAAATAGACAGCTTAGTGGAATGTCACAGTCAAAGCAGCCTGTAAAAGGAAAAAACGAAGGCATTTCAAAAATGACTTCACACTAGAACACCGGCTGACAGAAAAACTTATGCTGAAGAAAAAAACAAAGCCAAACAGAGAATTGCAGCATCCAAGCAGAAATCATAGGAAGACTTCAGAAATAGGTTGGGAACTTTGGCACAAGAGCTGGAAAAGCTTTCTGGAGTGTAATTAACAGTCTTCGAAATGGAGGAAAGAAGGAATTGTCAAGTGTTTTAAACAGGTCAGAAAAGCTGGTAAAAAATGCAGTTGACCTTGGGCAGATGGAGGGAATATTTTGAAGAGTTGCTCAATATACTTTAAACGTTCAGCAATGTTCCAAATTTTGATGTACAATCGAATAGGAATGATGTGGAAACAAGATCACATTTGAGGAAGAGGAGAGAATGGTCAACAGACTTCAATGCAATAAAGTGGCTTGAGTAGATGAATATAAGTCAGAACTCATCCAATAGAGTAGAATGTCAGGTTTGAAATGGTTACACAGGACAAATGAAATGGAATGGGTGTTGGGACAGGTTCTGTCTGACTGTAAGAAAGCAGTACCAGCAATCACAGCAATTTTCAATCACAAAAACAGAAAAAATGGTTAACAACTACGGTTTAATTAGCACTGTGGCAAAATATTCTCAGCTATTGTTAAAAGGAGAGTGGGAGTATTAGTTGAAGACAAGTTGGATGAAAATCAGTGTGGGTTTTGGCCTCTTAGAGACTGTCAGGGCCAGATCATTAGCTTACAGGAGATAATGGAGAAGTGCTATGAGTGGAACAGGAAATTGTTCCTATGTTTTATATATTTGGAAAAGGTTTATGACTGTCTCCATACAAGGGATCTAGAAAAGCCTTACGACCATGTTCCTAGGAGGAAGTTGGTATCAGTTGTACAAGATTACGAAATAGAAGCCAAACTTCTGCAGGCAATTACGGGTCATTACGTAGATTGTCAGGCACCAATTAGAGTGGACATTAAATTGACAGTTCAGGGAGTAGCATAGTTTCAGACATAAGAGAATGTCACCACAGCAGTTCATATTATTGATGGATAATATGTTGGAAATGATAGACTGGAAGTGTGAAATAGGTGAAAAATAAGCAGTCTCGCAATGCGGATGACTTTGCGCTGATGGCAGATTCGATTGAAAGTTTCAATCTAACATTTCAGAGCTAGATGTAAGGGTTATAGTATAAAGATCAGCATATCAAAAAATATTATTATTAAACTTAGAACAGGTGGACAGTTTCAAGTACTTAGGATGTATTTTCTCACAGGATGGCAACATAGTGGAAGAAATGGAATCAAGATGTAGCAAAGCTAATGCAGTGAGTGCTCAGTTAAGGTCTACCCTCTTCTGAAAAGGATGAAGTCAGCACCAAGACTAAGTTAGCGGTGCACTATTTCATCTTATGACCAACTTTCTTGTACGGGAGTGAAAGTTGGGTTGATTGATAAGGTTGAGATCACAGATATGAAAGTAGCAAGGATGACTGCAGGTACTAATAGATGGTAACAATGGCAGGAAGGTGTCCATGATTAAGCAGTTAAAGAAAAAGTGGGAATGAACACCATAGATGAAGCAATTAGAGTGAGATGGTAGAGTCATGTTACATTCATGGAGGAAGCAAGGTTACCTAAGAGACTCATGGGTTTGGCAGTAGAGGGTAAGAGGAGTCGAGGTAGATGATGGAGAAAGTACTTGGATTTGGTCAAGAATGATTTTTAAGTAACAGGCTTAACATCAGATAAAGCATCAAGGTTAGCATTGAATAGGGCACTGTGGAGGAGTTTCTATAAGGGGGATTTTACCCCAGACTGAATACTGAAAGGCATAATCAGTGTTAAATAATGATGCTGAACTCACAATCCCCATCAGTAACAATAGTCTAACAATGAATGAGTAATAATGGGTATGATCCTCCATTGGAATGAGTGTCACTTAATATTGCACTACCTAATGTTTTATAGCCTATCAAACAACATATTACATTCATTATCAGGCATTTTCCAATTTCAGTATGAACATTTCAGAAACTGCACAACTTGTCAAGTGTTTGAGGAGTGCTGTGGTGAGTGTCTTCAACAAGTGGCAAAACCGAGGAGGAACTGTGTTCAAACATTGAGGGGTTGGGCAGCCGCCACTAACTACAGACTTCGTGGACTACTCATACTGATAAAATGGGACAGTGGCAAACCAGGGCAGAACTAACATCAGACTTTAATGTGGGTCTGAGTGCAAGTGTGTCCAAACACACTGCTCCTGCACACTGTTAGTGATGGGCCTCCTCCGCATCTGATGACGTGTATCAATATTAACACCAAAACTTCAGAAACTACCACCAAAATAAGCATGTGACCATTATCACAAGACAATTGCACAGTGGCAGAGCATTGCACAATCTGATGAATCTTCCTACCTTCTTCACTACGCTGATGGAAGGGTGTGAATACGTCCTCATCCAGGAGCACAGCTCCTTTGACTCCTGTACTGCGGGACATAGACAAGCTGGTGGCAGGTCATTTATGCTCAGCAAAAATCCCTGTGGACATCTGGGGTCCGGTGGAGCTCAGGCACTATGATAATACCAAGTAGAAGAAAATGTGCACTGACTCCCGTAGTTCAATGGTTCCACCGCCACATGTCAGTGGCTCCACTTGTGACCCACAGAAGTATATCTTACTACATGTCAAATGCAGCACAAAACTTCATACTTTCAGTAAACGTATGCAATGAAATGGAAAGTACTGTATTTAGGCATCAGTTGTCTGCCAGTTTTGATAGTTTCTGGGCAGACTTCAAAGTTATGAAGACTTCAGGTCCTACCGAATCAGTTCAATGCCCATGAAACACCAGCATTTCATGTAATGAAACACCAGCATTTCATGTAATGAAATATCGGCTTGGGAATGATGTCCATCACATGCGTGTAACATTCCTAACTGTTAGCATATGCAGCAAAAGAAGCTCAAAATAAGTCTTATTTTGTAGCATTTATTTTAAAATATTAATATACATGTTGATAGCGTAAGACAACAACAAAAAACACAGACGCTACATTAAAACAAGGAAAAAACCTCAAAGTTTAGACAGGCAGAGGAGTGCATAATTTGTCTCTTGTACCTTTAACAGCCTCCCTCAATGTTAATTATTGGTGTTACAAGGACTGAAGTACAGCACTTTAAAAAGTCCTTGCAAGGTCCTAAATTTTTCAAATTTTATTTTCCCAAGTGGCTTTGTCAGGACATCAGCTTGTTGCTCACTTGTGGTATAGTGCTTTATCACAACCTTTGTAGCAAAAAAATTTCTCCCTGACAAATAAAATTTTGACATCTATAAGCTTAAGCTTATGATGAAACTGTGGGTTCTTACACAGACTTATTACTGGCATATTACCTTCATAAAGTACAACAGCTGTTTGACTGCCAGAAAGACTATAATACAAATTACTAAGCCAACACGCTTCACTTGTAGCCACACTTAAAGACTACAAATACAGATTCTGTTGATGACAGGGACACTGTGGGTTGCTTCTTAGATGCCCATGAAACACTACAACCCGAAACTTTAAACAGATAGTGATTTGTGTACTTTCTGTCTACTCTGTCACCGGCCCAATCAGAGTCAACACAGCCAGTTGTGGTATCTGCACAGTTTTTATCCCTAGAATATAACAAACTAAGTTGTAGATTACCCTTAAAGTAACGCGTTTGAAAGTACTCCATAAATCCTGACTTGCACATGATTGGTAATTGCTTAGAATACTTATTGCTCCACAAATATCTGATCTTCAACATAACATGCCATACATCAGCGACCCTATTAATCTTCTATATCTTTTTTCAATGTCTTTATTATCAGATGTTTCTCTATTCAGCACACTGTGATCAAAATTTTCCTCAATAGAAGTCAAAACAGAATTACACTCATTTTCCTCAATAGGAGTTGACACAGAATTATACATACATACATATCAAAAACTTTTAATATTTTTCAATAAAGATACTTTGAGAGATAGCAACAGTTCCCTCCCTTAAATTCTGAACAATATTCATTCCCAAATAGTTTCTAATCGGTCCTTCATTTTAAAGTTACCACTTAATAAGAATTTTAAATTGTTAATTTCACTCTGAGAAGTTGAAGCTATCAGTAGATCATCAATGTAAACAAGTAGGTATGTTTTATTGCTGTTATCTGTCTTTATTTACAAGCAATACTCAAAATCACTTCTCACAAATCTGAAGCCAGTTATAACTGTGTGGAATTTAATATTCCAGATTTTTGGTGAGTCCTTTAAACCATACAGAGCCTTTTTAAGTTTGCAAACTTTGCCCTTCATTTTATTGAAGCATCCAAAAGGTAAGCTAACATAGTAGTCACAACTACCTCCCCATATAAGAAAGCACTACAAACATCCAGTTGATAAATGGTGTAATGTATATACCCTATAAAATCTCATTTGTTTGGATAAATGCAAAGTACGATACCACTTTTGATCGTGATATTGTGCCCTAATATTCCATATTTATATTATATAAGCATTGCATAACACCACTACCTGATCACATTGATTTGGTCGCTTCTTTTCTTGGATCTTCTAATAAACTTAATTAATCAATTAATTATTGAAAATTGTAAGGTTAGACAATAATGTGTTTAACTATGAATGGTAGTGATTTTCCGTCTTTTGCAACTACAATAAAATGTGATTTTTTCACACCAGACGCGTTTCGTTTTATTGACTGTAAAACATCATCAGTGGTCTGAAATAGTAGAAATCTACAGTTTGGTTTTTGTTTAGATCGAAAACAGTTCTTAAATGGACCCTGAAAAGTAGGCCTAATGTTTGGTACTTACGGAAATTTTGTCTTCTTTTCGCTTCACATCATGGAATGCCGGTCTGTTTAGTGCAATACCGCCGGTTCTTCATGTTGTGTCGTTTTCTCACTACTTTCACTGTCACTGTTTCACTGTTTATGGTTGTTTTTCACAGATCAGAAGTGTTTGTTTTTGTTTTTACTGATTCTGCTCAGTGTGTTATTGGAGTGTTGCCAACCTCACAAATGTAGTTCTTTCTCTGTTTTATAATAAATTATGTTTCGATGTATTTAGTTTTGATGTAAGCAGATTGGAATAGTGGCAGAATAATACATGTATATATTTAATGGGAACATTATTATTATTTTATTTTATTTTTAATTTTTTTAATTACTATTATATTATTATAATTGTTGTTATTATTGGTGGGGGGTTTAGTAGTAGGGAAAGATGACTGAATGGTGGTTGGATGTGGTAAGGTGTGATGTGAAGTGAGATGGAGGGCAAAAGTGATGGATATGAGGTGTGGTGCACTAATATTAAACTCCTGGGTGGTGGTAATGCAAGTAGTGTGCATGTGTGTGATGTGTGTGTGTTTGGGGGAGGGGGGGTTGTGTTTTTTGTTGAATCTGGTATGTGATGTAGGGTAACAGTGATGGGAACGAGGTTGAGTGTTTGTTAGCAGGGAGCGAAAAAGTTTGGGAGTTTTATACCAATATGTGTGACACGTTCGGAGGGTCTCGTGTTTAGCGGAGAGATGGCTATGTGATTTTATTTTACTTTAGCTGTGGTGTGTTGGTAGTGGTATCTGGAATGGGATGTGGAAGTAGTCTGAGATAGCTACGGGCATGACAGGGAATGTTTTATGTGATTTCATCAATTATTTTATACAATGTTTGTTTTCCAATATTTATTTGGTCATTTAGTAGTTGTTTGTTGTGTGATAGTGCTTTGTGTATGTGGAGGTTTTCTTGGAAGGGGAGTAGGTGTCTGTCTCTACTAGTCTGTATGATTTCCATATCTTTTTCTATAGTGCTGGGCCTATGGTGTTCTTGTTTCAGGTGGTCGGCAAATGTTGAATGGTTTGTGCCATACTTCCAGGCTCTGATGTGCTCTTTGTATCTGGTATCAAATGTTCTGCCAGTCATCCCAATATATATATTATCACAGTCTCTGCATTTGAGCTGATAAATACCAGATTGTTGGTATTTGTCTCTTTTTGGTTTTAGTTTGGGGATGTGTTTTTGAATTGGGTTGCTTGTTTTGTAGGCAATGTTTATGCCTTGTTTCTTGAATATATTACCTATGTTGTATGTGAATTTGTTGTGGTAGGTTAGTGTATGCCATTTGTTATTGTGTGTGCTGTTTGCCTGTGTCAATGTGGTTTGTGTTGGTTTTTTCTTCAACTGTGTCTTTATTTTCCTGTTTAGTTTGTCTACAAGGGTTTCTTCGTAGCCATTTTTTAGTGCAATTTGTTTTATAATAGTTAGCTCCTTTTGGTAATTAGAAGTGTTTAGGGGGATCCTATTGAGTCTGTTGAGCATGTACCTAATTGCAGCTTGTTTGTGACTTTGTGGATTGGTTGAAGTGGCATGTATAATGATGTCTGAGGTGGTGAGTTTTCTAAATATGTCAATGTGTGTGTGTGGTTTTCTTTTGTTATTGTTATGTCTAGGAAATTGAAAAAGGACACACTCAATTTCCTAGACATAACAATAACAAAAGAAAACCACACCCACACATTTGACATATTTAGAAAACTCACCACCTCAGACATCATTATACATGCCACTTCAAACAATCCACAAAGTCACAAACAAGCTGCAATTAGGTACATGCTCAACAGACTCAATAGGATCCCCCTAAACACTTCTAATTACCAAAAGGAGCTAACTATTATAAAACAAATTGCACTAAAAAATGGCTACGAAGAAACCCTTGTAGACAAACTAAACAGGAAAATAAAGACACAGTTGAAGAAAAAACCAACAAAAACCACATTGACACAGGCAAACAGCACACACAATAACAAATGGCATACACTAACCTACCACAACAAATTCACATACAACATAGGTAATATATTCAAGAAACAAGGCATAAACATTGCCTACAAAACAAGCAACCCAATTCAAAAACACATCCCCAAACTAAAACCAAAAAGAGACAAATACCAACAATCTGGTATTTATCAGCTCAAATGCAGAGACTGTGATAATATATATATTGGGATGACTTGCAGAACATTTGATACCAGATACAAAGAGCACATCAGAGCCTGGAAGTATGGCACAAACCATTCAACATTTGCCGACCACCTGAAACAAGAACACCATAGGCCCAGCACTATAGAAAAAGATATGGAAATCATACAGACTAGTAGAGACAGACACCTACTCCCCTTCCAAGAAAACCTCCACATACACAAAGCACTATCACACAACAAACAACTACTAAATGACCAAATAAATATTGGAAAACAAACATTGTATAAAATAATTGATGAAATCACATAAAACATTCCCTGTCATGCCCGTAGCTATCTCAGACTACTTCCACATCCCATTCCAGATACCACTACCAACACACCACAGCTAAGGTAAAATAAAATCACATAGCCATCTCTCCGCTAAACACGAGACCCTCCGAACGAGTCACACATATTGATATAAAACTCCCAAACTTTTTCGCTCCCTGCTAACAAACACTCAACCTCGTTCCCATCACTGTTACCCTACATCACATACCAGATTCAACAAAAAACACAACCCCCCCTCCCCCAAACACACACACATCACACACATGCACACTACTTGCATTACCACCACCCAGGAGTTTAATATTAGTGCACCACACCTCATATCCATCACTTTTGCCCTCCATCTCACTTCACATCACACCTTACCACATCCAACCACCATTCAGTCATCTTTCCCTACTACTAAACCCCCCACCAATAATAACAACAATTATAATAATATAATAGTAATTTAAAAAAAATTAAAAATTAAATAAAATAATAATAATGTTCCCATTAAATATATACATGTATTATTCTGCCACTATTCCAATCTGCTTACATCAAAACTAAATACATCGAAACATAATTTATTATAAAACAGAGAAAGAACTACATTTGTGAGGTTGGCAACACTCCAATAACACACTGAGCAGAATCAGTAAAAACAAAAACAAACACTTCTGATCTGTGAAAAACAACCATAAACAGTGAAACAGTGACAGTGAAAGTAGTGAGAAATCGACACAACATGAAGAACCGGCGGTATTGCACTAAACAGACCGGCATTCCATGATGTGAAGCGAAAAGAAGACAAAATTTCCGTAAGTACCAAACATTAGGCCTACTTTTCAGGGTCCATTTAAGAACTGTTTTCGATCTAAACAAAAACCAAACTGTAGATTTCTACTATTTCAGACCACTGATGATGTTTTACAGTCAATAAAACGAAACGCGTCTGGTGTGAAAAAATCGCATTTTATTGTAGTTGCAAAAGACGGAAAATCACTACCATTCATAGTTATGAAAGCAACTACGGACATTATGGCCACACAAATGAAGAATAATGTGTTTGTTGATGAAATTAATAACTAACATTACGTGATGTCCTACATAATGTATTGACCTTAATGTAATACTTTACTGAGTATAGAATTGCATAGCTGATTTGATTTAATCATTTTAAATAATGTAAACATATATTAACACTGTGCTAATTGTTATTTACTTACGATCTTTTGTATTGTTTTGTTTTGATATGAAAACCATATCATTATATTTGTCATAATTTTTCTTAGCTTTTCTTGATGAACAATTTATTTATGTTTCATAAACAAATTATTAAAACTGTATTTAACCATTTCCATGTTCTAGAATGTTCTCGAAACTATAATATGTATTAATACACGCGAATTGGCACGAACGAAGTTAGTATTACTTCAGCAGTCACTATGTAGAACACGATCAGTAATAAGTTGGCGCTTAACCAGTCTGAAATCAGTATGAAGTCAGTCTAGAAGTTGTTGTTATTCAGTAATAAGTTTGTCATTATGTAGTCAACATCATGTACTACTTCTGTTTATGTGCTTCATCAAGATTACATAAAAATCCATATAATGAAATGTGTCATATTACTGGTTCCAAGACATCCAAGAATCTGACGTCCTGATTTTTTTATAATGATTTAAAGGCAGGTGAGCTACGAAATCTACCACTGAACAACCAAAACAAAGTGATGTATACACAATGTGATTTTAGTGTAATGCTAGTAGTATTATAAAAAAACTATTATAATGGGTAAATTGTTATCATTACAAAAACCAGAAAACATCACACTGAAGTTAACTTTGCTACTGGACTGTATATTTCTGAATATGTCAATCTTTGTTGGAAACTTGTAGCTACAAGGTGAGCCTTATAAGAAACAATGTTACATTTTTCATCTCTTTTCCATCTTAAAAACCCGCTCTGTGTCAATAATAATACAATCATTTGGTTACATACTAATCCCATGTATTATTTTCTTCAAGGGCTTGCTATGGCTTCTTTCCACTTTTCAGCATCACTACTAGACATTGCTTCATTGTAAGTGCTGGGGTCATCGTCATTCACAGCTGCCAACAGTCCCAACTCACAATCTTCTAAGTAATTTGGATGTTGAATATTTCTTCTGGCTCTCAGATTGTATAACCTCACAGTCTCAACATCAACATCCTCAAAAGAATCTTCTCCATGTTCTCTGTCTCTGTAGATTTATTGTTCTTCTGCAAGCTGATTTTTATCTTCTCCTAAAAAAACCGGTCTTCGTTTCTACTTCTTTCTGCCCCTCTGATTCTGTCGTTATATCTACATTTTCTTCATCACAATAGATAGTATCAGATTCCATTATAGGGACATCAGTTTCCTTCTTCTGTTCAGATATTGCTGGTGGCAAGAAAATTATATCTTGATGCACCTCAATTCTCTTTGTGGAAGGTATAAATATTCTGTACCCCTTCACATCACTATTGTAACCCACAAATAAATCTATCTTGTTTCTGGGATCTAGTTTCAGTCTCTTTTCTTTGGGTACAAGTACAAACACACAAATCCCAAATACTTTGAAGCCTTCTAAGGGTAATTCTCTGTGATAAAAAGCTTCAAAAGGAGTTATACGACTGACAGGACTTGGAGCAGTTCAATTTAGTATATGAGCCGCTGTGTTAACTGCTTCCGCTTAGAAATGCTTGTGCATTCCTGAAATCATTGAACGAGCATCTCCAACCCGGGTGCACATTTCTCTTTCAGCTCGTCTATTTTGCTGTCGCGTGTATGCAGTGCTTCTTTGTCACCTCCATAATCTGTTGACAGAGTTTTCCACCTGCATAAGGATTTTAAAAACACCTTTTGATCTTCTTGGAGCTTAACTTAACCAAAATTTAGCAGGTCTGAAAGTTTATTTTCATCTTGTTGATCCCAAAACTAATTTTTAATTAATTCCTCACCATGTGCATTAATACCTATGAGCATTTGAGACCCTTTACTAAATTTCAGAAGGAAGGGTCAACAATCGCTGCTTCAAACAATGCCATTATCCTTTGGATGATTTAATCTTTAAAAACACACTGTGCAGAAGAAACCTATCATCATACCGCAGTCCTACTTTTTGTTCAACTGGCATTTCTTTAACATAATGTCAATTATGATTGTGTTTCTTACCGAGCTTACAATAACCACATTTGCATATAACCAATGAGGTGAGTAAAGATGTAATGAGTTTTTTGTGTCAAAACTGACGTGATTGTCTGGTTTGGTGTTTTTCTTAGTGTATATTTGTGATTGTCATAGTTCTGTGTGATAATACAAACTGATCAAGTTACCATCTACCCAGCTAGAAAATACTAATAATTTGAAACATTGATCCTTTGAAATAGAGATTGCTTGGAGGAGTATCAGGCTGAAGCAAAGCTTTCTCCATGCAAAATCAAATCTCATATTAGCTGCACTTTCACACTCTTGCATGTTAGAAATATATTGATGCAGTTCTAAGTATATTTCACAATATTAGAGTTTGTGGTAATGCAGAATGTAATAACAAAGTAAAAGTATGATGAAAACAGATTTGTTTACAACATGAAGTAGCAGCGGCCTTTCTTCTTGGGTGTCTGCATCCGACACATCATTGACGCAAATGCTTCTCATGATTTACTGTGTTGTTACCAACAACTATACATTGAGCAGAAACTGCTGACACCTAAAAAGCATATATAATCTTAATTTACAGTTGTGTCTTAGATTCGGCTATGTCTTGTTGTTTTTTCCCCCTTAAATTTGGAGTCTCAGGTGTGGCTTAGATTTTGGTAAATGTATGCCAAATAATGATAAATCCTCAGTGGAATAATAGCACAGTATCAGAGCTGTAACCAAGGTGGGAGGATGAAGGGGTCAATCCTCCCCCTCCAGAACAAAATTTTGAGTATGGCCCTGAACAGTGGAATCATCCTAGGCACTTTCAGTTAATATCTGTACCACTACCTGTGATTTTGTGTATAGTGGAAGCAATATAATTACTGTATAGTTGGCCTCAAAAGTCACTTCGATAAATTTGCTCCAACTGACATGTAAAAGAATACTGTTTCCCCAGCATAGTGGTGCGATTCCATCTGTCTGCTTTGACCAATGAAGACATCAATGTGGTGGTAAAGACCTATATACTTGTAACCAATGGAGGGGGGTGGAGGGGAATCACGAATAACACCAATAAACACACGTATAAACACACACAAAAATGTAAAATCAATAAAATGACGCTAATGGGACAAGTGTGGAAATGTGGGGATTATAGGCTGGAACATTCAAAGTGGGAAAAAAAAAATGAGAAAAAGCCAACCGAAAACACACAAAACTTTTTTTTTAAATACACAAAACATGCAAAATAAAACACTAAAATAACCAAAAAAATTTACACGGAATCAAATAGTTCAATTCACCTCTATAAGACATCTCAAATGAAGACAGTGATCCCAAGCAACATCCTTGTACAAAACCAATAGCACAAAAACTATATCAAATACATCAATTATCCTATACTAAACCTAAAATCAAGAAAATGATAGCAATGAACCTCTGCAGACGTCCCGTCAACATTAAAACTGAATGGAATATGTAAGGTCTTCCCTTGCATACTTCCCTCTGCTTCCATAATTAAAAATTTATTTTATTAATATTACACCTCTCCTTGTTCCTTCTTACTGGAGTGGTATTCAAATAACTTGACAATGGACACAGCAGTAATGCCACAAACAAATATTCCCACAATGCACCATAAATTTAAAATGTTAAGTTGCAGACATATTGCTAGGTCAATTTGCTATATGTCATATTAATGGCGAAATTTTCAACCTATGTGGCAAAATTTAAATCAAATGTGTTATTTTACGCCAATACAAATGAAGTGAAAGCTGCACAAAGACTTTTCTCCCTCTACCCTAATTCAATATGGTGTTGGCAGACCAAAAATGATAAACATGTGGCTCCAAATCTTTCCATGGGCCTAAAACAGGGAAATATCCTGAAAGTGATAATGGTGGAATTGCTTACGTTAATGAGCTTCGGAATCACAGTTGTGCTGTCTCTTATTAAATGAATCATATCAAAGCTTGTGAGATAGCTACCAAGCTAAATATTGACACAACAGATTTTAAAGCAAGCATTGGTGTGGCGATTTGTTTTATGAGATGGTGGAATCTCAATCTACGAAGGAGAACATCTTTGTGCCAATGATTACCTAGAGACTACACAGATAAGGTAATCAAATTCCAGTGTTGCGTAATACAAGTGCAACAATAATATCATTATTTGCTATCTCAGATTAGTAATTCTGACCGGACAGCAGTTTTTTTTTTTTTTTTTTTTAAATTGCTGAAAATAGCACAAAAGAGTGTCCTTGTGAAGACGACTGGAGCGGAGAAACTAAGATGCACCGTGATGTTGTATATTGCAGCAGACGACAATAAACTTCCGCTGTACGCCATCTTTAAAAGGAATTCACTTATGAGATCAGGAAAGGGGCTGGATGACAGCAGATTTGACGGTGCATTGGTTGGAGAAAGTCTGGGGGAAGACAACCAAGAGCATTATTACAAAAGAAGTCCCTTCTTGTCCTAGACAATTTCCAGGGTCACCTTGTGGAAGCTGTAAAGGAGAAAATGAAATGGATGAAGTCCCACTCTGTCATCATTCCTGGAGGTTTAACATATGTTCTTTTTAACCTTTAGATGTCAGTGTGCATTGCTGTCAAATTATTATTCACAACGATTTCACATTGTCATGTTGTGCCTCAAATTCCATCAGTACCATAAACAACCAGGTCAATCATATCGATCATGGGTGACAGATTTGCAAGGACTGAGTCGGCGTTGCAATTTCACTTGCTCCAATCCGTCTTGTCGAACCTCATATGCAGACACTCTGATCTACGATGTTGTCATTCAGCTGGCTCCAGATCCAGAAGTGGGGATGGCAGCCCTCAAGCTGGACAACCCCTCTCTGGAGGACATCCTGAAAATTGCACATTCTTTCGAGATAGCACAGGCAGCGAATTAGTGCTTCATAGCTCATCTTCAGGTAGCAACTGTACAACTACCACAAAGGGGGTGTATCATTTGTAAGGTCTTGTCCCGCCGGCAGTGTCGTGATCCATCCCTTTCAACATGTCCATGACCTCTGAACAACCAGTCACTTCTCGTTGGCATAAGCAATGTGGTTTACCATTCTGTCCTAACTGTTCTACAGTGCACCATCGGGCAGACTGTCCAGACCACTGGGCGCACTGTAGTCTTTGTGGAAAAGATGGTCATCTCCATTCTGTTTGTCATCAAATGGCAGAACAGTCAAACCAGACTCCTCACTGGCGTCAAGGGACAGTTCATGAACTGCAGGCCATCGTTCCCCAGGGTGATTCTCACGCTGCCAAATTGTTTATAGATCTCATAATAGCAAACTGAGATGCCTGCTTACAAGTCGACACAGGGGCGACAGTCTCCCTGGTGAACCTCCTAACGTATGCCCGTCTCGGCTACCCAGCATTGGACCTGCCCTCCTGCAGATTGGTAGCATATGGTGACAGCTCTATCCCTCTGAAAGGTCAATTTACCACCTTTGCGGCTTACAAAACAGTCACACTGTGGTGTTGCACAAGTCTGAAGTGCGCACCACATACTTTCACCGCGCACCGCCATGCACGCACGGCGCGGCCTTCTTATGACATTGGCCACGAGAGTCCTCTGCTGCAATCCCGCTAGTGGCCACCACTGAACTGCATCGGTCACTTGGGAATAGGACAGGCACTGATTAGGACTCTCATCAGTGGGCAGGCCTCTACCTAAACTATGTATCTGCATTCCACTAGTCTGCTGCCCTCCAAGTTAAGTAATGTATTATTTCTACAAAATGTATCTTGTACTAATCTGGCTTGGTGTTTCTAGTTTCTGCTGTCCCTCTGGCTGGTCACCTTAGACTCTGTACCCGCACGCGTGTGCGTCCTATTTTCCTGTGTCGGTCTCTCTCTACCCGGCCACCGACTCCTAGGACAACCGGCGGAAACGAGACACAAAAGTGGCGACAAGGATCGAATACAAAACACACGACCTGTAATCCTATTTGATGTCAACAGCCACTCAGCTGGAAACATTTTTGGCATAGATGCAATCACACTGTTTGGGTTCTCCATCACAGACGAGGTGCAGGTCATATCTGACACAATTCCTTTCCAGGAACTCAATGACCTTTGTGCCTCTTTTGCATCTCTGTTTGAACCTGGTCCAGGGCGTGTCACCGATTTTGAGGCAAATATTACTTTACGTCCAGATGCGGTGCCCCGTTTCTGCCATGCACACCCTCTTCCGGTCTCCCTATGGATGGCTGTGAAGCTGGACGTAGACTGTCTGCATGCAGCTGAGGTCATTGAGCCTGTCTAAACAAATGTCTGGTCCACACCACTTGTAGTGGTACTCAAGCCCAATGGCGTCATCCTCTGTGGCGATTTTAAATCCACCATCAATGGCTAGGCACAAGTTGAAACCTACCCCAATCCATGTCAAGAGGACCTTCTCATAAAGCTTGTGGGAGGCGAATAGTTTTTCAAGATAGACCTGACTGACGCATATTTACAAATCTCGCTCGATGAGGAATCCCAATGCATCATGGTCATCAATACACCTTTTGGCCTTTACAAATACAAATGTTTGCCCTTTGGGATTTCTTCAGCACCAGCCACCTTCCAGAGGTATCTGGAACATGCCTATACCCGGTTGTGCCACCTACCTTGACAATGTCATTGTTACTGGGGCTACTCGTCAGAATCACTTGAATAACCTTTGCACTCTCTTTACAATGTAGCAGAATGCCGGACTGAAGTGCCGCCTCCATAAATGCCAGTTTTTTAAGGAACAGATAGAATACCTTGGCTACTTGCTCTCCAAAGACGGAATCCAGCCTACGGATCGCAATATTTCAGTGGTCAATGCTCTATCACACCCCCAAAACCTACAGGTGTTGCAGGCGCTTTTGGGGAAGGTGAATAATTATGCAAAGCTCCTTCCACAAGCAGTCCACATTATGAACCCACTCAACCATCTGCGGAAGAAAGGTGTGCAGTTCCGGTGGTGCCTGTGAACATTCCTTTATACAGTTAAAGCACCTGTTGCATATGGCACCCAGCCTTACGCCCTTTTCTCCATAACGTCACCTTGTTTTGGCAGCAGACACATCTCCCTATGGTATTGGAGCAGTGTTGGTACACCGCAATGATGATAGTACTGAACAAATGATAGCCTATGTGTCCAAGACACTGGCACCTACTCAAAAGAACTAATCTCAGATAGAAAAGGATGCGCTGGCGATCGTCTATGCTGTTAAGAAATTCCATGTGTATCTTTTTGGGGCCAAAAACCATTGATAGCTCTATTTGGGCCGCACACTCAGCTCCTAGAGCGTACAGCCCAAAGGCTCCAGCATTGGTTTATTTTCCTTAGTTCATACACCTACACCATTTAGTACAAGCCTACTACACAACACGCCAACGCAGACACTTTTTCTCGGCTGCCCTCAGGATGTGACCCAGCATTTAACTGACGTGAAGTCTCCTATTTCCACATTCACCTGGAATGGCAAAATACCTTCGATGGGTTCTCCATCACGGCCACACTTATTGCAGCGGACACATGCCTTTACCCTCCCTTACAACGGGTCATATGGTCATACATCATATGCTTCATGGGTGGCCTACATACTTCCTGAAATCGATGGTTTCACAGCTATGGGCCTGGACCCATCTCTCTCATTGATTGTCTGTCATTGATGGGGTTCTCCGGCTCAATGCAGAGGGCGATACCCCCTGGGCAGTTATCCCACCTGCCTTATGACCACAGGTTCTTGATCTTCTCCATCATGGGCATTGGGGTATGTCACATATGAAATCCCTGGCCAGGAGGCACATTTACTGGCCAGGATTTAACAAAGATGTGGAGGCTGTCATCCGCCATTATTCCACTTGTGCTAAGCACCAGGTTGCTCCGGCTCAATCTTTCTCTCCCTGGCCTGCTCAACATCGACCTTGGGACTGCATCCATCTAGACTTTGCATGTCCCTTTCTGGAATCTATGTGGCTTATTGTCATTGATGCATATTCTCACTACCAGTATGTGATCAGCACGGTGTCCACCACTATGACTGCCACACTCAATGCCCTCACACAAATTCTTGCTATCGAGGGTCTACCCCCATACCATCATACCTGACAATGGGCCTCAGTTTACAGCAACAGCCTTTGAGCAGTTTTGTGATGACAATGGCATCAAACACCTATTTAGTCCCCCATTCCACCCAGCTCTAATGGTGCTGCTGAGCGGCTGGTGTGAACATTCAAACAACAAATGTTGAAATCCGTGGGCATGTCCACCAGCACAGCAGCCCTCACATTGTTCATAAGTACCTATAGAACTCCCCCTATCCAGGATCATAGCCCAACAGAACTCCTCCATGGACGACAATCACACACCCTTCCCCATCTCTCGGCCCCACAGCCCGCGGAACCCAAACTCGGTACACTGAGTGCTATGCCCCAAGTTCCACTGTGTGGGCCCGTTCTTATGGAACAAAGCCCTCATGGGTGCCGGCTACAGTAGTAGCCACTCACGGGCGACGACTCTTCTCAGTCAATGCCCAGAGGGGTTTGGAGTGCCATACTAACCAACTCCATCCCCGTTTACCTGTGTCACCCCAACCAGTAGCCCACCCAGACTTGGAGCCCCCACCATTGCCAATTCCCCAACCCCATGGGTACAATCTGCACCCTAGGGAGTTGTCAGCGGCTCCAGTCGATGTAAGTATGGAGGTGGCACACTCCCACCCACAACTACGCTCGCAGGGCAGATCACCCTCGGACACACCTCAACCACACAACCACAGAGGCTCTATATGCACTTCAGGGCAGCGTCAGCGACCCCAGGGGACATGGGCATGGAGGTGGAGACCTCGCCTCCACATTCACCCTTTCGGCCATCGCCTCCCACCCCGACGCATACTAGCACCTATCTGTAGGAACCACATTTGTTCCCTAACTTGGCGGGCTCTGCAACCAGGACACTACTCATGCCGTCAGTCCACCTTCTGAAGTACCGTCCTGGGCACTTCCGTCCCTATGCGCTCATTTCAGGGGGGACATCTGGTATCCCGGCACGATGAGTTTGAGAGCCAACCAGACCACATGGACTACGACAGCGGCCACTAGGCGGCGCGCACAATCCGCTACTGCTGCTGTCGTCACTGCAGCGCTGTGCATAGTGACGCGCCCAACACGCAGGCTATCAGCGCAGTCAGCCACAGTAATATAGGACTCTGAGCTGCAGCCCAGTCTTCAGTTGTGTCTTGACTGCGCTCCGTATACATTTGTGTACTACTTTGTTGTCTGGCATCTTACATGGGTACATCACCCTCTCGATTGGTTCACGATTTTGTCAGTCTGTTCTAGTTAGCTGTCGTTGTTGTTTGTCATCTCTGGTTGTCTCCTTTACTGTTGACTAGTAGCGGCGATGCTCCACCGACTCCCTCGGTCAGTAGATCATTCACAGTCATAGTCAGTGGTCTGGTCCGACGTCAGTCGCAGTTCTGCCAACGGCCTCAGTCGGGTGATCGTTCACAACTCGTGCCCGACCTGGTCCGACCTTCAATCTCAATAGAACTATTTTCTTTTATGAATTTATCAATTGTTTTAAAAAAATGATTGTATGACTTTATATAATAAAAGAAACTATTTTGGAAATTGAAATAGAAATGTCCTCCTATGAAACAATCTAAATTCTGGAGCCGCTTCAGCTGTTTTTATTGAGATCCTTTTATGTACAGGTCCACCTCTCACGAGGTGTTAACATTCATCTTAAACACTCCTTTCAAGATGGTGTCCATTCCATTCAATTGCTCTTCCAGTTCTGTCTCTGACAGAATTACAGTGTCATCTGCAAACTACAAAGTTTTTATTTTCCTCCCTGAACTGTTATTCCTTCTCCAAATTTATCATTACTTTTCATAACACTCACTGCCATCTGGCAAAATTGCTTCAACAGAAGATGAAGAGTATGACACTCATTAAGCATTGTGGTATTTCACCATTGCCACCTGGATGGAAATGCAAGAGCTTTTCATCACCACATCATCATTATAAGTAGAGCTATGGGAAATTAGCAAATAAACTTTGAAAATTTAGCATTTTGAAATTCAGATTTAGCATTTATTTAGCGTTTATAGTTTTAAACATGTTTAAACATTTAAATGAGCTATGTTTTTTTAATTCTTTGTCATATCAGTAACTGGCACTTTAAATGTGTTTTCTACATTTTTGTCCTCCCAGTTGTTTCACATTGCAAAAGTGACACCAAGGAATTTCAGCCATTAACCTTATTTCAGATAGTCATTGCGTCATGCCTAAAACTCAGTTCATGCTTAGCCATTTTTAACACACTTCAGGCAATTAAGTATAGGCTTCTGTGGCCGTTATCATTGTCAATACAAATTTGTTTATGCCACTATTGCAAGTAGGTACCTCAAAGTGCATATGAATGCAACTTACATAATGGTTAAAATCCAGTTCACTTTTATAAATTGAGAACAGGAAAAATAGCAGCCATTCCAAAATTTAAGTAATTGGTATATATTTGCCATTTATCTAACAAATAGTTCTGTGTTTACTGCAAAGTTTTTGAATTTTTATCTGTTTAGGTAATGAAGCAAATAAAGGAGACAGAGAACATTGATTAGGATGAAATTCAAAAATTCTACACTATAAAACATCATTCACAAGCAACAAAGCAAGAAAATATACTGTTCAAAGTCTTCTAGTAAAGATTGGTGTTTTCTTTTTTATCTTCACTTTTTTTTTCTTATACCTCCAGGTATAAATGAAATACCTTTAGCCTTTCACTGATGTTAAATATCACAAAAAGGTATCCCATGTACTCTATGGTAGTTCGGTAGTGCACAAATGTTTAACAAAACATTGTAGTTACACAACAAGTACTCATTACCAATCTTAATTTTCAGTCTTTTGGTCATTTTATCTGCTGATTTGGTGATTGGTGAATAATTGTAGATATATTATAATCAGTAACATTCTGTGCCTGTATATTAAGATGTTTTATCAATTGAGCAAAAATTTTTGCTGAAATAACTAATTTTAATAAATGTCATTGACTTTTACTTATTTAGCATTTATAGCACTTATGTAGCATTTATAGCATTTATTTAGCATTTCTAGTATATACTAATTTCACTTAGCTCTAATTACAAGCCAGGAAAGCCTACAGTCACATACTGGAGGAATCTAATTTTTAAGATGGGAAAAAGGCATTGGAACACCACTATATCAAGCACCTAATGGAGACAACAATTTCAAAAGGGTAAGTTTTGCTGTGGATTCATTCTGTTCCATTCAGATAATTTTTCAAATTATCCTAGATATCTGTTGCTGTTTTGTATTCTCAAGGTGTTAAAAAAGTGCCTGCAAATTAAACCACAACAAATATTTGAGAGTTTACAATGCAAAAACTTCAAATTAAGTTAATAAACTTGGAGTGAGGAGACACTTTGTAATAAAATGTCTTAAAAGGTTACTTTACTAATAAATGTAGCTGAATGCCTAATAACTTCATTTGACAAAATTCATCATTACGATTTTCAATACACATTCTGTTTAAACACTCAATGCAGCTCTGTTATGCATTATCCCTAAGCCATTTCAACTCTTTGTCAGACGATACTTCACTCTGAATCTGATGGTCATAATTGCATGTACACAATACTGTTTCTTCTTTGTTCCTTAGATTCATCAACCCGCAAACCTCAATTATTGGCCTACACAAATGCATAGTTTACCAGGTAATTATAGGAAGCAGAGCAGACACAGACCAAATTTTAACAACATTTGTATCTGGTATTAGTTGTTCAGGCTACTGTTCTTCCCCTGTAAGACAGAGAAAGTGAAAACAATTGCATTGTTTTTGGAATGAAGAACTGTCATACCTTACCTGTCAGCTAAATTATGAAGGTCATCCTGGAACTTGGTGGGGTGGTGACAAGTTTGTGTGAAGGTCTTTGTATGCATTTGCTTCAGCACTACCCACGTCAACATGGTCACAGTGCAGAGGCAGAGTGAAGACAGCACTCTGGTGAGTGTGAAGCGCATCCTACCTGCAAGCAATGTTCACAAGTGAATGAACATCAAACAATAAAAACGACTGTGAATCTGTACCTACACACAAAAGTTCCGAGTTAAACATGTAAGCTAGTGTCATTTAGAAAGAACTCAATGGTTGACAGGACATTAAACCCTAAGCTTCCAATGACTGGTAAGTAACAATGTTAAACACATACTTACTTTTATTAATATTTAAAGAACAACTCAGCTATCTAAAAAAGTGAAAGGCTTGCACATAGTACAGGGTGTGATGATGAATTTCCTTAACAGAGGAAAGACAACAGATTTAGTTGGATTGTTTCAGTCTCACAGCAATCCCTCTATTGTTTAAAAACACATGAAAGACTAAGGATATGAAGTTCTTATTCTTAGGGAATGGTCATTAGTATGTTATTCAGTGACCTCAATTCATAATTGCATTGCCGCATTGTCGACAGGACTGACTGCGGACCTTTGGTTCAGAGCCGAGTGGAGGGTCTGAATCAGAGGCTCAGACGGTTCTGCGACCGTGTTGGCTGCAGATTCCTCGACTTGCGCCAAAGGGTGGTGGGTTTTCGGGTTCCGCTAAATAGGTCAGGAGTCCACTACACTCAGGAAGCGGCTACACGGGTAGCGGGGGCTGTGTGGCGTGGACTGGGCGGTTTTTTAGGTTAGATGGCCTCGGGAATACACAAAATGGGTTTCAGTCTCAAAGGGGGCAGGTCAGACACGGGAAGAAAGTAGACATAAAAACCATTGGTGTAACAGTTGTAAATTGTCGTAGCTGTGTTGGGAAAATTCTAGAGCTCCAAGCGCTGATAGAAAGTACTGAGGCACAAATCGTTATAGGTTCTGAAAGCTGGCTGACGCCTGAGATAAATTCGGCCGAAATTTTTTCAAAGGGCCAAATGGTCTTCAGAAAGGATAGAATAAATAAAACAGGGGGTGGTGTGTTTATTGCTGTTACAAACGGTTTATCCTGCAACGAAATTGAGGCAGATACTTCCTGTGAATTGGTCTGGGTAGAGGTTATACCTGACCACCGAAATAAATTAATAATTGGATCTTTTTATCGGCCCCCTGACTCAGACGATGCGGTTGCAGAAATGTTCAAAGAAAGCTTGAATCATATTTCAAATAGGTATCCGAAGCATACTGTTATAATCGGTGGCGACTTTAATTTACCCTCGATATGTTGGCATAATTACGTATTCAAAACCGGGGGCAAATATAAAACATCATCCGAACTAGTTTTGAATGCTTTTTCTGAGAACTACTTCGAACAGTTAGTTCATGAACCCACTAGAATAGTACGTGGTTGCGAAAATACTCTTGATCTCCTAGCAACAAATAATCCCGAGATAGTAAAGAGCATCAAAACAGATACAGGGATTAGCGAACATCGAGTTGTAGTAGCGAGACTGAATATCGAAATTCCCAAATGCACCAAAAATAAACGAAAAATATATCTATTCAATAAAGCAGATAAAAATTCGCTTCACGCTTTCCTGAGTGATAGTCTCCAGTCCTTCAAAACTAAAAATGCGAGTGTAGATCAGTTGTGGCTTACATTCAAAGACATAATATCAGTAGCAATCGAGAGATTTATACCAAATAAATTAATAAAAGAGGGGGCTGACCCCCCGTGGTACACAAAACAGGTCAGATCACTGTTGCAGAAACAAAGAAAAACGCATGCAAAATTTAAAAAGACACAGAATCCGCAAGACTGGCAATCTTTTACTGAAACTCGCAACCTAGCGCGGACTTCAATGCGAGAATCTTATAGTTGTTTCCACAACGAAATCCTGTCTCGTAATCTTGCAGAAAATCCAAAGAAATTGTGGTCATATGTGAAGTACACTAGCGGCAAAACACAAACAATACCTTCACTACGCGATAGCAATGGTAATACTACCGACGACAGTACTGCTAAGACAGAATTACTAAACACAGCTTTCCGAAATTCTTTCACCAAAGAAGACGAAGTGAACACTCCAGTATTCAATCCAAGAACAGCTGCCAGCATGCGAAACTTAGAAGTAGATGTTCATGGAGTAGTAAAACAACTTAAGTCACTAAACAAAAATAAATCTTCCGGGCCAGATTGTATACCAACTAGATTCCTCTCAGAGTATGCTGATGAAATAGCTCCGTACTTAGCTATAATTTACAACCGATCACTCAGCGAAAGATCCGTACCCAAAGACTGGAAAGTTGCCCAAATTACTCCAATATTCAAGAAAGGCAATAGGAGTGATCCCCAAAATTACAGGCCTATCTCATTGACGTCGATTTGCAGTAGGATCTTGGAACATATACTTTGTTCGAATATTATGTACTACCTCGAAGAGAACGACCTATTAACCAATAGTCAGCACGGATTCAGAAAGTATCGCTCTTGTGAAACACAGCTTGCCCTTTATTCACATGAAGTGTTAAGTGCCATCGACAAGGGATCTCAAATCGATTCCATATTTCTGGATTTCCGGAAGGCTTTTTATACTGTACCCCACAAGCGGCTTCTAATGAAATTGCGTGCTTATGGAATATCTCCCCAATTGTGCGATTGGATTCACGATTTCCTATCAGAAAGGACACAGTTCGTTGTAATTGACGGTAAGTCATCGAGTAAAACAGAAGTGATATCTGGCATTCCACAGGGAAGCGTTATTGGTCCCCTACTCTTCCTCGTGTTTATAAACGATTTAGGAGATAATCTGAATAGTTCCCTTAGACTGTTCGCGGATGATGCTGTCGTTTATCGGTTAGTGAAGTCAACAGAGGATCAAAAGCAACTGCAAAGCGATTTAGACAAAATTTCTACTTGGTGCGAAAATTGGCAATTGACACTAAATAAAGAAAAGTGTGAAGTAATACACATGACCACTAAAAGAAATCCACTGAACTTCAATTACGCGATAAATCAGTCAAACCTTAAGGTCGTAAATTCTACCAAATACCTAGGAGTTACAATTACGGACAACTTTGACTGGAGAGAACACATAGAAAATATTGTGGGGAAGGCAAACCAAAGGTTACGTTTCATTGGCAGAACGCTTAGACGATGCACCAGCTCCACCAAAGAGACTGCCTACATCACACTTGTGCGTCCTCTCTTGGAGTACTGTTGCCCCTTGTGGGACCCTCACCAGGTGGGACTGACGGAAGATATTGAGAAGGTTCAGAGAAGGGCAGCTCGTTTTGTTTTATCACGTTACGGGGGGGAAAGCGTCACGGAAATGATGCACGAATTGGGGTGGAAATCATTAAAAGAAAGACGTTATTCATTGCGGAGTGATCTGTTTGCGAAGTTTCAATCACCGACTTTTAGTTCTGAATGTGAAAATATTTTGCTAGCACCCACCTACTTAGGGAGACATGACCATCCCAATAAAATAAGAGAAATCAGATCGAAAACGGAACGATTTAGGTGTTCTTTCTTCCCGCGCGCTATTAGAGAATGGAACGGTAGAGAAAAGTTATGAAGGTGGTAATGAGCCCTCTGCCAGGCACTTAAATGTGATTTGCAGAGTATCGATGTAGATGTAGATGTAGATAATGTATCCTGCAGCCTGTACGAAATGAGTCTTGGGGGGATAACTATCCACACTGCATTCACCTAATTCCAAAGATCATCTTTGGTGGTTGGCAATGAGTCATATTGCCTGAAAAATGGCTTCTGGGGTTATTCACATGGGTAAAAACTGCCCACAGTATCCTGATCAAGCCCCAAATGTGATTTATGGTTGAACACAATAGCACCCCACACCATAAGACCTTAGGTGATGCTGTACGTGTTGTGAGAATGTAGTCACTGTGATGTCGCTCCCCCTGTCTGCATTGAAACAAATTCGTCCACCATTCCAAACAAACATTATCTTTTAACATTACCTGATGCCATTCCTGTCTCCAGTGACATGGTTCCATACACCATTGCTATCCAGGACATCTCAACATAAGTCAAAGGTAGGCAAAAACGTGGATGACAGTCACGTAACCCGTGCTGTAATGAACTGCGATAGACTGTAGCCCAGGGGTCGGCAACATGACGATTACGATCTAGATCACGGGAATACTGAGGGTGCAGAAGAAAAATTGCTGGATACAATTGTTTTCGTTGCATTAAAATTGTGTGTTAGTTCCACACAAGTTTGTTTTACTCATTGACATAGATGATTGATTAAAAATTACTACATTCATATAATGTGTGGACAAGATATTTTGTGACTTAAGATATTCAACCGAGATCTTGTGCCAAGAAAATAGTAGCATACATAGTGTAATGACTTCAGGCATAGTAAGCAGCATATAAGAAAATCACAAAGTTTATCACTTTCATTCCAAGTGTGAACACAAGGTTTTCATACTCGAAAAAAATGGCACGTACATTTGTTTATTGTATCACACTACAAGTGACATTTTAAAATTGTGCACCCTGTATGAGAATGCCAAGTTTCGTTTATGTAGTAAATTGAGAAAATAAAAACAATCTACTAACTTGACAATCAGTTGAGTAACAGTGTATGATGTGCAAACATCTCTACTTTCAGCGATTATTATCAATCACCTGTTTTCAGAATTAAAAAGATATCAGCAGTAACCCAAGTGTTTTTATCTTTTCATAGGGCCAACTTTGAACTATTGAATATACCTTCATCTATTGAAAATGACTTAGAATGGCTTTTGAAATTGAAATAATATGTACAAAAATTTTTTTATCGCAAAAGTATTGCAGACTCCTAAAACTACTGACCTCCATTTCCTCAAGATAAATACCCAGTATTAGTTAATGTTGCACTTAGAATGAAGGCTTTCTTTTCACCTATGTACTTTTGCGAAAACACAGAACGGTTGACCGACGAATACCTGGGCTCTCGCATTTGACTAAGTCTAACAAGTTATAAATTTTTATATTTTGAATAACAGTCAATGATCGTGGTGGTGATGATGATGATGATGATGATGATGATGATGATGATGATGTATGGTTATGTGGGGCACCTAACATCTAGGTCATTAGCACCCTGACTCGAAACAATTAAAGATCAGGTGGATTATGAAATGGGAACACAAACTTAAAACACAATTTTGTAACTATGATGAAAGTTATTCTGAAATGAGATATAATAAGTGAGAGTAAAATGTGGTTATGGGCATGGTTAAAAGGTCAGCAGATGGTTGTGGCTTGGAGACTACTTCAAAATAAAGGGTGACCAAGCCACACTGCCACATATTAAAATCTCACACCCAAAATTTTTGGATGATGTCCAGTCATAGTACAAAATCTTAAAACGCATGCTACAGATGCCTCATCGTCAATTAAAATACAGTGCAGGACCCGTGAGACACCCAAGTTTGGTCTCAGACCATCATATAAAACACACTCCGTTAATGCCTCATCGACATTTGTGTTCCATATCTATCACACATGGGTGGTTCCTAATTGCATAAGAGGAAACCATGTGTTAGTGGGCAATGCCCAATACAGAGAAAAGTCAGGGCTACCTCATGAGCTCGTCAAGAGCGGAAGGGGGTATGCCATGGACACATAATAGATTTTATGGAGTGTAATTTGTTATTGACCACTCCCAGCCACTGAGTGTCCCACCAACCTACATCTACATATCTACATACATACTCCACAATCCACCGTAAGGTGCATGGCAGAGGGTACACTGTACCACAACTAGGCATTTCCTTTCCTATTCCACTCCCAAATTGAATGAGGAAAAAAAGAATGCCTATATGCCTACGTACGAGCCCTAATTTCTATTTTCTTGTCTTTGTGATCTTTATGCGAAATGTAAGTAGGCGGCAGCAAGATCGTACTACACTCAGCTTCAAATACCAGCCCTCTAAATTTACTCAACAGAAATTCACGAAAAGAATATCGTCTTTCTACCAGCGATCCCCAATTGAGTTGCCGGAGCATTTCCATGACACTCACACATTGGTCGAACCTACCGGTAACAAATCTAGCTGCTCGCCTCTGAACTGCCTCTATGTCATCCTTTAAACTGATCTGCTGCGGGTCCCAAACACTTGAGCAATACTCAAGACGTGGTCGTACAAGCGTTTTATACGCCGTCACCTTTACAGGTGAAGTACATCTTCCCAAAATTCTCCCAATAAACCAAAGTCAGCTGTCCGCCTTACTCACAACTGTTCTTACATGTTCGTTCCATTTCATATCGCTCTGCAGCGTTACGCCTAGATATTTGAACGACGTGACAGCATCAAGAAGCTAACTACTAATGCTGTATTCAAACATTATGGGATTGTTTTTTCTACTCATGCGCATCACCTTACATTTTTCTACACTGAGAGCTAGCTGCCATTCTTCGCACCAACTAGAAATTTTGTCTAAGTCATCCTGTATGCTATTACAGTCAGTTACAGACAACACCCTCCCATACACCACAGCATCATCAGCAAACAGCCACAAATTACAACTTACTCTGTCCATCAGTCCATTTATATAGATAGAAAATAATAGCGGTCCTATCACACTCCTCTGGGGCACGCCTGACGATACACTCGTCTCTGATGAACACTCGCCGTCGAGAACAACGTACTGCGTTCTATTACTTAGGAAGTCTTCCAGCCAGTCACAAATCTGTGAACCTATTCCATAAGCTTGTATCTTCCTTAGCAGTCTGCAGTGTGGCACCAATCCATGGTTTCCCATAGACAGTCGAGATGCAAAAGTTTTATTGTTAAACATTGTTGTCTTACAGTATTTCGAAAAATATATGTTGCAATTCCTGTGTTTTTTAATAATGTAGATCACTTTCATGCAGTGCTTTGAAATAGTAGATCACAAAGGCATTGTGATTGCCCACCTCTGCTGTAGCCCGTACAGTGTACAATGTGTTCCATTGTTCTGCTGTTGCAATTCCATTCGGATTGAGGTGTCGAACGTGTCAGCTATGGTCTGTGTAGTGCGAACTGACCCATCTCATGTTCTATGGCCTTCCATGAACCATTCTGCACTTACCTGTTACACATCAAAACAGTTCAATCCACACGATCAGTAATGTCTGGATGCATCACATTCTCTTGTGACAATAATGCACCCTCTATGAAGCTCACTGATTTGATGCCACAGTTCTTGCATATGTAAGCAATACATCCTGCATGTCTGGTTATGTAACACTGATCTATAACCTTCAGTTTATAACATTAACGAATGCCGTAGGCATATTTTACCAATACATAGTGTTGCATTCTAATATCGATGTTGACCTTCAACCCACAGGCTGACACTGTTCAAATGCTAATCATTTCTGTAGAAGATACTCAAGCACATGTTCTGTGAATATAAACTGGCTATATCTACTTTTTTCAAAGTGTTCCTTGCAACACGTCCTGAGCTGAAATGTAGTGAAATTCGTGGGAAGGAGAAGCACTTGTGCTTTCTGCAATTGACAGTTTGAAATGTGTAGACAATATTAGAAACCTTCAAACTTCAAAGACAATGCAGTTATCTATTTTACGCAGTACTGCCCGAGAAATCTTGCAGGAATATTCAACCATATCTTGATGAGCGCTGAAAGTTGTGCACCAATTGGCAGTTTCCATTAAATATACAAAATGTAACAATTTGCACTTCATATGAAGAAGAAGCAAAACTTCAAATGGCTACAATATCAATGACAAAAAGGGAAATTTCAAACATTAGCTGCTCTCAGGCAATCAAAAATTCAATTGTGAAACTTGAAAATTTGTATCGGATTGAGACTTGAACCCATATTTCACAGATTTACATCAGCAATTGCCTTAACTGCACATTTCCTGCCCACCTGGAATTTGCAAGTACTGAGTACTAATGATGTAGTGGCCGTGCACATTAGCAACTACTGCAGCCTTCATCTCTACTCCTGCATGGGTAAAAATGATTATTGTACAGTGACACTGTCATTTGCCAGTCTGTTCTTTCTGACATGTCCAGAAAAAAAGCAGATATATGCAAATAAAAAATTACATGGACAATAATCATATGTTCCTTGCAGAAATGCAAGTGAATGCTGTAAGTAGTTGCTAACTGATACAGGGAGACTAAATCATTACATATTATAACTAGCTACAGTATCAATAAGTCACTAATCAAATTATTAGTTAATACATATACCTGGTTGTAAAACCTACTGCAGACAGGATCACTGCAAAGACATATGGTGAACTGTGACAGGCACACAAAGAAGACATTAATACAGTAAAAGTTTACTTGCCATGTCATGGTATAGTGTGGCAATGGATGGAACTGGCCAATCATGGCACACATGGAGACAGCAAATCACATATTAGACCATTACAGATGCGTCTTCATGACAACAACTTTTTATTATCTCCCAGGATGTGGGCTAATCTATATTTTATTCCATTTTTGTTACTATGAAGATGCATATGGAACAGGGGTTTATTTCTTTTTCAATGAAGTAAATAATTAATGCTGTTCCTGCTCTATTGTTGATGGGTTCTTGCATGTACCCTTGTTCTCTCAATAAATGAACTATGATCATAACTGGAACCTTTCATTATATATATAAAGTTGGGTTTACTACATTAGCTCACCATGAAGTAAATAATTTCCTCAATTTAATACTTTTGAATATTCCACAAAAACAAATCACACAAGCCATGAATATCATTGGTTTGCCATACACGAGGGGTGTTCAAATGAAAAGGTACAAAACATCTTAACAACCAACCAGGTTGAAATTTGAATATGCGACTTCGGGATAGGGTAGTGGGACATCTACGGACGCGAATCTTGTCCAGCCTGGTGACGCACATGCACGGGCACCTACACATGACACAGGAGAGAAGCAAGCGGTTATGTGTTCCATCCAATTGATGCAGTAGTGCATATGTTTGCATCAGAGCATTCATATTGCAAAAATGGACAACTGAGGAGCAGCAAGGTGTTATCAGATTTCTGACTGCAGGAGGCGTTAAACCAGCCGATATTCATTGCTGAATGGTGATCGTACATGGGGAAAACTGTATCAGTGACAAAGTGGAGTATCTGTTTTTGTAAAGGCCAGGAGTGTGAGTGATGACCTAGACCAGGCCAGGCAAACATGGCCGAACTCATCAATCAGGTGGGAAACAATCAGTGAGTCACAATCTCAAAGAGTACTTCAACTCTGACAATGAACTGAAAGACACAATAGAGGACTAGCTCGTCACAGCCACAGGAATGCTGGAAAGAGGAAATCCTTCAGCTCTTAAACAATGGGACAGTTGTGCTGAGGCCCCTAGTGATTACTTTTGAATAAAATCTTCAATTAACCCATAGCATTGTTTCATATCTTTTCATTTGAACACCCCTCGTACAATGACCTGATTGGCTATAGCCACATGCAGCAACTATCACCAACATTGCCACACTATGCCACAACATGACAAGAAAACTTCAGCCATTCATACACATAGAACAGTTTGGAGTGTGGCAGCTGGAGATGACAGTTGTGTGTCTTGTGAAAGGTATCTTTCCTAACAAAGACAAATGAACCTTGCACAGTTCAACGTTATGTCTTTGGAGAGAGTTATAAAACTATTCTCATTACACAGTTGAAGTCCAACATGGACTTTCCACTGTTGTTAATAATGAGATAGGCCCAGTCAATGGAACACCTGTAGCACACTTCATCTCAATGGAGAGATACTTGGAAGTTCAGTCACTAAGCTATGCACACTTTTTACAAGCCACTTGTACACTGAATTTGAGAATACTCATAAAGCATGTGAGAACAATACCAAATTTAACTAATAGGGAACACTGCATGTATATAGATAAAGGCACTGCAAATGGTTGCAGGGTTTGTCCATTTCAAACAATATCACAGAAAAGTTGGAAATCCTGAATTAGCTGAAGCTTGAAAGTAGAACATTGTATACAACACAGATGCAAACCACCACATTTGAAAATTCTCCTGTACATAAACAGCTTGCATTCCAGATTTTGGTGAATTTGGCAGTAGGTCCCATTTTACAATATATTACGTGAGACTAACTGAGAAACACAACATTTTTCTTATCTCTATAACATTGATCATTGGATGATAATTTTCAGTCGTCTGTCTTTACAGGTGGTGTACTCTTGTTGTGGAAGTTAAATGGTTCAAGGTCATTTTTGGTTGTAATATCCATATGGTACACAACATTCTTCATATTCGGAACGTGTAATTGCTTCTCTTAAAGTTGTTTTCTGTCATGTGTGCATTACTATGCATTTTAGTAGTGTGATGTTACTGGTTTCGTTTACCTTTCTATAATTTCATGTGTTTTATTGTTTTGTTTTTGTTAGGATGGATATGACAAATACATTTAATTCTTTATTGCTACATGATGTTCTGGGAAGAAACTATGTTAGGCACAATAATATTTCTTCAGTGCTTTGAGTTATACCTGATCATGTGTGGTGTACAAGATATCGGCCACCAATGAAGCTATCAAATGTGATGAGTCATGGCAAGGGACAGTGTGGGAGTGTATGTGTGTAGTCTATTTTCTGACGTAGTGTTTTGTACGCTGGGACATATTTTTAGTAAGGGTTCCCCCCCCCCTTGACTTTTTGTTGTGTAGTTTCTATTGGTGTTGGTGGTAGTTAAGGACGTTTGTGTAAGATTCAAATCACTGTAAGAGGGATTTTCAGCAGTATTTCAATAATGTGTGCTGGTTGGAAACATACCTGTTGCATGTAGGTGAAGGATGTGGTATGATTATTGCTTTTGGCATAGCCAACAAATATGAAAACAAGAAACTCATGATGACAGCGTGACCTGTAGTGTAGCCCTAGGCCTAGGTTAGGTTGGAGGGCAACAGTTTGATGACTGTGAGTTGGCAAAGCAAACAAATGTGTAAAGCAAAAACTGATGATCTGTATCATAGCTGAAGGTCTAGGTTGGGTTGGCAAAGCCAAAGAATATGGTTGTGGTGAAGAAGATTATGTTAGAATGGAACACTTGAAATGACTGAAGTGTTTGATAATATTTGTTTGTTTTTGTTGCTTGTGGGTATTAACACCATTGTGATGTTGATGGATTAGGGTGTGGTATCATTTTATTGATTTTAGGTGCAGTATAGATTAATTGAAGTAATAAATGTTATTTTTAAGTTGTACAAGGGTGTTAATTGGTATTGCTGACTTCGTTTGAGGAGTCTTACACGTCAATTAAAGTATTCAATTCTAAGGATAGGTTTGGCTATTTTCAGATTTTATTTCACATATTTTGCATGGTTTTTTTTATATTATTCATTTTTTTTAGTTTTCATTTGGCTTTTTGTCATTTTCCCCACTTAGAATGTCCCCACACAAAAGCCCACATTCCAGCACTTGCCCTGTCACGTTATTTTATTTGTTTTGGGGCAATTTTCACATGTTTATATGTGTGTTTGTCAGGTTTGTTTTGCTCGCCATATACCAGTATATTATTTCCACCATGGGTCAATGCCAACGGGCGATTCCCAGTCTTCAATTATGCCACAGCCATTACAGACAAGTGACATATCTCATCTGCCAGTGCAGCCTCCATCACATGACAAAGTAGACAAGAAGTCAACACCATGTGTGAAACTGTGTATAATATGCAATTAAAGAGAATGACGAGCAGTATCTTGTACTGAAATGTGCTACTTTTTTCACAATGTGAACTACTGTCTTTTTAAATTGCAAGTTATAGTATTTGTTTTTGACACTATTACTTCATTCAAAAGAAACAAACTCTCATTCAGTCAACACAAGGTGGAAAAACAATACACATTTGGATAACATTTCCCTGAACATTGTACAAGAAGGTGAGCACCATCAAGAGGATTTCATTTTCACCAGGTTTCTAGCAAACCTGGAGAAACCGAATGACTGACCCTGTGTATTCAAAAATCTAAATTGGTGGGCATGAGATAATGGCTTCATATCCCATTGTCAAAAGTTATATGAGACTGAGAACAAGCTGTGGTTGTTTCATGGATAGAAATGAGCACTGGGCATCCCCATTCAAAGGAAACATTCCAGTATTTTACTGTAGTGTTTTACTGAAATCACAGAAAACCTAAATCCAAATAACCACAAAGATTTGAACCACCATCCTACTAAATGCAGGTCAAATGCATTAAATCACTGAGCTGCCTCAATCCATAAAAGCAAGATGAGAAGTTTCCTGGATAAATGATAGTATGAGGCATCAACACGCTGTTCTTGTCTGCAGTGCCAGAATGTCATAGCATCACTGTTCAATTGTGTATAGGCCCTACTGTTTGGTTTAGGTACACTACACTGTGTTTACAATGAATGTAAGAGATTGTTGTTGTTTTGGAATTTTTAAGGGTATTCAACAGCAGAGTCATCAGTTCCTGAATAGGTCTATCAGGAAATCTTGATTGAGCAAGTAAACTGATGATAGTGAAGACTTAAATTTTATGTTTTAGTACCTGTATAGCCTACTATAGGCGTTCCAATTAGAAACACTGGCCATAAATTAGTCTCAGATCTTGTAATATTGTATCACTTGCATGAGCTCCACACTAGCCAACGATGTTTACTTTGTTATACTGTATTTCCATTTCTTTTTTTCTGTATCTACGTCACTATTATGACATTAACTACATTCTGAAATATAATCAAGCAAAAAGATCGCCCCCTTAGGCTATTTTGTTTGTCACTGTGACAAATATCACTCATATCACTAACCTTCCCTATTTATAATTATTTTAACTACTATCAATCGTATTTTATTATGTCGTGCACGTTCAAATTAGCCCATAATAAATATTCACACGTCTTCAATTATATAGAGAACACTGTCCTGGTTCTGGGCTATCTTGCTCATAAATTTCTAACTAGGCCCTAACTCAAGAATTGAAAAATTTCCACAGGTAGTATGAAAAATATTGCATGTAAACTAGTCAATAAGAAGCTTTTAGAAGCAAGGTACATTTCACGAGTATTTAAACATAAACTAAAATTTTACCTAACTGCAGTTTCTTCCTTCAAGGTATAAGAATATCTACATGAATTTTACAGCAACTAAACTCCTCGTGTGTGTGTTCATGTCAGAGAGAAAGATATATTGTCGAGTGCAAACATATACTCACATTTATTTTACGTTGTCTGGCGTACAATCTACGTGCGCGTGCTTTTTCTTTATTTAGATATTGTCACGGTTGACATTCCTATGTGAAAGAATACGCAAGACAATTATACGTATTGCGTAAGTAAGTAGGAGACCATGGCAATACACGGTATACGTATGGTACCGGTATTTTAAGTTTTCAATTGGTACGTAATTTTAGGGTATGATGAATCTAATCCTATAACATAAAACTCCGTTAACGTTACTTGGGTGAAACTGTCATGTCTGTTATTACGCAAAAACGTCTAAATACAAACAAACTAAACCTAACATTATTTACATCACTCACCTGCTTCGTGAATTTTAAAACCATTATTTGTTCACACTCAGGTTTTGCCACATTACGTATACCTTAATGTCATTAACCTTCTATTACAAAACAAATACGTAGTAACAGCCACGACGTTTCTTCACTCTCAAGCACTAAACGTGAAAAAACTTTTATAAATCTGACATTTTGTATCGTCTGCTCCAACACAATTAAACCTATCAGCAGGTTCTATTGACAGACGCGCCTCACCAATAGATTTTCGTGTCGTATTTGTATACAACAAGGTTCCGCACCGCACCGGTAGACGACTCTGTTGTCGGTATCGTTTGTCTACAGTGAACAGCTGAACACTGACAGACGACAATAAACAGTAAACAAACAATTTTTAAGCTCGTTGATACTTGACAATTGACAGTAAACAAGGAGGTTAAAAGAAGACCAGCATGACAGTAAACTCACAGGCTATTACAAAAATAGTCGTGACCAACGACGCTGTATCTTTCTTATTATATTTATTTTGTAGCGTTTGAATAGGCCAGCTTGGAACACTTTTGAATACGATATCGTACGAGTGCGAGTAGTAATGTTTATATTGATTTGTAACACTTACTTTACATTAGGGAGCACATTTACTACTTCAGAAATCGACAGTAGCTATAGGCCCAAAATAACACCACATTTATCTTTGTTTTCGTGGTCCCTGAATGTGCGAAATGCTACATTAACGGACAGTTTATTTACGATTATCTTGTAACACAGATATTTACTGAAGAACGCCATTTCCTCTTACGAACAAAAACTTTCTAGTAAACACCATAAGACACGAAATTTTGCAGAAAGACGCCCTGTATCTACAACAAAAATGCTCTCCGCACTTTTCTCCAAATCAGTTAATGTGGAACGGAGGAAACTTGTATGGAATAGAATACCTACGTGGTTTATCATGACAAATAAATCATCACACCTGTTGTCAAAGAGATAAACTACTCCGTTGCGAGAATAAAAGTAAAAAGCAATAAAACTTTCAACGCATTGTGGAAGGTGATGCTTTTTGGAATTCATGCAAGTTTCGCTCATTGACTGAGTTAGTCAGCTTCCTGGCCTTGCAAAACTGTTCATATTCTGTGAATACATAGGAAGGACCAGTGTAATTTGTTGTAGAGGAGGCCTCACTCCCTTGGCACTGAGTATGTGGCTAAACTGTGGTGCATGTAGCCTTGAGGTAGCCTATGCTGTGGCAGAATGCTTTGGATGATTTAAGTGGAGTGATCTGTTTGCATAATGGTGTAAGAACTCTGGTTATCGTTAGTTGTCTTAAGCAACATGTTTGTGTTGACAGACTATGTCTCTAGGCCAATAGATGTATTGTTTCCCATAAACTAGCACTACAGCTGAGGAATTGATGTCTGGCTTGTAAGTAGTTCTACAGCCCAAAAGTATAATCCGTAAGGTAGTGAAAAGTGATGGTATATGTTTTTAGCCTCAGAACTTGCCGAGTCTCCACTGCAACAGGGTCATTCTGTGCCACTGATCTTTCACTTTGCTTTCCACCCCTTGTTCCCACTACTCAATGGAAAGTGGTTGATGACCTACATGGAAATGATCACTTCCCAATCTGGACCCACAAGCCAGATGAAATGGAGGCTGTAAGAAAATGGCCATGATGGGTGCTCAGTAGAGCAGACTGAACACCTTACAGCTAGCTTGCAGTGATTGATTGATTGATCATCAGGTTAAGGACCAGGAATGGGTGGATCATATGACCAAAATGATCATCCACACTGCTGATACATCCATTCTGCAGTCATCAGGATGACCGAAAAGGCAGCCCATACCTTGGTGGAACGACAAATGCTGTTCTTCTGTCAGAACTAGAGGAGGGCTCTGTGTAGGTTCAAAATTCGCTAACTGCAGAGAACCTCGCAGCCTTCTTGGTAGTGAAAACTATTCGAGAGAGCAAGAAATGATAAATGCAACTGTTTCTGAATACCATTAGCCATTCCACCACAAGTTGACATGTATGAGAGACCATCAGGACGATATCTGGGAGAGGAGGGAGGTGTCCAGTGGTTGCTATAATGGTGGAATGGTACTCTCCACACCAGCCTATGGGACATTACCTAGATTCTTGGTGACCACTTTTTCCACAGTTACTGCCACTGCTAGTCAAAATCCAGCTTTCTAGTGCTGCAGGGCAAAGAGGAGTAACTTGAACTTCTGGCCTAAAATGAATGAGATATAACTTCCCCTTTTCCATGTGGGAGCTGGATTCTGTATTGTCTGTGGCTCATGACATATCCCCTGGTCATGATAGAATCCATTACAGTATGCTACAGCACCTCACACGTCGCAAGAGGGAATCCTCCTCAATACTTTTTTGTTATCTGGGCATCAACCCAGTTCCTTGACTCGAGTAGGGAGGCAATTTTCATTCCTCTATTAAAACTTCGAAAAGATTGTGCATGCCCAAGCAGCTAGTGTTGCCTTCACTACCTATGTGGGAAAGACCTTATACCAGATGGTCAACTGCCACTTTTCTGTATGTTGGAATCAAGGCAGCTTCCTGGTCATCTTCAGTGTGGTTTCAGGAAATCTCATCCCACCTTTGATAAACTGGCCTTCCTGTAAGTGGCTGTACAACAGGATTTCCAGTTAAATTGTACAACACTTCTCACCGGGCTGCAGTGGTTATGTTGGCAGCAATTGTAATGATGGCAACTCAGATGACCAATAAATGTTTTTTCATGACAACTGCAATTAAAATGAAAATTATTTTTTTCTGAACAGACAAGGGTACATACAAGAACATGTCGACCATAGAGCAGGTACAGTATTAAATTTGCTGCGAGTGAAATGAGCAGCAATAACATTTACTCTGTAGCTCGTGAAAAATATTAACGCAATTTTACACTTCATTGTTCATCTGTTGCCAACATAAGCACTGGAGCCCAGCAAGAAGCGTCGTAAAATTTTACCGGATTTCCTGCATCGGTATCAACTTCTGGGTATATTTTTTGACACTGAGAAGGACTATGATACTACTAGCAGGTATCTTAGTCTCAAGCAGTTTCAAGAAGGGGGTTTCATGATTGTCTTCCTATTTTTATTTGGCTATTCCTAGCTCCACATTATTTTAGATATAGACTGCTTTCTACAGGAGAAGGGTGATCCTCAGGGTAGAGTTTAAAGTGTGACTTTGTTTGCCACTGCTATTAATGATATAACATTAGTTGTTAAATGTCCTGACTAGTGCTCTTTATTTGTTGATGTCTTCTTTATGTTTTCCTCCAGCCTTGCAATGACAACACTTCAGATGCAATTAAACTTTCATAGTTGCCATACACAAAAGATTTGTAACAGTGGTGCCTCAAAGTACTGAGTATATTAAAATGTCTTAGCCACACTTCATGGGGAGTGGACAGGACTTGTCTGCTTTGATTTTATAGGGCCTTTGTGTGATCTCAGCTTTACTATGGGTGCATGGTGTAGGGTCTACATGACCTTCTTTCTTAAAAATGTTGAACATGGTGCATCATGAAGAGATTAGGCTCACCACTAGAGCATTCAGCACCTGCCCCATACCAAGTCTCTGTGCAGAGGCTGCTGAGCCACTACTTCACATATGGCAACAACTTCTCATTGGGAACCAGGCATATACTATATTGTCCACATCATATTCACCAACATACCATACCATTGTTCAGCTTCCAATTGAAAGCCTTTTTCGTGATCATCTACAAGCAATGAAGCCCATCGCGATTCATGCTCAGCAGTGTTTTTTAGGTATGGGTGTGCATGATTTTAATGTTCTACAACAAGGTGAAGTCTGTGAATATCAAATCAAGTTTTATTATAGAGGAAAAATTCCTAACAGGAAAAATATATACGTAAAAAATAGATGAAGTCCACTTATCAGGCGAAGGAGCACAGACAGTGATAGCAACAAATAAACACACACACACACACACACACACACACACAAACACTAGCTTTCACAGCCTAGCTGCTTCATCAGGCAGAAGGGAAGGAGAGGGAAAAGGAAATGATGAGGGTTTTAAGGGCGTGGGTAAGGAGTCATTCCAATCCCGGGACAGGAAAGACTTACCTTGGGGGGAAAAAAGGAGGGTAAACAAATACACACACACCCACACATTTGTGTCTGTGTAAATATGTGGGTGTGTGTGTATTTGTTTACCCTCCTTTTTTCCCCCCAAGGTAAGTCTTTCCTGTCCCGGGATTGGAATGACTCCTTACCCACTCCCTTAAAACCCTCATCATTTCCTTTTCCCTCTCCTTCCCTTCTGCCTGACGAAGCAGCTAGGCTGCGAAAGCTAGCATTTGTGTTTGTGTGTGTGTGTGTGTGTGTGTGTGTGTGTGTGTGTGTGTTTATTTGTTGCTATCACTGCCTGTACTCCTTCGCCTGGTAAGTGGACTTCATCTATTTTTTACGTATACAAATCAAGTTTTATTGTCATTAAACAACTTTGTGTTGTAATAGACAACGTCAAAGCTATACATAGTTTGTACATAGACATTGGATGAATTTATACAAAAATGAAAAGGAAATATTTACAGTTATACATCTGACTGATTACCAGATTATCATAAGTATTTACAGCTATGCCTCTGATGGGTATATATTTGTAGAAATACATTAGTTGAATTTATACACAAATAAAATAAGTGAAAAAATTTAGTTATACATTGATTGATTTCAAATTTGTCAGAAATATTTATGCATCTACTTGCTATACTCAGCATTCCTACTGAAGGCATCTCAAGTTTTCTTCGAATTCCGCAACTCTGTAGGTTGTATTCTGGATCAACCAGTTTTTTAACTTCTTCCCTAATTGCTGTATTGGGATTTCCTTCAGTGTTTTAGGTATTTTTTTAAATAACTAAATTCTTGTTTAGTTATGGTAGTCTTGGGTTTTATTTAGCCTTACCTGGGGTATGTCAATATAATCTTTATTTCTTGTATTGTGTAAGTGTACCTCCCCCCCCCCCTTACTGTGAAATTACTCTGGTTTTCTTTTGTGCTAATGAGGCAGTGGTGTATATGAATAGTGCAGCAAGTGTCATTATTTTCAGTTCCCTGAATACCGGCCTACATGACTCATTGCTGGGTAGTCCCCTTATAACTCTGACTGCCCTCTTCTGCCACTTAAAAACTTCCTGCGCCCCTTTGGAGTTTCCCCAGAGTATTACACCGTAAACCAGGTGTGAGTGGAAAAAGGCAAAGTATGCCTCTCTCAGCTGGCTTTCACTCACACAAGTCCTAAGTTTACACAGTAAGAAACTTACTCTGGATAGTTTCTTACATAGTTGTTGCGTGTGTTCGCTCCAGTAACAGTTTGTTATCTATATACATTCCTGGTAGCTTAACAGATGTGTTTGCTAACCCTTCGGGTTTCAGGTTACTCAGATGAAAATCTATTGTTTCAGTTTTATTGCCACTTAAGACCAGTTTATTGCTGTTGACCCAAGTAGAGGCTTTTTCTGCCATATCTGTATTTTTCTCTTGTACAGCTTCCAGATTTTTGTCCGATGTTATTAAAGTTATGTCATCGGCATATAGAACAGATTTGTTTGGCAAGTTATGGGGGAGATCATTGATATACACTAGAAAAAGAAATGGACTGATTACCGAGCCTTGTATCACTCTGGTTTCAATTTTGAGTATGTTGGATAGTTGGTTCTCAATTGCAACCATTTGGCTTCTATTGTCAAGGAACGATTTTATTAGTGATAGTGTTGAGCCCTTTATTCCGTACTGTTGTAGCTTAGACAATAAAATCTTATGGCTTATCTTGGCTCCTCCTGAAGCCCAGACTAATTTTAGACTTGACACATTTTATGAAATATTGTACTTCTGAATTTAATATCAATCTATGTTTTTTTAACATTTTAGATTTTACTGTGCTTTACACGTGGTTCATAACTCAGACTCATTGGGCTGTTCGTAGTGTCTCCCAACTGTCATCAGGATTCACCATCCCAATCCCTATTCTATTTTCTTAGGAGAGCTTCAGGCAATCCTGAAAGCATTAAAGTAAATGCTACATGTTCAGGGCACTGTAACCAGCCGAGAAGACAGCATAGCTCATACAAGACTGACTGTACTCCCTCCAACCATGGGGGAAGCAATTGTCATTCTGCAGGGTACCAGGACATGTGGAAATTGGGGCCAAAGAAATGGCTGATTGGGTTGCCAAGGAGGATTGGAGAGGCCGTGATATCATGCAGTGCCATTCCATTGTAAGATTCTCTCTTTGTGCTGTGGCAGGTGTCCCTTTAGTTGTGGGAGGAGATGTGACTGGCAGTGACAGGTAATAAGCTGTGTTTAATTAAACCAATTGCCTGACCATGACAAATCTCCTGCCAGTTATTCAGGCAGCTTGAAATCACACTGACAACAAATTTGGCACTGCCCTTTAACACATAGCTTTTTAGTGCATCTCCAGGATTCTGTTTTGTGATGCCTGTGGTGTGCAAATTACTGTATGCCACTTTCTAACTGAGTGTATTTTATATAATGCTGAGAGTACTGGCCAAGTTCAAGTAGGAGCAGCTTGAGCATCCATTCTACAGCCCAGCGTGTTACCCTGTGACTTACACCTGTTTGGTCCAATAATAGAAAGAAAAAACAATCTCAGAGGGAAGGGCTTCAACTCAGATGATGAACTGAAGGACACAGTAGAGGACTGGCTCTTGTCACAGCCACAGGTATTCTGGGAATCTTGTGGCTCATTAAAGAGTGGGATAGTTGCACTCAGGCATCCATTGATTACTTTTGCATACAGACTTCAATTATACCCACAGTGTCTTTTTGTACCTTTTCATCTGGATACCCCTCATACCATGAAACCGAAATAGAAAAAATACTATATATTTAGCAAAAGGCTGAAACTGACAGGTAAGGACCCTTTAAATGCTGGATGACTATTCTATAATAGACAGCCTTTTAGCATAGAGGAAACTGAACACCTTCAAAAGGTAATTTAAGAAACATCTCATCTCTGGATGTTGGTATCAGGTAAATGAATACTTAAAACAAAATTAATAACTAAGTTAAATTAAAACTACAGAACAGAGGAAAGCAAAATGATTATAATTTCCTAAAGAATAAAATGTAATCAAAGTGTCTTCCTCCCTTCCCCCCCCCTTCTCTCTCTCTCTCTCTCTCTCTCTCTCTCTCTCTCTCTCTCTCTCTCTCTCTCTCTGTGTGTGTGTGTGTGTGTGTGTGTGTTTAGTTTCCTAAATTTTCATCAAAATTATTACTAAAACTTTTGACATTACTTATCAATGAAAAATTTAAGATCTGTGGTATCTGTTCATTCATTATATATATATATATATATATATATATATATATATATATATATATATATATATATATATAAATTATAGAGGAAGAATTCCTAACAGGAAAAAAATATACGTAAAAAATAGATGAAGAACACTTACCAGGCGAAGGGGCACAGGCAGTAATAGCAACAAATAAACACACAGACACACACACACTCAAAAATGCTAGCTTTCGCAGCCTAGCTGCTTCATCAGGCAGAAGGGAAGGAGAGGGAAAAGGAAATGATGAGGGATTTAAGGAAGGGGGTAAGGAGCCATTCCAATCCCGGGACAGGAAAGACTTACCTTGGGGGAAAAAATGGAAGGTAAATAAATGCACATACACCCACACATTTACACAGACACAAGTACACTTAGGCAGACATACCCCCTTCCTTAAATCCCTCATCATTTCCTTTTCCCTCTCCTTCCCTTCTGCCTGATGAAGCAGCTAGGCTGCGAAAGCTAGCATTTTTGAGTGTGTGTGTGTCTGTGTGTTTATTTGTTGCTATTACTGCCTGTGCCCCTTCGCCTGGTAAGTGTTCTTCATCTATTTTTTACGTATATATATATATATATATATATATATATATATATATATATACATAGCCTGTCAACCCAAAGTTTGGTACAGATCCATTGACGACATCTTTATGATCTGGACCAACAGTGAAGAAGAACTCCAGAATTTCCTCTCCAACCACAACTCCTTTGGTCCCATCAAATTCACCTGGTCCTACTCCAAATCCCATGCCACTTTCCTTGATGTCGACCTCCATCTGTCCAACGGCCAACTTAACACATCCGTCCACATCAAACCTACCAACAAACAACAGTACCTCCATTATGACAGCTGCCATCCATTCCATATCAAAGGTTCCCTTCCCTACAGCTTAGGTCTTCGTGGCAAAAGAGTCTGCTCCAGTCCCGAATCCCTGAACCAGTACACCAATAACCTAATAACAGCCTTCACATCCCGCAGCTATCCTCCTGATCTGGTTCAGAAGCAAATTACCAGAGCCACCTCCTCATTCCTCCAAATCCAGAACCTTCCACCGAAGAATCCCAGAAGTGCCCCTTTTGTCACCGGATACTTTCCGGGACTGGAGCGGACTCTGAATGTGGCTCTCCAGCAGGGATACGACTTCCTTAAATCCTGCCCTGAAATGAGATCCATCCTTAATGACATCCTCCCCACTCCTCCGAGAGTGTCTTTCCGCCGCCCACCTAACCTTCGTAACCTCCTAGTCCATCCCTATGAAACCCCCAAACCACCTTCCCTACCCTCTGGCTCCTACCCATGCAACCGCTCCCGTTGTAAAACCTGCCCTATGCACCCTTCCACCACCACTTACTCCAGTCCAGTAACCCGGAAGGTGTACACGATCAAGGGCAGAGCCACTTGCGATAGCACCCACGTGATTTACCAACTAACATGCCTGCACTGTGAAGCGTTCTATGTGGGAATGACCAGCAACAAACTGTCCATTCGCATGAACGGTCACAGGCAGACAGTGTTTGTTGGTAATGAGGATCACCCTGTGGCTAAACATGCCTTGGTGCACGGCCAGCACATCTTGGCGCAGTGTTACACCGTCCGGGTTATCTGGATACTTCCCACCGACACCAACCTTTCAGAACTCCGGAGATGGGAACTTGCCCTTCAGCTTATTCTTTCCACCCGTTGCCCACCTGGTCTCAATCTCCGCTAACTCAAATTCCCGCCCACTATCTTTAGCATCTTTGCCTGGGTTCTGTGGACAGAGCCTCTGCCTCAATTGGTATCTCTGTCCAACTTCTTTGCTTTTCACAAATGTCTGTCTAGGTGTGCTTGCGTTTCGATATGTCTGAGTGTGTGTGTATTTGTTTACCTTCCTTTTTTTCCCCTAAGGTAAGTCCTTCCACTCCTGGGATTGGAATGACTCCTTTTCCACTTCCTTAAAACCCATATCCTTCCCTTTTCCTCCCCTTTTTTCCTCTTTTTCCTGAAGAAGCTGCCAGTGGTGGCGAAAGCTTGTATGTGTGTTTGTGTGTGATTTTATTTGTTTCTCTCGACGAGCCGGTCCTTTTGGTAAGTCATCTCTTTTCTATTTTTATTTTTATTTATCCCACCGGGAAAGTTTCCCTCTATATATATATATATATATATATATATATATATATATATTGATTTTTTCCCCTCCTTAAGTCTCAGCTGCTCATTAGTGTTTTAATCATACAAACATTTGTGACAGGGCTGGGATTTCAACCTAGGTCCTGGTAAACTTATATGAAAAAATTGTTTTGTTCAATGTAGAATGGACAACATGACATGTCTAATATGACTGTAAAATATGATCTATGGGCAATAAATATTATTATAATAAATATAGGCCTTAAAAGTTCGTCATTCAAATATGATACTTTTTAGTCTAGTTTACTTAAAATGCATATTTTCAGATTATTTTTACTTGTCTCTATACTTTGGTATTGTTATCACAATTGGCTCATTGTCACTGATATCAGGTGTGATGTGGACAACCTCAAATATTTCAGGTCAATTTATTTAGGGACTGATAACCGTAGCCGTTTAGTCCCTTTAAAAATCAAACCAACCAATCTATTTATTTACATGAGGTCTAAGATATTTCCATCACCTGTGACATTCTGAATAGCTGTTTTTCATTGTTTTTTGAGAAGGCATTTAGTAAATTTCACTATTTTTAACCAGCTTTCTGTGGACTTCTCTGCTTTTAGGGGTGATTCTAACTTTAGCACTGTATTGCAACTGCTGCTAGGATTTTAATTATTTTTCCCTTTTGTGTGTGTGTGTGGGGGGGGGGGGGGGAGTGGATATAACACCACATAAATGATGCAAAGTATGACAATAAACTTAACTAATATTTCTGGGTATCATACAATTAGCATTATTGTTAGCAATTGCAGTAAAAGAAGCTCGAAATAAGTCTGATTTTGCAGAGTTTTATTACAAAAATAAATTACGATTCACTCCAATGGCGGATGACAACAAATAGAAAAACACAGATACTACACAAGAACCTAAAAACACCTCAGATGTTAACATAAGAAAAGATCTTAATTAGTGCCTTTGCTTTGAAGAAAAATAACATTAACATTGTACCTTTAACACCCTCCCTCAATGTTAATTATTGGTGTTACAAGGACTGAACTACAACACTTAAAAAAAGTCCTAGCAGGGCCCTAAACTTTACAAATTTAATTTTCCCAAGTGGCTTAGTCAGGATATCAGCTTGCTCATTTGTGCTAATGTGCTTTATCACAACTTTCTTAGCATTGACTTTCTCCCTGACAAATAAAATTTTTACATATATGTGCTTAAGTTTATGATGAAACTGCAGGTTCTTACAAAAGCTTATTACTGGTAAGTTGTCTTCATAAAGTACAACAGCCGTTTGACTGCCAGAGAGATTATGGTACAAATTACTAAGCCAACAGGCTTCACTAGTAGCCATACTTAAGACTGTAATAACTTCATTAACACTAGAACATACAACAGTACACAACAAATGTTTCAATCATGGTTAAATGTCAACTGACTAGCTCAGCTGAGTCCAGGAGAGCCCCGGTTCACTTAGGCGGTGCTGTCTAATTCCTGTAGTGCCCCTATATTATTTTGCGCACGATTCGCGCAGAGGTAGTTTTAAATTTATGCCGCACTGTCACAACACTTTTTCCCCTTTGGGAAATTCACTTCACATTTCAAAGGTGTTGTACAGTGTGGAGACATCCATCGGCTCTTGATGTGTTGCGGCCAGGTCACGTGGTGCCATGCGAATGTATGGGCGAAAGTGCCCCGGACAGGGTCCTTTGCACGGAACACGTACCCGTGACTGAATGATGGTTGACATCTCTGAAGTATTGGCTGCAGGTGGTGGAGAGATCAGCATGCTCTCTGCTGGAGCATATGTCCCCGGTACTGAATGATGGATGACAGCTGCATTGCCTCAGGTGCATGCGACTGTGATGCTGGCACACCTCCCCGCACGGTCGGCTCATGTGATGGAAGCACATCATCTGCAGGATTATGTTGGATGCTCAGAGTTGTGAGCCTTAAACGTGGAACCCATAAGTGTTGTCTATTGTCTTCTGAAGGAGTATGAATAGTCCTGTGTGGAGACAATGTTGACAATGGCAGGTCAACTGCCTGCGAACCTATTTGGTCAAAATGGCGAACAACCATGCCCTGATCAGTCTGGATGTCACACAACTGATGGCCTCTAAACTTTTTGATGGTTCCTTTGATCCACTTGGTGCGAGAGACATATCCCGTACCCAGACAGGGGCACCTACTTGGAACTTGTCAGGAGGGTGAGAAACAGCCTGAGACTGTCTGAAGCAAAGAAGATGTAACAATGTACGTGGCTGACAACCGTGTAAGAGCTCGGCTGGGCTGTGATCACCCATGGGTGATAAGAACTTAAAAGTGAAGTAAAGCATCTTTTGTAGAAAACTCACTGAGAAACTTCTTCATCTGACATTTGAATGTGCGTACAAGACGCTTGACCTCCCCATTTGACTGTGGATGTAAGGGCGGCGCCGTGACATGACAGACACCGAGGCTGGAACAGAAATCTGCAAAAGCCTGTGAGGAAAACTGAGGACCATTGTCTGTGACATTGCCGCAGTGGAAGGGGACGCACAGTGAACCACAAAAGGGAAATTGGAATAAGCATCAATGACAAGAAACCAGTAGGCACCAAGAAAAGGGCCAGCAAAATCAGCATGGACCCAATCCCACGGGTGCACTGGGGCAGGCCATGGGGAAGTATCAGCTCTGGGGGCTGCCGCCTGTTGAGCACATTTGGTACACAGGGCACCATGCGTGAAATGTCTGCATCAATTCCTGGCCAGTAAACATGTCTGCAAGCCAGATTTTTAGTGCGGGAAACACCCCAATGACCCTGGTGTAACAACTGAAGAACACGTTGACGCAGAGAAGCAGGAAGCACCACCCTTGGAAATGCTCCGTCTGTAGAGAGGAGAACCACCCCATCATGAACAGACAGTCTCAGTTGCAAGGCGTAATAATTACGAAGCGGGTCAGAGGCCTTGCCAGAGGGTCTGTCAGGCTACCCTCGTTGAATGAACCTAATCACCTTGCAGAGAACCGGGTCTTCGGCTCTGGCCGAAGCAACATGGTCCCCCGTAATTCGAAAACCATCAACCGCATGACGTTCGTCCTCATCCATGTGGAAACAGAGTAACTCATTGCGGTCAAAAATGGGGTCAGGACCCATAGGCAGCCATGATAAGGCATCAGCATTTGCGTGCTGGGCTGTGGGGCAGTAATGGATCTCATAGGGAAATCGAGAAAAATATAAAGCCCAACATTGCAACCTGTGTGCAGCTTTATCCAGAAGTGATGCTGAAGGATGAAACAGGGAGACAAGAGGCTTATGGTTGGTAATGAGATGAAACTTGGAACCATACAAGAAAACGTGAATTTTTTTTTATGGCATACACTATGGCAAGTGCCTCTTTCTCAATCTGAGAATAACGCCTTTGAGTATCATTGAGCGTCTTCGAAGCATAAGCAATAGACCGCTCTTATCCATCATCATATTGGTGTGCAAGGACGACCCCAAGACCATATTGGGACGCGTATGTGGCCAACACCAGATGCCGCCCCGGGCAAAACGTGACTAGACATGGAGCCGACTGAAGTTGATCTTTGAGGCAGACAAAAGCACGTTCACATTCGTCAGTCCAGTGGAAATGAATGTTCTTACGGAGCAGCTGATTCAATGGACGGGCCACGTCAGCCGCAGAAGGAAGGAATTTATGATAGTAGGCAATTTTGCCAAGAAATACCTGGTCTTTAACATTGCACGGCTGTGGGAGGGCTGCGATAGCATCAACATGCTGACTTAAGGGGCGGATCCCTTCACGGGACAGTTGGAACCCCAGATACACAACAGAAGACTGAAAAAATTGAGATTTAGTGAGATTACACTTCAGCCCCACAGACAGGAGAACTTGAAAAAGTGCGCAAAGATTAGAAAGGTGTTCATCCGTGGAAGCCCCCATAACTACAATATCATCTTGATAGTTGATGCAATCAGGCACGGAAGCCGTCAGTTGTTCTAAACCACACTGAAACATAGATGGCACGCTAGCAATGCCGAACGGCAACCGTTGGTATTGATACAGGCCAAACAGAGTGTTTAAGATGAGAAATTTTCTGGAATCTGCATCCAAAGGCAGTTGGTGATATGCCTCCGACAAATCAATTTTGGAGAAGAATTGACCACCCGCAAGTTTGGCAAACAACTCATCAGGAAACGGAAGGGGGTAAGTATCAATGAGATATTGGGCATTGACAGTTTTTTTTAAATCACCACACAACCACAATTTGCCATTAGGTTTGCAAACCACAACGAGGGGGGGATGCCCATTCACTAGAAGTAACTGGTAGGAGAGCCCCCAAAGAAACCAACGTCTCTAGTTCAGCCTTGACTGGGTCACGTAATGCAGCTGGAATGGGGTGGGCATGAAAAAATTTCGGGCAGGCCTCCGGTTTGAGCGTTATATGTGCCTCAAATTCGACAGTGCGACCCAGGCTGGCAGAGAAAATGGAGGAAAATTTAGTACACAATGCATCTAACCGAGTGTAAGGAATATCATCAGATACCAGATGTACATCATCCGTAATGGAGAATCCAAAAAGTCGAAAAGCATCATACCCAAACAAGTTTTCCGTTCCTGCATAATCAACAACAATAAAGGTGAGAGAATGAATGACCGACTTGTAAGAAGTGGACACCTCAAATTGGCCGATAATCAGAATTTTCTGTTTGTTGTAAGTCCGCAAATTGCACGTGACAGGAGACAATGGCGGAGGACCCAATTCCAAGTATGTGTGGGAATTAATGAAAGTGACAGCAGGACCTGTGTCTATCTGCATGTGAATATTTTTGTCAAGTACCTGAACATCTATATATAACTTACTAGTATCGGAAAGTACACAATTGACAGTCATAATAGAATTGTCATCTTCAACGACAGCAGGAGTCTTGTTAGACTGGCAGATGGAGGCAATGTGACCTTTCTTATGACAGGTGTGACACGTGGCCCAGAGTTGAGGACAATCTACTCTCTCGGTTTGGTAAAGCAACGTGGACAGGATGGAAGTGCCAAACATACCTGATTTTGCTGCCGCGGCTGCTGCATCTGCCTTTGCTTTTTTTTTTTTTTTTTTTTTTTTTTTTTTTTTTAGTGCGTGTACTGCGGCAACTTCCCCATCATACGAAACAGACACGTCGTGTGGCGCGGCATCAGACTGCACAGCACTGTATTCGTCCATTTGGGCGCCGGCAGGACGAGAAATTTCAGACGACTGGGCAGTACTCAATACTTCAGATAAAGAGGGATTCGGAAGCTGGAGGGCCCATTGTCGGACTTCCTTATCCGGAGCCAACCTAAGAATAGCATCTCTAACCATGGAATTGGCATAAGACTCATGATGCACATCCGAACAAACTGACATTTTCTACTAAGGCCTTGTAATTCCGCGGCCCATGCACAATATGATTGATGCGGCTGCTTGTGGCACTTGTAAAAGGCCACCCGGGAAGCAACAACATGGGTGTTTTTGTGATAGTATTTGGAGAGCATGTCACATATTTCAGTAAAAGATAAAGACACCGGATCCTTTAGGGGGGCGAGCTGAGATAATACTTGATACACTTTTGGAGAAATTCACGAAAGAAATAGTGATTTGCACAGCTAATTGTCGCCAATGCTGAAAGCCACAAAATGCTGCCACAGCCGCTTTTCATAGTCCTCCCATTCTTCCGAAGCTTCCTCGTATGGAGGGAATGGAGGCAGAGAATACGGCGCAACCCGACTGGATAACGACATTGACACAACTGACGTAAGCATCTGCGGTAAGTCACGTAACAATGCTATGAGGGCAGTCTGCTGCTCGATGAGCATGTGCAATAGCTGGTCTAAGTTTTCCATATTTATCAAAACACTGCCAACAACAACGCGTGGAATAGTGACCAACTCATCACCACTAAAAGTGCAATAACTTTATTAACACTAGAACATACCACAGTACACCACAAGTGTTTCAATCATGGTTAAATGTCAACTGACCAGCTCCACTGAGTCCAGGAGAGCCCCAGTTCACTTAGGCGGCGCTGTCTAATTACTGTAGCGCCCCCATATTACTTTGTGCGTGTTACGCACGGCGGTAGTTTTAAATTTATGACACACTGCCACAAAAAAGATTACAAATTCTGATTCTGTTGATGACAGGGGCACTCTAGGTTGCTTCTTAGATGCCCATGAAACACTACAATTCGAAACTGTAAACAGATAACCACTTGTGGACTTTCTGTCTACTCTGTCACCAGCCCAATCAGAGTCAACATAACCAGTTATGGTATCTGCACACTTTTTATCTCTAGCATATAACAGACTAAGTTGTAGGGTACCTTTAATGTAATGCAACACATGTTTTAAAGCACTCCATAAATCTTGACTTGCACATGATTGGTGTCTGCTTAGAATGCTACACAAATATCTGGTCTTGAACATAACATGGCATACATCAGCGACCCTATTAATCTTCTACATCTTTTCTCAATGCTTTTATTTTTCAGATGTTTCTCTTTTCAGCACACTCTGATCAAAATTTTCCTCAATAGAAGTCAAAACAGAATTACAGTAGAACCCCGATTTAACGAACCCCCATTTAACGAAAACCCCCTTTTAACGAATATTTCCGTCGGTCCCGGCGAAACTCCCATTAGAATAACGTTATTTTTCCCCGCTTTTAGCGAACCCCGCTTTAAGGAAAAGTCCGCTTCTAAGGAACAAACATGAAAAATTCTGGAAATTAAAATTTTGTTTTTACGCAATTCCTAATTGTGGGCAAGTTAATTTGTTTCGTTTTTTCCACAGAATTAGGAATTTGTGTTTACGTGACGTCGGTTATCGATTCCTTAAGTCAATGCATATCGAACATCTTTGCAGCGATACCGGTATAAGCAGCTGTAATCGATTCTTTCCGTCGATAGGTTAACGTATCGAATACCAGTGCAGCGATACCGGAGAAAGCGTTTGACGAATCAGCTAGCTATTTCCCCTCATGTCTTCCATGTGTTATGGTCACGTGGTCTGACGTCAGTCGAAAATTACGAAGCGCGAGCTGTGAAATGTTGTCTTGTGTTTTATTTCAGATTCACTTTTTCAGAATTGTAGGAGTGGAGAGAAGGTGACGACCATGCAGGGTGTGTGACAATGGCAAAGAATACGATTTGGTGCGTCTTCTTTGTGCGACTTTTAGAAACAGGGCACATTGTTAAATGCCGAATCTAGCGGTACCTTTGGTAGCAAAAAGACGAATATTCGTGTGACAATGTTCAGTTGTACTTATTAAATGTTTTGAAGGCGTGCGAATTACAAAGCTGCATTCCTGTAAGCGGAAAATTTATGCAAAACAGGTTCGAAAATCGCCTTGCTAGATTAGTGTGGAAAATGACCTGTTTTCGAACTGCTTAGAAAACTTAATAATCTCTCGTTTCAGAGTAAGTGCAAAGTGTGGAAACTGAACCAGTGGAAAAAACATTACGACTAATTAAATGTTATAAAGCCAGGCATTAAGTTACCCCTACGTAATTAAAAACTGCAATGCGTTTAAAAAATTACCTCATACATCAAATGCCTGAATGACTTCGAGAATTGTCAAGTATTTAGCCCCAGAGACGGGTGGGTTAAAAAGCAGATTAACTGTCGGTGGCCGCCGATTGAAGTGTTAGCGCAATGATGATCCCGCAGTGAAGGCGTTCAAACAGCTAATAACGTCTTTAGGCTACGTTTTTCTCTTTGTAAACAATTTGGTGTTGTGGATTATTTTTTACGAGTAATATATCGCAAAATCGTGACACACTTGTAGAGGATACGTTTTGACGAATTTACACTGTAATGTTATTGCCACTCCTTTCGCTTGCAAAAAGAAAAGCTGTGTTATTGTAGTTACCGGCGTAACAACATAATCGAAAATCTTAACATATATGTAGAAGCGCTAAAGACCTGTTTGTCGTGCGTCCAAATTCCCTATAGATCAATATTTTTAGAAAATGTTTTTGACGAATTAACAATGGAAATAATTTTGAAGAAGGTACAGGTTGTTAAAAAGGTATTTATACCTCGAACCAGGGGGAAGGCGATGACAAAAATTTTGAAATTTATGCATTAGTAAACATTACTGATTGCATATTCTGCAGAAAAGAAAGCGCTGGAGAACTTTAGAAAAAGTACATTGAGTATCAGTCTGTTCTGAAGTATAGTGTTTTTTAAGTCTGATGTACGGCACCAAGTTTTTCACATGTAGTCAGCACTTTTAAAGTAGCTGAGTCAATAAAAACAAACATCAACCACATAGTGATAACTTTGGTCATTACAGTATGCTGAGAAAACAAAATGGTCATCTCTTTTCGATTTAATAAAAAATATTTTTTTCTGCAGAAAATGTGATGTATTTAAAATTGTACCAGATTACTGGTATGTTAGTAATTAAATAGCTCCTATAACACCTACACATGCTTGAATTATGTCTCTGAGTCACTCCTCCTGTGTACCTAGGCAAAACCCCCATTTAATGAAAACCCCTATTTAAGGAATAAGTATTTCGGTCCCCTGAGATTCGTTAAAAAGGGGTTTTACTGTATACTCATATATATAAAAAACTTTTAATATTTTTTCAAGATAGGTACTTTGAGAGATAATAACAGTTCCCTCCCTTAAATTCCGAACAATATTCGTTCCCAAGTAGTTTCTAATCAGACCTAAATCCTTCATTTTAAAGTTCCCACTTAATAACAACTTTAAATTGTCAATTTCATTTTGAGAAGTTGAAGCTATGAGCAGATCATCAGTATAAACAAGTAGGTATGTTTATCTGTCTTTATATATAAACAATACACAAAATCACTCACAAATTCTAAACCAGTTATAAGTGTGTGGAATTTAATGTTCCAGTTTTTTTGGTGAGTCCTTCAAACCATACAGAGCCTTTTTTAGTATGCAAACTTTACCCTTCATTTTGCTGAAGCACCCAACAGGCAAGCTGACATAGTAATCTCCAAATATCCCTCCATATAGAAAATCACTACAAACATCCAGTTGATAGATGGGTAAGTTGTTATCATTACAAAAAAAAAAAAAAAAAAAAAAAAAAAAAAAAAAAAAAAAAAAAAAAAAAAAAAAAAAAAAAACCAGAAAACATCGCACTGAAGTTAACTCTGCTAGTGTGCTGTAAATTTCTGAATAAGTCAATGTTTGTTGGAAACCTCTAGCTACAAAGCGAGCTTTATAAGAGACAATGTTACCTTTTTCATTTCTTTTTCATCTAAAAACCCACTTTGTGTCAATAATGTTACAATCATTTGGCTTACATACACAATCCCATGTAGTATTTTCTTCAAGGGCTTGCAGCTCTCTTGCTATGGCTTCTTTCCAGTTTCCAGCATCACTACTAGACATTGCTTCACCGTAGGTGCTGGGGTCGCCATCATTCACAGTTGTCAACAGCCCCAACTCATAATCTTCTAAGTAATTTGGATGTTGAATATTTGTTCTTGGTCTCAGATTGTATGACTTCACATTCTCAAAATCCACATTTTCAAATGAATCTTCTCCACATTGTCTGTCTTTGTAGTTTTCTTGTTCTTCTCCAAACTGACTTCTATCTTCTCCTACGATCTGAATCCTCATTTCTACTTCTTTCTGCCCCTCTGATTTTGATGTTTGATCTGTATTTTCTTCATGACAACAGATAGTATTGGACTCCGCTATAGGGACATCAGTTTCCTTCTTCCGTTCAGATACTGCTGGTGGCAAGAACACTATATCTCGATGCAATTCAACTCTCTTTGTAGAAGGTATAAATATTCTGTACCCCTTCACATCATCATCCTAACCCATAAATAAACCTATCTTGTTTTTGGGGGTCTAGTTTTAGTCTCTTTTCTTTGGGTACAAGTACAGACACACGAATCCTAAATATTTTCAAGTCTTCCAAAGTTAATTCTCTGTCATAAAAGGCTTCAAAAGGAGTCTTACCTCTGGCAGGACTTGAACCAGTTTGATTCAGTACATAAGACTCTGTGTTAACTGCTTCAGCCCAGAAATGCTTGGCATACCTGAAATCACTGAACGAGCAGCTTCAACCAGGGTGCGCACTTTCCTCTCAGCTCGTCCATTTTGCTGTGGTGTGTACACAGTGCTCCTTTGATGGGTTATTCCATTTTCATTCAAATATATATGTAAATCAGCATTCATAAAGTCCAGTCCATTATCACTCCTTAGAACTTTAATTTTTCAACCAGTTTCTCTCTCAGCATTTGCAATAAAGTTTTTTATCAAGCCGTTAACTTCGTTCTTTTATTTCATGAATAATACTTTGCAAAAACCTGAATAGTGATCTTTCAAAAGCAAGAAATAACACGCTCCTCCAAGTGAACATGATCCATTGGTCCACAGACATCTGCATGAAGTAATTCAAATGGGGCACTGGCTCTTGACGTACTAACGGGGAAGGGTAAGCAATGTTGTTTACCTGCCAAACACTCTTCACAAGTGACAAAGTCATCAATGAAGGTCACTCCTTTATTAGACAAAAACTCTTTCATATGCACTCTGATGGCACAATTTTTTATGCCAAACACTCAAGTTTTCAACACTTTTTGACAGATTAACAAGACTAAAGTTTGTTATCTCGCTCACACCATCAGTACCAACAGTTGAAAAGTCACTAATTCCTTTACTGTCAACAGCTGCCTGCATTTTATCTGCATTCTTCAAAGTAACCATTGACAGTTCTGACTGTGTTCCATTCAAGGAAAACAACATACGATACATTTTATAAACACATATAGACAGTGCACGAATTTCACCTTTACTGTTCAAAAACTCACATTGCTCGTTGTTCGAAACTAAATGCATACCTTTGTCCAAAACAGTTCCTACCGAAAACAAATTGAATTTTAGTTCAGGCACAAAAAGCACTCCACTAAGTACTGTTTTGATAAACTTAACACTGTTCCACGCATACTGTTCCACAGTACCGCGCCCTATCACATCAAGAAGCTTACCATCATCCACAGTAACTTTCACTGGGCTTCCCACTTTGCTCAGTTCCTTGAACAGTTCTCTCTTATTGCACATATGCTCACTAGTGCCTGTATCCATATACCATTTATGTCCTGAGTTTCTTTGCCTTCCTTAGACTTTAGCAGTTTGCAATCTGCCTTTAAATGACCCCTTTTATTACAATAATTGCAGCTTCTCATTTCTCTCTTCATTTTGCTTTTACAGTCCGTTGCAAAATGACCCTCTTTTCCACAAGCATAACAGGTAATTTTTTGCTGCCTGCTAACACTCGGCAAAGCTACCACCGGCTGATCGGCCTGATTATTTCTCTCTTCCTCAATTAGCAATCTTGAAGTTAACTCATTAAGTGTCTGCTTCTCAAGGGGAATGGACTCCCATGCTGAACGAAAATGTTTGAATCTCTCAGGCAATGACATCAACACCTTGGTAATTATCATTTTCTCAGAAAGTGGTTCACCCACTTGTTTCAGTTTCGTGTTGATTTCTTCTAACTTCGACATAAGTGTAGCCACTGAGTCATCACCAAATTGGAGTGAATAAAACTTTTGCTGAAGTAGATGAATACTCACTGCGGACTCCTCATACACAGTTTTCAGTTTAGCCCACATACCAGCTGACGACGTACAGGATAATAGGTGAGTGAGCGGCGCTACCTCTATGATAAGTTCCTGTGCCTTAGCGTCCTTTTCCAGCCACACCTTTTCTTCAGTTACTTTCTCCGTGGGAGGCTTAATTGCAATGCCTGTTACAACATCTAAAAAGCTTTTCCTCTTAATATCACTTCCATCTGGAATTTCCACACAGCCCAATTGTCCCCTCGAGATAACTTCAAGCACATATTTGTATACTGTTCCATCGAGCTGCATGAAAACAAACATCACTTGTGAAAAAATCATTTTTACACACAAAGACTCTGCATCTGCTCACAAATACAGACTTATGCATCTGGGCCCATAACCTGTTAGCAAATACAGTAAAAGAAGCTCAAAATAAGTCTGATTTTGCAGAGTTTTATTACAAAAATAAATTATGATGCACTCTGATGGCAGATGACGACAAACAGAAAAACACAGATGCTACACAAGAACCAAAAAACCCTCAGATTCTAGCGTAAGAAAAGATCATATTTAGTGTCTTTGCTTTGAAGAAAAATAACATTAACATTGTATTTTTAACAATTATCTTCACTATATGGATGGTAACTTGGGTCCACCCTCTGACATGTAATGTACACCTGACTAAGGGGATTCTACAGCTCTCAAATTATTGTGCAAGTCCAATAAGTGGTAGTCTCATGGCATAGCTTTCACAGATCCTTTCCCAGTGGTGTATGCTGGGTTTGTAACTTGGGCTATGACTACTATCTCACTTTCTAAATTTGCACTAAGAAAGAAATGCTAAGAAAAAGAAAATCAATATCTTGTGCCATTTCCTAGATATTGATAGTGACCATCTCAAACATCTCAAGAAATGAGCAGCAAATGAAGAAATGGTTACTGACAAATGTTAAAGCGTTGAGGCGGACATCCAATGACACTACACCCCCCACCCCCCCCCCCACCCCACCTCCTACCAAAACCCGTGATTGATGTTGGGAGGCAACTTTGAAATATTTTATAGGAACACCTACTTTTTATTTTAGATTTCGATTCTTCATGAAAAAATATGTAACTTTTGTATGAAACATTGTTTTTTCTTTTTTTTTTTTTTTTTCATAATAAATGGCGCTGTGATCGGCAAAAATGAAAGTGCAGCATACCTGCGACGAGTTTCTTTAGTATTTCTTTGGGCCTCATAGTACCAGGAAATGATATCTACTCTCTCTCTGCAATCATTAACATCAGGGGACAATTGTGTAGAGGTGGGTACAGTCCAAATCATTGAAATACAACAAACTGTCTGGCTGCGAACTGATAGCATGATCATAGTTTGTATTTCATTCAATTGTGGGAGATGTCATGAGATAGCATTTTGAAGAATTACCACTAAGAACTGTCAAAGTACACTGCACACTATGAAATAAATAATACCATTACAGCTGTTGTGAAACATAACAAAAACCCAAACTTGCTCTGTGTTGCTTTAAACTGATTCGGAGTTCACCAAGAGCGAGTCGTGTCCGTTCAGCACATTTCAGAAGCAGTCGTGCTTGTGTTGTGACAAGGGATTCCAAAGCGTTGGTGTATTGTTGGTCCCACTACCCCACCCCACCCCTCCCTTCCGATCACCTTAGTGAAGGCTACGGCAGTGAGTGTCAGAAGCTCTGTTCTCCCACTGTTGCAATGAGGCGAACAAGACATATTCCACACAACGTGCTAATTCTTCATGACAGAAACTGGCTTCTATTGCCATATTTGTTAATATTGGTTCCTAATTTCTGGTTTGCTTTAGATGTGGGCTTCAGTGATAGCTTGATAGGCCCACAATATACACCACTGTCCTTTCCAGTATCCAAATCATTTTTTCTACTTGACTCAGAACCAGGTCAGTTCTAGGGACAATGTGGCAAACTGTGAGATTCGTTGAAACTCTGTACACAAAGCTTGTCTTCTCAGTCTTCACTGCCAGTTGCTGGAATGACCTTAGAGCCAAGGTGATAGGTTTTATTTGTTCCAGTGTGCAGTTGATTGTAGTCAGTTCCCTCACTAAATGGTGACAGCACAGCTTGTTCAACGTGTTGAATGAGGTGCCAGGCAAACAAACTGAGTGCACCTTGCTGTTCCTGTTTCTTACTGTCATTTTCTATACATGCCTGAATACTACTGCAACAGATATAGTGCATAATGCCCTCATGTTGGTCGAGGGACAATCTTAAAATTCAAACTTCAAAGCCAAGATCATTATTTTGGTTATTTATTCATGATGACAAGTGTTGGCAAGCAAAGTTGTCATCATTTGATCTGGAATATAATGTATACATTACTAGCCAAACCCAATTTTAGGATGAACTAGTTTTGCCTAAGCCAAACCAGTTCTCCCTACAAACGAAAGAATAAAGCAGTATAGCCTAGGTCAAACTCGTTCATCCTGTTACTGATAGTAGAAACTAGTATAGCCTATTGCTGAATCTATTTATCCTAGTTAGAATTTACATGCTTTAGGATAAACTGGTACATGCTAGTCTGAACTAATTTTGCCTAGTCGGAAATCATGTCGCTGCCTGTACAAATGGGGAATCCACATATCTTTTCTGGCTTACAGGAGTTCTTATATCCCAAGCAAAAATTTCTTTCCCACCATTGAAATCTGCTGTGACATTACCCAATCTGAGATGTCCTGGAAAGTGATGTGAAAATGACATTCACTTGTTCTTTCCATGTAAAGAGATGCCATCTTGATTTGCTATATACGCGTTGTTTTGGGTAAGTAAGGTGTTCAGGGTAACAGCACAAGGTGTTCAGGGTAACAGCACATAAAAGATGAATAAAAAATCATATCTGGGTCAATTTCTTGTAACTAAATGTAAATAAAAACACATTAACAATGAAAAAAACTCTTGTGAAAACTATAGTGTATACAATACTAAAAGTGGTTCAGATGTGAAGTTGTCATAGCGTAATGGTTATCACTGTAGAATACCAAGCAAGAAGAACTGTGTACGAATCTTCTACCTTGAAAATATTTTTTAAATCCTATCTTTTCTATTACATTGTAGGAGTTACTTATTCATAACACATTGTGCAATTTTCTTATTCGTATAACAGTTTATGTTACCCAGTACTCGATATTACTTGTAAAGAATGTTGTGTCAGGAATGCGTGTCATCAATTTGGAAATTTGTGTGTGACTAAAAAACTGGAGAATGAAACTGCTGCAAGGGGAAGAACTAGCAATGACACTTGTGATTATTTTTTTTCTTTTGTTTTTTTAAAAATAATATTTGACTTTTGTTTCAAATATGTTGCGATAGAGACAAACCTATGGGAAAAGTTTACATTGCTGGTAAGCCTAAGTGAAATGAATATCAATGTAATTTACACTGTTCGAAATATTTGGCTGTTTATTTCCTAACATCTCGTAATTTCCGAGAGTATGGTTAGGCCGATATTTCTTGATTTGCCCAATATCCGTGATCTGAAGGCTGACCATTCCATCATCATTCTCCCAGCCGACAAGGGATCCACAAACATGGTACTTGATTGGCAGGAGTATGTGGCTGAGAGACTGCGTCAGCTTTCAGACAACACTACCTACAAAGTTTGTCAAGACAATCCCATCCCTGGTGTCCAGGCAGAGCTTCAAGGAATACTCAAAACCTTAGGCCCCGTACAAAACCTTTCACCTGACTCCATTAACCTCAAGACCCCACTGACACCCCCACACCCCCATCTTCTACCTATTTCCCGAGATCCACATACCCAATCATCCCACCCACCCCTTTGTGGCAAGTTACCAAGGCCCTACAGAACGAATCTCAGCCTACATAGACCAAAGTCTGCTGGTCCAGATGGAATACCAGTTCGGTTTTACAAAGACTATTCTGTGGTGTTAGCCCCCTACTTAGCTTGCATTTATCGCGAATCTTTAATTCAGCGCAAAGTTCCTAGTGATTGGATAAAAGCGCAGGTGACTCCCGTTTATAAGACAGGAAAGAGAACTGACCACACAATTACAGGCCAATATCATTGACATCAGTTTCATGTAGAATTTTGGAGCATATTCTCAGTTCAAATATAGTAAATTTCCTTGTATGGAAAAGCTTCTTTCCATGAATCAGCATGGATTTAGGAAACATCCTTCATGTGAAAATCAGCTTGCCATTTTCTCACATGACATCTTGCGAGCCATGGATGAAGGGCAACAGGCGGATTGTGTTTTTCTCGACTTCAAAAATGCAATGCCACACTGCAGACTGCTAACGAAGATACGAGCTTATGGAATAGGTTGACAGATTTGTGACTGGCTGGAAGACTTCCTAAGTAATAGAACGCAGTGCGTTGTTCTCGACGGCGAGTGTTCATCAGAGACGAGTGTATCATTAGGCGTGCCCCCGGGGAGAGTGATAGGACCGCTATTATTTTCTATCTATATAAATGATCTGATAGACAGAGTAAGTTGTAATTTGCGGCTGTTTGCTGATGATGCTGTGGTGTATGGGAGGGTGTCATCTGTAACTGACTGCAATAGCATACAGGATGACTTAGACAAAATTTCTAGTTGGTACGAAGAATGTAGCTCTCAATGTAGAAAAATGTAAGGTGATGCGCATGAGTAGAAAAAACAATCCCATAATGTTCGAATACAGCATTAGTAGTGAGCTTCTTGATGCTGTCGCGTCGTTCAAATATCTAGGCGTAACACTTCAGAGCGATATGAAATGGAACGAGCACGTAAGGACAGTTGTGAGTAGGGCGGACAGCCGACTTTGGTTTATAGGGAGAATTTTGGGAAGATGTACTTCACCTGTAAAGGAGATTGCGTATAAACGCTTGTACGACCACGTCTTGAGTATTGCTCAAGTGTTTGGGACCTGCAGCAGATCAGTTTAAAGGAAGACATAGAGGCAAGCAGCTAGATTTGTTACCGGTAGGTTCGACCAATGCGCGAGTGTCATGGAAATGCTCCGGAAACTCAATTGGGGATCGCTGGAAGAAAGACGACATTCTTTTCGTGAATTTCTGTTGAGTCAATTTAGAGGGCCGGAATTTGAAGCTGAGTGTAGTTCGATCTTGCTGCCGCCTACTTACATTTCGCGTGGTGATCACAAAGACAAGGTAAGAGAAATTAGGACTCGAACTGAGGCATATAGGCATTCTTTTTTTCCTCGTTCAATTTGGGAGTGGAATAGGAAATGAATTGCCTAGTAGTGGTACAGTGTACCCTCTGCCACACACCTGATGGTGAATTGCGGAGTATCTATGTAGATGTAGATGTAGAACACCTTCAACCCATCATGTGCAGTCTCCCATCCTTCATCAAAAACACCAACCACTTCCTTGATCACCTGAAATCCTTACCCAGCCTGTTACCTCCAAAAACCATCCTTGTAACCATTGATGCCACTTCTTTATACACAAACTTTCCACATGCCCAGGGCCTCGCTGCGACGGAGTATTTCCTTTCACACCGACCACCCACTTCCCTACCTAAAACCTCCTTCCTTAATATCCAAGCCAGCTTCATCCTAACCCACAACTTCTTCACTTTTGAGGGCCAAACATACCAACAACTAAAGGGAACAGCCATAGGAACCAGGATGGCCCACTCATACGCAAACTTATTTATGGGACAATTAGAGGAAGCCTTCCTGGATACCCAAGCCTGTCAACCCCAAGTTTGGTACAGATTCATTGATGACATCTTCATGATCTCGACTCACAGTGAAGAAGAACTCCAGAATTTCCTCTCCAGGAAGGCTTCCTCTAAGCGACCCATAAATAAGTTTGTGTACGAGGGGGCCAACCTGGTTCCCATGGCTTTTCCCTTTAGTTGTTGGTATGTCTGTCCCTCAGAGGTGAAGAAGTTGTGGGTTAGGATGAAGCTGGCTAGTGTATTGAGGAAAGAGGTTTTAGGTAGGGAAGTAGATGGTCGGCGTGAAAGGAAATACTCCATCACAGCTAGGCCCTGGGCATGTGGGATATTTGTGTATAAGGAAGTTCCATCAATGACTACAAGGATGGTTTCTGGAGGTAACAGGCTGGTTAAGGATTTCAGGCAATCGAGGAAGTGGTTGGTGTCTTTGATGAAGGATGGGAGACTGCACATGATGGGTTAAAGGTGTTGGTCTATGTAGGCAGAGATTCATTCTGTGGGGGCTTGGTAACTGGCCACAATCGGCCGGCCTGGATGATTAGGTTTGTGAATCTTAGGAAGTAGGTAGAAGGTAGGAGTGTGGGGTGTCAGTGGGGTCGTGACTTTGATGGACTCAGGTGAAAGTTTTGTAGGGGGTCTAAGGATCTGAGGATTCATTGAAGCTCTGCCTAGACATCACGAATGGGGTTGTCTTGACAAAGTTTGTAGGTGGTGTTGTCTGAAAGCTGCCGCAGTCCCTCAGCCACATAATACTGCCGATCAAGTACCACGGTCGTGAATCCCTTGTCAGCAGGGAGAATGACGATGGAATAGTCAGCCTTCAGATCACAGATAGCTTGGGATTCAGCTGTGGTAATGTTGGGAGTATGATTTAGGTTTTTCAGGAAAGACTGACCCCCAGGGGGCCCCACAGCTCTTTTGTAGGTACGTGTGTGGCGCACACGGGGCCCCGAGCCGAAGTAGCCTTTCTCTCTCCCCAGGCTGCTTCACACTCACCCTCCCCCCTCCCAGTTTGCGCCTTTGCCTGGAGACGGGTGTCTGAGTAACTGTAGGTCATCTCCTTTTCTACGCTTTCCTTTTCCTACTGGTCCTTCCTTCCTTTCACTCGCTTTTTCCGCTCATTCTTCTTACTCTGTTGTTCCTACCTTTGAGCCATCCATACCATCTACGCTTCGACGTTTGAGATTCGCCCTTTTCTATCTCCCTCTTTCCATCCTTTATTCTTCTTCCTTCCTCCCTGTGCGTGTCTGAAGGCCGACCCACACATCCCCATGCGTAGCACGGGCGCTGATAACCTCGCTGTTGAGCGCCCTAAAACACCAATCATCATCATCATCATCATGCGTAGCAGGTGACGGGTAACGCGTAATTCCCCGCCCCGGGTAGACAAGTAGGGCACGTACGTACCCCTGGTAGAGGCCAGGCCCAGGGAGGGGTAATTCCCCGAGCTGGTACCTTCCGACCATGCCGATTGGTCCCTCTGTCCGTTTTTCGGGAGGTGTGAACAATCACCTAAGGTGGGGTAGCCCTCAGTGAGGATTCCCATTAGGAAGGAGCGTGCCATTGGAGACACTGGTAATCATGGGGGACACTTCCGCAATGACCTCTCTCTCTTCCCTTTTGACTTTGACCCAAAAACGAAAGTTGGATGCCCCTCAAACAAAGAAAATACTACCAAACCTTCCTAAGTTTCTGATTGTTACCCGTACTGATGGTCATGATTTCTCTATGGTCAATCCCTTCATAATTCAGAAGGGTGTAGATGCCATTGCAGGTCCGTTGAAGAAATGTTCTCGACAACATAATGGAAGTTTGCTGTTAGAAACAGATAATGCCTTTCAGGCTCAAAAACTGATCTGTGCCATGCTTTTGCACACCTTCCCGATAAAAGTCGGAACCCACCGTACCCTTAACTCGTCACGTGGGGTGGCCTACTCTCAATCCCTTGACGGGTTATCGGACGAAGAAATAAAGGACTATTTGACTGATAAGGGTGTCATAGCTGTCCATAGGGCTATGAAAAAGGCTGATACAGATTTGATACCAACCCAAACCGTATTTTTATCATTTGACAAGGTGGATCTCCCTTCCAAAATCAAAGCAGGCTACGAAATCATATCAGTTTGCTCCTATATCCCGAATCCCACACGTTGTTACCAGTGACACAGGTATAACCATACCCTTGAGTCTTACCCTCATGCAGCCAAATGCGTCACCTGCGGCAGGGATGCTCATGAGGGGGACTGTCCTCACTGCATCAACTGCTTGGGCGACCATGCTGCTTCATCCAGAGACTGCCCTGTTTACAAGGAGGAGTGGGTAATCCAAGAAATAAGAATATGTGAAAAAGTTTCAACCTCTGCTGCGTGGAAGATACTAGCCGGTTGAAAGCCTGCTGATCTCCCAGCGGGTAAATACAGTGCTGTCCTTTCCTCTACTTGTCCTATTAAGGAGGTTGGCACACAAACATGTGACCTTACTTTTAGTAACACGGTTGTCAGATTGGCCAACCCAAAGATTGCCCCATCAACCTTTCCACTCACTTCCTCTCATTGAAAAACACAGTCATCAACAGCTCCTCCCAAATCACGGGTGTCTAAATCGGATGCCCGGACTTCCAAGAAAGAGCCTGTCCGTGAAGATTTCTTAAGATCTGAGCCTGCATAAACCTACGTCTGCGCACACAACTCATCCTCATTCCTCTAAGAAGGCACACAGGAAAAAAGAGTTCCTCTCCTTCCCCGCTGCAGCGTGACTCAACTGTCACGCCATCTAGTGCTGGCACCACCGGTCTTTCTCTGTCTCGCCAGGGCGCGCTACTGCTAGCCGATCATCCAGTTCTTTACTGGCTGAGGAAGCTGCCCCTGCCGATAAATCCAGGCAGGTGACGAACACTCCAGATGAAGCAATGGAACATGACCCTTTACCTGTAGATTCCAGTAGCAGCGTTCCATCGGAGTCAGACCCTCAGTGGCCAGCAGGTGATCTCATCTAGCTTTTTCTTCTCTATCTTCTCACCTTATGGATCTCCTTCAATTGAATATTCATGGCATTTGTTCCAACAGAGAAGAATTGAAACTCCTACTCAGACTGCACCGTCCATTCGTGGTCGGATTCAAAAAACAAAGTTACGCCCATGCGACAACATAGTTTTTTCACAATATACCTCCATGCGCTTTGACCTGCCCCCTGTGGAGGGTATTGCGGACCATGGAGGGGTTATGTTGCTCATTAGATATAACATTTACTACTATCCTATTCCACTGCACCCTCAACTACAGGCAGTTGCCGTCCGCATCATTCTTCTCACCTTTTCCCTTTGTAATCTACACCCCATCGTCTTCTGCCTTTACTAGGACAGATGTGCTGCACCTTGTTGCTCATCTTCTTTCCCCCTTTTTGTTGATAGGCGATTTCATTGCCCACCACCCCCTATGGGGTTCTCCTGGCTCTTGCCAGAGAGGCTCCCTTTTAGCGGACATTCTCAACCATCTTAATCTTGTCTGCCTAAACACAAGTGCACCACCTTTCTTTCAGATACGACGCATACCTACTCTCACTTGGACCTCTCGATATGTATGCCCACCACCTCCTATGGGGTTCTCCAGCCTCTTGCCAGAGAGGCTCCCTTTTAGTGGACATTCTCAACCATCTTCATCTTGTCTGCCTAAACACAGGTGCACCAACCTTTCTTTCAGATACGACGCATACCTACTCTCACTTGGACCTCTCGATATGTACTGCTAAACTTGCGCATCGGTTTGAGTGGTATGCTCTCTCTGATACGTACTCGAGCGACCATTCCCTCTGTATAATTCATCTCCTTCATCATACCCTACCTCCGGGTTCCACTAGTTGGAACATCTCGAAATCTGACTGGGGACTGTTCTCCTCCATGGTGGTTTTCCAAGATGGGAACTTCCCCACCTGTGACAGTCAGGTTGAATACCTCACGGAAGTCATTCTCAATGCTGCCGAATATTCCATGTACTTCGTCTTCTCCACATCGACTCCCAGTCCCCTGGTGGACTGCGGCATGTCGCGATGCTATTAGAGCCTGGAGACATGCTCTACGCACTTTCCACCGCCACCCAACATTCGCGAACTGTATCAATTACAAACGTCTATGAGCGCAATGCCGTCAAGTCATCAAGAAAAGCAAACGGGCCTGCTGGAGTGCTTTTACTAGTTCATTTAACAGACTTACTCCTTCTTCTGTTGTCTGGGGGGTCTGCGCCAGTTATCCGGCACTAAGGTCCACTCACCAATTTCTGGCTTGACCGTCGCAAATGAAGTCTTTGTGGACCCAGCCGATATATCCAATGCTTTAGGTCAATCTTTTGTAGAGGTCTCAAGCTCTGCACACTACCACCCCGGCTTTCTCCCTCGAAAACAGACAGAAGAGGCGTGGCCACCTTCCTTCCAATCTCTCAGTCGGTAAAGTTACGACACCTTCACCATGCAGGAGCTTGAACATGCTCTCTTCGTATCCCAATCTTCTGCTCCAGGGACTGATGTAATTCATATACAGATGCTGAAGAACCTTTCTCTTGCGGGTAAATGTTTTCTCCTGTGCACTTATAATCGCATATGGATTGAAGGTCAGGTCCCCACACACTGGCGTGAAGCAATTGTTGTTCCCATACCAAAACCAGGAAAGGACAAACATCTTCCTTTGAGTTATCGCCCCATTTCTCTTACCAGCTGCGTTTGCAAGGCGATGGAACACATGGTTAATGCTCGGCTGATTTGGCTACTCGAATCTCGCCGTCTCCTTACCAACGTCCAATGCGGTTTTCATAGTATCGTTCCACTATCGACCACCTCGTTACCTTGTCCACCTATATTATGGATAACATTGTGCGTAAGCACCAGACGGTGGCTGTGTTTTTTGATTTGGAGAAGGCTTATGACACCTGTTGGAGGGCGGGTATTTTCCGCACGTTCCATACATGGGGATTTCACGGCCGCCTTCCCATTTTTATTCAAGCATTTTTACTAGATCGAAGGTTCCGGGTAAGAGTGGGCTCTGTTTTGTCGGACACCTTCCGCCAGGAGAATGGGCTACCACAAGGATCTGTGTTGAGCGTGGCACTTTTCGCCATAGCAGTCAACCCAATTATGGATTGTCTTCCGACTGACATCTCTGGCTCCCTTTTTGTGGACGACTTTGCGATTTAATGCAGTGCCCAGGGGTCATGTCTCGTGGAACGCTGTCTTCAGCGTTGTCTCAACTGTCTCTACTCTTGGAGTGTCGCAAATGGCTTCCGGTTCTCCAGTGAGAAGACAGTCTGTATAAATTTGTGGAGATACTAAGAGTTCCTTCCACCATCTCTCCATCTTGGCCCCGTTACTCTGCCTTTAGTGGAGACGACGAAATGTTTAGGGCTTATATTGGACAGGAAACTCTGCTAGTACCCGCATGTGTACTATCTGGCTGGCCAGTGTATTCGTTCGCTTAACGTCCTCCATTTCCTCAGCAGCACGTCATGGGGAGCGGATCAAACCATCTTACTTCACCTCTACTGGTCCACTGTCCGCTCAAAATTGGATTACGGAAGCTTCGTTTACTCTTCCGCATGGTCGTCCATTTTACGCCGCCTAAACTCGATTCACCACCGGGGGTTACACCTGGTGATAGGAGCTTTTTACACAAACCCTGTTGACAGCCTCTATGCCGAAGCTGCTGAATTACTTTTACCCTATCGACGCGACATATTACTGTGTCGGTATGCATGCCGTTTGCTTTCGATGCCCCACCATCCTTCCTAGCCATCATTTTTTAATGACTACCTCGATAGCCAATACGCAATGTCTGTGATTGCCCTGCTCCCTCCTGGAGTCTGTTTTTGATGCTTGATTCGGCAGCTTGATTTTACTCTCCCTTCCACATTACAAATAGGTGAGAGCCTAGTGCCACCTTGGCTTCAGGCTCAAGTTCGTGTTCACCTCGAACTCACCTCACTCCTGAAGGAGAGTACTTTGGATGCTTTTTACTGCTTGCAGTTTCTTGAACTTCTTGCACAGCTTGAAAACTCCGTTTTCATATATACGGATGGCTCAAAGAACAATGAAGGTGTCGGATGTGCGTTTGTCGTCGGGGATGACTGTTTTCAGTACAGGCTTAATGCCCACTGCTCGAATTTGACAGCTGAGCTTTTTGCGCTCTATCAGGCTGTACTATTTCTCCGTCAGCACTGTTCTCCTTCCTATGTCATCTGCTCTGACTCCCTCAGTGCCATCCAGAGTCTGAGCGACCCCTTTTCGGCCCATCCTATTGTGTACCAAATCAACCGCTCCCTTCACTTATTAGCTGCCAACGGCCCCCAAGTTCACCTCCTGTGGGTACCTGGCCACACAGGCATGCCTGGTAATGAGGCTGCTGATGCCGCTGCCAAGGCTGCAACTCTCTTACGTCAGACAGCTACGTACTGTGTCCCATTGCATGATATTCAAGGGGCTCTTTCGCGGCGCCTTATATCGTCGTGGTATAATGTGTGGTCTTCGCTTGCAAATAATAAGCTTTGGACTATTAAACCACTCCCGGTGGCTTGGAGGACCTCGTCACGCCACTCGCGACAAGAAGAGATAATCTTGGCCCAGTTGTGGATCAGACATTGCCTGTTCAGCCACCGCCACTTGCTCACTGGTGACCCCACACCGTTATGTTCCTGTGGCCACCTGCTGTTGGTGTGCCTTGTTTTATTGTCATGTTCCAATTTTACTCCTGTTCCTGTTGGTAATGAAGAGCACCCTATGGCTAAACATGCCTTGGTGCACAGCCAGCACATCTTGGCGCAGTGTCACACCATCCAGGTTATCTGCTTATTTCCCACCGACACCAACCTTTCAGAACTCCGGAGATGGGAGCTTGCCCTTCCGCTTATTCTCTCTTCATGTTGCCCGCCTGGTCTCAATCTCCACTAAATTCAAATTCCCGCCCACCATCTTTAGCATCTTTGCCTCGGTTCTGTGGACAGAGCCTCTGCCTCAAGTGGTATCTCTGTCCAACTTCTTTGCTTTTTACAAATGTCTGTCTCGGTGTGTTTGCGTTTGGATATGTGTGAGTGTGTGTGTATTTGTTTATAGGAGAGGAGAAAGGGAAGGATATGGGTTTTAAGGAAATGGAAAAGGAGTCATTCCAGTGCCAGGAGTGGAAGGACTTACCTTAAGTGGATAAAAGGAAAAGCAAACAAGCTCACACACAACCACACACATACACACACCCACACACATACACACACTAACACAACAAGTTAGACATGCCCTTGCTGCTGCCCACGGGTGGCCTTTGCTGTGCCCCTGCCCCGCGCACTTTGCACAACAGCGTGTGGGGCAGTAGTGACACACAGTCACGGCTGGGGCGGTCAACTACATTGTACTCTGCTGCTGGTTGGAAATGTTGGCCATGACTGTTGTAGGCATTTTTAGTAATGATTTTAGCAGTGGTTGCCCAGGATTTTATCATGAATTTTAGCTGTGATTTTATCAATAGTTTTATCTAAGACTTTGTTAAGATTTTCATTGAGAGAGATGAAGGCCACCATTTTCTGGAAGTATCCTGCGTAGGCCCTAGCCTATTTTTAGTAAATGTGAAAAATAAGGGATATGTAATTTTCACAGTCATTTATGCTATTATCTAATTGTTCAATTTTGTAAATTGTTCATCTGTTTTTCGTAGTCCAGATCAGATGATGGCAACTTTGCTTGTCTAAACCAGTCATACTGAATAAATAGCTAATATTGCGATCTTGGCTTCAAAGTGTGTATTTTATTCTAAAGACATAATGAATATGGAAACATGTAAATTCTGTGGCAATCTCACAACATTCCTCTTGATTACTGTATGCCACTATACTCTGATTAAAAGTGCTTTGTTCAAAATAGATACTAGCCAGTACTTACCTCAGCCCAGTACTGCCAATAGTCACAAACAAAAAAGATGAAAATAAATATAGAGACAAGCTTTTGGAAATTACTTCCTTCATCAAGTAGGAAAGAGGAGAAAGGGGACAGAAGTTGAGGGTTACTGACAACCTAGGCTATGAGCTGAGGATGGTGTGAAGAGGAATATCTACCTCTTTTGAATAACATTTACGCCTCTCATTGGAGAATTTCCTTCATATTAATAAAATTAGTTTGTGATTGACAGTTGGAAAAGATAGGAAATCTCATTGTCAGCTCATACCCAACATTTCATGAGTTCATGCAATCAACAGTTGAGTGCTGACCGAAAAGAAAGAGGACCTCTGCTTGCTATCATCTAAGAATTGCAGCATCTGTAGCTTCAGACATGTTGAAAAGACATACGTTGATTTGTGATGCGGTAGCTGTCAGAGAGATTTTCATTGCAAATTTTCAATCTCAGCTGCTCGTAGGTGCTGTAATGATACAACATATATACAGAAATTTGTATCAGGACCAGGATTCGAACCCATGTCCTCCTGCTTACTAGGCAGTTGTACTAAACCTCTACATCACCCCAGGCACACAGGCTTAACACAGCTGCAAGGAATATCCAAACACACAGCCCGCCTGACCCGAACTTTGCTTAGCAGAACTGCCTAGTAGGAATGAGGTTGTGGGTTCGAATCCTGGTCTCAGTACAAATTTTGAAATGTTTATGTTGTACCATTATAACACCTTCGAGCAGCTGAGACTGAAAAACCACAATTAAAAGCTATGTTTGTTATCTGTTGCTACATCTTTGTTGGTATTGGGTAGGGCAGTGATGAAACGGGTGTTGACATAGATGTGGCACTGTGTAAAGATTAGGTGACCATATTTTCAGAGAAAAAGAAGCTACCAGTTATTCAACATAATAATACCAAATGTATTCCACCTATTTCCTTTTTGTAACTGATTAACAGAACATGTGACAATTACGGAAAAGATTCTTTCTATGAATCAGCGTGGATTTAGGAAACATCATTCCTGTGAAACTCAGCTTGCCCTCTTCTCACATGACATCTTGCGAGCTGTGGATAAAGGGCAATAGGCAGATTGTGTTCATCACAGACAAGTGTATTGTTGGCATGCCCAAAGGGATTGTGATAGGATTGCTATTATTTTCTATCTATATAAATGATCTGATGGACAGAGTAATTTGTAATTTGTGGCTGTTTACTAATGATGCTGTGGTGTATGGGAGAGTGTCATCTTTAATTGGCTGTAATTGCATACAGGATGACTTAGACAAAATTCCTAGTTGATGTGAAGAATGGCAGCTAGCCCTAAATGTAGAAAAATGTAAGGTGATGCACATGAGTAGGAAAAACAATCCCATTATATTCGAATACATCATTAGTAGTCACTTCATTCAAATATCTAGGTGTAACATTTCAGAGTGATATGAAATGGAAAAAATGTCTAAGGATAGTTGTGAGTAAGGTATACAGCTGACTTCAGTTTATTGGGAGAAGTTTGGGAAGATGTACTTCATCTGTAAAGGAAACTGCATATAAAATGCTTGTACGACCACATCTTGAGTATTGCTCAAGTGTTTGGGACCCGCAGTAGAGCAGTTTAAAGAAAGACATGGAAGCAGTTCAGAGCCAGCAGCTAGGTTTGTTACTGGTAGGTTCGACCAATGCGCGAGTGTCACAGAATGCTCCAGGTACTCTAATGGAGATCGCTGGAGGAAAGATGACATTGTTTTCAAGAAATTCTGTTGAGGAAATTTAGAGGGCCAGAATTTTAAGTTGAGTGTAGAACGATCTTCCTGCCGCCTACTTACATTTCGCGTAATGCTTACAAAGACAAGATAAGAAAAATTAGGGCTCATACATAGGCATATAGACATTCATTTTCCCCTCATTCTATTTGGGAGTGGAATAGGAAAGGAAATGTTTAGTATTGGTACAGTGTACCCTCTGCCACAGACTTTATAGTGGGTTGCAGAATGTATATGTAGGTAGTAGTAGTTGTTGTTATGGTCTTCGGTCCACAGACTAGTTTGATGCAGCTCTCCACACTACCCTGTCCTGTCCTGTGCAAGTCTCATCATCTCAGAATACGTGTGGCAACCTACATCATTTGAATCTGCTTACTGTATTCATCCCTTGGTCTCCCTCTACAATTTTTACCTGACACAATTCTTCTAGTGCTAAGTTGACAATTCCTTGGAGTCTCAGAATGAGTCTGACCAACCTATCCCTTCTCTTAAGCAGGAAATGCCAGAAACTCCTTTTCTTCCCAATTCTGTTGAGCACCTCCTCATTAGTTACATGATCTACCCATCTAATCTTTGTAATTTGTCTGTAGCACCACATTCCAAAAGCTATCATCTTTTTATCTGAACTCCTTATCATCCACGTTTCACTCCCATAAAATGCTACACTCCAGAAAAGTCGTTGAATATGGTCCAAGGCATTATCTTCCACAAAGATCTATTGTTGCAATCTGATGATGAGCTATGCGCCAACTTAGAGCGCAGAGGAGTCCACTTTGTCCAGCGTTGTCCATAGGGGACCGAAGGACCACAAGATTGCCACCGGTGCTTTCATCCTGGCCTTTGAATGTGATACCCTGCCTGAGAAGGTCAAGGTTATGATTTACCGGTACGTAGTGAAACCTTATATTCCTGCCCCCCTATGAGATGCTTTAAATTGCTGGAAATTCAGCCACATGTCCTCTAGATGTAATTCCAACATTATATGCAGGGACTGTGGACGTCTAGCACACCCGGATGCTCCATGTACACCGCCTCCCATCTGCATGAACTGTGGTCTGAATCATCCTCTTTGTTTGTCAGATTGCACCATTCTTCATCAGGAATGGAAAATCATGGAATTTAAGACCTTGGACCGGCTTTCTTACTCTGAGGCCAGAAAAAAGTATGAGCACCTACACCCTGTCACAATTACAGCCTCCTTTGCAGCAGTGACGTCGTCGACATCATCCCTGGTGACTGCGGCAGACATTAGTATGTCTCCTTCTGTAGGCCCTCAGGGCCACCAACTCACACCTGTCCCCACAGTGGTCAGGGGCTCCATTCCTCCTCCATCTCCCAAGGCAATTGCTTTGGGAGCAGTCCCCAACCCTCTGCCAGAGAAGCAACAACCTTCTCCGGCTGCCCTCATTCAGAAGGGGTTCCTAGGGACACTCCCTTCCCTGGCTTCTGCCTAGCCAGCAGCAGGCAAAGTTGCAGGCTGCTGGATGCAGGGCGTTGCACTCTCTCTCAGTTCCTGAGACTAAGGCTGAGTCTGCAAAGGCCTTCCCTCCAGCGAAGCCCCTGAGGAACAAAAGGGCCCACAAGAAGAAGGCCAAGCCTCAGGATACCCCAGTGGCCACCATGCCACCCGCCTCCTCCACCGCTGCCTCTGAGGACGAGGTGGAGGTACTTGCATCCCCTGAGGACCTCACTCTCTTGGATGCACCAGAGGCAATGGACTTTGAAGCAGATGCATTGCTGCCAATGGCTGTGAACAATGCTGATGTGTAATTCGTAACATATCCTCATTCATGCCTTTGCAGCTATCAGACAATGTCATCCTCCAATGGAACTGTGGCAGTTATTTCACTCATTTTGCTGAGCTATGACAACTTCTGAGTGTAACACCTGCTCTCTGTGTTGCCCTCTAGGAAACCTGGTTTCTGGCAATACAGATCCCTGCCCTTCGGGGCTATAGGGGATACTTCTGCAGTCATAATGTGTATAACAGGGTGTCAGGTGGAGTGTGTGTGTATGTCCTTACCTCCATATACAGTGAACCTGTGCCCATTCAGACACCGTTAGAAGCAGTGACTGTCAGGGTAAGGACAACAGAAGAGATCACTGTCTGCAGTTTCTACCTCCCTCCAGATGGTGATGTCTCTTTGGATTTCTTGGCTGCACTTCTCTCGCAACTCCCACCTCCTTTCTTGCTGTTGGGGGATTTTAATGCTCACAATCCCTTGTGAGGTGGTTCCACAATCTCTGGCTGTGGCAGAGTTGTTGAGGACTTGCTTTCTCAACTCGACCTCTGCCTCTTTAATACTGGTGCTCCCACACATTTTAGTGCGGTGCATGGCACGTTTTTGGCCATTGATCTGTTGATCTGCAGCCACAGCCTTCTGCCATCTATCCGTTGGAATGTCAATGATGACCTATATGGCAGTGATCTTTTTCTGATCTGTCACTCCCACAACATCATTTCCAACACACTCTCCTAGGTGGGTTCTACACAGCTACCATTCCACGTTCCTCAGGGCGCCCATGGTGTAAGACAGTGCCGCCCGTGGTGGTCGCCGGAGGTCGCTGAGGTCATTAAAGACTGCAAGCGTGGCTGGATCCATAGATATGACTCAATTCAAGGATATCCCAGGGATTCCTGCTGGTGTTGGGTATCCCTATAAACGCCTAATCATGCTCGAGACCTGGGAGGTGGAGGTACCTGACCAAATAGTGGAGACGTACATCTCCCAACAGTCCCGTTTCCATCTTCTAATTAAATGGCGAGCACAAGCACAGAGCCGTTTGAATGTAATGAGGTGCTCAAGAGAGAGGTGCCACTTGTATCGCTGTCCTTTCCTTTCAAGTTCAAGTTGGTACTTCCTGAAGCATCTCTCATGTGCAGGACAATGGGGTTCCTCAGGGCTCTGTTCTGAGTGTTCCCTTATTTTTAGTAGCCATTAATAGCCTAGCAACAGCAGTTGGATCATCAGTATCACCTTCCCTTTATGCTGACAACTTCTGCATCTTTAGCTCTTCCAGCACCCAAGTCGCTGAATGCAAACTGCAGGTAGCCATTCGGAAGGTGCAGTCCTGGGCTCTTGCCCATAGTTTCCAGTTTTCTGTGGGCAAGACTAGTGTTATGCACTTCTGCTGTCAGACTGTTCACCCTCACCCCAAACTTTACCTTGACGACACTTACTTAATGTAGTGGAAACCCATAGGTTTTTAGGGCTGGTCTTTGACACCCGGCTGACATGGCTTCCCCACATTCGTCAGCTGAAGCAGGAGTGCTGGTGCCATCTGAATGTTCTTTGGCCACCTGGGCCATACCACTTCGGGTGCTGATCGCTTCACATTGTTGTGGCTACACACAGTGCTGGTGCAGTCACAGCTTGACTTTGGATGCAGTGCCTACGATTCAGCACCACCTTTGGCATTGCGCCTGTTGGACTCCAGCCACCACTGTTGGGTTCGTATTGCGACAGGTGCCTTCCGTACCAGCCCCATTAACAGTCTCCTCATGGAGGGCAGTGTTCCACCTCTGCGGGTCTGCTGCCAACTGCTCGCGGCCTATGTAATCTGCGTGCATTGCTCACCAAACCATCCAAACCATAGTCTGGTTTTTTCAGACGTGGTTGTTTGTCCTCAAGAACGGTGACCCTATTCTGGTCACACAATTGCTTTTCATGACCAGTCCCTAATGTTGGAACTCTAGTATTTCCTTTACCATCTCCATATCGGGCCCATGCACATACACCTCCATGGTGCATGCCATGGCTGCGTACTCGGCTAGACTTGGCCCATGGACCCAAAGACTCTGTTCCCCCTGTGGCTCTTAGATGTCAGTTTCTCGCTGTCGTTGCCTCATTCCCTGGGCACGACCTCATCTTCACAGATGGTTCAGTGGTTGAGGGCCGCATTGGCTTTGCTTACTTCCATGGTGACCACATCGAACAGTGCTACTGCCAGATGGCTGCAGCGTTTAGACTGCTGAGCTGGTGGCCATTTACCAGGCTCTCCAGCACATACGGTCCTGCTCAGGTGAGTCTTTCGTTACATGCAATGACTCCCTGAGTAGCCTTTGTGTTGGATCAGTGCTACCCTCACTCTCCTCTGTTGGTAGCCATACAGGAGACTCTTTCTGCCCTTGACAGGTCCAGTTTGTCAGTGGTGTTTGTGTGGTCTCCAGGTCATGTCAGTATCCCAGGCAATGAACGTGCTGACAGGCTTGCAAAACAGGTTGTCCAGGAGTCTAAGTTGAATATCAGACTAATGCCTTCTGATCTCTAGTCTGTTTTGCACCAATGGCTTTCTAAGCTTTGGGATACTGAGTGGCATACCCGGACGATGCCCAATAAACTTCAGGCTGTAAAGGTGTTTGGCAGTCCTCAATTCGGGCCTGCCACCGGGACTCTGTAGTCCTTTGCTGGCTCCGCATTGGCAATACTTGGCTGACACACGGCCATCTTCTTTGTAGTGAGGACCCACCCAAGTGTCACTGTGGCTCCCGACTGACAGTAGCCCACATCCTGGTGCTGCCCTGCAGTGGAGCTTTAATTTTCCTGCACTTTTATCCGATTTTTTATGTAACGACACCCAAATGGCTGATTTAGTTTTAGGTTTTATTTGGGACAGTGGTTTCTACCACTCTGTTTAAAGCTTTGTTTTTGTACACTGACTGTATTCCTCATGTCCTCTGGAGGTTTTCACATGCTTACGTGGGGTTGACTTTTCCTCTTTTTAGTCTCATGGTCAGTCAACCATGAACATCAGCCTTTACTTTCCATTCCTTGCCGTTGTTAGGTGTTGCTGTATGATTGTCTCATTTTGTGTTTCTCTCATTGCCTTTATTGTCCTTTTACTGTCTAGTGAGGATCCTCCTCCCCTTTGCTATTTTAATCCCTGAGCTCTTTTCCACATTTATGCTTTTTCTTGTGGCGCCCAGTGATGGAATGGGGAACTGATGACCTTGCAGTTTTGTCCCCCTAAAACATCCAAACAACAACAACAACAACATTCCCTCACAGCTTGCTCAGTGTACAGATTGAACAACATTGGGGAAAGTCTACAACCCTGTCTTACTCCTTTCCCAACCACTGCGACCCTTTCATGTCCTTCGACTCTAATAATTGCTGTCTGGTTTTTGTAGTTTTTGTAAAAGTTGAATGTAGCTCATCACTCCCTATATTTTACCCCTGCTATCTTCAAAATCTAAAAAAAAAAAAAAAAAAAAAAAAAAAAAAAAAAAAAAAAAAAAAAGTGTATTCCATTTAACATTGTCAAAAGCTTTCTCCAGATCCACAAATGCTTAAAACTTAAGTTTCCCTTTCCTTAATCTATGTTCCAAGATAAGTCTTAATGTGAGTATTGGCTTGCATGTTCCTACATTTCTCCTAAATCCAAATTGATCTTCCTCAAGGTTAGATTCCACCAGTGTTTCTATTCATCTGTAAGTAATTCACATTAGTATTTTGCAACTGTGAACTTGTAAACTGATAGTTCTACAATTTTCATGTTTGTCTGCATTTGCTTTCTTAGGTATTGGAATAAACTATATTCTTCTTGAAGTCTGGGGGTATTTCTTCCGTATTCATATATTGTGCAAACCAGGTGGAACAATTTCTTCATGACTGGCTCTCCTATCAATGATAGCAGTTCAGACAGAACATTATCCTTACAATAGTAATCCACTCAAAATCTGTACTCTAAATATAGTGAAACAAATGATAACAGTGAAATACAATTATGTAGTATTAAAATGCCTTACTTCAAAGTATGGATATCACCATCCTACCATGGAAAAATTTAATACAATTATAGTGAATACTATGATCTGAGAATGTTGAAACATAATCAAGTATGTTTTCAATTGAATGAATTGCTTTCAGAATTTTAAAATGTCCCAGCATTGTATCATAGAACTTTCCACAGTTTTCATTCAAATTACGTTTTGTAATAATCAAATGTTTCTCGCTTAATTCTGGATTTTTATTGGTACCATATATTGTTCATTAGAAAAAATCATGTTATGTTGGCACATTTGTAGCTGGCAGGCAAAGAATAAACTCAACAATGTTATCAACAGCCGATCATCAATATTTAACTCATCAAATTTTACAAATGTTACAACAACATATCTCAAATTAATTATACTGTGACTTGCATTCCATTTCTTTGTTGTACTTTCAAACATTTGGAATTTTATAGAAACATTTGTTGTCATTAATTTTCTTCACAATGTATTTAAGTACAAAATCCAAAGATTTTTTAATATTAAACCAATCAAACATAGAATTTAGATTAGCCTATCACTAGTTTCTAGTTCTTCTAGTTTAGAAAAATCCAGTTACTCTTTAATGTGTACAATAAACTAATACAAAGATTGCAATTCAATGTGATTGCAAGTCACTCATCAATCGACAGCCCACACACTAATGTGAACCGTGTTTGTGTGGCCTGCTGTGTCCATCGCCTCTGTCTGACACCATGGTCGTATCCATCTAATGATGGTCTACAACAGAGACTAGTAATGAAATAAAAAATAACAATTTTGTAATCTGGTCTGTTTTTAATTTTAATTTGAAAATTGGTTGTATAATTGTGTGACTTTGGGTTTTGCTAAGTGCTGTTTGTGATATTACTATCATTGGATTGAAATATTAGTATGAGCAATCTGTAACTTTGCAATTACTGCAGACAACACATGTAGCAGATTCTGTACTAACAATGAAACTTCCTTTTCTCTCCCATTCTTCATTAAATGAATAATTACTTATTTCTCTTGAATAAGATGGTAATCTAATTTTGCAGGATGGTCCGCAGGATAATACTGAAATGCAAGATATTTTTAAGTTTTATCTAATCTCATGGCAAGCCACAGGATAAGGCTTTACAAAAAGGAGGAGTATCCTGCGAAATGCAATACATTTGGGTACCATGATTAAGATACCTTTGCTATGACACAAACTGACAAATTATATTGAGAAAATCTGATTTTTGTGTAAAACTATTTTAACAATGGAACCATGCACAGTATGAGTATGTAAGAAGTATTTTCAAAAGATCTATTGGTGTTCAGAAAGGATAGATTATACAAAATAGGTGGGGGCGTGTTTGTCGCCATCAAAAGTAGTATTTCGTGTAGCAAAATTGAAGTTGATAGTTCCTATGAGCTATTATGGGTAGAGGTTGTACCCAAAAATCATAAGAAGTTAATAATAGATTCGTTTTACCGGCCTCCAAACTCTGACTATACAATAGCAGAAAGTTTCAAAGAAAACCTGAGTCTAATTACAAAAACGTACCTGACTCACACGATAATAGTAGGTGGTGATTTTAATTTACCCTCGATCTGTTGGCGAAATTATATTTTCAGATCAGGAGGTAGGCATGAAACATCGTCCAAAATTGTACTCAACACATTCTTTGAGAATTACTAAGAACAATTAGTTCATGAGTCAACTAGAATTGTAAATGGATGTGAAAACACACTTGATCTCTTAGCAACAAATAATCCTGAGCTAATAACGAGCATCAAAACGGATACAGGTATTAGTGAACACAGAGCTGTTGTAGCAAAATTGAATATCGAAAGTCCCAAAGTTACCAAAAATAAACGAAAAGTATATTTGTTCAGGAAAGTAGATAGAAACAAAATACATGTCTTCTTGAAAGACAGCTTCCACTCGTTTCTAACACTAAACATAGGTGTAGACCAGATGTGGCTCAAATTCAAAGAAGTGGTATCGACAGCAATTGACAGTTTTATACCAAATAAATTAATAAAAGAAGGAGGCAATCCCCCTTGGTACACAAAACAGGTCATGACACTGTTGCAAAACCTAAGGAAAAGGCGTACTAAATTTAAACGAACACAAAATCCCCAGGATTGGTGATCATACTCAGAAGCTCGAAATTTAGCGAGGATTTTGATGCGAGATGCTTACAATACTTATTATAATGAAACTCTTTCTTGAAATTTGACTGAAAACCCAAAGAGATTTTGGTCATATGTTAAATATACTAGGGGCAAATCACAAACAATACCTTCACTATGTGATAGTAATGGCGATCCTGCCGATGACAGCACTACTAAAGTAGAGTTACTAAACACAGCGTTTAGAAACTCATTCACCAAAGACGAAACCAATATTCCAGATTTCGAATTACGAACAGATGCCGTAATGAGCAACATAGAAGTAGATATCATCGGAGTAGTGCAGCAACTAAAATCACTTAACAAGAACAAGTCTTCTGGTACGGATTGTATACCCATGAGATTTCTATCTGATTATGCTGAAACGATAGCCCCTTACTTAAGAGCCATATACAACCGCTCTCTCAAAGAAGGATCTGTACCAAAAGATTGGAAAGTTGCACAGGTCACAGTGATATTCAAGAAAGGCAGTAGCAGTAATCCACTAAACTACAGGCCTATTTCATTGACGTCAATTTGCATTAGGGTTTTGGAACGTATCCTGTATTCAAATATTATGAATTATCGCGAACAGAATGATCTATTGACCCAAGGTCAACACGGATTTAGAAAATATCGTTCATGCGAAACACAACTAGCTCTTTATTCACACGAAGTGATGGATGCTATTGACAAGGGTTCGCACATTGATTCCATATTTCTTGATTTCCAGAAAGCTTTTGACACCATACCTCACAAACGGCATTTAATCAAATTGCATGGTTATTGTATATCGCCACAAATTTGCGATTGGATAAGGAATTTCATGTCAGAGAGGACACAGTTCGTAGTAATCGATGGTAAGGCATTGACTAAAACAGAGGTGATATCGGGCATTCCACAGGGTTGTGTTTGGTCCTCTGCTGTTCCTTATTTACATAAACGATTTAGGGGGGAAATCTAAGTAGCTCTCTTAGGTTGTTTGTAGATGACGCCATCATTTACCGTCTAGTAAAATCATCTGAAAATCAAAACCAACTGCAGAAAGATCTGAATAAGATATCAGTATGGTGTAAAAATTGGCAATTGACTCTAAATAATGAGAAGTGTGAAGTCGTCCACGTGAATACGAAATGAAATCTATTAAACTTTGTTTAGAAGATAAATCAATCAAAAGTGAAGGCCGTAAACTCCACAACATACCTAGGAATTACTAGCACTTTAGACTTAAATTGGAAAGAACATGTAGATAATATCATGGGAAAGGTGAACCAGAGACTACGTTTTATTGGCAGAACCCTTAAAACATGCAACAGAACTACAAAAGAAACTGCATACACTACGCTTGTCTGTCCATTTTTGGAGTGCTGCAGCCCAGTGTGGAATCCTTGTCAGGTGGGTTTGACGGAGGACATCGAAAGAGTCCAAAGAAGGGCAGCTGGTTTTGTATTGTCACAATACAGGGTAGACAGTGTTACGGAAATGATATAGGATCTGGGATGGGAATCATTACAACAACGGCGCTTCTCGCTGCGGCGTGGGCTACTTGCGAAACTCCAGTCGCCAACATTCTCCTCCAAATGCAAAAATATATTGTTTACTCCCTCTTACATAGGTAGAAATGATCATCAGAATAAAAAACGTGAAATCAGAGCTCGAACGGAGAGATTCAGGTGTTCATTCTTCCCGCGCGCTATTCGAGAATGGAATGGGAGATAAATAGTAAAATGGTGGTTCGATGAACCCTCTGCCAGGCACTTAAATGTGATTTGCAGAGTATCCCGTGTAGACGTAGTTGTAGAATCTCCTTGTATATCATCATCATCTGTGTGCTTAGTAGAGCTGCAGTCAGAATTTAATGAAATAATACATTGTTAAATGGTACTTTTAACCTCATATTCTTTCCCTCCAGTATTTCATTATGAAGTCCCTCATGTGTCTTATAGCATTAAGCCACTATGTCTAAGTTTCATTTATAGACTGTTATAATACCACACTACCACATTACTATTTGTGCCAATAGATTTCAATGGGCACACGATACAGACAAAATAACATTTGTGGATGTGTTACAATTTCTTTGTTTGTTCTTTGTTTTCTCAGCCAAAACCGATAGGCCCTACAGATTTAAACAGAAATTAGGTATTTGCAGTGGTGTAAAAAAAAGTAACTATGCAGAAATTAACGAATTTCATTCTAAAGTTGATATGTAAACACTGTATTTAAAAGTAAAAGATCCATTTGTTAAATATTCATTTTTATTATATGATTATAATTGTTCCATAAATTTTAATAAATTGTTGGTTGATTGCCTTCATAATCAATAGAGTAAATAATATATTACAGATATATCATACAAAACATTTTTAAATGGCTCATCTCAGTTATACACTATATATTAATACATAGACTTTAAAAAGCTTAAAAAAGTTACTCGTAAGTTGTACCGTGTTCTTGGGTAAAAATTCAGAATTATAAAAATAATGTAACAAGACAATCACAATAACTAAAATCTAACATTTACTGACAGCTAAAACTATGTTCAACATCATTTTATAACATCTAGAGCTTGAAAAACAGTTAAACAGTCAATTAAAGGCACTGCTCATCATAACTCACTAGTATATAAAAGCACATTGACAATAACATCAACAATTAGTGAAATATTTACAGAAACATTATATTAATAAGAATGATTATGTGCAGAAGATGAATTTTTTTAAAGTGTCTGTACATATAGCAAGTTACAAGTGAAACAACTGTTGACACTGTACACCTGTCTAATAGCAAAGCAAATCTAGATCCAATCTACAGGTAATTTTAGGGAAGTTTAATATTTGCCTAAATGGATAACACTTCTATAATAGTATATACAAGCTCTTGTACTTCTTATCAATCCACAAACACCTGTACTGCTCTTTGTTTGTTGCCACACACTGACTTCACAGGAACAGAAAATGGTAATCAATGTTATAGCTACAAACCCACACAAAAGTCAATGCATAATATCAGAATAGACTATCTGTTCTTTATTTTGCATAAGTAACATCACCATGTGCCCAACAGGACTGAATGGGCAACAACAAGAATCTGGATTTTATAAATATGGTGGTTTGACTAAGGCCATATGGAAATTAGAAGTGTCAGTGGTTTTCTGCAAGGCTATGTGATTAACCACTATTAGCATCTTCCAAAACTTACACATTATTGAGGAATTCAACAGAAATGAGTAAATTGGAAAATTACAAAACTGTAAGAAGACTATTCAAAAACAGTGTACAAATTTCTTCCAGTAAAAGCAAAAATTGAAAATATCTACCACACTAATGCAAACTCCTGAAGCTGAAGAAGTTGATCTGATTGTTGTTTTTCTCCATTATTACTTTCTCAGGTTATTTGAGGGCTCCATCGTAAGTAACAGAAAACACATGGCGTTGGAGAGACTTCTATTCAGGTGTTTCAGAAACAAATTTTTGTATTAATGTTTCCTGAAGAGCCTGGATCCTTTGTGCAGAAGGAATGCAGCCTTTCTGATGCCTACAAAGAGTGTACATATTGCTAACATGTAGAGGTGTATTGTTCACAAGTGGACAAAGAATTTCCTAGAAGAGGACACAAGCAGCAAAGATGGGCAGCACAGTACAAATCACAGATGTGAATGAGTCCAAACTGTAAACATGTTGTACAGCTGAATTTTTTCCACACTGCATGCAGGAGATAGTGCATAATTCACTGATGACTTTTTATATCACTAACAAATTGAAAACAGATGAAAGTGTATACCTGTCTTTTACAAACCTGTCAGTGGATTTAATCAATGGAGGTGAAAGTACTTTGCTTTTCAAGGAGACTGTGTCAAGTGCGGATGGAAAATCACTTGAAATGCATGTGCAGTGTGAATGATTTATATAAGTTTAGAAAGGAGTTAAGATCATTTCTACCCTTATGTCTGTGCAGTTTTTTATAGTTAAATTTATGTAGCATAATATACATATATTTTTTCTTAAACTAACTTTTGGGCCATGCAGGAATGACCATGTGCTCTAAGGCACCTTGCTACGAAGTATGCAGCTGTTGCCTATCGAAGGTTCAAATCCTCCCTCAAGTAATGTGTGTGTGTTTTGTCCTTAGGGTCAGTTAGTTTAAGTAGTTTGTAAGTACATCGACTGATGACCACTGCAGTTTGGCTCCATAGCTTTACAAAAGATTGAACATTTTTTAAAGTGACTTTTGTAGTGATACCTTCAGAAAACATTTTACTAACAGACAACTTGTAATAGCCTTCAGATAATGAACATGAGCACTTAGGAAAAATCCAAGGAAACATTTTAAAAGTGTGTTTCTCAAGCAACAAGTACTCCATACATACAATATAGTCATACTGTATATAGGGATTTTATGTAGTCTTTTATGTAGTCTTCTTTGCTTATGAAGATGTCAGCAACTAATTGACAGTTGTCAATGGATATCTTAGACTTTTCTTTGTGGAATGGTAACACATTCAATTTGCTTATAATATTTCATTGGTTAAAACACTAACATTTTCATGGACTGTACTATCACATTATGATTCAGCTTCACTTTCATGTGTCCCTTTGTGTGAATTTCTCTCCTTTCCCATGAAGTAAAAGAAAATGAATGCCAAATATCCTTGTTTATTTTTGTGGTCAGGGCACTATGGCTATGTAGCTTTATACTTTTTCCAAATTTTTACTGAAAGTTTGTTGTTAAACAACTAATTAATTGTGTCTATGCTAGTAGGTGTGAGTCCCTATACAATAGACACCCCCATGGCAAAAAAAATAAAGAAAAAATAAATAAAAATAAAATAAATAAATGAATAAATAAAATAAAAAATAATTTATATCTACAAAAATACATTATAATCCTCACCTCCACCTTTGATTTTCTTTTATGTGCAAATATTTCTGATGAATTTAAAACACAAACATCACAAATGAATTAGCTGCCATTACATTCACCTGTTGCTTACCCATTAACAGTATATCCATAAAAGCAGAGTTGTGTTTTAATCATCAATGTGCATGCATTTGTCATCATGCAATGAGTTCAGCAGTGAAAAAATTGTTACAAACTGTGGAGTTACTGCTACTCCAGATGAGAGAGCATGTATGAAGCATTGGATCATTAAATGATGCTGTCATAATTTATAAACTTATCAGTTCATTGCAAATATTCATCACAAACAGTCATGGAAGTGACACTAGCAGTCAAAGTGGTATCACTATAGTTACAGAAGAATGGCAGTTGGCTCTTTCTCTTTAGGGGGCTACTGTTGTTCCAAGTGCTGGATGTAAACTTTTAGGCATATATGTTAATATTTTGACCTGATCACTACCAAACTTCACAGGATCACCCACTGGGCTAATATGAAGATTTCACCAAAGTTGCTCCAGCCATCTTGAAGTCTATAGAGAACATACATACACACAACCATTTTTATAGATAAGTTTAAAGGTGAAGATGGCCGGTGATACATCTTCTATGTATGCTCACTGAGCTTGAACTCTTGCATAATCATCAACATGTTGTTGGTACTAAGTAAACTGGGAAGGTTACTATGTCAATAGTGTGTGGATCAGTTGGAAATTTGCTTCCATTGGGAGGCATGCAAGATTAGTGTATGCAGGTGTGTGGACCACTATGTCCAGATTGCATAGTGGAAAGCACAAGTGGCCAGTAAGCAGGAAAATGTGGTTCGGATCCCAGACTGACACAAATTTTAAACTTTTGATGTAGATGCAATTCTGTAAAATGTATTAAAGGAACACTACCATACCATAACACACCATTGCATTACTGCATACTGTCAGGTATAATTCTACTCGTCAAGACGAATTCTTTGAATATATACTTGATGGGGCACAGGCATTTTTAATGATAATAATTACAGTTTGATATGCAAATTATGAGCTCATGTTGTAAGTGCAATAATATAAGTGAGGCTGGAACACACGCCCGAGCAGCTCTTGTTTTTTTCTAAAATGGGGCAAGGCACCCGTGCAGCTGCAGTTGGGAGGATAGGCAGGTGGGTGAAAGGGTCCCCACTCCACTCCCCACCAAAAGATGTTTACTTGCAGTTTTTAGTCACAGGAAAAAAGCCAGACATGAGTCTCGTGTCAATTCCAAACTGGCACCACCAAGTTGGAGAGGAAATACCTAAATGAGACATTAGCTGACTCACTATTGGCCAGCGAACCATAAGGCATTTTAAGACATACAATATGATTGGTAGGTGAGCCACTGGTGTGGAAGCATCAGTATCACTGGAGCATATACACAAGGAGAATGAGAGAAATTGAAGCAGACTCACTCTCTTGCTCACACCAGCTGTGTATGTCACTGTGCACGCAAGTTAGTGATGCGATGCTCTTGCAGTTATTTCTTGTGTGGAGAGGTGATAAAGACTCCTTTAAAATATTGCACTGTAAGGATCAGCTCTGTCATGGAGCGGATCTTAGTAAATCTCTAGTGGAAAGTACTAAGGATTATCCACTGTTCATAGTGTTGACTGAGATGCTTAATATCCAGTGTGAACATAGACAGAGTCCATTAGGTAAAGCTTGTGAGCACATTTTGGAGTGGCAATGCTATGGGTTAGTTCGAGACCGATGTACCATGCCAATATATAGCCAGATTAGAATTTACAGGTCGTTCTTGACTTCATCAAGAAACAGGGAAAGTGCGATCGGCAGTAATCAGTCAACACAGAAAAGATTTAGTTTCAATTTCAGCAAAGAAGCAGCTAGCAGCCGCCGACTCAGTTAATGGTTTTGTGTGTGAATGCTTTAGGTGAACTCCACCCATCCCCAAGCAGTAATAACAAATACATGTTTGTACCACTGTGTAACATTGCTGACATTGAGACAACCTCGAACATAAACTGACAAAACTGAATTAATTTTAAAGTAAAGTAGTCATGGTTCTTCAGCCATTCTACCAACTTTATTTTATTTTGAAATTGTTTATACATTTCCTCAAAGTTTAATCCTGTCAACCTATCCAGAACTTGGAAATATAAAGTTTGGAAAGTAGGAGGTGAGGTACTGGTGGAAGTAAAGTTGTGAGGCGGCATCGTGAGTCGTGTCGGGATGGCACAGTCGGTAGTGTGCTTGTCCGCGAAAGGCAAAGGTCCCAGGTTCGAGTCTCGGTTCCGGCACACAATTTTAATCTGCCAGGAAGTTTTGGAAATATAAAGTTAATTTGTCTCTTTATCAATTTGAGTCTTCTTGAAGAAGTTAATAAATATAAAATTCAGAGTCAATTTTTATTTCAGTAACTAGCGACTTCACTTTAGTACCCGAACTGATCGTCACTAGTTAAACTTTTTTAATTTTAAGATTTTTCTTACTGGAGATGTCATCTATGCCTATCTTTGCATAAGTGATAAGGTTTCACCATTTGTAGGTAGACAAGGAGCATCTTTATGAATTCTGCATGACATGTTGATGTCTTCCTTGCAGGAACCACAAGTACATTAAAAGGTCTGGTTTGTCCATTATGCACTACAAATAGTTGGAAGAGTAGTATCAAAATTACATTAGCATAGTTTTCATGTCAGACTCTCTGTTCTAAATTAAAATCAACAGAAACTTCTTTCCATGCCAGTAACTTCTATGCCACAGTTACTTTATCCATTGTTTCCCTTTTTATTGTGCCTTATATCACCCCAAAATCTACTCCTGGATGTAAATCTTTTTCATCTTGGGAGAAGTTTCAGAACGCCTCTTTTTCCTGTTTACTTCGTTCTATCTTTAGAAAATGAAAACCTCAATAACAAATATTGAGTAATATCTACAGTTGAGGCACAGTAATCATGTTGTAGCTGATTTCAGTGGTGTTGCCAAGAATCTTCTGTGCTGACTCACATGAATGTTAAACCAGCTTTGGCAGATCTTGGTTTAGCATTATACAATAGAGCGGAGCCCTGAACTTAGTTTAATTTCTGAACTAACATCAGATTTGATATCAAGTCAGCCGGTAACCTTTTAAATACACATTTTGCCATGGTATTAGTATGAATATATGGATTAACACACTGAGGACTGTTGTGTTTAACCATGTTACATAGAACATAGTAACGACTGTAATACACACACATCAGTTTTTATAGACATAGAATATAAATGACATCCTTAGGAAGTGGGGTGGATCATTAGTTATATATAAGGGAAAAGGTTTCACTATTACCTTTATCTTTCTCTTAATTCACATACAAGTCACAGCCCAATTGGAATAATCAATATCTGTACATTTGACCTGCAATTGATGCATAGGCAACTTGTTAAATCATGATAACAAACACCAAACTCAGGAATAACTGAAGAAGTTTTTGTCAATGAAATTTGTTGAGAAAGTCTGCATTCCTAAATCATTAAAATTGTTATTGTTTATGAGGGATTTTATAAGTTTAATCATGTGGCAACTTACAGGTGTTTAAAAGTTTCCCAAATGCGTGAGAATCTTATCATTCAGCAAAAATGTTCTACCACACAAAATCAATGCTGTCTGCAGCAAAGACCCACTGATGAATAAAGGAATTGACAATATGAAATACATGCTGAAAAAAATCATATACAAATCACAGTAATAAAATATCTTGCATTACAACAGCAATGATTTAAAAAATTGTCACTTAATTATAGCAAATGCCACAGTATTTTCCAAAACACACTTCATTTTTTCATGTTACAACTTATGTATAGGAATTGTTAAATTACTGAATTAATGAATATTAAATTATCAAGTACAAATTATTTTCTAAACATCTAAAAGTAGGATGACCTCGTAATGCATTCTCAAATTTGTAAACAATACAGGGACAGTATGAGTAATTTGAATAACAACAGAGACACATCAAAAACTTCTCTTAAAGATAATTTTGAAAAGAAAAAAGAGATCTATGAACACTGCATATTACTTCACACAAGGAGGAGTGACAACTATTTCCATTATTTTTCTTCTAAATAAATAATTTTTGCATCAGTCATTGTAACATAAAATCTCACTGTAAAGTCCCAAAATAATAGGTCTATCAAATACATCACAGCTATTACAGTTTTATTGTATTGAGCATTAAATAACAGGCAGGATATGTAGCAAAGCAGCTGATTTATCAAGATTTACATTTAATAATTACTTTCTCATAAAGTTATGACATAATAGATAAGCTCTTCTTTCATTATCTGCTTTCTGTGCCTTGCTGTTCACTGAAATACTGAAAAATGCTTCCAGGTTTCCAGATATCTGTCTTTCCTACACAATATCACAGAAATTTCATTGATGCAGGAACTCTGTATTTTATGGCAATAATGATTAAATCCTTAATATTAAGTTTTTACTCTTTTTTTCACTTATTACTACTGTTCCATCCTCGATTTTGCACTAATGGCAACAATTACACAATTTAATTCCAATGCTGTGACAATATTAAGTAGAGTTCGTTGTACCAAAGTTACAGGAATATTGTTAGTGACCTTACAGTATGTTATCCCAAAAATTTACTTTTATAGCACTGTGTTTAATTCAAATATAATATACTTTAAACATTGTTCAATTTCTTATGTTACATGTAAATTAGAATTATTTTCTTTTTCTTCTTTACATCATGGTGGTCTCAAGAAATTTGGCCTAAGATGTGACAGCTACAGTGTGAGTGAATTGTTCACCAGTTGTATCCAAAGTACACACAAAATAAAATTAAATAACTTAACTCTGCTCCCTCATCTCATTTAAGAAAATTCTAGTCTATGTAGAAACATTGACACATACTGATAAAGATAAGAAATTAGAGGAAACTAAGTGTGAATCAAAATTTTAAATGCAGAAATCTCAGAGATAAAACAGAGTGTGAAAAAATTCACATTTTCCCAACAGGAATGGGTTTCATTGTTAATGTTTGTATTTCTTTTTATATTTTTGGCTGTTGTCTATGGCATATGATTGTACCTAATGCTGCTATGGGAATAGGTGCTTAAATTACTTGACTTTCACTACTTCTTTGAATATTTTATTGATGCAGATAGTTGTAACACCTTACTTGATTGTTCACAACCATGCAACATTTATTTAAAGCAGTCTGCATCTTTATTGATTTTGGCCTCACACTTATAAAGTAATATTGTAATTCTTCAGTTCAGTTTATTGGTAACCTAAAACCTCATCATATATAATGATAAAGGATTTTAAACAGATGGTACTATATCACACAGTTGTAAAATTATATTTTAGTTAATTAAGTATTCCATTGTAGAACATGAAGTTAAACTTATAACAACAGGGAGGATATAAAGTAACACAGTAAAACGTTTTTATTATACATTACACAGAATTAGTGACCAGTATTTATGTAGAGAAGCCAAAATATTTAATACTACCAAGAGACATAGATAACAGTACCCTAAATCTTGAAATTGTACATCCTTGCTTGGCAGAGAGGTTTAAAATGAAGTGAAAGTTACTCAGTTCTAGTATGGAGGGTTCCTTTACTTTTAATGCTGGTGATTCACATATCCTTTAAACAATAATCAAGAAGACAGAAAGAGTTGTTGATATGATGCACACAGGAAGGAAGGAAGGAAGATAAAGGTTTAACATCCCATTGACATTCTAGTCATTAGAGAGAGAACATAGACTCATAATTTTTATCAGGAATGGAGAAGGAAATCAACAGTGCCATTTGAAAGGAACCATCCTAGCATTTGCCTGAATTAGATGATGATGATGATGATGAAGACAATGTTTCCTTATAAAGTAAATATCATAACTTTATGCTGTTTGTGAATGCTAATTACATGTACAATATTAATATTGATTCATTACCACAGGAATTGTTATGTATTTTTAAAACAATACTGTCTTAACTTTCATTTTACCTATTCTTTATCTTTCTTCCAAAGTCCATCTGTTCATACTGTCACAAATTTAATATTGGGTATTTGCTATATCTTATATTGGCATAGTTCTATTGTTGAACTGGTTATTAACATCTTCTTTATATGGCTGAAGATAATTTCAATAGTTTTTAATTAACAATAAATGTTATTTACCACATCCCATTTGCTGTTATTTTGCTACAGAGATTATTTTCTATATGTCAAATTTATTCAATTATATAAAAGATGTTCCATGCACTGCTGATAAATAACCTGTCACATTAATTATAAATACAAAGAAGACAGGGACTTGTACATGACCTGTGGGTTTTTACAGAATATTAGTTGTACTTGTACCTTTTGATATCCATTAGACCAATGGGATTTAAACCAGTCTCAAGCTACACCATGACGCTTGTAGCAATATAGTATCACAAGCAGAGAATTGTCACCAATGACACCAAATGCCTTCGATATATCCAAATCAGGTAACTAGAGATACTATTATTATAAGCAATTTATGACAATTAGGTCTGATCATGTACAGTATAAAAATAATGGGCCACTGAGAATCATAACAGGAGAAAAATTTCAACAGCAAACAAGAAAGCCTAAAAAAGACCAACAGTGTTTTTTTTAAATAAAGTAATAATAATAAATTTTATATAAAATGTTTTCAAGCAACAAACATTGTTGAACTTGTCAATAACTGTTCAAAATATTTTTATTTTTTGAGTAGTATATCTTAATATGCCCTATGAAATCTTCAACAATGTGAAAATGAAATATTAGACATCATAATATACTTTCTCCACAGCCTCAATGTTGAAAACCTAAGTTAACCAAGCAAAAGTACTAATTGTAACTATGTGTCATTTTCTCTTTATGAAAACAAGATACAAATGTTGCAGGTATAGCACCACCAACTTCCATTCAAATAAAGTTGAATTAAATGAGAACAACAGTACCATGAAACTGGAATGAGGAATGCTATAGCTAGAGGTCACGTTTACTCTCTTAATATAAACATGTGGCCGGATGATCAGTCTTATCCCTCAGAGGCCTGTCACCCATCTTTAACACAGATCTAGTGCACTAATTTTATCAACTACATCCACTGATTGTTATCACACATAAACAAAAATGTTCAAACATCTTATATTGGTAATACTGATGGTGAAATGTACTTAACTCATATAAAAAAATCACAGAAAGAAGCAACAGATCCCCAGTAAACTGGAGATCACATTTTGATTTAAGATTTCAGCAGCTGGTCATTTTTAAGATATGTCTTAAGGGACTCAACTAATGTAATAAATTATTATCTGAGAAAAGATCGTATCTGCTTGTTCTGGTGAGACAGACTCATTTCTGCCTGTTCAGCTTTTGTGATCATCGCATCCAAGCGATCTGTCTGTGAAGTTATTTTATCAGCTATATTCAGCGCTCTCTGTGATGTTACTGATTTCTCTTCTTTTTCTGAAAATAAAAAGAAATTATTTGCACACAATTATTTAATAATAACAAACATCCATGTTCACTACAGAAAATAATTAATTAGCATTGATTAATGCAATTGTGATTGTTTTCTTTTAGCTCTAAAACTGAGGAACTTAAATGAAATAACAGCCCTGATTTGTTTGTGTGACGATAACTGAACATTGATGATTCCAGTTTCTAACCTAATGTTTTCTCTGGGTGATCAACTAGCATTATGGTCTACCTTGGACATGTGATATGTCTAGAATGGTAAGGTAGCATTGTCTTAAAAAAATGCACACAAATAAAGCATTTTATAGAAGAACTAATTAAATAACCAGAAATGTAGAGACAAGGAACAGGGGTAATTTACAGATGAGGATATGGAAGCTAGATGGATATTGTCATTCCTTGTGGGTAGAGTTAGGAGTGGATAGTAGTTTTTGGAAGTAGTTAGACCTACATAATATGCTACTACTCATGGCCAGGTGCTGATAAGAAAGGGCCTGATCAGGTTGAGGCACCCAAATAAGAGGACTCAACCCAGTAGAGGTGGAGAATTAGGCAGTCAAGGAGAAGCTTGCTGTCACAGGTAGGATTTTTTTTAAACCCACATGTGGATAAATTTATAAAAATCTACTTTTCTTTTTCTATGGATTTCAGTGTTTGTTTGTGAGTTCCTTGTTTCCAGTTGACTGGTTCATGTATGAAATGACTTGATTTCAGGTATAGACAGAAATGAATGGTGTGCATCTCATTGGCAGATAAACCCTATAGGTACCAGACTTTACGCTGAGATTCAGATTTAGAATTAGTAGAAGGTAATTTTTTATTTTCATTTATTGGAGTTGATTATCTGAACAGTTTGAACCTTCAAGAGCATATATCCTTACATCCCTAAGTAACCCAGTTAGGTGTCAATAAGTGAAGATAATGATTACTTTGTAAATAAACTAAAACATAAAAGAGGAATCTTTGAAAATTTTTTCAAGATCTGTTTTCATATGTGTTAATTATAGAAAGAGTTAAAAGAATTAATACTATATTAATTAATATACATAATGGGTTAATTTTAAGTATTTATGGAGGTTTATTTTTGGACTATTAGTGTCCTGGGCTATTTCTTTAACAAGTGAATGCCCAGACAGGAACCTCTTACTTGTCAAAGTCATACAACTTGAAGTGTTGTGTGGTGTAATGACCTCTGTGGAGACTTGGAGTAAACAATGAACAGAGTGGAGTGAAGCAAGTTGTTATTCATCTGTTTTGTAATTAGTTATGAGTGATGTCTTGGATAGATAACATATTCCAAGTTTTGCCTCAATAAGAGATATTTGTAATTACATCTGAATGTATAAGTGTAAACCAGATGATTCTCATACTGAAGTTGTATTAACGGTTAATAAATCCCTTTCTAATATTCAACTATAACTGGAGTGTGTACTTATTTAATTAATGAGTTATGTGCTGATTGAAATTCTTCATCTCTTCTATACATTTTAGATAAGAAAAGAAGTCTGATCAACCTTGAGTATTGGAATAACTGTTACTAGAGGCTCCAAGTTTCAGGACCTCTACAGTTCTACACGTCAAAAAAATATAGGTATAAAATAAAGATTTTTGACTTACCTAAAGTACAGGCTCGTCGACAGAAACACCAAACACACACAAAAACACACAAACATTCGAGCTTTTGCCACCAGTGGTGGCTTCTTCGGGAAAAAGAGGAAGGAAGGAGAGGAGAAAGGGAAGGATACGGGTTTTAAGGAAGTGGAAAAGGAGCCATTCCAATCCCAGGAGTGGAAGGACTTACCTTAGGGGACAAAAAGGGAGGTAAACAAATACACACACATTCACAAATATCCACATCCAAACACACCTAGGCAAAATGTCTGCCTAGATGTGTTTGGATGTGGATATGTATGAGTGTGTGTATTTGTTTACCTCCCTTTTTGTCCCCTAAGGTAAGTCCTTCCACTCCTGGGATTGGAATGGCTCCTTTTCCACTTCCTTAAAACCCGTATCCTAAAGATCTGAGAATTCCCTGAATCTCTGCCTGGACATCAGGAATGGGGTCGTCTTGACAGACTTTGTAGGTAGTATTGTCTGAAAGCTGGCGCAGTCCCTCAGCCACATACTCCCACCGATCAAGTACCACGGTCGTGGATCCCTTGTCGGCAGGGAGAATGACGATATATTTTAATATAAAAATATGAAGGCACCTATTTTCTGAACATACCTCATACTGTGGACCACTAAATGCTCCTCTCATACCAACTAGGGGTCCATTCCATACAAGGAAACTGTATCCCAGATCCTAACATAGACATAAACATCATTTGCCACATCTTCTCAGCAGGAAGAATGCACCAATTCAAGAGGTCTGCACCACAAACAGTGCCTCTCTTGGCATGATTAACTTAAAAATGTGATATGTCTGACCATTGCACATTCTGCCGTTATTCCAGTGTCCATCTGTGGTAATTGGTGACAAATCAAACCATTGAGTACTATGATGTGTTAACAGTGGAACCCATATACAGGACTGACTACTATACCCCGTGGAACCCATATTCCTAAAGTCAATTAGGAGATGTGCCTATCACATCCTGTGCTTAATTAAGCCATGATTTGTTGCACTGTTGCCCTGCTGTCACTACAGAAGATCCATCACAAATGTCACCCTTCACATTCATTCAGCGTGGCTGGTTGGCCAGTAGTTCCTCTGTTGTGGACTGTGATACTCATTCAACCATTCTTGAAACATCACAGAGAGTTTTGATTCAATTTTACAGAATATGCAAAGGAACTTGCCCCCCTTCTAGCAGCAGTGTACTGAACTTCTCTAGAGGAACGATGAGTTCCCAAGGATTGGAAAAATATGCAGGTCATTCCTGTATACAAGAAGGGTCATTGATCAGATGCACAAAACTATAGGCCTATATCTCTGATAGCATTCAGTTGCAGAATTTTGGGACACACTTATGTTAAAATATTATGTCACTTCCGGAGATCAAATGCGATGAGCCGCATAAAGGCACACATTACAAAATAAACAGAAAATAAAGGTTTCAGCTGTTAAGCCTTCATCTGCCACAGAGAACGCGCATACACACACACTCACACAAATCCAAACATCATCTCCGGCTGAGTCCAACCGCAACAGCCAGAGGCGGCGGTTGGGTTGTGTATGTGTGTGTGTGTTCTCTGTGGCAGAGGAAGGCTTAACAGCAGAATCTGTTTATTCTGTTATGTGTGCCTTTCTGCAGTTCATTGGGCATCTTTGTGGTGAATAGCAACCTATCCTTTCTAAAATACTACATATTTTTAATTAATGAATACATATGTTTCATTACAAAAACAAGTGAGGTAGAAATCGGCTAAGGCAGTTTTCATGAAGTGTTCAAATAGCATTTACCTTGCGAAGAAAATTGAGGAATTAATAGGGATGACTTTCATAAGAATTTAATTTGTAATTGCTAATTACGAGGTCTGGAACTTTAATAATGGCAACTGATACAAAATGAATACATATTTCAAAGTTTTACTGTACCTCAAAGTAAACACAGCTTGTTTCCAGTGACATGGACATCAAACAATATCTTAGCAGTGCCAGATGTATTGATAATTCTAACGGAGTGATTTTTTGCCTCATAAATCTGTCACAGTTCCGAGAAAATCATGCAGATCCCACTATGCTGAAATTTTTCTCGTGTGCAGAAATTTCTTCAGAATGCAGAACACAGGCATAGGTACTAATCCTGTTTCTTGTGCCAGCTCACTAATCATTTGGCATTAGTCATTGCCCAGCACCATGGTAAGAGCAGACTCTCCTTAATTGCTGACACGGGGTCAGCCAGGTTGAGAAATGTATGCACTTGTTTTGGTGTACCTTGTCTACAGCATTTACTCACCTTGTGAATGTTCTGTTCAACACTGTAGACTAAACTAGACCATATTCAAGTCCCTGATGGCACTGTCAAGCTGTCTGTCATCTGGCCCATTCAATTTTTATCCAACTGATAGTTCTTGTTTCAAAACCACAATGTCAGAGCTAGAGTACCACATACAACTTAAGACTAATGGTGTTTCTTTTTCTTCCTTTCTTCCCAGTACTACTTCTTTATCTCTCCAACTGTTGATTTTGGCTGATCCATCCAAGGTGTTGGCTTGTCTTCTTCATATGTTGTGTTTTCTATCGGTAACCTGAAGCGATTCTTGTTGCGTATTATTTCTTCTGTAATAACTATACTGTTTTCATCTTTCTTCACTGCTTGTATCCAGCCTGCAGTTTTCTTCAGTTTATTTAGGTATTTAAAAATTTTCTGTGTACTCTGTATTTCTTCCATTCTTTTTAAATGTTAATAAAATTTTTGCTGTCTTTTCCTCATTGTATCTGTGATTGTTTCTGTATTTTTATGTAAAACCTCTGACAGTAATGCTTGCTGAATAGTCCTGTAACTAACACAGATAACTATGAGCTACAGTTACCTTACTGTCCTTCAAAATAGTCACCTCCCATAACCATGCACCACAGAGCTCTGCGGTACATTTTCTGGAAACTTTGCAAGAAGCCTTCCTTTGGGGTGGAGGTTTAAAGCTTCACTGTGTTCCATCAGAAGTCAGGAATATCGTCAAATCTGTTTCCTTTCAAAATAAGATTGAGTCAATGGTAATAGGTAGAAGTCTGGCAGTTTGAGATCTGGTGAATATGGTGGATATTCAAGTTGCACCATCCTTTGCCAGGAATTGTTTGCGGATACTGGCTCTGAGTGAGCATTGTCATGCAACTTAAAAATCCACAATACTTGCCAAATCTCAATCCTCCAGACTTCTTCCTAATCCATCAACTCAAACTCAACAAGAGGAAATAGATTTGACAATATTCCTGACATCAATGAAATGTGATGAAGGTTTTGAACATCCCAAAGGAAGACTTTGTGCAGAATTTCAAGGTGATGCATTGTTATGGGAGGCGACTATTTTGAAAGCCAGTAAGGTAAATGTAGATCATAGTTCATCTATGTTAATTTTACAGGACTATCCACTGAACTTGACAGAGGTTGTAAATCTTCATTTATCCTTTTCATTGTTTTTCTCAGGACCAGAATTTTTCTAAGTATTTTCCTCTCCCTTTTTTTCTAGTTCTCGTAGTTTCCCTTTCTTATAGCTATAGCTGGCGACATGTAAGAAGGCGCTTCTACACATAGAGGCAGGGTGATAGGGAAAGCTTGGAGGGGAGGAGCTACGGCCGAGCACCAACAGTGCAAGCCACGCACCTACAGAATGAACATTATTGGCTGTCTTTGCAGTAATGGAGGGAGATGTGCAGAACACCTGAAAACTGGGCCACCTGAGTATGTGACACCGAGTATAGGCACTCCAATATATATGTCGCTTGTGTCCTAATAACTGAAATATAATGTCTAAGCTTTGCTTTGAAGGATACTGATTTCTTACTGTAGTAGTTTTGTGTTAATTTATATGCAAATTCTAACTTCACTCTTTCTTTATTTGTTGTGTTGTGAAGTCTATTGATTAGTATCCAATCATCCATTCCAGAAGGTATTTAAATTTATCAACTCTTAAGTTTCCCATACTATGTTTCATGATTTTTCCTTTGTTTCCATGCTGTATACTCTGTTTTTTTTTTTTTTTTTTTTTTTTTTTTTTTTTTTTTTTTTTTTTTTTCATAACATATTGTTAATCCAGTCTTTTCAGTATAGTTGTTGTAATAGATCAGGCATAACAAATGCATATTTTTGGTTTTCAGTTATCAATTCTACATTACCTGCAAAGGCTAAACAGTTTATTTCAAATTTCTTCTTTCCTTGTCCCATGTTTATAACTTTTATTCCTATCTTTTCTAATGAGTGAAATGATCTATTGTCTGATTATCAGTCAACAGTTGCAAGTTTTTTTTCCTTTCTTTTCATTCCATCTGGATTATTTTCAGAATCGTCATAGTTGCTACTGCAACTGCAACACATCTTGTCTATGTTATGACAATTACAAAATTGCCATTACACAGATGAGACATGTTGCAGTCGCAAATATGAAGATTCTGAAATGATCCTAATGGATCAAAACATATAAATGCAAAAAACACTTGCAACTGTTGGCCGATAATTGGACAATAAATCATTTCAAATATTAGTGCAGTTGCTGACTCTCACAAGTCAATTATGTCGATTATAGTAAAAAAAAATTTCTAATGTATTTTAACTATTTTATCTAAAAATAAGTTAAAGACAATTGGGGACAGTCCATTTCCTTGTCAGACTTCTGTTTTGATTTTGAATGATTCAGAAATTTCACCTTGAAACTTAATCCTTGATTTTATAACTGAGTATTTGTCCACAAAGTCTTCTGCTGTTTCATCAATCCCTGATCTGTAAAGTATCTGAAACGGCATTTCAACAACAATGGAAGGTCCAGTAAGGAATGATAATAATAATATGTAGATAGGGAACAACTCATTGTAAAGACGAACGTTGAGCCACCGACAGACACAAATAATAGAAGTACAAACACACAAACAGTTCTAAATTCTTTCTGAGGAAGTCTGTGGCCGAAAATTTAGAATTATGTGTGTGTTTGTGTGTCTCCATTATTATACAATGGGTCCAAAAATGTATCCACTGTTTAAAGGTCCATAAAATGCAAACTAATTGATGGAAGTGTCTCATTTTTGGTGAAAGTGTAGCTTAAAGTCCAACTTGAATAAATCACTGCAGTGTTCAAAATGGTCACCCTTAACATCCATCAAACTGCAGCATGAACTACTGACTGCAACGTGTTCAGTTGGATATCTGCAGATGAATGTACAATGGATTCTCTAAGTTCATACAATCTGCATGGCTGTTGTTGATAAATGACATCCTTTAGTGTTCCACACAGGCAAAAGTCGAGATAAGCCCTGACACGATTTTGGTAGTGGGCTGGGGCACCATTTTGTTGAAAGTAAAATCTTCCATCTCCATAAATGTCTCAGATGGCAGGTAAAATGAATGTCTGAAGCTTCTGAAGGTACACCTTACTGGTAACTGTGCTGTCAAAGAAGAATGGCCCAATCAAGCCCCGGTAAGACAACCCACACAACACTTTTACACCTGGAAAATTCACGGCTTTGTCTACATGGACATTCGGATTTTTGACAGCCCAACAGATGCAACTGTGTTGATTTACTGCACTATTGAGGTTGAACTGTGCCTCATCAGACCACACAATCATCTCTGCAAACTCTTCATTATTGCGCTCCATGTTAGTAAAACACCCACAGTACTCCATTCTATGATCTGGGTCATCCTCGTTCACTGTGTGTAGCAATCGTGGGCTGTAGCACTTCCACTTTGCTGTCTTAAAAATTTGACGAACACTTGAGTGACTAACTCCAGTTTCACGGGCACACTGTCTCACAGACTTCTGTGGTGAGCAGGTGAATTGTGGTAACATATGACAGGAGTTAGCTGGACTTGTTACTGTTATAAGTCATCCAGATCATTGTTTGTGTACATTTTTAACACAGCCCAGCTTCAAATTTGTCTCAAATGTGACAATCATTAAACGTTTTGGTGGCTCTGTTTGATACTCATTTCGCCATTGCCATTGAACCTCATTAATGTTTTCAAACTTAAAATACCACTTCAAAACTGACTTCCTATCACAGAATGTAAGCCTTGTGCCAGTCATGTTTACTTAAGTAACTAGGTGCAACTACGAACGAAACACTGATTATCTGGCGGCTGTCATCTGATAAAACAAAACAAAGCAACTCAATGCTTGTGTGGCGATTGTCGGAACTACAAACTATTACACTACCAAAGATGAGAGAACTTCATCAATTAGTCTGCAAGTTATGGACCTTTAAACAGTCGATACATTTTTTTTAACCCCTCTGTTTGTAGATGTACATGATTTGGGAAGGGAAAGTCAATTTAATGTAAGGTAGAAGTGTGTTTGGCATAAGGGGCACTACTTAATTCCACTGTTCTGTGTCTCTATGGCAGTGTTGACACTATTAAAATCCTGACCTTCACATAAAACTTTAGACAGTAGGCCTACTGACTTCAGTAGTCAAACTTTGCAGCCAAATGATCAAAAATAACAGCTGCAAAAATTAAGAATGACTGAGTTGCCAGGTCACATTTGGTCTGCTTTACACACCTGGACTATTGGCTGCCGGGCTCTTCTTCTCCGCCTCAGCGGCATCCTGCTTCCTGTCCTCCTCCTTTTCTGCTTCGGCACCAGAGCCCAGGGACCTGCTGCAACTGTTACTGCAGGCACTCGAGCTGCCCTCGTCCTTGCCAATTCTTATCTTCAGCAGGTTAGTCAAACTGCCACACACAACCTGGTGAAGTACAGTGCACAACAAACACTATTACATTACAGCTCCACAACATCACCCCAGTTTTACAGTGTCTGTAGTTGAAATAGCTTACCTTAAATTTGTTCAGTTTCTTCTGAGTGACAGTCAGAATACTGTTCAGTTCATCCAGGCCTCCTGTTATGTTCTTCATCTGTTCATCTTCGACATCCAGCTGTTGCTAAACATAGACAAAGTTACAGGTAACTAAGTAACATTTTAAAAGGATGACATGCACACTTCAAGATAAAACAGCATTAGCTATACTTTAGAATACAAACTCTACCAGTAAGACTTGAGAAGTTGATCAACACAATTTGCTAAGTTTTTCAATATGTTATGTTGTTGTCTTCAATCTGGAGACTAGTTTTATATAGGGGAAGGTCGGGTAACCACGGACACAAAAATGAATTGCTAATAAAACAACAATAAACAATTTTTCTGTGTTAACTTTCATCGTAAAATGAAACCAGCAACTTCTTTAGTCATTTCACTTAGAACTAAGCATAGATAATAATTTTTTTATGAACTATCTAAAATACATTTTTGAATCAGTTTAATGGCACTAAAAATTTTGGAGGGTAGCCCCGGACATAGCATTCAGTGGTACTCCACTTGTTTCTTGGCCTTGAAAACATACAATTGTAATAAGTATCTCAAGCATCTACATAAAATCAGTTTTCATGGTACCAGTCCTTGCAGTTATAGCATGGAATACAGTATTCTTCGAAAATTTCTCCACATGTGATGCATTCTGTCTCTTTTCTTTGATGCTCTTCGGAGAGGCTGAATATTTGTCTTTGCCATGAACGTTTCTTTAGTGCATTTGCTTTTTTGTTTTTTCGGCTTGTCCTTTTTATTGCATTTCCTTTTCTGTCTCTCTTCTAAACCCTTTTTTTTTTATGGAGATGACTCTTCTCCTAATTAAATCTATGAGGGATTTTCAGAGCTTTTGCAAGATAAAATGCTAATTTCAAAAACTCTTCTTATGGGTGAAAACCGCCAACGAAGTTAAACAGGAACGACGAAAAATTTTTGCGCGAACAAAATTCACCGTTGCGAATAGCTCGCTCGGTGCCCATACCACAACTGACTTGAATTTGGCCGGCCGCGGTGGCCAAGGTGACTGAGGCGCTCCAGTCACGGTCAGCATGGCCACTACGGTCGGGGGTTCGAATCCCCCCTCGGGCATGGATATTTGTGCTGTCCTAGTTCGTAAGTAGTTCATAAGTAGTTTGTAAGTTTAGGGACTGATGACCTCGTAGTTAAGTCCCATAAGCTTAACAAACATTTGAACATTTTTTTTTAACTTGAATTTGTTTTTACTCCACAGGGCGCGCATTTCAAATGCAGTCTTACCAACGCAACGTGCTTGGATTCTTAGAAATTTAAACGTCCGCGGTTACCCGCCGTCTGGGGCTACCCGCCCTTCCCCTATCTCAGCATGCTACCTTATTCTATGCAAGTCCTTTTCATCTCCTCATAAAAAATAGAAATGCACATCCATTTGAATCTACTTACTGTATCTGTCTCCTGTTTTCCCTCTGTGATTTTTACTCCACACACTTCCCTCAAGGCTAAACTGACAATTCCTTGATGTTCCAGAATGTTTCCTACCAGACGATCCCTTCTTTTAGTAAAGGTATGCCAGACATTTCTTTTACCACAATTTTGTTCAATACCTCTTCATTAGTTACGCGATCTACCCACCTAATCTTCAACATTCGCGTGTAGCACACTCCACACAAATATCTTAAGAAAAGACTTCCTAATACTGAAATTAATATTTGATGTCAACAAATTTTTCTTTTTCAGAAACTGTTTCCTGTCCATATCCATTCTGCATTTTTTATCATCTGTACGGTGACCATTGTAAGTTATTTTACTCCCAAGTAACAAAAATTATCTACCATCTTTATTGTCTCATTACTTAATCTAATTCCTTCGGCATTGCCTGATTTTCTCAAACTACATCCACTATCCACGTTTTCCTCGTTACCCTCATGTTAATGTACATTTTCATTCCCTTCAAGACAAATCCATTCTGTTCAATTGCTCTTCCAGGTCCTTTGTTGTCTCCTTCTTCTGCTCTTTATTCATTAATGGATGTTGGCAACTGTATGACGCATCTTTGTTCTGTGAACCACAGTGCATAGCAGCCTGTCTACACTTCTTATTCCTATCCACTGCTTTGTAATGTATTGTCCAGCCAGGATATTCTTCTTTGCCATTATCTTCTTTTTCCATCAATCTTCCCTTCTATTACCAACTGAAGGAGCATGTAATTGGTGTTCCATAATATATGTCCTAGGTATGGAGTTTTTCTTCTTTTAAACACTGTTAACATTTTGTTGCGATAAGATGTATTTACTTAATCTGCAACCTTTAATTATTGTATCATAAGTACAAAGATAAGAGACGTACAGGTATAAACAACAGAGTAATTATTTAGGCGGCCGCGGTGGCCGAGGGGACTGCGGCGCGCCAGTCACGGTCTGCACGGACACTATGGTCGGGGGTTCGAATCCCCCCTCGGGCATGGATATTTGTGCCGTCCTTAGTGTTAGCTAGTTCATAAGTAGTTTGTAAGTTTAGGGACTGATGACCTCGTAGCTAAGTCCCATAAGCTATACAAACATTTGAAACATATTCAATTATTTAAACAGAGAGAATAAATATGCATCATCACTGATGCTGTGTAGCATAATAACTTTGTGAAAATGCACTTTGCATTTAATTACGTGGCACACAATCACTTTATCACTCGCCCCCCGCCCCCCCCCCCCCCATGTCAAAGATATTTTCTGTTGAAGTGGGCGTTACGACCGGATCGCGTGATGACAGGTTTAGCTGAAACTGCTGGTGAGTCTTCCGTGTTGACTTCTGGTGTCCAAGGTAGCAAGTGGTGGGGTAGTAGTCGATTCTGCTGTGCTTGTAGAAGGTGTGACAGGTTCTGTGCTAGAGCTGTGTGCAGCTACGAAGGCGATGTGCAGTAGCAAGAGCCAGTATACCCAGGGCCGGCGCAAAGCACGTGCGAAACGTGCGGCCGCACAGGACGGCACTTTCCGAGGGGCGGCAGAAGACCCGCCCCCCCTCCCACTTTAAAAAAAAAAAATTTTAGTACAAAACTCAACATTCATGCCCAAGACGGGATTCGAAGACAAACCTTGTAGGGAGCGGCTTTGGGAACTGTGGCATGGCGCCTCGACTACCTGCCGGCTGCCCCTGTTGAACAAGGGAGGGAAGAGGACTAATTTCGTCCTCGCCACTGTGGTAGCACCGTCGTGTTTACGCCGGTGGAACAGAGGGGGGTGGGGGGGGGGGCGAGGAGCAGTCAGGCCACGATAACTTGACGATTCGCGCGGTGGCTGCTGGGGGGTTGTCTTGCACGAACGGAAGGCAGCATCGGCTGCTTTGCTGCAGTGCTGGAACCGTTACCCTACATTAATTCTTCGCGTCAAGGACCATTGTAAGGTTGGCAGTCCATGTAAATAAAAGAATAACTTTCAACTGGTGTCGATTTTCTTTGCTTGTGGCAGCACCAACAAAATCGTCAAGTTATCGTGGCCAAATAGTACACGCCAGTATTTTTATGAGTGGAGCGCTGCCACTCTGTTACGCGCCGTGCGTTTACTCACAACTAATTCTGCAGAAGACGAAATCTAGTTTGGAAATTCGAATGCAATGTTCGATGCTGCGGTTACGTGTTAAGCCTGAAGAAAATTTGGCAAGCCCTTCAATGGCAGTTTCCGAGTGTTTTATTCTTCCCGCAGTGTGGAAAAAAATCGTTGAACATTACTATAGTCAAACATGTCGAACACCTACAATGGCTATAAGTTTTCCGAATGGGTAAATACGCAGCGAGTAATTACAAAGTATGCAGACATTGGTAGTAAGCATGGCATAAGTTGGGTCTGACATATTTTTAAAAATTTTTGCTATCCGTTTCTGAGTGATGGTAGGACGTTTTGATTTTGTACCATGAAACACCTGCACGAACAACAATTAAACTCTGACCGGCACTTTTGTTTGACAATACTACTCGCACAGTATTTTTTTTTTTTTTTTTTTTTTTACGTTAACTGTAAGTTCATGCCGCGCGGGGTTAGCCGAATGGTCTAGGCGCTGCAGTCATGGATTGTGTGGCTGGTCCCGGCGGAGCTTCGAGTCCTCCCTCGGGCATTGTGTGTGTGTGTGTGTGTGTGTGTGTGTGAGTGTGTGTGTGTGTGTGTGTGTGTGTGTTTGTCCTTAGGATAATTTAGGTTGAGTGTGTGTAAGCTTAGGGACTGATGACCTTGGCAGTTAAGTCACGTAAGATTTCACCCAGATTTGAACATTTCTTTTAATGCACAAGGCTTATTAAAATTAGCTAGATTTCTTCAATCAGGTTTGACTCCATTTTCGAGCTAGTGCCCAGCGACTGTTTTGTACAAATCTGTAGAGAATGTCACCAATCAGTCGCATTTTTTTAAATTTTCCAGATCTACATAGATTTTGGACACAGTGTGGCTATTCTTAGTGCTTTGACTTATGTTTACATCTATATAGTCATGCTGAACGTAACTGCCAACATGGCAGTTTAGATGTAAGCACATATTAAAAGCTCTCAGACTGGCCACTCAGTGGCCGAAACCTATGTAGATGTAAAAAGTAAAAACAAAAATTGCGATTGATTGATGACATTTCCTACAGATTGGTTAAAATAAAATTCCAGTAATGTTTTGCGAAAAAAATAATAACAATAAAATAAAAATAAAATAAAATAAATAAATAAAAAAGTAAAAGACGGGGGGGGGGGGGGGGAGGCGGCAACTTAGCAGCTCGCACGGGGCGGCACTTGGGCTTGCGCCGGCCCTGAGTATACCACGTGACGACCCAGCCAATAGTGTCATTTCGCCGTTTCGCGCCGTGCCGAGTGTGCTTTGAAGGTGTGGTCGTATACTGAAGGTTATTTACTTTGCTGAGTGTTCGTTATGACTGAAGGATAAAAAAAAAATCGGCACGCAGGGAGGCAAACGTGGGCCAGCGTCCTTTAAATCGACAGGGAAGCAGTGATCAATAGGCCGAGGATTATTAGGTCGGAAAAAGGGCATTTTAGACGTCTAAAATAGGCACTTCATTACCTCATCTACGGAAAAAAAGGGGGTAAAGCAGTCAACAATCCGAAGATTGGTTTGAACACCACAGCGCTTTACTAGGCATGGTCCTGGTATGCCATTTCCTTCCTCCGACCTTCGAACTGACTTACCCAGCCAGTTATAGGGGGACCTACAGTTTAACGTGGGTTCTGAACCACGGTGCTACTCGGTATTTTTCACATGCGCAATACTGCCAGAGATGAAAGAAGTGGAAAGTGACAGATAAAAATCCTAGGACCTAGCGGGGTCCGAACCCGCGACCTTTGGATTTAAAATCTAAAATAGGTCCCGAAAAGAATTCATCAGGCGAAATAAACATAAATTAAAATACATAGTGTTGACCTATAAGCAAATTTTTACTCACATATAATAAGAAAAAAAATCACACATTCATGACCAAACCGACACCAGACCTTTATACTTTCCGAAGATAAAAATAAATGCAATTCAGTAGTCAGTGCTGAATTACAGGTCTATACAATTTAAAAAACCTCGAATAAACCAGTGGTTTCAAACATTCATAACCTAATTGGTTTCACAGTAAATTACTGAAAATTTTTGAAGGTTTCCCAGAGAAAAGCCACGTTGCTCGTATAATTAATTTATACGCCGTGAATGAACGTTCTATATCAACGTATGCGACAGGGGCGCACTTCACTTTCGGTATACATTTTTGACGGGATTGCAGCATTCAGTAGACCTGGATTTTTCGCAAAGGCCCTTCAAGCCGGTGTTGTTCTGGGAAACCTGCTGGAATTTTTCCCGTTCTTTTTCTCCCACGTTACCTAAGCTTCAGTAATTTTCTTTTTTTCTTCCACCAGCAATGCCGTATTCTAATAGATAGGTTACCATCAGCCTAATACTTCGGGAATAATTGTCGCCATAAATGTCTAGTTGGCTCTAATGAAAGCGAATTCCCGCTGAACTGAGGGATCATCGAGTAATTGTGTTACGCCTTTCAAAGCCAGTATCACTTTGTTTTCGTCTACGCCATTTTAATATAGCACCTTCAACCTAGAACTGACAAAATGTGCGATTATTTGCTCTTTAGTGTTTGGGCTTTGCTTTGAACAGCTCAAATGAGCCCTGGATGGCGCATCTGGCTCTAAATTGCCAACAATCGGTTTTGGAATGGTCCGTATCTACAGAAATCCATATGGAAGACTCCACAATACGGATTCTTTGCAGTGCGTCCGTGTAAGTTAAGGCGATATAATTTTTACGCATCGTTAACTCTGCCTGCACAGACCAATGACAGTACTTTTTTTTCAGATATCGACCTTCGTTTTTCTACCTTTGATTTTTCAGCTGAAATAGGCAAAAATATGCGTTAACTGCGAAACGGGCTATTTTAAGTTCTATAAAATTAGCTCTTTCGGTTTTAAGTTGCCAGGAAACGCGTAAGTATAAGTTCATTTGCAACTAGGGACTCAGGAGAATATACGGTTTTAACCATAATATACGCGGTCTAGTGATCACTAGAGATTACTGCAGGGAAGCGACGCAGTCGTAAGAAAGAAGTGGGTTATATTTGACGATTTTTTTTTAAAGGAACGTTTTGCGTGGAACAGTATTTGAAATGTATTCGAGGGCCGAATATCCGACTGCAGACGAGTTAGTTTCACAAATGAAAGAAAAATTGGATTGGGCAGCGAAGATGAGAGCGTCAATTTATTGGCTTGAGAATTGATACGTGCTGAGTACAGACTCACCTAGTTTCTGTAGCTATGGCGTTACATATTATTAGTAGCTATTGGTCTGTCTTTCAAACACTTGATTACGAAAAAAAAAAAAAAAAATGTTCAAATGTTTGTCAAGCTTATGGGACTTAACTACGGGGTCATCAGTCCCTAAACTTACAAACTACTTATGAACTACTTACGAACTAGGACGGCACAAATATCCATGCCCGAGGGGGGATTCGAACCCCCGACCGTAGTGGCCGTGCAGACCGTGACTGAAGCGCCTCAGTCCCCTCGGCCACCGCGGCCGGCACTTGATTACGAATTCTAGGTTTTATTTGTGTAGCGGCAAACAGTAATCGCCATTAACTATACCGCGCAGGTGCTTGCTTGCTTGCGAATTTGTGTGTGTGTGTCACAGATATCATGTTTCACAAAATCGTTCATATTTTATATTGTTATTAGAAAACTCGGCAATGCTTAGCAATTACTAAATATGAGTGGAAATGTCACTCTTGACTACTACAGAGTGAGTACACTTTATATTTTCACTCAGACATATTTCAGCATTTTTATACATTGATCAAAGGGAGTTTTGTTGCTTAATACGTCATATTTTCATGAACCTTGCTTGGATAGTTCATGTATACTTCGATAGAATGTCACTAGTAATTATTATAATGATGTCACTGAATTTTATTCTCATTGCTGTTATGTTCGCTTGAATACAATATTTTCACTTTTGGAATCAAAATTATTTAGCCGCGGTGGAGTAGCCGCGCTGTCTGAAGCGTCTCGCTGCGGAGCGCGCGGTTGCTCGTCGTGGAGGTTCGAGTCCTCCCTAGGGCATGGGTGTGTGTGTTGTCCTTAGGTTAGTTTACCTAGGTTTAAGTAGTTTGTAAGCTACGGACTGATGACCACGCAGTTTGGCCCGATAGAATTACAAACATTGAACATTTAAAATTATTTAATTACACCCTCCTCTTGTAGCCGTCTGCGATCGTAGCAAAGTGGCACAGACGATGGCACGCAGTACAAAACCAGTATATAGGCTTCATTTATTTGGATACAATTTTATTTTTGTTGCCTATGCACGTTAATCAATGCAGCAACTTCACGTTCATGGCAGTATAAATGGATCTTTTATTGACAGCTTCTAAAAATTTCCAGTTGCTCACTATTGCAAGCAAAAAAAGAGCATTTCTTACCATTAACATTGATTCGCCCAAATGAAACGAATAGAATGAAAAATACATTAATTTTGAAGGCGTATAAACGATATCTAACCCAAGATATCAGAATGTATCACTGGAGTGTGCAGAAGGTTCTTGACTGGGTGCGCAGTGCGTACATTCGAATGGTGGAACTCGATCGAATAACACTACTGCCAGGAGCGCGCGGCCGCAGCGGCCCAGTCAGCTGATAGCGGTCAACTGACAGCCGGGGGAGAAGAGGAAGCGGCGATCTGGCGGCGTCGCCAAGTCTTCTCCCCCTCTAGGTCTGCGCAGAACGCTTCGCTCAGCCGCCTTCCTACCTGCACACAGCTTTTAGAATCAGGGTGGGTAGTGAAGAAGGCAGGTTTAAGGCGGTCAATGGAGACTGCAGTTGGTGTACCCTTGATATCAACCTTAAACGTCTTTTCGTCCTTGCTAAGGACAGGAGAGGTTTGCGTACAGCGTCGTGCCTGACAAAGACATGGTCACACTTTCACAGATCCGATTAAATGAAAGAGCGGCGGGTCTTTTGCTCTCTTGACGAGACAGGACGTAGTTCTCGAATCTGCGAATGCTGTTTGCAGACAAAGTCTGAAACTTCGAACAGATCATCAGACATGTTGTGTAGGAATTCGCCAGGCAGTCGAATCGGTTGTCCACAGACGAGATCTACTGCTGTGGCTTTGATATCTTCTTTAATGGAAGCGCGGAGACCCATCAGGACAATTGGTAGGGTTTCTGTCCACCGTTGTGACTCATGACACCTCAGAGATGCAAGTTTGACTGGCAGTTTACAGTAGCAGATGTGACGCATCCTATTCTCGGTGCAGCGAACGGTTTAGTCAGTCAGGGACATTTACGCTGTGTTGAAGCCACCACTATACGAATGATCTCCATATGAGGCTCCCCGGAGATCACACGCCCGAGCAACACGACGAGCGCTTTGAATAGGTATGACTCAAACTACCTTCCTGGTTGCTGCAAATGGTTCTAGGATTTCCTGGTATCACAAGCGGTGGTAATATGCAGGGGTGCTCCAAAACGAGCAATCCATCCCCGAAAGAATGTAGCTGCCACTATCTCGGCGATGATGTCTGCCATTGGAAAAGCCTCACAGCAAAAAGGTAGCCGAGAACATGGATACACTGGCACATCAACACCTGTGTCCACTAAGAATTGTAACTATGTATCTTGTTCTGTGACAAATAGTCGACGGCTGGAGAGCCAGTTGCCGTCATTACTGACAGCTGTGAGGCTATTGTCTGTCGGTGAACTAACTCCTCAGTACGTAGTAGCTTCTCCAGGCGTTTCGTCTCAGACTGTGATAACCGGGTGATTAAGGCATTCTTGATTGTTGAATATCGATCGGTACTCGGTGGTGAAGCCAGAATATCTTGTACTTCTGTGGCCAAGTCTTCATTCAAGGCTGCGACGAATAGCTGTATTTAGTATCATCAACGGTTACGTGAGCCAACACAAATTGGCTTTCAAGTTATGGAAACCAAAGTACAGGGTTTTGTCGCCAGAATTGTGGTGGTTTGACCGCGACGGCGTTGATTAATGCGCTCGTAGGCGCATCAGCAATCAGTTGCGTATCTGGCATTGCGTAATCACACGGAAGAAGCGCGGCGCGGCTGTTTCAAATGTAACGTCCGAAACGGAACTTTACGAAGCGTCGAATAACACCGAAAATCACGTCGGGGTTACCAAAAATGTTGCGATAAGATGTATTTACTTAATCTGCAACATTTAATTAATGTATCACAAGTACAAAGATACGAGACGTACAGGTATAAACAACAGAGTAATTATTTAAACAGAGACAATAAACATGCATCAACACTGTGTAGCATAATAACTTTGTACACGTTGAAAAGGCAAAAAGGCACTTTGCATTTAATTACGTGGCACACAACCACTTTAATTTCTTACTGTGTTAATGTCATCGGCAAACTGCAAAGTTTTTTTATTTCTTCTTGCTGAATTTTAATTCCTTCTCCAAATGTATCCTTGCTTTCATTTCATTTTTATTGGTCCAATTTATTCATTACATACTTATATAGTACACTGCATATAGGATTGCGAGAGATTCAGAAAACACCATTTACAGATAACTATGATAAGTTACAAGTAACAAGCAATGCACTTTGAATTTAACAAAAATTACATACTTATTTACAATGCTATTTTCCATAATAATAATAGTAATAATAATAATAAGAAAAATAGATTCTCTTCACTTTCCTTTACAAGGCTATTGTTTATAGTTCCAAAATTCTTTTAAAGAGAAGAAACACTTTTCTACCAGAAATGACTTAAGTTTATGTTTAAATTTATTTGTATGCCGCTGCAATTTTAAGTCACAAGGTAGGCTGTTGTTTTGCTGAACTGTTATCTTTTGATACAGTGCTGTTCTACACTAAGACATGTGGATATCATTCACGTTTCTTGTGTTGTGGGTGAGAATATATTTTGTCGAAGATATCCACTTTGGTTTAAGAGATAATCATTTGCAAACAGGATGGACTCATATGTAAAGGCTTGTTAAACTCATTAATTTCAGCTGGACGAAACGTGGTTTACACGTTTCCAGAATTTTTAGGTTGCAGATAGCCCTGATTGCTCTTTCTGCACCCTAAAGATTTTTATGCTAGTGGCTGAATTTCCCCAGAAAATTAGCCAATATCGGAGTAGTGCATGAAAGTATGCATAATGTGCTTGAATAACTGTTGACTTGCTCACATTTTTACTTAACACACGAAGAGCATAACAAGCTTTTGAAAGCTTTTCCTCAAGTTCTTTCACATGACAGTCCCATTTTAAATTATCTTGAACCATGTCCCTAGAACTTTAGTTTCAGTAACAGGGCTTAGTAATTTGTTGTCAAGGTATGGTATGGTTTCAGTTGTTTGCACAAGTGTAGAAGAATGGAAATTCATACAGCAGAGTTTTCTTTATTTATTATTATTCTGTTTTTTTTAAACCAGCTAGTAACTTGGGGCATTAAGGTATCTCTTGCTACTGCCATAGAGATTTTGTTAGCAGCTGATATTACCCAATTCAATAAAGACATTTAAATCATCAATGTAAAGGAGGAACAGTAAGAGGTCCTACGACAGAACCCTTTGGCATCCATACTTTATTGGTGACGTAATTGAGATATGTGTAGTTGTAGTGATGATATTTCCTTTAATATCATCATGTCTTAGAACCACCACTTGCTGCCTGTATTCTAGGTAAGATCTTATCCACTGATTTGGGATCCCTCTTACACCTTTTTGAGCTAATTTTTGAATAGGAGTATCATGGTCAGTTATATCAAATGCTTTGCAGAGATCTATAAAGATGGCAGCCTCATGTTCTTTGTGATCCAGTGCTTTTAGAACAGCTTCTAAATACTTATAAATTGCTCTTGTTGTAGACTTGTATTTACCGTGGAGTAACCGAGCGGTCTAAAGCGTCTCGCTACGGAGCGCGCAGTTGCTCGCCGTGGAGGTTCGAGTCCTCCCTGGGGCATGGGTGTGTGTGTTTGTCCTTAGGTTAGTTTACCTAGGTTTAAGTAGTTTGTAAGCTACGGACGGATGACCACGCAGTTTGGTCCGATATATTTACAAACATTTGAACATTTTTTGTATTTACCGAATCCATGTTGATTTAATGACAGTAATGAATTTTTGTGATGTAACTTAATAGCTTATTGTAGAAAGCTCTCAAATATTTTAGAGAAAATACTGAGTTGGGGTATTTGACAAGTTATTATATTTCCAGTATCCCCTTTTTGAAAAGTGGAGTCACATTAACTGTTTTTAAGCTTGCTCAATGTACAAATTGAATAATAGTTGGGAAATGTGGTGTTACTCCCTTCCCAACCAATGCGTCCTTTCATGCCCTTCAACTCTTTATAACTGCTTTATGGTTTCTGTGCAAGTCGTAAATAACCTTTCATTTCCTAGATTTTACCCCTTCTAACTTCCGAATTTGTAAGTATAAGGAATTTTCAGTATAAGGAACTTTTGGTCAGTTGTGACTACCGAAGTAGTGAATTTTTCTATTTGTTACCCCATTTACCTCTGTGATTGCTTTTACCTAAGGATATGTGAGGACTGATGTATATGTGTCACTTCCTGTGACCAATGGTACTTTCCATTGACAATGCAGCCAAGTCTCCTTTGCCTCTTTACCCACTAGCTTCAAACCAGTACAAAACTGGTGAAACTTATAAAACAGTGTAATGCAACAATGTGATTACTCAGTATAACAAATAACAAAGTAATACTCATTATTGACACAAACAAAAGTGTGTAATTCTTATTGACTTGTCCTATATCATTATGTGCTTCCCTGTACACAGGGCCGGCGCAAGGCACGTGCGAAACGTGCGACCGCACGGGGCGGCACTTTCCGAGGGGCGCAAATCTGCCGCCCCCCTTTTTTTAATTTTTGTAGGACAAACTCAACATTTATACCCAAGATGGAATTCGAAACCAAACCTCGGAAGGAGCGGCTTCGGGAACTTGTGGCATGGCGCTTCGACTACCTGCCGGCCGCCCCTGTTGAATGATGGGAGGGAAAAGGACTAATTTCCCCCTCACTACTGTGAGGGCACCGTCGTGTTTTACGCCGTAAGAACACAGAGGGGGAAGCAGTCTGGTCTACACGCCAGTATTCTTATAGAGCGTTGCCAGTCTGTTACGCGCCTTGCGTTTACTCACAACTAATATTGCACAAGACGAAATCTATTTGGAAATTCAAATGTAATGTTCGATACTGCGATTCTGTGTTAAGTCCCAACAAATTTTGCTGAGCCCTTCAGTGGCAGCTTGCGAGTGTTTATTCTTTCCGCATTATGGATAAAAATGGTTGAACATTACTAGTCAAACATGGCCAACACCTAAAATGACTAGAGGTATTCCGAATGGGTAAATACGCAGCGAATAATTTATTGGTAGTAAGCCTGGCATAAGTTGGGTTTCGACGTATTTTTCAAAATTTTTGCTATCCGTTTCTGAGTGATAGTCAAACGTTTCGGTTTTTGAACCATGAAACACCTGTCTGCGTCTGCAGGAACAACAATTCAACTCTGATCGGCACTTTTGTTTGGCAATACTACTCGCACACTATCACTTTGCCAACATTTATTTTCTGTATACGGTTTTCCGTTGAATACATTATCTGTTCACAAAAATTGAAAAATGTTTATTTACGTTAATTTTGTAAGTTCATGCTGCGTGGGATTAACCGAGCGGCCTAAAGCGCTGCAATCCCGGACTGTATGGCTGGTCCCGGCGGAGGTTCGAGTCCTCCCCCCGGCATGGGTGTGTGTTTTTGCCCTTAGGATAATTTAGGTTGAGTGTGTGTGAGCTTAGGAACTGATGACCTTAGCAGTTAAGTCCCACAAGATTTCACACACATTTGAACATTTTCGTAAATTCAGAAGGTTTGTTAAAATTAGCTATATTTCTTCAGTCAGGTTTGACTATTTTTGAGCTGGTTCCCACGAATGTTTTGTAAATATATGTACAGAATGTCACCAATCAGTCGCATTTTTTAGTTTTTATTTTCCAGATCTACATATATTTCAGGTAGAGTGTGGCTATTCTCAATGCTTTATGTTTACATCTATACCGTCATGCTGAACGTAACTGTCAACCTGGCGGTTTACATGTAAGCACGTATTAAAAGGTTTTGAGACTGGCCACTCAGTGGCTGAAACATAGGTAGATCTGAAAAGTAAAAACAAATATTGCGATTGATTGGTGACATTTCATATAGATTTTTTAAAATGAAATTCCACAAACGTTTTGAAAAACAAAAAATCGTGGGGGGGGGGCGGCAATTTAGCAGCTCGCACGGGGCGGCACTTGAGCATGCGCCGGCCCTGCCTGTACAAATGTATGATGCCGCGGTGGAGTAGCCGAGAGTCTAAAGCGCCTCGCTGCGGAGAGCGCGGTTGCTCGCCGTGGAGGTTCGAGTCCTCCCTGGGGCATGAGTGTGTGTGCTGTCCTTAGGTTAGTTTACCTAGGTTTAAGTAGTTTGAAAGCTACGAACTGAAGACCACGCAGTTTAGGCCGATAGATTTACAGTCATTTGAACATTTGAAATGTATGATCTACAAGACAATAAAAGTGATATGATATGATAACACACTTTGTTTCAAGGCGATCTTTCAGCTACTAAGATATTTATAACCCTCATGCCTGTGAACCAGTAAGTCTGATTCCAGGTGAACAGAGGATCTACCATTTCATTGATTAACTTCAAGAAATTGTGCTCATCTGGGTCCTCCTGACATGTCCCTACCGTCCTGAACACTGGTCAAGTATGCTGACCGTTCAGTTCTCCTCAGAGATCAGTTCCCAGTCAATGTTGCCAATAAAAAGGTAACAAGGATGATAACTTAAAACCAAATTCACTTCTAGAGATAGATGTAGTCTTAACGCAACATAGCTATTCATTAGACCTTCTAAGTGAGACATTTAATTAAAATTTGTGCCAAAGTCCAGATTTTAACTCTGGGTCTTCTGCATACATTATCATGGAAGGCTGCCAAAACAGTAAGCAAAATTTAACCCACCTACCTATTTTCTGCCCTATGGAAAATATTATGAACAAAGGAATGGCGTGGCAATGGGTAGTCCGCTATTGCCTGTTGTGGCAAACCTATTAATGGAACACACTGAAGCAAAGGCGTTAAATCCCTCTCAGTTGAAACTAATGTGTTTATAATTGCTGTTGATTCTTCCGGATTGTATGACCGTGGGCCATGAAACATTTCCACTGCTAATGGTTCATGTACCATGGCCATACAACAGCAATTATGATATCTGTTTGTGAAAACCTTCATTATATAATGTGTTCATATTGTTATGTGGGTGGTGCATTTGTGGTACGGCCACATAATGCAGATCAGCTTGAAATGCTCTATACATCACATGATAAAATTCGCACTGAAGCTTGAAAAGGAGGGCCAACTACAAATTCCTGGACATGTTATGAGAAGAACAGACAGAGGCAAGTTTGTATAAGTTTTCTATATACACTGTTATCTAGGGAACTATCTCAACGTTTCCAGTCATCAGCATCCGTTACAAAGAAATTTGGTGCTAAATAGACTGAACCATGCAGCTCGAATACGTGCAGATGAGCAGAGCATCAGCAGAAAATTACAAAACCTATGTACGGTATTTCAAAGGAAATTTGGAAAGTGATAGACCTGCAGTTAAAACAAAGAATGCCCAACAAAGTGGTTGGGACTTAGACTGAGGAAAGGAAGCCAAAACCTGTTTACCAGTATCTCTTATGTTGGTCCACTATCCTATGGAGACATGGCATCCAGTCATTTCCCTCCCTTCAACTAAGATATTAACAGTGTTCTCTGTAATGTTAAGACGACCCAGGTCTCTGAAGGCTGGGTGTCTTGTGTCCTATGTTGGTGTGGAATGTCTTACACTGATGAGACTATTAGGAGAGTCAATGAGAGATTCAATAACAGTAACGCACACGACCAAACCAACCAAGAAAACCAGCTATCTTTGAGCACTGCCTCAAATTTAATCGTGAAACAAAATACAATGAGACCAGTTTCGTGGTGCAAACTTCAAGTTTCTGGTACAGCATAATGGAGGGGTATAACAAAATAATTCCTTTAGTAATTTCCGAGGAGGTTAGAATCTCGAATGCTGCAATCGACGTAGCTCGGCTAGAAACGATACATATCTACTCGGAATTGATTACGCACACATTGCCGCGCGGGATAACAAGATATGAATGTTTACGAATGTATAATTACATACAAATAATTCTTAGCAGTGGTACTGTAGGCTAAAATGCGCTGACATGAATAAAATGCGCCGACGTGAATATTTTACCAATTTGGAAGAAGCACAATCAAAATTTTTTGTAGCAGAATCGCGACACGTTCGTAGGAAGTGGCTCAATTTTTTGACGAATTTCGGTGTAAATGTCATTCTTCCAACTGTCACTGGTGTAAATTGAAGGTGTGGTAGTACGTATCTACGTATAATAATAATTTCGTGTGGCTCATTGGTCTGGTGCAAGCCTTTCAATTGGACGCCACTTCGGCGACTTGCTTATCCCTAGCCTACCCCAGTTATCCAACCGGGGAAAGGGGACCTACAGCTTAACGTGGAATCCGAACCACATGTCGTTTCTGGCGACTCCTCACATCGTTGAGAGGTGAAGGATGAGTTAAAACGCAGACTGAAAAAATCCTAGGCCCGACTGGGTATCGAATCCGCGACCCTTCAGGTTCCAGTGGAGCGCTGTACCCCAAGGCCACCAGGCCCGACACGTATCTACGTAACAGCACGTTCGGTAATCGTAACATTGTCGTAGAAAATTGTTGAATGATTCTGATGAGATGCATTGTAATGTAATTTGGAATAAGCGTTAGGTATCCGTGCAGTATATATATAAGGAGAGCGAGGACAAAACACCAACAGCTTTATTTGTATAAGAAAATAAAAATTATAAATAACGAATTTCATCGCATAATAAGTTACTACAGAAAATCTTCAGAAAAGAACATCAAGAACCAGTCAACCTATGACTACAAAGTCTTTTAAATCACTTCATCAGTAACGACAACAGGAAGCAGAAGCTAATAAAATACGTCCCAATGACTACTATCAAAACACAATTCATAAGTATACGGTATTTCAAAGGAAATTTGGAAAGTTTATCATAAGTTGCATAATCGATCTGTTTCATGCTGAGCTACTTCGATTGCAAGCATTCTTGAAATTGACCCGTAGGTGCCCACAGGTGGTGGTGATGGTGCTCGGGAGGAGGGGGAGGGGTCATGACACAAACTGCGTCATTGAAATTTATGGGGGGGGGGTGAAAAATTAGTATTTTAGCCTAGCTTGGAGGAGGGGGGAGGGGCTTTATGAAACTGTTCCAGTAAACATGAAATAAAAGATATTTAATTTCAATATTAAATGGCAAAACAGGATCTAATACCTCGTGTGTGGGTGGGGTGGGGGGGGGGGGGGTTGAGTCGTTGGCCAAGGGGCGCACCTCTGAATTGACAAGTCACTATATGGATGTGACAGTTTTTTTTTTCTTTACGTACTTTTCACTGAAAAGTATTTTAAACGTTAGAAAAACATTATTGACAAATGAATTGCACTTAATTTTCATTAATTAAAGGAAGTATCACACCCACGTAATGACATATTCGTCAAGAAACAGTCTTCTGTTTTTTACGAATGTGTCACTAATCTGCCATAAAAATATTCATGTCATCGCTGATTTACAGCACCATTCGTTAAAAATATTCACTTATCTTCAACGAATATGTAATGAATTTAGGCTAAAAACATTTACATGGATATCGCAGCGTTATTTACAAAACAAAATTTTCACTCGCTATCTCTAAGATACATCTGATTGGCTGCCTTTTGCTACCAATATGTGAACATAAAATTGAAGCTAGTGGGTCCTAAACTAGAATTTAATCAGTACAAGTGTTCCGTGACATGTTCCAATGGTTTGAATAAAAATAAGTTCTAATACATAAACTAGGGAATCTCTGAGTTAAATTTTACTTGCGGCAGCGGCGACGTGTGCTGATGTTAGCAGCGAAATGTTCGCTTTACTAGGAGGGTAATTAATTTACTAAGCGGACAAGGGTACATACAAGAACCATAGAGCAGAAACGGTATTATTTAATTCATGGTCACAGGAAATATTATCGCCTTCATTATTACGTGATTGGGTTTTCAAAGAATATTTAGCGGTCGTTGCTAATATCAGCGCACTACACAGCCGCTGTCGTAAGTAAAATGTAGCCCGTGTCGGAACGTCGTTTCGGTCGAAATTACATCCTGCAGGAACCTAATAGCACAGCTTAATTAAATTGCTGCGAACGAAACGGGGCAGCAATAATTTTCAGCTTGCCTGTCAAGAATACGCACTGGTATAGCAGACGTTTTTGATGGATATGTCACGATTTTCAATGATGTTAACATGTTCGCGTCACACTAAAATTGCAGACAGCGAAAGTGCACCGTTACCAACAGTCGTAATCCTTCACATATGTAATTAATGCGCGAGGGTTGAATTGTGTGCTTAATCTCTTTCTGCTCTACATCTTCCGTTTCTGCCTCCTGCCGTTAGTTTGGAGCACATGTGTAATTCTATTAACAACATGGCGGTCTGCTACAGGGTAATTGCATTTCTTTCTTTGCGCGTACTAATTCTTATCATCAAACACGATCATTCTGAAATATTTCATCTGAATAATTTCCAGCAGGTCCATCTCACTTAACAGCACTTCAATTCGAAATTTTCAATTACTAAAATGGTTCCATCAAACAGTGGAATTTTGTATTTCTCTGCTTCGTCAACCATGATTAAGAGTGAGATCGCGTCTTTAACAAGTAAATTACGAATCCAGGAAATCAGCACAGCTCTGAGCCCATAACCTGATGAAATTAGAGAGCTGTGGACATTCCTCAGACACACAAAATGTAAATTTGCTTGTAATAATAACTGCTGAATATCCTCCTGGTATAGTTTTATTACTTTTTAATAACAAACACATGGAAGGACACATATAGCTACAACAATACTAGAGTAAAAGCTAATAGCACAGATGTATCTTTAAAGGAAAAGAATATATATATATATATACAAAAAGAAATTCTGTTGAGAGTTTTGAATTGCCACTCCCAACATACACAATAACTGAACTATGACTATCCTCGCAAATTAAAGAGTACAGTTTTGACGTAAAGTTTTTTTAGGAGTAAGATATAGTAAATTTGTGTCATATTCGTAGAAAATTCCTTAATATTTTTCAATTGCTACAGTGTACATGTTATTGCTGCTCGTTTCACTCTCAGCATAGGCTATCTAATACTGATCTGCTCTATGGTCAGCACGGCCACTACGGTCGGGGGTTCGAATCCCCCCTCGGGCATGGATATTTGTGCCGTCCTAGTTCGTAAGTAGTTCATAAGTAGTTTGTAAGTTTAGCGACTGATGACCACGTAGTTAAGTCCCATAAGCTTAACAAACATTTGAACTTTTTTTTTGCTCTATGGTTGACAGGTTCTCGATGTACCCTTTTCTGGCCAATAAATCAGTTATCCTTGTGAAACGCTGCCCTCTGAATTCGCGACAAATTTGCGGAAATTAATTAATGCTGTTCCTGCTCTATGGTTGACAGGTTCTTGTATATACCCTTTTCCGTTCAGTATACTATCATCGTAAATTAAAGTTTTGACGGAAAAATACAACGAATCTCGTTGGCTGCCTACATCTGCCTCATGATTGTTTATCTGAGTTCCCGCCATTGCCGGGACCGACGAGGCAATTCGTAAAATTTATATATTTCGTTAAAAGCACAACGTACGCAAAAATCTGTGTTTGCCTTACCTCTATAAGCTTTTAGTGTAATGCTCTTGAGACAACCGGCTTTCATATTCCCGAATAAAGTCTTGCAGGAATCAGCGGCTGACTTGCTCCACATCGCTCCAGGTACTGCTGACATAAAGGTTGCATCGCAACTGACGCGACCGTGTAAAAGCCTGTACATTGTCGGTACTCAGGCTTCAGCGTACTGACAGCTGTGATGTTATTTCTAACCAAGACACACAGAATACAAACTACTAAAGTACTTGTTATGGCAGCAGACCATAGAGATTTATTCTTACTAGTATTGCCTGTGGTCAAAAATCGACCAATTGTGTTTACAATGGTCACTGGGGGTAAGATTTTACGTATCATGTCGGCGGCCTCGCGAGAATGTTGGCAACATCAACCACATAGAATGACTCGATTAGTGTATCGTACAGACCTTGAAGTAAACAAATAATGCTGTTCCTGCTTTGTGATTGACAGGTTCTTGTATGTACCCTCGTCCGCTCAGCAAAAATAATTGCCCCTCGTAAAGCGAAGATTCCACGAGAAAACATCAGCGTTGTCAAGCGACTGGCTAAAATGAAGACTCACAGGATTCTCACTATTCAGCACCTGTTGCCAACAGTATCATAGGAGGCCGCTGGGATATTTGGTAAAATTTAACCTGCACTGGGAGGTATGAAACGGTATCTTTTACGTATTAAGGAAAATGCCTGACACAATAACAACAAATAAAAACGGAAGTGTATACTTCTCATGCCATTTTTGAATTATATAACTTTCATTAGCCTAATATTTGAAATGGAACTACAATTTCGGTGTTCGTATATTTATACAACGAAATACAAAGAAATAATGTTGCGATATTCAGAATTCCAGAGTTGACAACATGTCGACTTCGTAGTTCCACCCGTGCACCGCTAGATGCCTCTCCCAGCGCATCATCATTTATATCGGCATTCATATGAAAACATCCATGTCCTTTAACCACTCTTAATCATTGCGAAAATGAAGCATTTGAACGGCACAAGAAAGTAAATTGGGAACACTCCATGTTTCGATATTCACTTGTTTTAATACGTTATTTTAATACTGCAGATGCGCTGCATTACAGCGCCTTTGGTCGAGGCGAATAGCCAATCAGTGAGCTGTAGATAGGAAAATTTCTACTTCATTTTACCGTTTTTAATGGCTAAATGTATACATAATATTTATATTCGTGAAACCTACGACAAACAATCTTTCGAATTATGTAACTTTCATTGGCCTTCTTGTACGAATAAGTCAGTAATCTGTACCACAATTTTCGTGTTAGTGTATTTATATAATCATATAGTCTTTTAAGGCGGCCATACACGTAACAGCAAACTTGACAAACACGCTTGCGCAAGCTTGCATGAGCGTGTGATAAACTTATTCAACCAGCAGTTTGATGCTTGATCGAATTTCTATTATGTATGCTTGTGCAAGCATTCAAGCACGTGTATGCTCGAGCGTCTGTGCCAAGAACAGGAAGGCTTGTACAAGCATGTGTAAATGAATATATATATGGTTTGTATTTTGTACTGTTTATTTAAATTCTGGATAAATATTCTGTTGTCATGTAAGGCAAGTCAAAGAATATAATATTACATGGGAAAAAAGAAGAAAAGTAACTATTCTATTCATCAAAATCAAAGAATTTAGAAAGCAACTATATGTGTCGTTCGTGACCTAAATAATGAAACATTGCCCCAGTAACATATTTTACACGTTTTGCGCAATGTGTTCCAATGATTAATCTATTGTGATTGTCGGCTACTAATATTCGCAGAAGTATGTTGTATAACTGTTTCGCTTCTCTTGCATTGCTTCGTTTTTTAGGTTACACAACAGTTAGAAAATAGGTCAGAATAAAATGTTCAAAAGCTTTTTACATGTTAATAACATAAATTGTATTTTTGTCCGTCCACGTACAAGTACCGGTGTTGTGCTCCTTCCTTACGCAGGAAACCACCACCTTTTCCGATAGGCAAGGCATTATCTACAAGGAATTTCTACCTGAGGGAACGACGTTGAATGATGGTAGGTACGTTGAAATTTTGACCCGTTTCATGCAGCGTCTAAGGTACGACCGCAGTACGCACAACAAGGTTATCGCATTTTTTGTTCATGACAACGCCCGCCTACACACAGCCAATACCCTCAAACAGTTCCTGGTAAAAATAAAAGGGGGTGGTGCACCTCGAACATCCACCATACTCGACGGATCTCATTCATCCAGACTTCTTCCTATTCCCTCGACTCAATCTCACTTTGAAAGGAAAGACATTTGACGATATTCCTGACATCCAATGGAAAACGACAAGGCTTTAGAACACCATCCCAAAGGAAGACTTCTTGCGAAGTTTCCAGACCATGTAGCGCGGAGCTCACTGGTGCCTAGTTATGGGAGGTGACTTTCTATGGACAGCAAGGTGACTCTAGGTCATAGGTCATGTACGTCAATTTCGAGGACTAAATACCCAACTTTATTGTCAGAGGTTTTACTCCGACCTTCTGTGTCCCACCTTCTGTTTGAATGCAGTTATGGTCACAGAGTGTCTTGGACATATGGTTTCCATCCATTTACAATTGTAATATAGAACTTCTTACAGTTTTCTGTCAAATAAGAAAAGCAGATTCATGCTAGGCGAAGCACGGGTGTGCAACCGTTGTAACCACTGAAAGGAAAATTTCAGTTCTGACGCTGAAAATATCGTTATACTGTTTGAATTTTAAAGTAGTGACGAAGTGTGTGGCGTCAACGGTAGCTCCACATTTTTTAAAAATAAAGTAGAAACAAAGTGACATTTTGTTTTCAGACAGACTTTGCAACAGAAAGTGTTACATATGCTTTTACTGGTCAAATATTAAATTCTCTGAACAGCCGGTCATCAACTTTTGGGATTGCTTGTGATCTCTCAACGGCTTTTGATTGAGGAAATCATGGAATTATTCTATACAAGTGCATGCAAATATTGTGGTATGTGTGGTACGTACACCAATGGTTTAATTCTTACTTATCTGGAAGAATGCAGAAAGTTGAAATAAATGATTCTTATAATGCGCAAAAATCAACTATATCCTCAAACTGGGGAGGTGTCAAGAATGAAGTCCAACAGGACTCAGTCTTGGGTCCTTTGCTGTGCTTAATATATATTAATGACTTGCCGTCCTACGTTCATGAAGATACAAAGCTAGTATTTGTTGCTGATGATACAAATAATGTAATTACACCTGAGAAACAAGAATTAACCGATGAATACGTAAATAATGTTTTTCAGAAAATCGTTTACTGGTTATCTGCTGATGGATTCTAGTTAAAATTAGTTAAACACAGCAAATACAACCAGTGAATGGCACGACACCATTAATAAACATAATCTTTGGACTGAAGCCTGTAGCTAAGGTAGAATATTAAAAAAATTTAGGAGTGTGCATTGATGAAAGATTGATTTGGAAAAAAACATGAATGAGTTGCTGAAACATATGAGTTCAGCTACTTATACCATTAGGGTTATTGCTCATTTTGCTGATAGATATCTCAGCAAATTAGCGTACTGTACCCATTTTCATCCACTTCTTTCATATGACATCATATTTTGTGGTGATTCATTAGAGTAAAAAAGTACACATCACACGAAAGAGTGTAACCTGAATAATTGCTGGTGCTCACGAAAGATCATCCTGTAGGCATTTAAAATGGTTAAAACAAATAGGTGTTCAGTTGAAGGTTCGACGTCTTTCTGTCCGTGCTATGGAGTGGAGACAATAACTTTACGACAACCGAGATGGTGGTAATAACAGAACGTTGCTGCAGATGGGTTTGGTGTTGACTTGTGTTTACTCTAAGAAACGAATTACAGAAGAAGATGGGTTCAGATAGTGTAGTGAGCAGGTAGTTAAGTTCAGCAAACAATGTGACTTACCCGAACCTATGGCACCTGGAAGACGCACAGCAGCCAGACCAGCAACCTCAACTGTTGCAGAGCTGGATATTTCACTCGTGGAAGAATGACCAAATATCCCTCAAGAACTTCCTGATAACCCTATATTGCCAATGCCAAGCAGGTATGAAACTGTACTGGCCGTCCGAGGTGACTAGACGCCTTATTAGAGGGCAACAAAAGTGGCTTTTTCACTATTGTGGTAGCCGCATGGTGCCCCGCTATAGGTAAACGCCATGTAAACGTCACGTAGTGTGTTGACAGAAAAATATCCGACTGTGTTACACATAAATATTTGAATAAAATACGTTACCATATGTATATCGTGTATGTTATCTCACCTGATTTCCTAATTTCTGGAGCTCACCAAAGATCATCTTGCAGACACTTATTTAAGGATCTAGGGATCCTCACTGTAGCTTCACAATGTATATATTCTTTCATGAAATTTGTTAATAACACAACCCATTTCAAAATAAATAGTAACGTGCATAGCTTTATCTTCACTATTCAAGGTCAAAGCTAACTTTGGCCCAGAAAGGGATGAATTAAGCTGTCACAGTAGCCTTAGGCTGCTTGTCAAATAGCATCACAAGTCTGAAAGTTGGCCAAATACCATGTAAAAATAAAAGATTTTTTAAATGACAGCTCATCTACTCAATTGATGAATTTTCAGATATAAATAAGTAATTTTAGAAAAAGGAAAAAAATAAAAATAAAAAATTGAAAAATAAAAAACCAAGCATGTCTTCATGTATCAGATAAAGATACCTTTTATTAAACTGAGACGTTGTACATCGCTACGAAATGTATTCATGTTGTATGAAACAAACACTAATGTAATCTAACCTCTGGCTTAGAAACTGTAGGTTGTTGTTCCCGCTGATGTGCATTAAGATTTAGAGACGAGCAAGCAGATTGTGTTGATACAGCTTATAAAGGCACAATCTGGAACTTTGTACCACACGACAGCATCTACGGCGTTGAACAGTGTTCAGCAAGGAGCTTATCGGTAAGTAATAATTTTGCCCTTACGACTTCAAAGCATGCAACGTGTACGGTGGGTTTATATTTATCCAGGGTCAACAATGCAGTGCTTGGTAAGGGTATTAATACACTTCCTGACGAGAAAAGCAGGCGTCCAGTAGTGGTTGAGAGTGAATGAGACTACACATGAATGAAGACAGTGTGACTTTATTGAACTGATTACAATATAATCTTATGCAGAGCAGAATGATGTCAAACATTTATTTATTCATTAACTGTACAGAGGAGCCCACCGCCTTGAAATGTAAGTTTGGTCAGATACCAATTCATCCAGTTATCACTACAGTGTTATTGGCATACAGTTGCTAATGTTTTGAGTATTGCCACAGTCTGACATATACAGTCGCGACACTCCAGCAGACATTGGTTATACACTACGACAGCAGCGCTCCAAGCGGCCGGCAAGCTACATTTCTGAATACTATATTGGGTGAGTGCGAATAGTATCGTTTATATTGATTTCAACATACTTTTTACGTTAGGGAATGTATATAGTGCCTTATAAATAACTAATAATTTAAAAATAGCTCCACATTTTTCTTTCTTAGTTTTCCTAAGATTCCTCACAAGGTAGGAAACGGTACATTACAGTACAGCTGATTTACAATTATCTTGTAACATACAAGTTTTAAATGAGTAATTTCATTTACTATTAAAAATAGAAAAGTGACTAGGAAACATCAGAAGAGCTTTGGTATAAAGACGCTGCTTTCTACACAAGAACTTTAACGTTTCTTCACTACAATTCCAGTAAAATCGATGAAGGTGGCACTTAGGAAACTAATATAGAATGTAGTAACTACAGTATTTAACATACTAAATCAGCCACTACAGCTGTAGCTGAAGGGAAAACGTCACAGACGCGGCAATAAAACGACAAATGCAATCAAACTGTTTTCGAACAAAGAAGAGCCCAATTCCACAATTGTTGCTACATATGAACCACAGACGGCAAGAATATTCAAAACATTGGCTTTTCAAGCTAAAGTAATTACACTCAAAAGAATATGCGCGTATAAGAAAGACCAGTGAGGTGTAAAAATGGGCGAATGATTAGACTCCACGCCGTATTGAAACATGTCAAAAAACTTTCATATTAATAACAGACCATAACAAATTTATGTTTATTTTATGTTTATATTCTACTTACTTTCAGCGGAATAAGCTACAAATATACAAATATTAGTAAGTATTTGTTCATGGCGAAGTTGTCCTTTATACCACCGAATCGGTTAAATTCGGCTGTTTGTACATAAATTTCCGTGTTATGTACATAAATTGATATTTTACTAATCCTTTTAATTCGAAATTATACAATTTGTTTAAATACGTACAAAAATATTTATAAATAAACATTACTCTTACGGCGGCTTTCCCACCGCTAGGAGCGCTAGTGTCGTTGCAACTGTCAGTTGGTATCAACTTTCACTGCAGTGAGTGTCGCGACTGTGTACGTTAGACTGTGGTAATATAAAGAAGAAACAAAACACACGAAAAATATTCTAGTATTATCGAGAATTTAGTACCTTCACAACCGTTAAAGTGGTTATACACAATTCGTTTACTGTCAGTGGTAAAGAAATACGGAGTGTTCGAAAAAAAAGTGTCCAATACTTTGGGAGATGGTAGTACCCAACAAAACAAGGAAAAAAAGTCCAATAAGCCTTGGTCCGGAAATCATACTTTCTGACTTATATGCACTTGTTCTTAGGATACGTTCAACCTGACGTCCGTTCATAGGAGGTGCTTAATGTGACGCTCGTCAATGGCAATGTATCCTTCTGCCATTCGGCGTAACGAATCACGCACTATTGGAAACACCTGGTTCTTGTTGTAAATTCTGGCGTGGATTGAGGACGCGGTCCTGCTGCGTGTGGGCATCGTTGACTGGGGAGGCGTAGAGACTTGCTTTCAAGTGCCCCCATGACCAAAAAAGGAGATTTTTTAAATATATATATAGGTCGCACAACTGCTGAGGTCATTAGCGCCAAACACTGCCCATAGTAAAATCGAACCGGGGTTAGAACTTAAATGGCTTTCGCCGTATTTGCACGATGTATAAAAAGTCAGCACTCTGTCAGCAGAATGCGGATCATCAGCTAAAATATCAGACATTTCAAATGGTAAACATAGAACATGACAGAGACGATTAAAAACGGACATTGTACTAAAAAGTGGTACACAGTAAAAGGTTCATCACAATGCTCACATAAGGGAGCAGGATCACCACGAAGTTAATACTGGTGGCTATAACGGCAGTGGCCAATACGAAGCCGGGCCAGAACAATCTCCTCTCGACGAGAGGATCGAGATGACGTTGACCAAAGATCAGGCACAGGTTTAATGGCCCGCTATTTGTTCCCTGACAGGGAAAACCAATGTAAAAACCAACGGGAGATGATACGCCGGGAGACGACAGCGCGAAGGTCATCAGAGCTAGTAGAAAAGGTAGATAGCCGAGGAAGGACAACTGCCTCCTTGGCAGCTGTATCCGTATACTCATCCCCCAACACTCCCACGTGGCCAGGGACCCACAGAAACGTCACAGTAGTTCCGCTCGCTATTTAGGAGATTGGGAGGTCCAAGGTGTGGAGTCTACCCGACTATCCAGCAATCCTCAAACGTCACCGTCAGACTTCAAGACACTGTGCTGGTGCGCCATCATGCATAAAACACGTCTGTGGTCTTTGATGAGAAGACAAATCCCCCATCAAGGCAGGTAAGACATTAACAGAAAATTTATATTAGTCTCCCCCATTTAATTTGTGTGATAACATGTATGGCCCTATTAACCTATCACCAAGAATGCCTGCCTCTACTTCGATGGAGAAACGATGTTGATGCCCTCTTTCTACAACTTCATGAGGATTTTCATCTGCCCAAACATGCTGATTATTTAAGTTCACAATGCCATCTCGTGTAAGAAACAGCAGAGCAACGGCGCACTTCTACAAGAGACTTCGACAGAATCGCAATCTGTTACGGTCGCCTGCTGATCCTAATGCCTGGACGCCCTGAACACGGTACGGTACTGTTCGAATGGCGCCCTCTAGACAAGAGAATGACTCACACTTTCTACTGCATCTAATCGCAGCACACTGGTCGCAGGACTTTCCTCCACTACATTTAGCGCACGCTCCTCCATTTGCAGCGTGCAGACGAACCGAGGCCTTCCACTGTTCACCTTGTTAGGTGCTAGAGAACTTGTGTACCGAAGACGTTGAAAAAGCTGGATAAACAGCTTACTGGGTGCTACTCCGCGATTTGGAAATTTTACCGCGTAGAGGAGACGGACTCACAGGCTACGTTCGTTTGCTAATCTGTAACAGAAAGTCACTTCCGCCATTATCACTTTTAGATTGTTACGCTTCCTTTGCTAAAATTTGGACGAGAAAAGAAAAGGCCCTGTAAGTGCAGGACAGTGTAAAAATCGCAATAACAGCAATAAAGCGATACACACCCAGAGTTACAATGAATGTACCGTACAACAACACTCTAAGGAGACTGAGAATACAGTGCAGTAAGCCACTACACAGGCGCGTGTGAGTAACCCGATGGTCCGACTGATGTTTACAGTAGAGTACTCATAGGCGGATTCAAGGGGGTGGGTGCGAAGGGTCGTTGTTCCTCCCCCCCCCCCTCCCCACCCTAGCAGGCAGCTCTTTTCAGCAGCTTCTTATTTTTTGTTATTTAACTACGGGGTCATCAGTCCCTAAACTTACAAACTACTTATGAACTAGCTAATACTAAGGACAGGGTCATCAGTCCCTAAACTTACAAACTACTTATGAACTAGCTAATACTAAGGATGGTACAAATATCCATGCCCGAGGAGGGATTCGAACCCCCGGCCGTAGGGCCTTGAAGACTGTGACTTACGCTCCGCAGAACGCTCGGCCACCGAGGCCGGCTGCTAGCGTGCTATTACTGCACTGGGTCTTCAAAACTGTGAGACTTTTGTTTGTTTGGGCGAAGGGTAAAAAGGGATGGCCAGTACTAGAGTCTTTCTACTGACGATGAGAATTCTTTCACCGCCCCTCCCCCCTAGCAGGCCGTCATGGATCCGCCCCTGAGAGTACTAAGATGCCGACATACATGAAGGCGACTGTCGCGAACCCTGTTGACGGCTCACAGGAACAACGACATGTACGCACTGCAGTAGGGTATTTGTTTGCTAAATATTCACACTGTCTATCACAGAGGCGGACATTCACAACCAAACGTCTTGAGTCGCTATGAACCAGTGTACGTAACTAAGAAAGTACGCCTTTTTGGAGCAAGGGTTACTGAACTTTTTCTTTGCCTTATTGGGTACTACCACCTTCTCAAACTATTGCAGTTTTTTCCAACACGCTATAAAGGATGTATCAAAAAGAATGGTGCAAACTTACACGGTTGAAAGTACACGATAATAGAAGCAAAAACGATGCGAGACAGACACTTCGGGCACTTCCTTTAACAGGTAACCCATACGTGACATGTGATATAAATGCTGTGTAAAACCTAATAGTAAAGTCTAAGTTTGAAATTAATTTGTACTAACTAGAACGATGTTTATAATAAAGTCAATGAAATATGAACTAAATGCGATGCAAAATTTTAATAATGATTTTAAAAATGCTGGAGATTGCTTAAATAATCAAAAGATTACACATGTTAATTATAAATTACAAATAATTTTGTGTATATACTTAATTGGCTGTATATGTATCTTATTGAAAGATCACCAGATGATGGGCTACGCCCGAAACATGTAAAAAGCTTTTGATTATTCAACCAATCTCCAGCATTTTTAAAATGATTATTAAAATATTACAATGAAGGTTGCATACCACTACCAAGACTTTCAGTCTAAAATGCGATGCAAATCTTAATAGTAAAGTCTAAGTTTCAAATTAATGTGTACTAACTAGGACGACGTTTACAATGACGTCAATGGCGGCTAGGAACCATACATTCGTAATCATCTCGCAAGTGGCAAGTTTGTGGACCCATGTTTACTGCGACACTTTTCTTTCTATTATCGTGTATTAATAACCGCGTAAGTTTGCGCCATCCTTTTTGATACACTCTGTATAATGAGAAAATAATCCAAAATATTAACAATAAAACAGTACAGTAAGAGTAATTATAGACTGTGCTTGCTAAGATAAACTGGAAGGAATTCCGCCTTATGCAATACACTTCTTGCGTTTTTATCAGCCAAATATGTTTCGCCACTTATTGTGCCATCTTCCGTGGGGTTTTTTGCCTTTAATTTCTGAAATTTTTTACATTTTAGTGTTTTGTGTGAATTGTGTATACATTTGTCTAAATTGTTTACATTTGAGAAGGAGGATGAATTTCTTAGGCCTACATTTACCGGGTGATCAAAAAGTCAGTATAAATTTGAAAACTTAATAAATCACGAAATAACGTAGATAGAGACGTAAAAATTGACACACATGCTTGGAATGACATGAGGTTTTATTATTTTCCTTGCCTAAGTGTGCATTCAAATCGCCTAATACGATTTTTACATGCTACCTTGGTATTTTGTTTTGTGGGTGCGTGAATATTGATTTAACTGTTGGCTTTATTTGCTAATTTTACTGTAAGCAAGGAGACTTTCATTGGGAGACGCGAAGTCAATAACTTAGTCGACTACGAAAGTATGTACGGCGAATCCAGTTCCGAAAAGTGGTAGTGTGTCACTTTTATGGCAATTTGCCCTTGTAGATCCTGTAATTCTCTGAGTTAAAGTGTCCTTCATCCGTGAATCTTGTGTCTTGCAGTGCAGTTATTTTCAGCTCAAATTTTCCCATTGCGTTGATAAGTTGCTTTAATTTGCCCCTTTTGGTGACAGTGTTTACAATAATTGTGCCAAAAATATTTTTGTGAAGGATAGGTTGTGCCGCGATGGAGTGGCCAAGCGTATTGAGGCGCTATGCTTCGATGCGTGAGTCTGTTCTCCGTCGGAGTTTCGAATCCTACGTCGGGCATGGATGTTTGTGCTGTCTTTAGTACAAGTTAGTTTATAAATAGTTTGTAAGTCTAGGGTCTGATGACACCGCAGTTAAGTAAGAAACATTTGGATAGGTCGCTACTCACCACAGAGACGTCTGATGCGCCACGGAAAGGCACAAATAATAGACAACTGCAAAGCTTTCGGCCGATACGGCCTTCGTCGGTTGGAAAACATGTACACACACACACACACACACACACACACACACATTGAAATTTGATAGTTAAGGGCGTAAGTCGTTTACCACGCGTTTACCCACGCGATATGGGATGATGCACTGATAGTGAAACAAATACAAAAGATAAACAACAGGTACACACACTAACTATGAAGCAAATATGGTACAACCTTAAAGTCAGACACAGCATAAAACAATGGAAGGTCACATGTAGGACAGTTGTCACTAGTGGAAGAGGGCGCGCAGTTGCCAATCGCAATCACAAACGAATGGTACGATTGCATTGTTCTCGTATCACCCAAAGTACTTTATTAGTCACATTGGTTCTTTGTTTAAAACGGGTTTTGTACATAACTTTTCACATTATTATACTTTCTCCTTGAAAGAAATTCATTTTTTACATTCGCTAACATCCAGAATGAGACTTTTCATTTTGCAGCGGAGTGTGCGCTGTTCTGGCACATTAAAATTGTGTGCCGGAACCGGGACTCGAACCTGGGACCTTTGCCTTTTGCGGGCAAGCGCTCTACCGACTGAGCTATCCCGACACGACTCAAGATGCCGCCTCACAACTTTACTTTCGCCATTACCTCGCCTCCTACTTTCCAACAGTCGGTAGAGCGCTTGCCCGCGAAAGGCAAAGTTCCCAGGTTCGAGTCCCGGTTCCAGCACACAATTTTAATCTGCCAGGAAGTTTCATATCAGCGCACACTCCGCTGCATAGTGAAAAGTTTCATTCTTGAAACATCCCTTAGGCTGTGGCTAATCCATGTCTCCACCATATCCTTACTTCCAGGAGTGCTACTCTTGCATGTTTCGCAGGAGAGCTACTGTGAAGTTTGGAAAGTAGGAGGCGAGGTACTGGCGGAAGTAAAGTTGTGAGGCGGCATCGTGCGTCGTGTCGGGATAGCTTTATTTCTCTGACTTTAATTGCACGAAAGAGGAGAATGAAAACTAAAAACTGTTATGAAAATTATTTTCTATAGCAATTTCAAATTATTTCTGCTTTGATCAATTGCATAAGTATTGGTGTGTTGATAAGATCTCCAGTACGAGTAGTGAAATTGTCTATATGAAAGAAACTGTCAAATTTTAAAAGATATCGCTTCTCACATTTATGGGAGACCTATTCATGAAACCTTCTGTGGTATTCGAACTAGATGTGTGTAGGTAGAAGACTTTAAAATTACTAAAGAGTCTCAGAGCCCAGATTATATTATTTCAGAGCTAGCCATTGAAAGGAAATAAGATATTTATTGTGTGAATTTAGTCTCCATATTCCGTGACCAGTGTTTAAACTGGGTTTGGTGACCAATTTTTAGTTACACGTCACAGTTAATTATCAGTGATCATTCGATGGATTGCTTTTAAATCAAAATAGTTTAATGAACTACTGTAGACCTTTATCGCTTTATGTTTGGACAGGTACACGTCAAGTACAGTAATACTTCTGCACCAGTACAACAGTTTTATTCTTATGCACTAACACAAGCAACAGATAAAAACTACACATACGCACAGCATATACATACGGACACTACACAGTGTTACTTTTGCAAAACTTTCTAACCCTGAATTAAGTCACAAAAATAGTTGAATCTCGTGGTCGAACAGTGAAGTTCGAGCACTGTGTTGGAAATATTGGAGATATGTCTGTTGCTCATGTAGGTCTTGGCAAGTAATAGCTTGTGACAATGACTTTAAATATCTGTTTATCTGTGTATGTGTGTGTGTGTGTGTGTGTGTGTGTGTAAAAGAAATCGTGGATCTGCGATACCTCTTCGGCTGAATTCTTTCTTTAATGTTTTGTTACGTTTTTTTCCCCCATGAACGTCTGCGGAATGTGAAATTGGTGGATAAAATGAACATTCAGAGTGATTAAATTTAACGTCTTGTATGGATAAACTATGAAACTGTCTTGCTTCATAATTAATATTGCCATTTTATTACCAATTGCACTATATATTTATCACAAAAAATTGAGTGGGCCACCTTGAATTCAATCTCTTAAAGGTACTGTGTGATTTAAAAAGTTTGAGATCGCTGGAGTAGACGTTGGAGTGGAAGAGGAGCTAATAAAAATAGTGGAAATTTAGTAAAGTAGAGCATTTGGGTCCATGTAAGTGCGTAGTACGCTTATACGCAACTGTGACACGCGTTTGAGCATCTTGTCCTCTCCATTTTACCTCTATTTTTAAACTTTTATGCCTGTTTCCCCGCCACGTTTTTGTCTTTGCGTGGTGTATCCGCTTCCGGTTCAGTTTCTTTCAAACGATCTTTCGCTCCCTCACATGTAATCGTACTGTGCACTCCCAAATGTATTTCATCAGTTCTTTTTCCAAACCATCCTGTACCCGACCCTTGCCCTTAGTTCTTAAATCTCATTGCTTTAAAAGAATATTTACTCGTCTTTTAGTATAACGCTCAGTGTGACTACGCGCACGCTCATTCGCGCCGTTGTGGCCTCGTAACGCAGTTCACCTGATACATGTTCCTACAACACAGTCGGCAAAACTCCCTCGATCAATTTGCGTAAATTAAAAAAAAATCCTATGACAAGTGAGTTATTTTATTCCTGTGTTTTCCCAGTCGACTGTGATATGCGACTTACATCCTCTGACAATAAAGTTCGGTGAATAGTCCTTTAACAGAGATGCCTACTTTTGAGAAAGCCAATTAGTAATGACCGAGTCAGGCCGGCAAGTATTGTTACCGGGGTGGGGGGAGGGGGTTTACGCAGCGGCATCGTTAAATAAGACATTACAGAAAAACTAACACACATTAAAACAAATCAAATGTTCAAATGTTTGTTAAGCTTATGGGACTTAACTACGGGGTCATCAGTCCCTGAACTTACAAACTACTTATCAACTAGCTTATACTAAGGACGGCACAAATCTCCATGCCCGAGAGGGGATTCGAACCCCCGACCGTAGTGGCCGTGCAGACCGTGACTGGAGCGCCTCAGTCCCCTCGGCCACCGCGGCCGGCTTAAAACAAATGCAATGTAACAAAGACTGATATTTACAGAGCCTCTTTTTCTTATCTGCAGATTGACGTCATCTCAGATTTGCACTACAATTGTGAAGTAGAAGTTGAGAATCATTTTTTTTTTTTTTTTTTTTTTTTTTTTTGAAAACTCCACTTGTCAATTAATAAACTACTCCTGTTTCAGCAAACAGTATACTGATAACATGCTTATTGTTTTGGCATTATATATCTTCTGCACTAACAGAGCACTTAACAGTCCCTTGTTCATAATAGCACTAAATTCTTATCTCAGATCGGCACTACATAAGTGAAGTAGGAGGTTCACTTTTTGAATTGAATACTTTAGTTGCCCCTTTAGCTGCTAGCAGTTTCTGTTCGCCGGAAGTACATTAGTAACATGCTTTGGGTGCGACGTCATATGCATCTTCTGCAATATCAGAGCACGTAACAGTTCTGTGTTCATATCAGCTTTAAACTCGATCTTATTCTTCCTCACCAAACTAAACTCTTCCCACAGGGGAATTACTGTGAGGCACCAGAAGAATAGCCATCGTAAGTTTAGTGACGGGTACTTTCTGATTCCTGAAGCATCTGTGAGTTTAGATATTCGAAAAAAAAATCGTAATTTTAGCCATGTCATTCGTAATGTCGTGACTATTGGAGGAAATTCGTAATTATTACGATTGATTCGTAGTGGTTGGCATCTCTGCTGTAACATTAACGTAGATGTCAGCCTCCAGTCTAGTAAACAGCGTAGTGGGTTGTCACGCAGAGAGGCCCGGTTTCGATTCCCGGTCGGGTCAGATTTTCTTTGCTCGGGGACTGGGTGTTATGTCGTCCTCCCAGTTGGGGTCTAACGGTCATAAATGTCACACGGAATCATCATCATTAACGTAGATTAACTACGAACTACAGTTATCTTACTGTTCTCCGAAATAGTCACCGAACTTAACTATGCGCTGCTGAGATCTGCGATACACGTCCTGGAAACTTTGCACAAAGTCTTCATTTTGGACGGTGTTTGAAAGCGTCGCAACGTTCGATAGATGTCAGGAATATTGTCAAATCTCTTTCGCCTCAAAGTGCGTTTGCATCTGAGGGCCGCGCTGTAGTAGCCGAGCGGTGTCAGGCGCCTCGCTGCGGAGCGCCCGGCAGCTCGCCGTCGGAGGTTCGAGTCCTCCCTGGGGCATGGGTGTCTATGTTGTCCTTACGCTAATTTACCTTAGTTTCAGTAGTTTGTAAGCTACGGACTGATGACCACGCAGTTTGGTCCGCTAGATTTACAAACAAACAAACAATCGGGGGAGTAGTAAGAAATCTGCAGGACTGAGATCCGGCGACTATGGTGGACGATCAAGTTGCGTGACAACGATCGCCCACACACAGCCAGTATCGTCAAACAGTTCTTGGCAAATAAAAAAGGGAGTAGTGTAACTCGAACATCTTCCATACCCGCCGGATCTCAATCCTCAAGACTTCCTATTCCTTAAAAGAAAGGAAAGACGTTTGACAATATTTCTAACATCCAACGAATCGTGACGAGGTTTTTGAAAACATTCAGATAGGAAAATTTGGACCAAAGTTTCCACGACATATATCGGAGAGTTCAGTGGTGCATAGTTATGGGAAGTCTCTAATTCGAAGGACTGTGAGGTAGCTGCAATTCATAGTTCATCTACGTTAAAGTGCAAGGACAATTCACCTAACTTTGTTGGAGGTTGTATAATATGTACTGGACGAGAGACTTTTGGCTAAGTTTTTGCAGTATGATTGTGATGAATTTTTACGAGTGAGTATTTGTTTATGTAACAGTATTGTTTTATGGCTGCCTGCTTTCTTTTACTGAACTTCGTCATATTTTCGGTAGTTACGATAATCCTTCTGAAGGGGACAAAATTACTTTTATCGAAACATTGGTAAAGGGAAAGATTCCTGTTTTCCGTAGTTGGTTTGCTGTTATTTCACATACAAGTTGCCTCTGAAACAACGTAAATTCATCGATGAAAATGGTGTGTTTAATGAAGAGTGCGTAAACAAATGTTTCCTTGATACTGGGAATAAAGCAACGTGTTTATTGTGTCATGAATAACAGTAGTGTTTAAAGAGTACGACCTGAAACGAGACCACAAAGCAGGGCGCAGCGAATTTGTGTGCAAACGTTTCAGTGAAAAACACACAATCAAAGCTGCGGATCGTGTGGAAAGGCCGGAAAAACAACAAACATTATTTATAAAACAATCAGTGCACACCACAGAAGCACGTTTCAGCGTAGCTTGTAACCATATTGAACGCTGCAAGCCATTCTCGGATGTCGAGTTTATTCATCATCAGCAGATTTCTGCAATATTAGCAGGTCTCTTGCTCCTACATTTTCTACGATCCATTGCTCCCTTCTTAGTTTTACTGCAGACACTGCCATCCATCACATCTTATAGGATATGACATCTCTCTCCTTCCAATCCACACTGTTTTCACAAGCGCCACCTCTCTTCTTAATACATTCCCAGTCCAGTTCGGTTTCCTACTTTTTACTACATCCAATAACTGCCTTTGTCCTCTCACTCTTCTCAGTACATCATCATTTTTCACTCTGTCCATGCAGCTAATACTTTCCATCCTCTGCCATTACCACATCTCAGAAACCTGTGGCCTTACCATGTCTTTCTTCCTCAACGCCCAAGTTTCAACACCATACAAAGGAACACTCCATACTATACATTTTATTACTCTTTTCCTCAGATATTTGTCCGCAATGCTACAGAAAATTATTCTTTATCTATAAAGTGGCTCTTTTGCCACAGCTATTCCAGTTTTAATTTCTGTACTACTCTTCCAGACCATTTCTATTATGCTTAAAGCTGTTAAAAGCTTTGCACTTGTTTTAATATTACTATTGTTGTGGTATTAGGCCTGGAGACTGGTTTGATGCAGCTCTCCACCCTATTCTATCCTGAGCAAGCCTCTTCATCGCCTGATAAGACCGGCAACCCACATCCATCTGAATCTGCGTACTATATTAGTCTCTTTGTCTCCCTCTGCGATTTTTCACCCACACCCTATTTTCCAATGATAAATTTACGATTCCTTGATGTCTAAGATTGTGTCTTAGTTAAGGCATGCCAGAAATTCCTTTTCTTCCAAATTCTGTTCAGTACCTCTTCATTAGTTACACGATCCACTCACCTAATCTTCAGCATTATACTGTGTCACCACATTTCAAGAGTCTATCCTCTTCCTGTTTATCGTCCAAGTTCACTCCCGCTCAAGGCAACACTCCACACAAAAGCCTTCAGAAAAGACTTCCTTACACTTAAATTAATATTGGATGTTAGCAAATTTCTTTGTCAAATCGCTTTTCTTCCCATTCCCATACTGCGTTTTACATCCTCTGTACAGCGACTATCAAATTTTTTCCCTACCCAAATAACAAAACTCTTCTACCACCATTATTGTTTCGTTACCTTATCTAATTCCTTCAGTGCTGCCTGATTTTGTAAGACTGCAATTCATTGCTTTTGTTTTGCTTTTCTTCATGTTCATCTTACACGCTCCTTTACACACTGTCCATTTCGTTCAATTGCTTTTTGTGGTCCTTTGCTGCCTCTGACAGAATTACAATGTCATCAGCAAAACGCAATGTTTTTATTTCTTTACTCTGATCTCTCATTCCTTCTCCAAATTTCTCTTTGCTTTCCTTCACAGCTTGTTCATTGTACAAATGGAATAACATTGGAAAAGACTACAACGCTGTCTTACTCCTTTCCCAACAACTGCACCCCTTTCACGTCCTCTAACTGTAATAACAGCCGTTTGGTTAACGTACAAGTTCTTAATAACCTTCGTTTCCCTATATTTTACCCCTGCTGATTTCAGAATTTGAAAGAGCGTATTCCAATCAACCTTGACAAAAGCCTTCATTCACTTTTTGATTTCCTCCCAGTACTATTACTTTTTTGTATTGATTTTCATTCCATAAATATTTATTTTCAATGCTATTTACTTTATGCTGTAAATTTTTTGTCACCTTTTACTAGTATCTCAATCGACATATTCTTCTTCCTCCAATTTTTATTCCTTGGTCAAAAAATGTTCAAATGTTTGTAAAGCTTATGGGACTTAACTGCGGGATCATCAGTCCATACACTTACAAACGACTTATGAACTAATTTATACTAAAGACAACACACACATCCATGCCCGATGGAGGATTCGAACGTCCGACGCGGGAGGCCGCGCAATCTGAAACATGGCGCTCCTGACCGCTCGGCTACCCTCACGCGGCACTCCGAAGTGGTCAATCAAATCTTAAGTATAAACTGAAAAGGGTATGTAGCAAAAAGCAGCTTTGTCTTTTTCCTTTTCCTAGTTCCAACGATTTCGTACTTTTTCCTGTAACTTTAAATCACGCGACTTTATTAAGCAGCGTATGCTAGTGTGTGCAGGCATATTATGCCCTGATATTAGAAGCAAATCTGAAGCATTCCTTTGTCAAGGTGAACAATGAAGCGGCGCATGGACCTCATTAGTCACAAAGTCGCAACACAATAAAAGGTCGCGATTAAAGACTTTGTTTGGTAAATTGAGTCCAATGAAGAAACGACTGTATTTGGTTTTCCTTAGCTATTGATCAGAGCACTATAACGAAGACATTTCACAATTACTCATCTTTATCTGATGCCGTACAGAACATTTCACAATTAATTGCAATTACTTGGCAAATCAGTTTCGCTGAGGTTAAGTAGTGTTCGGCAACGACTATCTCTTCTAAATCCCACTACGCTGTGTATGGTATATGCGTTTGTACGAGGGTTGAAACTTAAACAGTGGCAACACACCATGCAATGGAATGTACTACTGTGGCTGATAGAAAATGTTGTTGACATACCTACCTTACCTCCGAGCAAATGGACTCGCCCGTCCCACGTCACCGGCGTGCGCACAATCGAGGGAAACACAGACACTTGTGAGCGACCCGTCTAACGTAACGATGTCACTCCGTTTTCGAAACAGAAACAACGGAGTTGGATCAAGATTGAACATGCCAGAGGTCGTACAGCACGACAGTGTCATCAAGGTCTTCAAGTGCTTCAAAGTTGGTGAAAGTAATGGTGATTCTCGTGTACGACTGTGATGACGTTATCCTAACACCAATGCGCAGTATTACTGTTAGTCTTTGCATCATCACTTGCACCCAGCTTTGCGAAAGAGGCGGCAACACTTTCTGCGAAACCCGCCCATCATTTTACATGAGAATGCGCGGGCGCATACAGCGCAAGCTGTCTACTCTGTTTCGTGGATGGGACAGGGAAGTACTGTACCATCCACCACACTCCCCGGACGTAAGTGCTCGTCACTGTAATTTGATTCCGAAGATGAAGAAACCACTTCGTGGCATTCGCTACAGAACTGTTCCAGAGATTCGACAGGAGTTAGACCGCTCCATTCGCACCATCAACAGAGCAGGCTCTGCTGGCGGCATACTACGCCTTCCACATCGCTGGCAACGGGTTCAACACAACGCTGGCGACTACTTTGAAGGACAGTAAGTCGTGCAAACGTGCAACTGCTTTTGTATCGGTTGTGAATAAATAGTTGCCTCTACGTTTTAACCCCATCAAAAAGAGTTCTGTATCCGCGACTGTAATGAGGGCTTCAATACTGTTAAATTTGGATCATAATCGGAATTAAAGATCTCTAATTGTACATGGATGGTTGAAAATCACCTTCCCGTGGAAGAGCTGAATATTGTGGTGATCAGAGAGGGTACGGAAAATGTCAGCTGCCGATAGAAGCGTCGATATTTGCCGTGGTGTGGTACACCGTTTATCAAGATACTAGCTGCCAATCCTGGCCTTGTCTGGGTGTGTGTTTACTACAGTTTTCTGTCGCTCCATCTCGACTTCGCTCCTCTCTCTCTCTCTCCACTTCGTCTTGCTTTCTCTTCCTCTCCTCCTCGTCCTCCTGCTGCCCTCTCTGTCCATCTCCTCGTTCCATCCTTCAGATGCAGATAACAGTAATAAGCCTCCTCTCTGCCTGTTCACCTGCTGCTGTCTGCATCATCACAGTCACGCAGACCGTCGCTTGACGCCGCATGCTGCGCCTTCTTGTGAGTGATTAGACTACCTGCAACGCTCGCGTGTTGTGCCATGTTGCCGATCTGTCCCCTTGGCCAATGTCGGTGCACGGTAACACCCAAAACTCCATTTCATATTTCCAGATTTTTACCATTCAATTGCATTGTCATTTATTGACATAGGGACATGCGGAACATGAATTTATGTTTTTACCTCAATGTGTGACAATTTGCATGAAACATATTTCCTCATTTATGACTCACCCTGTATATGAATGAAACATACAAGATATCTGTGGGATATTCTACAAATTTATTACTTTATGAACCAGTTTTCGACTCTTATGCCATCATCAGGTAAACATTACAAGTTTAAGTTTCAAAGAGCTCAAGTTTGTAGATATATAACTTTCAAGTGCTTTGGTTTATAACTAACCTAATGGAAATGATTACAATTCAAGTTGTGCTGTAAATTCCTACCACTGATAAAATATGTAACAATGCAATAAATTATGACATTATACTAAGAAATATAAATTGAAACAAAAGAAATTGGCTGAAAAAATTGATCAAAAATTATCTTAAACAGGTCCAATGTCTGACACATGAAAGAGTTGTGAAGTGTTATGGTAAAATTTTAACTGGTTAATTAATGCGTAATGTATGAAATGTTCTGTCAAGAACCGGCGGAACAGTCAGTGAATATGACGGCTGGGACTTAAATAGTGACAACTATTTATTCACAACCGATATAAAAGCGTTACATGTTTGCACCTGTTACTGCCCCTCAAAGGAGTCACCAGCATTGTGTAGAAACCGTTGCCAGCAACGTGGAACGCGTAGTATACCGTTAGCGGAGCCTGTTCGGTTTATCGTGCGAATGGAGCAGTCTACTGCCTGTCGAATCTCTGGAACAGTTCCGTAGCGAATGCCATGAAGTGGCCTTCATCTTCGGAATCAAAACAAAAGTCACAAGGGCTTAAGTTCGCGGAGTATGGTGGATGGTGCAGTACTTCTCAGGCCCATCGACCACCGAACAGAGAAGATGCACCTTGCGCTGTATTCTCCCGCGCATTGTCGTGCAAAATGATAAACAAATTCCACTACGTAATATTAATATAAAATAAGTTTTAATTTTCTTAGACCTGTGATTTACGTGAAAACAAAAGAAATAAATGAGCATATAGGAAATTAAATTTCAAATAGAGTTTCTATTTTATGAAACTCGAGCCGAGATGGCGAAATTTGCCAAAAAAATTCGCAAAGTAGCAAAAAAAAAAAAAAAAAGATTTTTCTTAAATAAATAAAAAAAACGATAAGTCCGCTGGGAAATTGTTAAGTTAGAAAGTTATAGGCCTTAACATTATCTATCGATTGGTTTTTGTACGTATCGATTGCTTTGTAACTTTTCGAGATATAACGAAAACACACTTGAAAACCTTTAAAACATAGATTCTTTGTAACTCGTGAACTTTCACGTTTCAAAACTTATTACTTGTCGCAAGAATCGCACGAAATAATTCAAAAAAGTACTTTGTCGATAAAATTAAAAAAAAATAGTTTTGAATAATTTTCGCACACCCACCTTCCCCTAATGCTTGGACTATAAACAACAAACTAAGGTGCCCAGAACATAAAATTTGCAGGCTATTAGAGTGACATAAGAATGTATAATCATTAACGTGAGAAGAAAGTAGGATGCCTAAAATGGAATTCGTGCCAGAGCGAATATAAAAATTGTAATAAAATATCAACCCAATGGAGTAAGTAATGACTCAGAGCGTCATTTGGTAATATTTGCTCACCAAAAGATTACAAGTATCAGTTTTTTTATTTTATTTTATTTATTTACTTATTTTTTTGTAAATTGCGCAGCAGCCGTATTCGTCCTCGTTTTGTTCGCGATATTCACAGGAAACAGGAGTTATGGCTTTGTTAAAGTGAAGATTGGAAGCAGAAGTACCTAAGTAAGGCGATATTGTTATGTAGTTAGTGAGATGTCAGTCAAGCAACGACCGCAGTATTTTCGCCAATAGACGTTGTGGGGAATAGCAACTAATACTTGTTAGCGCACTTATGTGTAAATATCTGTTAGCAGTCGCGCTGAAGCAGATAGCTTCCTTCGCTTAAGAACATTACAAATAACCGAAATTGTTGAGCTGTAAACAGCTGAAACGAAAGAAGCACTTCACTCAGTCACCAGCCGGCGTACTAGCCGTCTATGGGCATATAACCTAATATTAGAAAAGTCCAAAAACATACACAAACATTTATAAGAAAATAATAAATGGAAACTATCTCACAAAGAAGCTATGAATTTGGGGATTTGGGGATATCTTTGTCCAAACAGTCACGAATGATACACAGCGACGCAGCATGCTGTCTGCGATGTGGTTAAAGATCACTGTAGGCAGTCGGCCTCATTCGAGCATTTTTGAGGCCTGAAAATGTCCTCGGGTTAGGCTGACGGAGTGTAATTCGCCTCCATAATGTATCCCCGATATGTTATGTACACTCCTGGAAAATGAAAAAAGAACACTGAATTCGTCGGCCCAGCAGAGGGAAATTTTATTTACACATACTTCAGAATGTACACATTACACGATCACGAGAGTACAGTCACTAGAGCGTGCGCTATATCAGTGCTAGTACCGCGTATACCCTTCTTTTACACCAGTGGAAGCTGCAGTTCTCCGACGAAGACGATCGTAGAGGTGCCGAATGTCGTCTTGCTGAATGACGTGCCATGCAATACCACCAGCTGCCTGAGTTGGGCCAGATTTCGTACCGGTCGTGCTGACGACGCAAGATGACGTTTCATCCGAACATACTCAATGGCGGGCAGATATGGGGATCGTTCTGGCGAGGGTTATTGACATACACCTTGAAGAGTATGTTGGGTCGTACGGATACGTCTGGATATATATTGTCCTGTTCGAAAAGCATATCACCTTATTGTATGAATGGTAGCAAAACGGGTGAAATTGTGCTTTGAATGTTCCGTGCACAGTTCAATGTTCCCTCAGCGATCACCAGAGGAGAACGGCCAGTTTAGGATATCGCTACCTACACCATGATGCAGGGTGTCGACCCAGTGTGCCTCTGTCGCGTACAATCCAGATTTTCGCGCTCGCCTGTACGATGCCAGACACGTGTAAAACCATCATTGGCAACGAAGTATACGCAAATCTCATCCTTTCATAAGCGACACAACTGGAGGTGGGCTGAATCATGTTGGGGTATGAGCGGAAGACGCTCTGACGGCATCAGTGGTGATCGTTCTTTGGTGACCGTCGAGGGAACTGAACAGTGCATCGTACATTGAAACCAACATTCAACCCGTCTTGCTACCGTTCATGCAATGACAAGGCGAAATGCTTTTCAAGCAGGAGAATGCACGTCCACATGTATCCCGTGCCGTCTAACGTGCTCTTCGATGTGCACATCAACTACTGTGGCCAGCACAATCGCCAGATCTATCATCCATGGAGCATGTTTGGGACCGGTTGACACGTCATCTTTCGCGGCCTGCATGACCGACACGAAATCTGCCCTATCTGAGGCTCCAGGTCAGCATTGCATGGCGGACAATTCTGCAAGATTGCATTCGGCACCTCTAAGGTCGCCTCCATGGGAGAACTGCAGTTTGCATGGCTACAGAAGAGCCGCGGCGGAGCAGCCGAGCACATTGAGGCGCTATGCTACGATGCGCGAGGCCCTTCCCTGTCGCGGGTTCGAATCCCTCTCGGTCATAGATCTTTGTGCTGTCTTTAGTATAAGCTAGTTTATAAGTAGTTTGTAAGTTTAGGTACTGCTGATCCCGCAGTTAAGTACCATAAGCCTTACAAACATTTGACCCTTTAACGACGCCATGACGAACGCTCTGGCGAGTGTAGTCACATGCGTATAGCTCTGTCTGTGTGATCATCTGTTGTATACATTCTCAAAATTGTGTCAATAAAATTTACCTATGCAGGGTCGACAAATTTACGGTGTTCTTTTTCGTTTTCCATGAGTGTACGATTCCTACCCTGAGATATTGTTGGAAATATTGTGAAGTATTTGCTTACCCTTCAACAAATGCATCTACCACAGCTGCTTGATGTGGGCGGATAGGAAGAGGAGAGGAAGTCCGCACCAACTGCGTCTCTGAAAAGGATCATAATTAGGTAGCGATACCTCGTCTCTATACCTCTGAGCGTTTGCAGTATTTCTCCGAGCACCATTGATAGCGTGCACTACATACGACCATGCGCCATGACATCTCCCAACACCATGACGCAATCACCAATAAACTGGCCTCTTTCCACGATGTTCGCACTTCAACATCCACATAATTAGTCTGCAAATCACATTTAAGTGTCTAACAGAGGATTTATCGATCGGCTGTCATGCTGTGCCAAAATTAGCGTAAGGGCTGCCAAGCGAAAGGCACTGTTTTGTGTACTGAATTGGCACAAAAACCTAACAAATTTTGCTATTACATCAAAACGGTAAACGGATTGAAACCAGATATAGAGGCAATGTGTGACCTTAATGGTGTCGAAACATAGGATGGTACTCAGAAGGTCGAAATACTAAATCTATTTTTGCAAACTTGTTTTACAGAGGAAGATTGCTAAGTATTTCTTCTTCAAACCATGGAACTGTCGTCAAAATGGCAGATACTGGAATAAGTTGCAGAGGGATATAGAAGCATCTGAAATCGATCAACAGAGGAAAGTCCGCTGGACCTGAAGGGATACCAATTCGATTTTACACGAAGATTCAAATGTTTAAATGTTTGTTAAGCTTATGGGACTTAACTGTGGGGTACTCAGTCCCTAAACTTACAAACTACCTTATGCTAAAGACAACAAAAACATCCATGCCCGAGAGAGGATTCGAACTTCCGACGGGGTATGGCCTCGTACATGGAGCATAGCGCCTCAATGCGCTCGGCCACTCCGCCGCGGCAGTATACGAAGAAATTTTCTCCCTTTCTAAAAGTGGTGAGCCGTAGGTCTCTAGAGGAGCGAAGTGTTCGTAAGGATGGGAAAATAGCGAAGCCTTTCCCGTTTAAAAGAATGGTCGTAGACCAGACGAGAAAAACTGTAGGCCCGTATCCCGGAGCCGCTTGGTCTAAGGCATCGTGCAACACCGTCTGAAGAGGAGGCCTTTGTACTGCCGTGCCACGTCACGGAGAGCAAGTCGCGAGCGCGTAGCTCACTGGCTGGCCGATGCGAGGCGATGGGCTGTGCCCCATCGGCCAGCGAGTAAGCTACACGATCGCGACCTACTCTGCGTGACGTGGCACGGCAGCGCACAGGCCTTCTCTTCAGACGGTGTTGCATCATGCTGCGGACTGGGCGACCTCTTCCGCCGGAAGTTGGAGTCCTCCCTAGGCCATCTGTAAGTGTTGTCCTTAGTGTAAGTTAGTTTAAGTAGTTTGTAAGTATAGGAGCTGATAACCATAGGAGTTTGGTCCAATAGGTTGAGAAACATTTGAATTTTATATCCGTGACATCAGTTAGTTGTAAAATTCTCGAACACATACTTCTGGAGACCGGAAATCTGGTCTGTAGGAATGGACTCGGTTTCCGCAAGCAACGATCATGTCAAACACAGCTCGCGCTGTTTATATGCGAGATCCAGAGGGCAGATGATAGAAGATCGCCTTTGTACTCCGAGTTTCGTGACTTACGCAGTGCGTTCCATGCCGTTCCGCGCCGTCGCCTCATGAACAAAGTATAAGCATTTGGAATATCAGACCAACTGTGGGACTGGATTGAGGTGTTCCTAGCTAACTGAACGCAGCGCGTCATTGTCAGCGGAGAGAAGTCTTCAGACGTCAACGTATCTCAGGCGTGCCCCAGAGGAGTGTTATAGCATCGTTGCTTCGCACAATGTATATGAATGACCTATAGATAACATCGGAAGTTCAGTGAGGCTTTTCGGGACGATGCTGTATTTTAACGAAAAGCTCAACACTGGAAAAGGGTAGCGAAATGCAGAATTATCTGCCTGACGGGTGGTGCTGGGAATGGCGACTGATGCTCAACATAAACAAGTGTAAAGTGCTGCGTTTACATAGAATGAAAGATATTTTATTCTACGACTACGCAATAGAAAGACAAACACTGGAAGCGGTTACTTCCGTTTGACTTACCCAAAGCACAGGCTCGCTGATAGACACAAATAACACAAATGAAAACACATACAAACAAACATTCAAGCTTTCGCAACCGTTGGTTGCTTCGTCAGGAAAAGAGGGAGGAAGGAGGAGAAAAACGACAGGATGCGGGTTTTAAGGGAGTGGATGAGGCATCATTCCAATCCCGAGAGTGGAAGGACTTACCTTAGGGAAAAAAAAGGAAGGTAAACAAATACACACACGCCCATACACATACACACGCAAACACAACTAGGCAGACATTTGTAGAAAGCAAAGAAACTGGACAGAGCTACCACTTGAGGTAGAGACTCTGTCGAGAGAACCGAGGCAAAGAGGCAGTCTGTCCATTTGCATGAGCGGTCACAGGCAGACTGTGTTTGTTGGTAATGAGGATCACCCTGTGGCTAAACATGCCTTGGTGCACGGCCAGCACATCTTGGCACAGTGTTACACCACCCGGGTTATCTGGATACTTCCCACCGACAACAGTCTTTCAGAACTCCGGAGATGGGAACGTGCCCTTCAACACATTCTCTCTTCCCGTTGCCCACCTGGTCTCAACCTCCACTAAATTCAAATTCCCGCCCACCCTCTTTAACATCTTGGCCTCGGTTCTCTGGACAGACCCTCTGCCTCAAGTGGTATCTCTGTCCAACTTCTTTGCTTTCTACAAATGTCTGCCTAGGTGTGTTTGCGGGTGTATATGTGTGGGCGTGTGTGTATTTGTTTACCTTTTTTTCCCCTAAGATAAGTCCTTCCACTCCGGGGATTGGAATGACGCCTCATCCACTCCCTTAAAAACCGTATCCTGTCCTTTTTTACCCCTCCTTCTTTCCTCTTTTCCTCACGAAGCAACCAACGGTTGCGAAAGCTTGAATGTTTGTTTGTATGTGTTTTCATTTGTGTTATTTCTGTCTATCGGCGAGCCTGTGGTTTGGGCAAGTCAAACAATCTTTATTTTTATACACATTTTTTCCCACCAGGACAGTCTCCTACATATTTTTCACTAAGTGTGTTTTCCTGCCTCTGTAACTTATAAAATAATAGGTGACGGGAAATTTTAAAGCAGTAGGTCAACACAAGAAACGTTACACTTTCTGCGGAGCTATGAACATAGTTTGTTGTATCATTTTCGACAGAGTTACAGAACAAAGATACAATTTTTTAAATGGAACAATGTTTTTTTTCTATTTTGCATTGGAATCGTTGAAACCAACTGCGTCCAAATCAATTTAAACTATATTCCTATCACTGTTAGTTTGGGAGCTACAACCCTTCAAAGTTTCAGGGGCAGATACCACACGCTGTACATAATACATGGCTGTGTGGTGGGTGATGGATGTTATGGCGGTGGAAAGTTGATTTACATGAGATGTTCAAATGTGTGTCCATGTTGCTCAATGCATAATGCAATGCGCTGTCAAAAGGATCTGCGGACGAGATGTAACATCGCCGGTGTGACGGAGCGACATGCGTGCTCGATGCACCGTTTTAGATCATCTGGGGATGTGGGCTCAGTGACTTAAACACGATCCTTTCGATATCCCCAGAAAAAGAAACCTACTGGTGTTAAATCGGGCGACCTTGCGGGCCATGAATGAGGACCATGGCGCCCCAACCATCTTCCTGCAAACCTGTTGTTTAATTCTTCCACAACAGCACGCGCAGAATGGGCTAGGTGACCATCGTGCTGCATCCACATATAGACTTTCGTGTGTATACACACATGTTCAAGGCGACCACCCAAACTGTCGGCTATAAAAGCGCGATATAACTCACCTGTCAGTGTACCTGGGAAGTAGTGTGGAGCGATGATTTCATCCCCAAGAATTCCACGCCACACGTTAATAGACCACCTACGTTGACGGTCGACAGGTCGTACCCACCAAGGATTGTCTGCGGCCCAGTAGTGCATTTTATGGCGATTCACTGCACCATAATTTGTGAACGTGGACTCATCAGAGAACATAATACTTTGTAAAGACTCCAGCGTGAAATTACGCATGGCCCACTCACAGAATGTCACTCTCGCACGGAAATCGTTCCCATGCAGCTCCTGGGTCAGTGACAGGTGATACGGGTGAAACCTGTGGCCGTGTACTATGCGCCACACAGATGTGAGACTGACACCAGCGACTGCAGCAACGGCTCGTATGCTGACATGAGGATCGTGGTGTAGTGCAGCTAAAACAAACACCTCCGTCTCCTCACTTCTTGCAGGTCTTCGTCTGTTACTGCGGCGCATTACCAAGCTGCCTGTTTCCCGAAGTCGTTGTTCGGCACGTGAGAACGTAATGGCTGCCGGGGCTCTTCGCCTAGGATATCTCACGGTATACGCCGTGGCTGCTTCAGTGGCATCGTGTCGGCACTCGCCGAGCATCAGCAACATGTCAACGTACTCGTTGTTCGTGTATGCCATCGTCATCCGATGTCAGTAACTGTGGTATATTGAGCCCCGGTTGTTTGTGTGGCTCCAACTGTTAGGTATACGGCCGTGTGCGGTGACAGTCGGCAGTCTAACAGCGCATCGAAGAAGCTTCTCGCTTCGTGACACCGGCGACTTTACAACTCGGCCGCACCACATTTAGAAGGCTCATTGGATTATGCGCAGTGTTCATGGTATCTGCCCCTGAAACTTTGAAGGGTTGTAGCTCCCAAACCAACAGTGATAGGAATGTAGTTTAAATTGATTTGGACGCAGCTGGTTTCATCGAATCCAATGCACGATAGAAAAAAACTATTGTTCCATTTAGAAAATTATATCTTTGTGCTGTAACTATTTGGAAATTGATACAATAAACTATGTTCATAGCTCCGCAGAAAGTGTAACATTTCTTGTGTTGACCTACCGCATTAAAATTTCCCGTCACCTATTATTTTATAAGTTACAGAGGCACACCCTGTATATATATAAGGTGCGAGTAGACGTAGACATAAATGGAAAGACCATATAAAATCAATCGTGGGTAAGGTAGATGTCAGACAGATTTAGGAAGTGTAGTCGATCAACAAAACAAGTAGGTTACAAAACTCTCGTTGTGTCGCTGCATGAGAATTGTTCACCAGCGTGGGATCCGCACCGAATAGGGTTAAAGAAGACACAGAAACGTCCCAACGGAGAGCAGCACGCTTCGTTACGTTTAGTGAGTGGGGAGGCGTCATGGAGGTGATCAGGAAACTCCAGTGGCAGACGCTGCAAGAGAGGTGCACTGTATTGCGGCCCGGCGGCTGAAGTGGCTACCGCGGGAGCTGTACCTACTCAAAACGTTCAGGGCGGGCGAAATACCCACTCTAATGTTGAGCCGCGCGGGGATGGCCGCTCCCGGTCGGACCGGGCTGCGATAAAGGGGGAAAAATCATTTTTCCGATTTTCACGCTGTACAAACTGTTGATGGTATATAAGACCACATCGTTTTATCAACTTACATTTTTCCTTACATGCTTTCCATTGCTTGTAAGTATCGAAAAAGCCTAATTTTCATTACGCGTGAGTTTTTAGTTTCATAACGCTTGTCACTCTATATTGAAGAATGCATACTGTTTAAAGATCTCATGTTTTGACACGTGGTAGTCGTTCTAAAATGACACTCTTTTTCAAGTATGTGTACGTAATTTATTTAAAAAGTTCGATAGTTTCTAGATTATTGTTCGATGCATTTTAGACCATACACTACAAGCGAGTGAAATAAAACTAGAAGTACAGTAAAGTTTTTCATACTGTTGTAGCACTGAACCTTTCTCGTTTAACGAGTAATCACGTGTTAATACCCATCTCATCATCACTCCTTACCTGTTCGTCCTCTTCCCCACTCTCTACATCAATTTCCTCCGCCTCTTCTGTCTCCAACTATATGTAACCTAGGGCGATACTGAGTGTTATTTTAAAAATCTTATATCTGCGAAAGTTCTTCATCGAATGTTTTGAAATTTTAATACAACGGTCTACTGCAATATGCCGATGTTTTATACACATAATTTTTCAGCGTATGCCATATGAATTTGTATAAATTTTATAATGGGCAGACTTTAATACGAAAAATCGCAGAAGTAAGAACATATAAGTTTTATCTCTATACCTATATAAAAGCGAAAGGACACTCATTCATTCACTCACTGACTCACTAACCTCGAAATCTCGAAAACTACTTCATCCATGAAGCTGAAATTTGTCAGGAATGTAGTTTATAGGTAGACTACGACAACTAAGAAAGGATTTTGCGATAGGACCGATAGTTCAGGAAAACTTTTCTGTCTTGCGGCACCTGATACTGTGACTTTATCAGTGCACTATTTGAGAAGCAGAGCACTTAACGACTTGCAACAAACTTTAAACGTAACTTCAAAACTTTAGGAAACCTTTTCTCGCTGACAACCGCAGCCAAATTATGAAAGGAAAAAAGTCTATCCCTTACTATTTTTTCGGCGTTCACGCAGTAAAATTACAGCATTTGGCATGACTTTACAATTTATTACTCGTACAGTATTAACTGCATTCGCGAGAAGATGATACAGATGGTATACACTCGTACCACTGAACATACGTTCCAAATTTCATGACAGTACGGCTCTCAATTCATGATATATGGAGTCATAATTAGGTTAATGAAAAACTGCCTCGTCACGCACAACTTTTTGATTTATTACGTCTTTCGTACTAACTATTCTGAAGGTATTTTGCAGACATTTTTCATGTACACCACTGGACGTAACTTCGAGATAAAATCTTAGTACAACATATAGTTCAGGTGCTATGACGTCAGAGACAATGAAATGCATGTAAATTCGCCATAACTAGCATGAGGTTGTAATTTACTACGTCTTTACTACCAACTCCATTTACAACACATTTCGAAGGCAGTTTCCTGATATATTCTACGAATCTGGTAAATAATTTTTTTGTATAACACATAATTCAGGAGATATTTCTATATATATAAAAGCAAAAGGTCACTCACGCCCTTACTGACTGACTAAACACGAAATCTCAAAAAGTACTGCACGTATGAGGCTGAAATTTTGTCGGTATGTAGTTTATAGGTAGACGACGGCAGCTAAGAAAGTATTTTGCGATAGGAAAGAATTAAGGTGCATGGTAGAGGGTATTTTTCCTACAGACTGACGAAATATACTGTTTCATTCCGATCTTCACGAAAATTTGCACGCTTGACGTTCAAAAAAACGAGGAAAGTCACCATCAACCTAAAAATTCATACGGTGCATGAGGGAGGGTACCTTCCAACATAAAGATGGATCCCTAAAGACTTTTTTTCCTTCTTGGAACATGGGTTATATAAAATGAAACTGAAGAATTTTAGAACAACAAACTACCCTTTCAATGTGACCCTGTATTTGTATTGCATACAAATGTATAGTTCTGTTCCAGTATTGAAATTTTACACACTTGACCTTATAAACAATAGTAATGTTACTGTCTGTATAAAATTTGATTTGGTGCGTGGTGGAGGGTACTTAACTTATGGACTTTGACAAAATGCATAGTTTTGCTCCGATCTTAAGGAATTTTTGCACACATCACCTTTAAAACAGGAGGAAGGTCAATGGGTACATAAATTTTTATATGGTACATGACAGAGGGTACTTTGCAAGAAACTTTTCCGAGAGTGGGAAAGGTGGAAACCAACAGAGAGATGGGAGAGAAAGAAGGAAGGAAGCTTGGAGTTTAACGTCCCATCGACAGCGTGGTCATTAGAGACGGAGCTAACGATCGGAGTTTTGGGTAAGGACGGGGAAGGAAATTGGCAGTGCCCTTTGAAAGGAACCACCCCGGCATTTGCCTGGAGTACAATATATTCAAGAAATATGTACCTACAAACGTTCCACGAGTACAATGCAACGTTGTGTCAAAATTTCAAAACAATCGGTTACGAAATTTCGTAGATTAACGCCCATGCACAAATCAACACAACATTTTTATACATAGAGGTTACTGACAGCGGAGGGAGGCAACATGTCTTTGGACAACTACCCACTCTTAAAAAATATGACCCACTGGGCCTGTCTGTATCGCGGTGGGCGCTTCTATCAAATTTAGTGGAGCGTACGCTTCACGAAGAGTCAGCCAATTTATTGCTTTATCCTACGTATATCTCGCGAAGCGGCCATAACGATGAAATCAGAGAGATTAGTGCCCACACAGAGGCGTACAGGCAGTCGTTTTAGCCCACGAACCACACGCGACTGGGATAGCAGGAAGAGAAAGTTTCACGGAAAGCACCCTCCGCCACACGCACGCTGTAAAAGCCATACCTGAATCTTTCCGTTTTGGATCTGATTTCTCTTATTTTATTGTAATAATTATGTGCCACTATACGAATAAACCAGATTCAATTAAACAAATAGAAATTTTAGCAAACCATGCAGCTAAATTTGGTTTACAGATATCACAAGAAAAAACTAAATTCATGTCTAACAAATTTAAGGAGGTACAAATTGCACACAATTATTGGAAGCATCGGAAGGGGTCAAACACTTTAAATATTTGGGAGAAACAATAACGGATACTGGCATAGAAAAAGAAGCTATCAAACTTCGAGTAGCTAAACTCAGGAGGGCGCAAATTTTAACAATGAAGCTATACAACAAAAAATGCTTATCTCGAAATGCGAAGTTATTACGCTAAAAGACAGTGAGAAGAACAGAAGTACAATATACAGCAGAAATACTCTCCCTCAAGAACAAAGGACTAGTAGATGACCTCGAGAGGAAGGAAAGGGTGATTCTGAAGAAGCTTCTTGGTCGACACAAAAAATGGCGAAACATGGTAAAGATGAGCTATGGAAGGTCTATCAATTAAACCAGTTACAAAGGAAATGAGAAAGAGAAGGCTTATGTTCTTCGGTCATCTGGTGAGAATGAATGACAGCAGATTAGCGAAGAAAATCTTTCATTTAATTCAACAGAGGAAAACACCCAACTGTTGGTTGCAAGGAACTTGGACTCACAGAAATGATTGCGACTAATAGAGACAGGTACAGAAAGGAAGTAACTGAATTCGAGGTTTTTCAGGAGGCCCCAAGAAAGAAGACCAACAGGAAACTGACAGCTGAACATCTGGCAAAAATGGCAGCAGGCAGAAGAGCAGCCCTAGAGAAAAGAAAGAAGAAAGTGAATATGAAATAAAATTTGTAACGCGGTCCTTAGTTGGCCAATACGTGTAAATAAATAAAATATGTCCTACTATGTAGGTGGTGCTAATGAAATATGCTTGCATTCGAAGGACAAAGTTGGTGAAAGAAGTTTCGCAACTAGATCTCGCAGCAACAAGTAACTTCTTTCTTTTAGTGGTTTCCGCATCATGTGCGTGACGCTGTATGCGGTGTATCGAGCTGCCCTTCTCTCAACTTTTTCTACGTTCTCTGTCGGTCACACCTGTGGGGGTCCCACACAAGTAGGACGCACAAGTGTAGTATAGGTAGTTTCTTTTACAGAACTGTTGCATTTTCCAAGTTTTCTGCCAATGAAAGGCAGCCTTTGGTTCGCCTTCCGCACGATATTTTGCATCTGTTCTTTCCAGTTAAAGTTATTCGTAATTGTAATTCGTAGCTATTTAGTTGAATTTACGACCCTTAGATATGACTTACTTATCGTGTAAAAACAAATTGACATATTTCTGTTAGCGCTCATATGGATGATTTCACACTTTCCATTGTTTAGGATTAATTTACAAATTCTTGAACATGGTTTCAGTTCAGCAATGGTAGAATGTTTAAAAATTTAGAATAAATAGCAGCCAGCCAGTTGCGTTAAATTGGTTTAATTAAAAACTTCGCCTAAGTTTCGACAAAATTAATTTCGTCTCCTTCAGAAGGCGGACAATGAAAGATCCTGAATTCTAACTCTTTAACACGAGATTAAATTTGCGATTTTCCATTGTCCGACTTCTGAAAGGAGACAAAATTAACTGGTTGGCTGCTATCTGTACTAAAATTGTCAACTTAAAATTTTCACTCTATACAGATCCCCTATCTAAATCTATTTTGAGGTTCTTTTACTTTTCACTAACAGATAAACGACGGCATCATCCGAGACCAGTCTAAGAGAGCTGTTCACATTGTCTCCTAAAGCATCTCTAAAAGTAAATAACAGTAGGGGCTGTATAACACTTCCCCTGGGGAACGCCAGATATCACTTCGCCGGCCGCGGGGACTGAGGCGCACCAGTCACGGTCTGCACGGCCACTACGGTCGGGGGTTCGAATCCCCCTTCGGGCATGGATATTTGTGCCGTCCTTAGTATTAGCTAGTTCCTAAGTAGTTTGTAAGTTAAAAAAAATCACTTCTGTTTCTACTCAATGACTTTCCGTCAGTTCTTGGAGTCATAGTGAGAACCATGTCCTTCAAAATAGTCAATGTTTGTAAATCTAAGGGACTTATCTGCTGCACCTATCAGGCTCTAGACTTACTAACTAAAGACAACACACACCCATGCCGGAGGGAGGACTCGAACCTCCGACGGCGAGGAACCGCGCGCTCCGCAGCTAGACGGCTTAGAGCGCTCGGCCACTCTCACCGCGGTTCAGGTCCTCGCGAGAGTAATGTGCGAAACGATTCGTTTTTCAAAAGCAAGCACGATTCATGTGTGAATTCATTCATTCATGGCTAGGAAGACTAGACGTCCGGATTTATCCGGAAGCCGGCCGCGGTGGCCGAGGGGACTGAGGCGCTCCAGTCACGGTCTGCACAGTCACTACGGTCGGGGGTTCGAATCCCCCCTCGGGCATGGATATTTGTGCCGTCCTAGTTCGTAAGTAGTTCATAAGTAGTTTGTAAGTGTAGGGACTGATGACCCCGTAGTTAAGTCCCATAAGATTTACAAACATTTGAACATTTATCCGGACATGTCCTCCTTTTCAGCTCTTTGTCTGGGATCCCAGCAAACTTTAACATTGTGCTCCTTTTTCGAAAAGTTGAGCGTAATAAAATTACACTTACAATTAGTCCAGTTCTATGGCTCTATTCTTAAATACTTTATCTATAGGCACCGCCTTCGTCATAAATAAGCACCATGGTAGAGTTACATGTGGCAGCAGGATCATCGATTTTATCATGGCACGAGCCTAAGCGAGTGCAAAATATCGATTATTTAAAATTTTTCGTTTCGTATCTTAAGTTGTCAGTTGCCTACTCACATTGGCTTGGCTCGGAAGTTGGCATTATAGATTTCATGCTGGGCGTGTTTAACTTGTTAGTGTAAATTACTGTTGAATGTAACCAAGTTGACCTGATTCCATTTTCATTGGTAACTGAGGTGGACAGGATGGCAAGCACATGAGAACAACTTTTTGGTTCAAGGATTGTTGTAAGAAAAATGTTTTTTATTTCTACACAAATATTACAATAACAAATAGAAAGCTAGTAATAATTTCAGTTACTTACACAGTTCAATTTCGCCAGAGGCAAGATAAAGACATAACAATTCAATGGTAATTAAAATTTGTCCTGAAAACAGTAATAACAATTAAAAAATAAGAACAAGTTTAAAGATCCAGGCTTCTTCAGACGAGGGATTCACAGAGTATGATACAGAGCTTGAACTCTCATTCAAACCTCAATTTATCCAATGAATTTAGTTAACAACATTACAGAATAATTCCAAAACCTAAAAATCCCCCCCCCCTTTTTTTAACAACTCTTAATAAATAGTAACATTCAAACGACCAAATAGCCAGCCGGATTACAGACTCTCCCGGTCGGGATTAATTGAAAAAACCCAAAATGAAATTTTGTTTTAAAATTTTGCGCTAGGTAAAATTTGCAGTGTGCCAAATTACTTACAAGCAGAGAAAATCTTGAATACAATTTACGACTGACACGCTTTGATGGCGGGCATTATTTAGCTTTTAAGTAATCGAGACGATTTCTTTCTTTAAGACATATACGTACTTGTGTACGTGAGTAACGGCACTGCTGAAGTACAAATTTAGACTCTATAAAGACACTTTCATGGACGATAAGCTGTGCGGACAGGAAGAGGATAGAGGCTTTTGAAATGTGGTGCTACAGAAGAATTCTGAAGATTAGATGGGTAGATCGCATAACTAATGAAGAGGTACTGAACAGAATTGGTGAGAAAAGGAATTTTTGGCATACACTGACCAAAAGAAGGGATCGCTTGGTAGGACACATTCTTAGACATCGAGGAATCGTAAATTTAGCATTGGAGGGAAGTGTGTGGGGTACAAAACGCAAAGGGAGACCAAGAGACGCGTATAGTAAACATATTCAAGTGGATGTGGGTTGTCGTTCTTATGAGGAGATGAAAAGGTTTGCTCAGGATAGTGTATTGTGGAGAGCTGCATCAAACCAGACTCCGGACTGAAGACCATAACAACAACAAATACACTTTCGCGGCTACGATCGGCAGATCCCAGAAAACGGTAATTGCATGAGAATAAGTCAATGCCACCGTTACTTCATGACAGTCTTTCACCTCTGCTGTCAGAACCCAAATACTCGTCGTTACTCCAACGCTCACAACCCGAACTCACGCCCTCTCGCGGAGGTCGAAACAAACCCGTGCCACAAATGAAACATAACAAAGGATAGATTTGCGCGGTTAAATCAAACCCTCTGAGCCATGACACGACTCAAAAGCGAGTTTCATAAAATACAGGGTGTCCAGAACAGGAGTCCATGATTTCAAAATTAAATATCTCGAAAACAAAGATCGATAGAGGAATGCAGTAAACGGTATGTTTATTGTAAGAAGTTTATACAGCAGTTTGACATAATAGTTACAAAAGCTGCTAACAGATGGCACTGTACGCTGTGCAGCTCATATCAGCATACATAATTGAAATAATCGTATGAAAACACTCTTTGCAAACAATCACATCACAATGATTTCATAATGTTCATCATTGGCACTACAGAGGTGGCGCAAACGAAGAATGAAATTAGCCATCACATTTCGTAGCGTCTCAACCGAAATGGATTCACATGCCACAGAGATCGCCGATTCAAGCTCGTCCAGCGTGGCGGGATGCTTCGGGTAGACTATGTCTTTCACTGTGCCCCCCCCCCCCCCCCAAAAAAAAAGTACAGGTACATGGAGTCAAATCCGGCGAATATGGAGGCCAATCCATGCCTGAACCAGTAAATTTGGGATATTCCAGAGCAATGACTCGATTCCCGAAGTATTCCTCAAAAAAGCGAAACACTTGTTCGGTCCGATGTGGTCGGGCTCCATCTTGCATAAACCGTTCAGTACGTGGTCGATCCTCTAACGCTTGCTGTGTGGCGACAAATTGTTCCAAAATTGCAACTTAACGTGCACCAGTGACCGTTTCTCGAATGAAAAAAGGGCCAATAATGCCTCTGCTGCATACTGCAGCCCACACAGTAACTTTAGGAGAATACAGGGGTTTTGCTTCACACCAATATGGCTTTCGCAACCCCAAATCGCCAGTTCTGCTTATTCACGTATCCATTCAGGTGAAGTGTGCTACATCTGTAAACCAGATGCAGCCAATATCAAATCCTTCACTAGCAATAATTGTGAGCATCTGATTAGCAAAGGCAACCCTTTGTTGCACAGCTAGTACGGGTATGGCCTGGTGCGTTTGAATTTTGAATGGAAACATGTGTAGGCTCTTTCTCAGTATTTTCTGCGTGGTGGAACGCTTCAAACCAGTCTCAGATGCAATTCTACGGACAGATGACTGGATTTCGCTGAATAATTCCAGAAACTGTGGCGATATTTTCAGACGTAACTGCGGTTTGCTTGCGGCCAACATGCCCCACTAGATCATCAGTTACGCTGCCTGTTCGTTGAAGTTTTTCGAAGAGCGTACGAATGGTTTTCGCATCGGATCCTTTTGGAACATTAAATCATGCTTGAAAATTTCGCCTTGTTGCCGTAGGACTCTCTTCTAACCTGTGGTACTCTAGCACCAGAAAGACGCGTTGTTCAATGGAGTACATGGTTTTAATCTCTTCCTTTGGCACGCTAACCTCCTTTCACGCTTCAACAGTGGAACTGATCGCTCTGGGCTTCGGATCAGTATTTATACTAGGCATTACTTATGGCGATTAGATCGCCATCTGTTAGCAGCTTTTGTAACTATTATTTCAAACTACTGTATAAACTTCTTACAGCTTTCACAACAAACATACCGTTTACTGCATTCCTCTATCGATCTTTGTTTTCGAGATATTTAATTTTGAAATCAGGGAATCCTTTCCTGGACACCCTGTATATGGCAATGCCTCAACGCAAGTGCACTTTCTCAGATGTTCTTTCTTGAAAAAATCCTGCTTTCAAGAAAGAGATAATTGAATTCCAAGAATAATGTACAATATTTGGAGCCGGAGCTAATGTGTCAGTGGTCAATAAAGATAAGAATTAGCTCTACAGATTGTTTTACTGTCGCGTTTTTATTTCATGGTTTCTTAGTAGATCCAATTTTGTTTTTATTTTGATTTTGATTCGGAAGGTTAAAGTATAGTTTCCATGTCTGCGGCTGCTGCTGCTGTAAATGTTGGTAATGGTGCGATGAATAGTTGTAGGTGAACGGTCTTTACAGTTGCTGTTGCATCTTCCCAGTTATGTGGTCGTGGTCGAAGAAACATATCTGCTCCTGACGTTTCGTCCAGAGCTGCGCTGGACATCTTCAGAGGTGCTACTGGTAGCGGTGAGTCTTGCCGACTGCCGAGTCGGGCGTCGGAGAGCGGTATAAATACTGTCCAAAAGGGGGCGTGGTCAAGTGTTCACGTGCGCAGCAGAGATAAGCCTTGTCAAAGATAAAACCATAACTTTCGACAGTCGATGGTCAAAGATAATAGCGTAACTACCTACTCTGAAGATCCACAGTCCATATGTCATTAAGTTTCATTGCTTCTTCCTTTCTATTAAAATTATCCCCATGTTTGTATATTTCGATTGCTTCTCTGTACAGTAGTGGATAATAGTTCGTCCTTGTAGAGACGACAAGACTGAAAGAACACAAAAGTCTTTGCCGACTGGTTAGAATTGAGAAATCAGCTGTAGCAGAACATGTTTTCCAATCAGTAAATCATGAATTGAAGTTTTCCGAAACAAAAATTTATCTACAACGACGAACTATTATCCAGGACTGTACAGAGAAGCAATCGAAATATACAAACATGGGGATAATTTTAATAGAAAGGAAGAAGCAATGAAACTTAATGACATATGGACTGTGGATCTTCAGAGTAGGTAGTTACGCTTTTATCTTTGACCATTGACTATCGAAAGTTATGTTTTATCTTTGACAAGGCTTATCTCTGCTGCGCACGTGAACACTTGACCACGCCCCCTTTTTGACAGTATTTATACCGCTCTCCGACGCCCGACTCGTCAGTCGGCAAGACTCACCGCTACCAGTAGCACCTCTGAGGATGTCCAACGCAGCTCTGGACGAAACGTCAGAAGCAGATGTGTTTCTTCGACCACGACCACATAACCCGGAAGATTCAACATCAATTATTTCAGCCGGTCGTGAAAGCCTTCACTGCATGGTCTTTACAGTATTCGGGCCGGCCGCGGTGGCCGAGGAGACTGAGGCGCTCCAGTTACGGTCTGCACGGCCACTACGGTCGGGGGTTCGAATCCCCCCTCGGGCATGGATATTTGTGCCGTCCTAGTTTGTAAGTAGTTCATAAGTAGTTTGTGAGTTTAGGGAGTGATGACCCCGTAGTTAAGTCCCATAGACTATACAAACATTTGAACAGTTTTCGGTTTGTAAACAGTTCAATGCTGACGACATAATTATTTTATACGAGTAATATTGCAAAACGCTTTTTCAGTATTTCAGCGCACAATGCAAATGAGGAAAGAGTAGGAAGGTAGGAAGCTAGGGGTTTAACGTCCCATCGGCAGTGTGGTCATTACAGACGGAGCTTTCGCTCGGATTTTCGGGGACGGATGGGGAAGGAAATCGGCCGTGCCCTTTGAAAGAAACCATTCCGGCATTTGCCTGGAGCGATTTAGGGAAATCACGAAAACCTAAATCTGGATGGCCGGAGGTGGGTTTGAAGCACCATCCTCCCGAATGCTATCCAGCTTCTTACCACTGCACCACCTCGCTCGGTACGGAAAGAAAATTTTCACCAACTGCAACAGAGTGGTCTGAGGACAGGAAGAGGTTGATACTTGATTGTGTTAAAAGTATGTTGATGGTCCGATACGATTTAAAAGAATTTTCATGCGTTTGTTTTTACAGCTATCAGCTAATCAACCCTAAGCTTCTTCATAAAATTAGATCGTCAGAGAAGTATCAATAATAGTCTTGCGTAGTTCGCGAACGAACTAGTTCGGAAGAGCGCTCCCACAGTCGAACTACGCGGACTAGTTCCCAGATCCCTCGTGAGCCGTTCTGGCTCGCATGTGTTGCTGGCGCCACAGACGCGCTAGAGCCAGGGCCCAGCGATATACGCCCGCTATTGATCCTCGCGGCCTGACGCCAGGATCTTCGATAGTCGCATTTGGCGGGATTTTCACTTCTGAAATACCGGGCGTGGAGACTCGTATGGGCAGTTGGGCTCTGGGGCTGCGTTGAAGCGGTTGCTCTGTCAGTGGAGTGAGTACGACGCGTCTGACCTACCAGGAAGAACACGGAAACGGGTCTTGGAGTGTCTGGCACGGGGCCGGAGTCTAATGGTGCAGTCGCTGTTGCTCGTTGATGGAACAGCTACGGGAATTAAGCGCACCTTGGATGGTCTGAATTGCTGGTCGGTGACACGGGAGGCTCTTAAACAAGTACATTTGGTGAGAAACTGAGATTCTAACTTGTGGCATTGTGTACTGCTCGCCGGTTGTTCCATGTGTGTTACGCGTCGTCTGTTATCAAAGGCCACTTTCCTGTTACGAAGCTTGGAGTGAGTTGAAGGTAACTGTTTTATCAGGCCGCCGCGTTAAAGCTAGTCTTATGATTCTATTTATTCCTTTTAGAGAGTTTGATGACAGTGGTGTCGGTGTTTGCAAGTAACAGTTTCATAGTGCTGCCTCGCTAAAGCCAGTCTTCTGTAAACATTTAATTAGTAAGTTTGGTGGTAGCTGTGCCCGTATTCGCGAAAAACTACTAATAAGTAATCTAAGTATCCACGGGTGTACTGCCGGTCTATAGTGTCCAACGGGCACAATATTTCGGCGATCATACATGTCGCCATCATCAGGTGAACTGACGCGCGGCACGGAGACCCCGGGGATCCGCACGCTACGGCTGCTCGAAGGGAACTGGGTTCTAGCCCGGTAGCGGGCGATTTAAATATCCTCGGCCCGCGGAGCGCCCCCTCCGTGGTCCGCGCCCCGCGCCGCGATCGCGCAGTGGAACCGATTGCGACGGCTTCTGAGATGACATCGGTGTGAAGGCTCTGTCCGCCGTGGTCATCACTTCGTTACCTTTGCTAGATTTACTCTTAATTAACCCAATCGCTGGTTACCAAGCTTTGCTAAGATTATAGCCACAGTCACGGTTTATGAGGTCGTCACTTGTGTGAATTTCAGTGGCCTCTCTAACGACGCAGTCCCAGTATCACGATGTCTGTACCAGAATCCTAGTGCGTTCATACTCCATCGCGTGATTCTCCGACAAACAATGTTCAGCGACCGCCGACTTTCTCGGATACATCAATCGTGTGTGCCTCTGGTGTTCAACGCATCGATCCTCGACGGTACGCATCGTCTGTCCAATATATGACTTTCCACACTGACATGGAATCTGGTACACGCCGGTCTTCCTCAAACCGCTCCGCACCAATGCACGAGTTTTATTCGGCGGACAGAAAACAGTTCCAACCTTGTGTTTTTTTCAAAATGCGGGCGACCTTCCCCGAGAGTGCGCAGGTATATATAACGAACGCAGTGCCTACATCCTCCCTCGTGTTTTCATCCGTTTCTACAGGTTGTGATGTAGTGGTTCGACGGAGAGCCCGCTGAATCTACCACTCTGAGTACCCATTTTTTTCGAAATACAGTTCTCAGGTGTTCCAATTCTTGGGGTAGACTCTCTGCGTCGGAGATAGGGCGCGTACTATGTACTAGAGTTTTAAGTACCCCATTCCTCTGTGAACGGTGGTGACAGCAGTCTGCGTGTAAATACAGATCAGTGTGCGTTGTCTTCCGATATACACTATGACCCAGGGTGCCATCAGATCTTCTCTTGACCAAAACGTCAAGGAACGGCAATATGTGTAAGGAAGTCAAGCAGTTTATCCATACCATGTGGCCATATGACGAAAGTGTCGTCCATGTAACGAAAAAAGCAAGTAGGTTTCTATTTAGATGATGCCAGGGCTTTCTCCTCGAAATTCTCCATCTTGAAATTTGTTCGTAGTATTCGCCATTGGAAAGAAAATACGTGGAGGTCAAGACATGCCTAAAGAGTTCGGTGGTCTTCTCGTCAAACTTCTGACTAATCAAATCTAGTGACTCGAAGGGGCACCCTCGTAAACAACGAATCGACGTCAAAACTCACCACGATATCTGATTCATCCAACCTGAAGCTGTTAAGGCGTTTAACAAAATCCACGGAATTACGGATGTGATGAGGACATTTACCCACATAAGGACTTAATATTCCCGTCAAGTATTTGGCATGTAGGTGCTCTGATGTTACTGACAATGGGACGTAACGGCACCACATCTTTGTGAACCTTAGGGAGTTCGGCGCTTTTCCAGGAGCTCAGTCCGTCAGTTCACCTGATGATGGCGACATGTATGATCACCGAAATATTGTGCCCGTTGGACACTATAGACCGGCAGTACACCCGTGGATATTTTGATTATCAAATACGCCGGGAGAAACTGAAGAATTACTAATAAGTAGCTTAGTTTAAATAACTTCTGCCGTGGTAGCGTGAACCTTGAAAGATATTTGTGCAATGGCATTTGTCAGTACGAAGTTATGTGAAGGGGTTGACTGCTTTCCAGAAATTTGAAACCAATGCCTGCGTTTCTGTTTACAGCACATGAAGATTTTGGATTTTCGTTGATGGTATAGCCAGGTTTGGTGTGTACTTATTAAGAGATTTCCATAAACCTTGCCTCATTCCGATTCTCTGCTAAACATTGTTTATTTGTGAAGGTGTCTCGGAAATTTGGTCAAGTACTGTAGTATTTTAAGAGAGAGTTGGTACTGCCATTTGAAAATTGGGCGGATATTGTAAAGTGATTTGTAATTCCTTGTGTTATTTTTGGAGGGTGTTGTGGAATAGGATAGCATGATAATTGTAGACGGGTTGGAACGCGCTGACTTTACTTGCGATTTGCTTCACAATTTGTGGCTGTCTTTCAACGGTCGGTTCCTTGCGTTTTCTGATCATAGGCTTCTAGCCGGTTGTCGGGAACAGCATTTAGCGGACATTCCAACCCCGTCTGCGGATAAATATTTTGCTCTGTGTGGCCTTTGTGTATTATTCCTTGTCAGTGTCAGACAATGCGCTGATTATGTAATTCAGAATGTTCAAATGTTTTTGTATAGCTTATGGGACTTAACTACGGGGTAATCAGTCCCTAAACTTACAAACTACTTATGAACTAACTAAGACTAAAAACGGCACAAATATCCATGCCCGAGGGGGGATTCGAACCCCCGACCGTAGAGGCCGTGCAGACCGTGACTGGAGCGCCTCAGTCCCCTCGGCCACCGCGACCGGCGATTATGTAATTGCAGTGTGAAATTTGTAACATGTGTTACCTTAAGTACCAAACAGATTCCCACCCGAAGTCTTAGTCTGTTCTAGACCGGGTTTCCGGGTATCCTGACTATTCTGGTGGACTGTGATTGATCAATGTCCATGGGGGACTGTGGCCCATGTGGACTAAGTGTAACCTAACGAGTGATAAGATGGTTGTACCTAATCTTCCTGAAATGACACCAGTTGAGTTTTTGTAGTTGTATACTCTGCTTACTGTGTAGTAGCTAATGTTAAATTGTTTTGTTGGAGTGCCTGAGCCAAATTATGAACCAGATTTCTAATTTAATTAATGATTTGTTTTAATGAATTCAATCGTTAAACTTTACCCCGGGTTACTGCCTTGGAGTATTTATAAACTGTGTGTTCACGATCCAGTACTCTTAAATTTCTCCTTTATTGGTACTGGCGATGTTTTGATGAATCCCGGACACCAAAAGAATGTCGTTTGGAAGTTGACTTTATCTTAATACAATTTGTTCTGAGTGATTAATACCATATTTTCTTTAACTGATTTTCGTTATTGCTTGGTGATATTAATTTGTAAACCTAACTTCCTATAAATTAATGAATGTGGTACAATTCTTCCCAAGCCCTGTTTATATACTCACATTATTATTACTGCTATTATTGAGGTATTAATTTCATACAAAATGACTATCCGGAATCATGACCCTCCCAAATCGAAAGCCTAGCTAGTGACCTTTCCTAGCCCTAAAACATTCATTCTCTCCTGATCCTTAAATTAGCTAATTTAAGTATTCTATTTATTGTAATAAAATTTAAGTATCTTAAATAATATAAAAATCATGTATTTAAATTGATATAGGCCTAAGTTAGAAAATTACATTATGTGCAAGAAAGAAAGTGACACATCACTTGAATAAACTAGTTCAGCATAATTTCATAGTTCCACGATTTACAAAAGTTTGGTAAACATACAAATAACTCTGAAGACTTTTAAATGGAAACAATTTACAAACTTACATTCTGTGTAAGACTCGAAGTGACGCGGATTACAGCAAACAAGTAGTGTAATCTGATTACTACGTTTCTTAATATCTGCATTTCTCGCTTAGTCAGTCCTTGGTGACGACCTCATTCTTATTGTTTCACACTCACCTACACACAACGTCGCGCTCACACTGATCTGTGCGTGGAAGCAATATGATCAAAAGGCAAGGAACACTGTTGAACATTGCGGAAGAGTGAAAACTTCATCTCAAAACTGAACACTGTTGAGTGGGTAATACAGGAGTATTAAAAAAGAAAGAACACATTTCAAACATGTATTTCTTCCAAACTACAAAAGATACAATTAAGATTCCAACGTTAATGGGTTAAGAAAAGTTTAAATTTTAAACGACCCAGGTAGAAGTTCCAATCATGGCCGCATTGGCGCTGCTGTTTGTTGGTTGACTGCAGTGAAATGGCGGCGATGGTGTGCAGCAGCTGCCAAACTAGAGTTCAGTGTTGCAGTTCAGCGAGCATTTCGACGTCAATTTAATGAACAACGTCGGATAATAAGCAAATTTACGAGTGGCATCGAAAATTCGTAGAAGATAGTTGCATCTGCAAAGGGAAAAGCACGGGACGTCCACGCACATCGAACGAGAATGTCGAACGTATTCGTAACTTACACTTTACGAATGGAGCCTAAAGACATCCACATCACGAACAAGCAAAGAACTTAACATTCATCAACTAACGGTATAGCGAGTTCTGAAACATCGTCTGCACACGAAGCCGTACAAACTGCAGTTATTGCAAGCATTGCATCCTGACGACCGCAACAAAAGGTACGAATTTAGCATTGGCATGTTAGATGATATGGACGAAGACAATTTTGCTCAACGATTAATTTTTTCCGATAAATCCACTTTTCATCTTTCTGGTAAAGTTAATCATCATAAAGTTAGAATTTGGGCAACTGAAAATCCTACAGCAGGTATTTAGCATGAAAGAGATTCACCAAAGATAAACGTCTTCTGTGCAATATCTGTAACCAAAGTTTTTGGACCTTGCTTCTTCATGGATAAAACCTATCTAGACGTGCTTCAAAACTGGTTATTTCCCCAATATGATTCAGATGACTTCATGCAAGATGGTGCCCCGCCTCATTTCTCAAAACACGTTCGACGTTACTTGAATATCATTGCAGGACGTTGAAATGTAAGAGGAGGAGCAGAAGATCAACTTTATCGTCGGTGGCCTCCCAGGTCTCCAGATCGCACTCCGTGTAATTTTTTTCTATGGGGTTACGTAAAAGACCGTGTTTTTATCCCTCCTATGCCTGACACTCTTGAAGTTCTACGACACCCAACTGTTGAAGCTGATTCGTGTATGGAAAGAATTGAACCACCTTTTTGAAATTTGTCGTGTAACATACGGTACTCATATTGAATGCATACCACAATTACTAATGATAAATTGAAAACTTTTCTCTTTCCATTAATGTTGGAATCATGTTTCTATCTTTTGTAGTTTGAAATCTATTCTTTCTTTTTGAATAACCCCGTATATTGTAGTATGAAACCAGAAACGTAAGCCCTTCGAAAAGTCGGGAACAGTGTTAGGTAGATTTTCTATTCTTTGCCTTTTAATGGTAGTCCATAAACTTTACCCATGCCGCAGTGGCGTAGCCGAGCTGCGGAGTGCGCGGTTGCTCGACGTCGGAGGTTCTAGTCCTCCCTGGGGCATGGGTGTATGTGTTGTCCTTAATTTACGTTAGTTTAAGTAGTTTCTGGCTACGAGATGTCTCGCAGCAGACTGAACTCCGAAGTTTTGACAGCACGGTGGAGCGACACAAGACATCACTCCTGAAGTTTGCCGCCCCGTCAAAAGGCCGTGCCCTGTAATCAGTACATGATTTCCGTGGGCAGTTAGGCGACATATTTGACAAATGTATAGACCTAATTAACGATTAACGGATTCAAACAAAGTCAACGAAAGTTAGGGAGGCGGTTAAAGTTTTCTTCAAAAATTAACTTAAAAGTTAATTCGTTATTCGAAAAGTTAATTAACGGTTAACGGTCTTGTGGCCAACCAGCTAGGACCTGTCAGTATTAATAAAAGATTCTTGGCAGCGAGTGCTAAACTAAAACATGCATGTAGGGGGTTCATTGCGTGAGGAACGTGTCGTTTCTCAAGCCGTAACACATTAAGCATTGGGTCAGCAGTAAAAAGTAAATGTAATGATTATTTGTAATTAGTATTAAGATTAGGGAATACTCATGACAGTAATGTCCTTTTAAAAATAGTTTACCTTCGTGACTTAAACACAATCAAACTCTTCTGTTTCTCAGCCCATAGAATATTTAATTTTACTCCTCAAAAGGCAAATCCGCAGGGTTGCGAGCACTGCCGTAGAGCGTAGAATTATCTTGAAGTATGATGCTATCCAGTTCACAAAAAGTATAGTTAAATTCGTACTTACAGTTATGTTTCATAGTTTTGTATTTTAAACACCAAATTATTTGTAAATATAGGAGGGAATATATGAGGAACTAAAGGAAATTATTCAGACAATTAAGGGAGAGGAAAACATAATTGTTACGGGAGACAAATTCGGTATTAGGACAAGGAAGGGAAGGGAAGATAGTAGGTGAATATGGTCTGGGAAAAAGGAATGAAAGAGGAAGCCGCCTGGTAGAATTTTGCACGGAACATAATTTAGTTATAACAAACACCTGGTTTAAGCATCACAAATGAAGGTTATATACGTGGAAGAGACAAGGAGTCACCGGAGAATACTAGATAAATTTTATAATTGTAAGACATAGATTTCGGAACCATGTTTTAAACTGTAAGACATACCCAAAGGCAGATATAGACTCTGACCACAATTTATTGGTCATGAATTGTAGGCTGAAACTGAAAAAACTTCAGAAAGGTAGGAAAATAAGGAGTGGGACCTGGATAAACTGAAGGAACCTGAAGTTCTTGAAAATTTCAGAGGGAGCTTTAGGCAACAATTGACAGAAACGGGGGAAAATAAAACAGTAGAGGAGGAATGGGTAGCATTGAGAGATGAAATAGTGAAGGCAGCAGAGGACAAAATGGGTAGGAAGGCAAGACCTACAAAAAATCCTTTGATGTCACAGGCCATACTAAATTTAATCGATGAAAGGAAAAAATATAAAAAATGTAGTAAATGAAGTAGGGAATGTAGAGTACAGACGACTAAGAAATGAGATTGACAGGAAGTGCAAAATGGCTAAGCAGGAATGGCTAGAAGGCAAAAGCAAGGATGTAGAAGAATGTATAAATAGGGGGAAAATAGATACAGCCTACAGGAAAATAAAAGACATATTTGGAGGTAAGAAAAACAGCTCTATGAATATCAAGAACACAGATGGAAAACCAGTTCTCAGCAAAGAAGGGAAAGCTGAAAGGTGGAAAGAGTAGATAAGGATGAAATAGGAGATACTATAATGAGATATGAATTTAACAGAGCGCTGAAAGACGTAAGTCGAAACAAGATCCCTGGAGAAGATGACATTCGCTCAGAGCTACTGAAGTCTCTGGGAGAACCAGCCATGACAAAACTGTTTCACCTGGTCTGTAAGATGTACGAGACAGGCGAAGTATCCTCAGACTTTAAGAAAAATGTAATAATCCACATTCCAAAGAAAGCAGACGCAGACAGGTGTGAAAAATACAGAAACATCAGTTTAATAAGTCATGGTTGCAAAATTTTAACACGAATTATTTACAGAAGGATGGAAAAGCTGGTAGAAGCCGACGTCGGGGAAGATCAGTTTTGGGTTCAGGAGAAATGTAGGAACACTCACTTTACGGCTTATCCTAGAAGATAGATTAAGAAAAGGCAAACCCACATTTCTAACTTTTGTAGATTTGGAGAAGGCTATTGACAATGTTGATTGGAATAAACTCTTTCAACTTCTGAAGCAAGCAGGAGTAAAATATAAGGAGTGTAAGGTTATTTACAACTTGTACAGAAACCAGACAGCGGTTGTCAGAGTTGAAGGGCATGAAACAGATGCAGTGGTTGGGAGGGGAGTAAGACAGGGTTATAGTATTTCTCCAATGTTATTCAATTTGTACATTGAGCAAGCTATAAAGGAAAGCAAGGAGAAATTTGGAGAAGGAATTAAAGTTGAGGGTGAAGAAATAAAAACATTGCATTTTGACGACGACATAGTAATTCTGTCAGTGACAGCAAAGGACCTGGAAGAGAACTTGAACGGAATGGACAGTGTGCTGAAAGGTTCATGTAAGATGAACATTAACAAGAGCAAAACTAGGGCAATGGAGTGCAGCCTAAGAAAATCAGGTGATTCTGAAGGAATTAGATTACGTAACGAAACAATGAAGGAGGTAGATGAGTTTTGTTACTTGGGCAGTAAAATAACAAATGATGGTCGCACTACAGAGGTTATAAAATGCAGAATGGAAGTGGGTAGAAAAGCATTCTTGAAAAAGAGAAATTTGTTAACATCGAATATCGATTTAAGCTAAGGAAGTCCTTTCTGAAGGCATTTGTGTGGAGTGTTGTCTTGTATGGGAGTGAAACATGGATGATAAACAGTGCGGACAGGAAGAGGATAGATGCTTTTGAAATGTGGTGCTATAGAACAATGCTGAAGATTAGGTGGGTGGATCGCGTAACTAATGAGGAGATACTGATCAGAATTGGTGATAAAAGAAATTTCTGGCATACCTTGACCAAAAGAAATGATCGATTAGTAGTAGGCATTCTTAGACATCATAGAATCGTGAATATAGCATTGGAGGGAAGTGTTTGGGGTAAAAACAGCAGAGGATGACCAAGTTGCCGTTCTTATGTGGAGTTGAAAAGGCTTGCTCAGGATAGCGTATTGTGGATAGCTGCATCAAACCAGTCTCCGGACTGAAGGCCACAACAAAAACAATTATTTGTAATGTCCAAATAAAGAATTTGAAACGTGGAAAGCAGCCGCGTTTAGTTTACGAAAAGTTGGTATCAAAAAGAGAAGAAGTCACAAAATATGATTCCATCTTCTGATGCGAATAACTCAGTAAAATTACGCTCTTTTCAGTTTACAGTTTGTTTAAGACAGAAAAAGTAATTAAGCTAGCGAGCCAAATTAATCTCAAACTGAAAACGTAGCTTAATACACGCTACTGTTATATACAAATCCTAAGCTCGTGCGCACGAAGCAAAGTTTTGCAAGGCGGGACACTTGTTTTCGGAATATTTGGAAAAATAAAAATCGGATATAATAATAGTTGCAGTAAAAGTTGTTCACGTCTAAGACGAGATCCATTCACATAAAGTTCTATCCCTCTGCACCATTCCCGGGGTTGGGAGGAGAGGGGGAGTGAGAGGTGTGTATGACACCTAGATAGTCATAGATTTGAACCCCTATTTTTTATTTCAGTACTGGATTCCCGTAAAAAATATGTAACTACTGTATGAAATATTTTTTTCGCATTATTCTAGATGACGCTGTAATCGGCAAAAATGAAAATTGAAATATCTCAAATAGATATCAGATTAGGAAAATCAAAGTACAGTTTCGATATGTTTGATGTGACACGTCTACCCTCCAGCAGTATATTCTTGGACTTCTTTTAGTGTAATTTGCCGAGAAATAATGCGAGGATTTGCAGCAACTGTAGCTAAAATATTCACTGTGTTATTTCCGTTTGGCACATGCAGCGGTCGACTCTTTCTCTAGGTTTAACACTTCCAGTTTCAGTAAACAGTTGGAGTCGCAGAAGGGACATACCTAGCAGAGAACAGACCAGCGTCCCTTTGACGAGTTTCTTCAACATATATATGGGCCTCAAAGAACGAGCAAATGATATCGACTCTCCCTGCATGCGTCAACATCGTGGAACAGTTGTATAGAAACGTGTAAAGTCCGAATCACTGAAATACAGTGACCAGTCCGACCTAGGAGTCCTCATTTCGGCACGCAGAAATTGTCTCCGACCAATGAGAACTCGCTAGCTGTCAGCCAATGAGATGCTGCGTGTTACTTAACCGGAGATTCGGGCGCTACGCGTCCTCACGTACTAAAGCAAAAGAATTGTTACTTAATCTATACCTGACCTAACTTTCACTTTAAAAAAGTGATCTGCAGCGTAGCCTGAAGAACGTTAGGTATAGGTTAAACTATGGTGACCGTAAGTCCCGTATTTTACGGGATCATCCCTTATTTAGCTTAAGTGTCCCGTTGTCCCGACGAAACACATACGGGACGTATTTCGTCCCGTTTTTCGTTCACCGACCGGTGTTATTGAAACGTTTTGTTTTAAGTAACATGTACCATTTTAAAATGGAGCACTCTATATGTAATCTTAACCAAAGGATAAGGAATAGTTTTTTATTGAAATGTACGAGAAAGTTCATTGTTTAGTACTATGTAATGGTGTCACATGTCTAACAATTTTCCTTTGGTTATTGCTCAGAGCATATCATTTAGGTCATTTTAAACCATCCAGAGTCACCAGTTGCGTCACTTTTGCACATAAACGCCAAAAGGTATTTAGGCGAGTTTTCATTTCCGAAATTACGACAGCAAAGCCAGAAATTAGTTTTACGTTGAACCGATGTACGATCGACGCTGTGCAACTCAAACAGCCTATCTTATTTTAGAGCAACACTTCGTCATAAAGTATGAAGTCTTTTGTTGCAAAACGTTAGAATAGCGTCATCAGAAATGATGAAGTGAACGTCTTGCTGCTAAGAAGGACTTCCTTGCTTTCCAAGCAACGAAACATTTTGTTCCCTCAAGTCAATGGAGTTTACTAAGTGAACAATGCTAAAAATGTATTTGAAGCAGTAAAGCACGAATTTAGAAATATTATTTCCATGCAAAATATCTCTTACAACTTTTATCGTGTCGTGATATACAAATTTTTACAGCTCGTAATTACTTTTGCAAGGTGTCTATCTGACGCCATTGCTTTATGGACTGTTGGAAACAACATATGAAGTCCTAAATATGAGTTTATGTTATAATTATATCCTTAACACTTTCAATACTAAATCTCTTTGTTTTCACAAAACTGTATTCTAAATTATCATATTGCTGGATGACATGCATTCTTCTGAAAAGATATAGTTGAGACAGTGAGAAATAAGTAACCTAAGTACGTAATACTAGCTGTCAGCCAAAATGAAATATGTCGTTATATAAAATTGACATATTGTGTTTGTATGTGACAATAATAAAATATTTAAGCCACTAGCAATCCACCTTATTTTTACGTTTTAAAAGTGACCCTGTTAAGAAAATGGTATGGAGATGAATGTAGTTGTTGTATGGACCAAATATTTGAACTCATATCTATTTTAGTGATACATTGTTTATGAAACGTGTCACCAAATGTGGCTTCATTTCAATTTCTACTTTGTGTCTCGTATTTTTATTTTGGAAATCTGGTCACCCTAGGTTAAACAAGAAGGTTTTTAAGTGAATCTCCGGTTACGAAACACGCAGCATCTCATTGGCTGACAGCTATCGAGTTCTCATTGGCCGGAAACAATTTCTGCCTGTCGAAATAAGGACTTACGTCCGACGTTGGACTGAGAGCATAATTACAGTCTCTGCTTCATTCGATTGTGGGAGGTGTCACATGATAGCATTATCGAAAATATCTAAAACTGTACTTCGATATTAATTGACTCACCCTGTGTATTCCTATTGTCTGCAGTTGGGACTTGATTCTTTCCACAAACATTTCAATTACGAAACAATTTTCGTATGCTCTTACGTATTCCATGGAGCAATGGTAAAATGTGAACATGAATTTCGTGTTATACTCTACCAGGGATGATACCTACGACACACTTTCTTAAGTGTCGTTTGTCGTTAAGAATATGAGTTTATTCTCAAGAGTGAACAGGTTTCACTCAGTTAATACTAGACATAAATCGATATGCATTTCGATCACACCTCTTTGACTACTGTACAGAAAGATGTGCCACATTCTTCTGTCTCCATTTTCAGTAAACTGCCACAATAATTCAAAAATTGCAGTTGTTATCCACGTACATTCAAGTTCAAACTGTAGTGTTTCTCGTGGCTCACTCTTCTTTCTCTGTCTAGGAATTCCTGGAAAAATTACGGTAATTTGTGAGTTACATTGTTGATTGTTTTAACTTATGGTTTGGCGTGTCGTGTGCATAGGAATGCTACGTTTTCCATTATATCTATTACTGCTCTGTTGTTAACAATTTAATGTATTGATTCGTCGCATGACCATGGAGACTTTCTCCTCAATTGAGTCCTACCTAACATAGTAAAATGTAAATAAATAAAATCGTCACAAATATCACTCAATTCAGCAAAAATAAGGAAACACGTTATTGGGCTGCACATCAGTAAGACTTTAAGATGGAAACTATATACATGCCTCTCATGAAAACGCTTAACGCTTTGCATCTCACTACGATCAATAAGAAGCATGACAAGTGCTGATGCTTTAAAGCTGATGTACCAAGCCTTATATGAGTTTGTTAGGAGTCATGGTCTTATTTTGAAGGCAAACAGCTCTGAAGCTCGTACAGAAAGAAGCAGTGACAGTAATCTAATTTAAATATATATAGTACTGTAAGCCACTTTTCAGGCAATATAAAATTCTGCCCCAATCATGTCTACGCATATTTAGGTTGAATTATTTGATAATATAGCATTTGGAGTCTCTACATAAAGAGTCTTGAGATGGATAATCCTGTGACACAAAAAATAAAATCAATAGCAAAGCATACTACACCGTACAAAATTTGTTTTGTAATAGCATAAAATGCATTGTGATCACCTCAGATTAGTCAGTTATATATGTTCTACGTCAGTTATATATGTTCCACGTCTACGTCTGCATTCTTAATCTGAGGCAAGCCTGTCGGAGACTACTGTCTCTACCATGATCACTTCCTCCCCCTAATCGAAACGCAGGAAAAACGATAGCGATAAACGAGCTCACATACTTATACAACGCGTATTGTACAGTGTTTTCAACTTCGTCCATAGATCCTGTATATCCTCAGCGTTAGAGACGAAACTTTCGCGTTGAGCAGTCAAGTATTCTGAAATCTGTCCCTGTTTGCCTCTCCCAATCAGGAAGGTCTTCCTACCTTTTCTGATATTTACAGCTGTCTTCATTGATGCAGTAACGACCTGATGATCACTGATTCTCTGTTCTACGCTAACTTAATTGTAAAGTTCGTGTCTATTTGTCAAGGGACCGCCTTTTTGTATGGTGAATTTGAACATTTATTTGTACACCTACACTAATTCCACCTTTTTTAATACGCCATCCTCAATGTACGTCCTGGAATATTGCACAGTTTTCCGTTTTCTTTGTTTTAAATCTGAAAACCACTGTGTGAGAAGAAAAACAACAAATAATAATAATAATATTACAGGACACCCACTGAGAATGGCTTTTTAAAAATGCGAAAACGGCGCGGGTGTATAAATAGAAATTCATTTGCTCCATGGAAAGAAGAAATTTGTCATTAACTATAACAAAATTTATTTATTCTGTAAAAGACAATGTGTGTTAACTTCTGAAAAAGTTTTCCAAATACCGACCCCAGCTATAGAATTAGTTAATGGATTAAATTATTTAACAGGCAACATCACGTATATGTTTCATTGGCAGAATACTTAGAACATACAACAGATCTTCTAAAGAACCTGCCTACTTGTGCATTCTATTTTGAAATATTGCTGTGCATTGTGGGACCAAGTGGGACTGACGAAGGATATAGAGAAAGTTCAGAGAAGGGCAGTTCGTTTTGTATCACCGCGATATAGATGAGAGAGAGTGTAACGGAAGTGATGCACGAGTTGGGGTGGAAATGATTAAAAGGAAGGCGTTATTGGTTTCGGCGACATTTATTGCTAAAGTTCTTTCACCAACTTTCTCTTCCGAATGACGAGAGATATGTCTCATGGGGGACATGTATCATGCTGGGGCATTATCTTAGTAATAAAATAAAAGAAATCAGATCGAAAACGGTGTTCTTCTTTCCCGCGCGCTATTAGAGAATGCAACGGTAGAAAAATATCATAAATGCTGTTCTATGAACCCTCTGCCATGTTATGTATGTGGATGTATATCTTTAGGCATTAGATCTCATCATCACAAAATTTTTATTCGTTTAGTTTTTGCATGTTGAGCGGTTATCCCATGGAGGAAAATAATGATACGGTAATAACAGCCGACGTCTCTTTGAAAGTTCTTCTGTTGGCACATGATAACAATATTCAGGAAGCTTCAATAATTATTTTGACTTTTATCAAATCATGTTCTATGGCGAGTGAAGTCTAATGATGAAATTTAAACTCGAAACATCTTGCTGATTAAAGAAGTCAAGTTGCCAACAAATTTTGTAACTGGTAGCGGTATAACAAAATCTATCCATAGTCTTGAAACATTTTCGATCGATTAGCAGTCAGTATGAATTCAACTTCCTACGATAACGCTTCTTTTCCTACAATTGACCTGCCCCGTATTGACTGTTGAAAGCCGCGGCGGAGCGCGTTGAGGCGCTATGCTACGATACGCGTGGCCGTTCCCCGTAAGGGGTTCGAATCCCTCCTCGAGCATGGATGTTTGTGCCGTCTTTAGTATAAGCTACTTCATAAGTACTTTGTCAGTTTAGGGACTGATGACCCCGCAGTTACATCACGACTCCGAGTTTCCGATCCGATAAAATATCCGACCCAGGTGGGATTTGAACCCTGGAGTCCGGCTCTAGAGACAATCCCTTCATTGTACTACTAGTACTACTACTCCTACTACTACTATTGATAATAATAATAATAATTTCAAATGGAGGTCACTTCGGCGACTTGCCGCCCAGAAATTTGCTTAATAATAATAATAATAACAATAATAATAAAATTCCAGTGTTCCCCGGCAGAATAAAAAGAGTGAGCCACGGGGAAACCCTCCAATTTACACTTTAAAGTGCGTGGAGGACTACTAACATTTTTGTGGCCGATTATTGAACATGGATGTAGCAGAACACTGCATGCCTTTCTGCAAAAGAGTCTAGGCGGTGTGATCCAAATGCAGATGCCGTTTCTGTGTACTATTAAAAGAGTGAAAGTTTTTCATTCCGAAGTGTTAACCCCGAAAATAACAATACGTCTCTAGAGAATGAAAATAAGCACAGTAGTCTCGTGTTGAACTATCACTTATTTCAGGTACTGTTGGTATGGTTAATAAGGCAGCATTTAGTTTATTAACAAGATCTTAAACGTGAGCTTTCAAAGATATGGGAACGGCTAGAAATTTGATCTGCTCGGTCTCACTTATCATATGCTTATTCTGTGTAATCAAAGTGTCAATATTTCTTGAATTGTGCGTTAGAATCTGTGTCTTACTATGATTAAGCATCTATTTATTTTTTACAAGCCACGAACTTATGTCTGGAACTATATGATTTGATAGTGATCTCAGTATTTCATACAACATCCTACACTAATAAGCTGATAGCATCAGCAAACAGAAATATTTTAGAACTACTTGCTATACTAAAATACATGCCCATATTAATGTTATAAATGCGAAAGAATCTCTGTTACGCTTTCATCACTAAACCGTTTAACCGATTTTGATGAAATTTAGTATGGAGATAGCTTGAACGCTGAAGAAGAACATAGGCTACTTTAGAAAGTGTGTAATTTAAGATATTGGATGATTTTAAGTAGATAACTCGAAATATGGAACAGCTGAACATCATCGTTTCTCTTATAGCTTCTAAAGACTCCTTGGAAAAGCTTTGACGTTTGAAACTGATCACATGTCTTTAAAATAAATAGTTGATATGTTGTACGTAATACGATTCGACTTAATGAAAACAATGCTTGCTCAAGACGTCAACGTCTTCCAACCGCCGAACCGATTTCGATGAGATTTGAATCGTACATTATTTACACGTTGTATAACGTCTAGCTTCTCCAATCAGTGGTTTCGTTACAATGTAACAATGAGAGTTTCTGTTCGTATTTAATAACATTTTTTATGCTGACTCTATAATGGGATGTGTGCCCAACTACAACAATATAATAATAATAATAATAATAATAATAATACCTTGGACAGAAGAGCGCAAGGATACCCACTCACAAGGAACGAGAGAAGTCTGGGCTCAGAGAAATGCCTGGTTCAGTGCTAAATGCAGCAAGACTTAACGTGGTCCTAGTTGGCTCCAACCAATTGTCGGATTGAAAGTGTGATGTTAAATATTATTTAAAAATATCGCACATCTATCCAGTGTCGTTTCGATTGCTCAGGACTCATGTAGAAACACACACAAATATCTTTACAATCAAAATCCATAAGAAATATTAATAGCAAAGGCCTGTCAGTGCGTGTTGCAATTTTCAAGTTTTGTACATGAGTCCCTTGTTGAACAAGTTGAAACTTGTAACATGTACTTGATAGGTCTTATTTATATTTCCATGGATTTTGCCTGTAAAAACGTTGTTATGTGGTGTAAATGAGTCCTCAGGAGTCAATCATTGAATGAAATCGATATGCGTATTTTATAATAATACTGTAGTAAATACTGCAACCAGTCACAAGATTTTTGTAAATCAATTTATTTCACAGTTACTAGTTTTGGCCCTGGGCTCATCATCAGATGGTAGTTTTAATTTGAGGTCTACAGTAATGTCCTGAAATAACAAAGTGAACTGAATCCATAATTTACAAAGTTTCTATATTTCTATCCTGAATATAAGAAAATTTTCTTTTTTGTATTGTTTACACTTGATTGAGATGTAATCTTAATGCAAGTGTAAACAACAGAAGCAAGAGAAATTTGTATATTTGGGATAGAAATATATAAACTTTGTAACCAATGGATTCACTTAGCTTCGTTATTTTAGGGCACCAGTGTAGACCTGAAATCAACACTAACTTTTGATGATGGCTCAGGCCCGAAGCTTGTAACGATGAAATAAAGTGATTTACAAAAATCGTGTGACTGATTGCAGTATTTATTTACTACAGCAGTATTACGTGTTCTCTATAACTAAAAATGGATAAAATAAATTGTTTGTATCACACGACCAAGCTCAAAATTTGTTAAACCTGAAAATATGTTACTATCATATCTTTATTTTGATCTCGATAAAGATGGACAGTATTTTGCGTAATTCAACGCACATGTTTTACGTCAACTTAAGAACAAAATTGCGAAATTATTGTACTTTCGAGGGTCTTTGACACTTAGGGTAAGTCTACCGAGTAAGTGTCTGAGTAATCGGCATTTTAATTGTACATTTAAAGATTAACGAGAGCGAAGCCGTGGCTAAAAGCTAGTCATGTATAAGAAACAAGACCGGTCCCAAAACAGACCCCTGGGGCACCACACTTAACTGTTCTCCATTGTGAGTCCATGTCATACTCATTTTCTTCAACATTACAGAGAATTACCTTCTGATTTTGTTACTAGGAGAGATGGTAATCAGCTGTGAGATTTTCCTTTATTCTGTTAGCGAGAAAGCAACGTTGCGTGTAGAGGCGGCGTTACCTCGTCGACGGCCGGGTCCTCGTCTGGCTGTGTCTGCTGGCCCTCCTGCGGGGGCGGCGGCTTCCTCTCGGGGGGCGGAAGGCCCAGCAGCTCGGCCCTCATGCGCTCGTACTCGTACTCGTCGTCGGCGGTGGCGGCCATGGCTGATGCTGCGACGTGACTCTCTCCGCTCTGCGGGCTGCGCGCGCTACCCGCGGTCGATGCCTCGCCGCTCTTCGCTTGTCAGCCGCCATCTTTATGGCGACCAGCGCCACCGCCAGTGTTACCAACCCACAATTATCAAACGCAGGACACAGCTTCACAAAAGATACATATTATTTAAAAAAATCTCGTAATTTGTTTTAAAATCGATAAATGTATATAAATAAAAGGCAATTTACTAGGAACTTTGAAGCAATAGCAGTGCGATCGACATATACGGCAGCGTTCGACTCTCGCTACGCATTCGATAAATCGACAAAGGCGAAGAAGCGGCATTTTTTTTTTTTTTTTTTTTTTTTTTTTTTTTTTTTTTTTTTTTTAACTGTAGGGTGTTACAAAAAGGTAAGGTCAAACTTTCAGGAAACATTCCTCACACACACAAAGAAAGAAAATACTTTATGTATGTCCGGAAACACATGTTAGAGCTCGTTTTACTATTTCTCTTTAAATGTAAATTTCATTCCAACGTGATCAAATCGTAAATTTTCACAATCAACATGTGTAGACTGACGAGAATCGGCACGCAATTGTGCAATCACGTCATCAGCACAGATTTTCTGCGAACGTTAGGGCAGGAATTGTTGGTGATGTCTTGATCGGGCCCCATGTTCTTCCACCTATACTCACTGGAGAACGTTATCATGATTTCATACGGGATACTCTACCTGGGCTGCTAGAACATGTGCTTTTACAAGTACGACATAACAGGATGGAGCTCCTGCACATTTCAGTCGACGTGTTCGTACGCTTCTCAACAACAGATTCGGTGACCGATGGATTGGTAGAGGCGGACCAATTCCATGGCCTCCACGCTCTCCTGGCCTCAACCCTCTTGACTTACATTTATGGGGGTATTTGAAACTCCTGTCTACGCAAACCCGGTATCAAATGTAGAGACTCTTCGTGCTCGTATTGTGGACGGCTGTGTACAATACGCCATTCTCCAGGGCTGCATCAGCGCATCAGGGATTCCATGCGACGGTAGGTGGATGCATGTATCCTCGCTAACGGGGACATTTCCTGTAACAGAGTGTTTGAAGTAACGCTGGTACGTTCTGTTGCTGTGTGTTTCCATTCCATGATTAATGTGATTTGAAGAAAAGTAATAAAAAGAGCTCTAACATGGAAAGTAAACGTTTCCAGACACATGTCCACATAACATATTTTCTTTCTTTGTCTGTGAGGAATGTTCCCTGAACGTTTGGCCGTACCTTTATGTAACACCCTGTATACACTCTACATTTACATACATACATACATACAGGGCCAGCTCGAACAAAGTCGGCGCTCTAGGCAAATTATATAAATGGCGCCCCATTTAATAAAATCGCAATAAAACATCAAAATAAAATACACATTGCATTTTTTATTCAAATAGATAATCAACATATACATTACAAAAACATATTTCCCCATTAAAATGGGACACTTGATACACGTTCATACAATAATGTTACTTTTTCATCGGTTTTACATTTCTATTTTAAAAAGGTTTTGGTTGATAGTTGACAATATTGATACAATTATAAGCTTCCTTGTACAAAGAGTCACACAAATTTCATTTTTCTTGCTTTGGCATTTGTAAAATCTGAGATGATCTCCTTCAAATCAATTGTGTGTGCTCTTTCTCGATCAATTGACAAAGTTGCCAACCCCACAAGTCTTTTTTGAGTCATTGTGGATCGCAGATACGTTTTTATAGTTTTAATTTTGAGAAACTGCGCTCACCACTTGGCTACAGACACAGGAAAAGTATGCAACACCCTTAGTGCAGTAACTAAATTAGGTACGAGTACAATGTTTACAAGTTCTGCGGCCCTGAGTTATTGGGTACTCTGCTAGCAATGGCTTGTAATTCATTGCATAGATCAGTAGCATCAATATCTTTACAGTCCTTGTGAGTTAGAGAGTCTCCCAAATTGACACATTCTTCAACAGCTTTGGAAGATTTATTTTGTACATCATGCATGTTGTACAGACCGCCAGATACACGGTTTAGGTTGTTAACCTGACGAAATATCTTCGCAACTGAATTTATTGCAGTATCGCCAGCTTTTATCACGGGATGGTTACTTGGAAAATGCTGCTCGTCTATTCCTTAAACGCTCACTAGCAAAATTCTGAAGTGCCAAAGAGAATGTATGTGACATTGACTTGCGTCTTGTCTCTTGCCTGTTGCTCTGTCTACGTGTAGTAACCAGGAATTCATCGCTTCTGGAATCGCAGCGCAACAGCAAAGTAAATCGCACCGCGAGCGCACGAGAGTTCGTCGCACGACAAATTTACCGCCCCCCAAATTCGAGCGCCTTAGGCAACTGTCTAGTTTGCCTATATGGACGGGCCGGCCCTTTATATACGAGGCGCGTCCAGAAAGTAAGTTCCGTTTCAATTTATCTCCGCTGCAGCGCTGTGATTGCAGTTCCGCACATGCTCTGTAGACGACGTGTATCAAGGAGAAGAACGTGCGCCATTTGGAGATCGCTGTCAGTTACGTACGCTTTGTTGTGCTTGTTTAAAATGTCGGCGTTGATTGAAAATCCCGCCGCCTGTGAAATCAGGTCGGTGATTCGGTTTCTGAACGCGAGGAAAGTGAAACCAAGTGAAATTTATCGGCAAATTTGCGATGTTTACGGACCAAATGCGATGAGTGATTCGATGGTGAGAAGATGTGTCGGACAGTTCAATGGCGGGCGTAGTGATGCGCACGATGAAGAACGAAGTGGGCGTCCACCTTTGGTTACAGAAGAACTGGTTCACGCGATTAATGACAAGATCCAAGAAAACCGTAGGTTTACTATTAGTACTGTCGCTATGGACTTCCCGCAAATTTCACGATCACTGATGCATGAAATTGTTACCAAACAACTGAAATTCCGTAAACTTTCATCACGTTGGGTACCAAAGACTCTCACTAAGCAACACAAAACACAACGGATGGGTAGTGCGCTTGAGTTTTTGACCCGTTATGCTGAAAGCGGCGAAGAATTTCTGAGACGGATAGTCACAGGAGATGAAACGTGCGTTTCTTACGACACCCCTGAGAGTAAGCGGCAATCAATGGAATGGAAGTACACTTCATTCCCACAAAAGGTAAAGCCGAAGCAAATCATGACACCTCGGAAAATGATGTGCACAGTGTTCTGGGACTATAAAGGCATCCTACTCATTGACTTCTTACCGCGAGGTCAAACAATCAAAGCAGATGCTTATTGCGAGACACTTCGGCAATTGCGCCGTGCAATTCAGAATAAGCGCCGGGGCCTGCTGTCAAAAGGTGTTGTTTTGCTTCACGACAACGCACGACCACACACTGCAAATGTGCCGAAAAACCTCCTACAGGGATTTGGCTGGGACGTGTTTGACCATCCTCCGTACAGCCCTGACCTCGCTCCTTGCGACTTTCCTCTGTTCTTACAGCTCAAGTCTTTCCTTGGCGGTCATCGCTTCACCAATGACGACGAGCTGAAAGAAACTGTTTCCAACTGGTTGAAGACACAGGCGGCAGATTTCTATGAAGAAGGTATACAAAACCTGGTGCCACGCTATGACAAATGCCTGCAAAATTTCGGCAGTTATGTGGAAAAGTAGTTTAAGAGTTGTAGAATTCTGTGCGATAAAAATTTCTTCAGTATCTGTGTACAATTTCATTTTATTACCAAACGGAACTTACTTTCTGGAGGCGCCCCGTATATTCCGAAATCCACCATAAGGGAAAAATGTCTATATGGCTCTGTACGAGCCCTAATTTTTCTTATTGTGTCTTTGTGATCTTCACGCGAAATGTAAGTAGGCGGCAGCAAGATCGTTCTACAGTCCCCTTCAAATTGTAGCCCTCTAAATTTCCTCAATAGAAATTCTCGTAAAGAACTTCGCCTTTCCTTTATTGATTCTGCTCAAAACGATTAGGGGATCAGGTCAGATATCATACACAACCTAAATATGCTACTGTATTTTATTCAGATCTTTGTTACAGTTATAATTTCTGCGTGATACAGTGCGATATTTTGCTGTCTCAGTTCTTTATCTGAAGTTTACATGGCGTTTACTTAGAGCCAGGTACAACGGGCTACCACAATAGTGAAAAAGTCATTCTTGTTGCTTTCTAATAAGGTGCGTGACCACCTCGAACGACCACTACAGCTGCATACCTGCGTGGAAATGTGGCATGGACTGTCTGAGGTTATCAGTCAGCTCTAGAGGAATATTTCGCCATTCTTCCATGAATGCAATATCCACTTCCGCAACTGTTGAGTGAGGTGCTGGTCTAGCAGCAGTGTGTCTGCCAAGTGCTCATGCTCATTCACGCTGAAGTCCAGAGAACTAGCTGCCTACTCCAGTCCTCCAATTCCTTCAGCTTCAAGCATGTTGTCCACCAGTACTGCTCTGTGGGGACAACCAGGAGTCCACCTCCTATGGCACCAGCGGAAGGTCACACCAAAACTCAAACGATCTCGTCTCTATACCTCTGAGAACTCAATGCGCCATTTTGAACGATGTAGAGGTCTGACTCCTGCCTACACCATTAGTTCACCACCACGATATGATGATGTTTCATGCACATAAGTAGGACTGCTCCATGTTCGACGTTCCCTCCAGGCAAGAGAACGACTATGTCCGGCTGAACACAAAATCTTGACACGTCTCTGAACAGAACTCTGCCCATTTGTTACGACTTCAAACTTGTGGTTTGTCCAGCCAGTTTCTGCGGGCTAAAAGGTGTCGATGTTTTGATGGGACACACCATAAGCTTCCGAGCGTAGAGGCCACATTCCCGCCAGCAATTTAGAACTGTTTGTGAAGATATTGTGCATCCTATCGATGCCTGCAGTGTGTGCTGCAGCTGAGTTTCATTCATTAACCGAAGATAACGGTCACCCCTTGCTAATGTTAACCGTGTACGACCTTGGCCTTGCCTTCTTTTAACGTTTCCTGTTGTCTGAATTCGCGTTCAGGTCCTGGGAATTACCCTTTGTGACACTCCAACAGCTGCAGCCACCTCCCGTGTGTCTCCCCACTTCCAACCTTCCTATGGTTCTCCATGCCACAGCTTCGGGTAACTGACATTGTTGTTGTAATGCACTACCTACACCAGCCGCGTTGGCCGAGGGGACTGCGGCGCGTCAGTCACGGTCTACACGGCCACTACGGTCGGAGGTTCGAATCCCCCCTCGGGCATGGATATTTGTGCCGACCTTAGAGACTGATGACCCCGTAGTTAAGTCCCATAAGCTATACAAACATTTGAACATTTAGCACTACCTGCTCACTAAACTATCTGAATCCAACTGCTTGTGTAATTCGTTTGGTAAACACAAGTCAACGCCAACCCCATCTGCAGCAACGTTGTCGTAATGTTGTTGTCTCCATTACGTAGAACCGACAGAAAGACGTTGAACCATTTTAGGTCATTTAGGCCGCAACAATATTTCAGAAGCTAGATATCATAGCTGATCCTCTAATAGTTTTGAACAGTGTAGTTTTCTGAAGAAACTGCAGAAACGTACAAAAATAAGGACATGGAACTTGCATAAATTGGAGGAACCTGAACTTCTTGAGAGTTTCAGATGCATTTTTAGGCGACAATTGAGAGAACTGGGGGAAAATAACACAAAAGAAGATGAATGGGTAGCTTTGATAGATGAAATAGTGAAGGCAGTAGAGGACCTACAAGAAATCTTTCAGTATCACAGGAAATACTAAATTTAATTGACGAAAGGAGAAGATATAAAAATGCAGTTAATTAAGCATTAAAATGGAATACAGGCAACTAAGAAATAAGATTGACAGGAAGTGCAGAATGTTCTAATGTTCAAATGTTTCCAAATTTTTCGGACCGTACTGCGTGTTCATCAGTCCATAGCTTACAAACTACTGAAACTAAGGTAACCTAACCTAAGGCAACACACACATTCATGCTCCAGGGAGGACTCGAACCTCCGATGGCGAGCAGCCGCGCGCTCCGCAGCGAGGCGCCTACACCGCTCGGCTACTCCACCGCGGTAGTGCAGAATGACTAAGTAGGAGTGGCTAGAGGGCAAATGCAAGTCTGTAGGAGAATGTATAACTATTTAGATACCGCCTACAGAGACATTTAGAGACAAAAAAGTAGCTGTCTGACTATCAAGAACTTAGATGGAAAACCATTTTTGAGCAAAGAAGGGAAAGCTCAAAGTTGGAACGAATATATACTGGGGCTCTACAAAGGAAATGAACTTCAAGACAAAATTATAGGGAGGGAAGAGGAAGTAGATGAAAATCAAATAGGAGATACTATACTGAATGAAGAATTTGACAGAGCACTGATGGACCTACGTCGAAGCAAGGCACTTGGAAAAGACGACATTCTGTCAGAACTAATGAAGCCTCTTAGAAAGCCAGCCATGACAAAAGTACTTCTCGTGGTGCGTAAGATGTACGAGAAAGGCGATATACCCTCACACTTGAAGAAAAATGTAATAATCCCCATTCCAAAGAAAGCAGGCACAGACAGGTGTGAAAATTACAGAACCATCAGTTTAATAAGTCATGGCAGCAAAATTTTGACACAAATTATTTACAGAATAATGCTAAATCAAAGTCATGAAAAAGAAGAGTCGGAGGAGTTATGAAGAACATTTATCTAAAATTGATGGCAGTAAAATGGTATGATAACAAGCCTGTTCATTTGCTCAGTACTTTCTCTGGTGCTCATCCAACATCAATAGTGGAGAGATGAGACTGTACAAAGAAAGAAAACATAAATGTTCAATGCCCAAGTATTGTTCACTATTACAATCATTGCATGGGTGGTGTCGCTCTGTTGGACTCACTGGTAGCATTGTATCGCATCAAGATCCCGTCGAAGAAAAGGTATTTGAGAATTGTATTTCACTTGCTCTATCTGACGGTAGTCAATGCTTGGCTACTACACAGAAGAGATTGTACAGAGTGTAACGTGAGAAAAACTAGATCAGCTCAGCCTATTGTACTACAAAGCTACTGTTGCTGTTTGTTTTTGCAAACAGAATAAGGATGGACAGAAAAAAAGGTGAAGACCTAGTAGTTCGTCAATGGAAGAAGAAACTTGCGTCAGCAGCTCCACTGCCTGGAAAAGAAGTGAGGAAGCATGGAATGGGCTACTGACATCCATATTCAGAAAAAAGAGGTCGTTGCAATAGAACAGCCTTGAATGGTGCACCAAAAGTGTTTTGCACAAAATGTAAAGTATATCTTTGCTTCACATCCAATTCTAATACCTTTTTTGATTTTCATACTATGTACTTCATATCAGAAGCTAAAAATAAGCAGAAAATTGCTGACATTAAAATTAATTTTTAACTTTGTATTTAATTATTGCATTGTGTATGTTTTTATTGGTAATTAATTATCACATTATTCTTTACTTACTTCCAATTTTATCATAACATGCGGCTGCATTCTTGTCTTGAATTAGAAATACTAAATTATTTTTACAAGACTGAACAAAAAATGTATCTGCCCACTATGACTTCAGAGTCACATATCTGTTTTTAAAAAAGTATATTATTTCAAAAACAAAAATTCACCTGATGGTCTGATATGAAACAATACTCACAAATTTATCGTCTAACAACTGCCTAAAATAGGTCTTAGGTAGATGAGGTTCTCCCGATACACAAGAGAGAGAACACTTCCATGGTTGAACAGGACGAATAATACGATTGATAGAACGCCTCCAATCATAATTGACTTGAAATTCATAACTAACATTCTCGTTAAAACTTTCAGTAGTCGCAAGTACAGCATTATCACCGTCCTCTGCACAATCATTATCACTCTCGCCTATAATTATGTCACCTTGACGATTTTCTACTATCTCAATATTATTCTCATTATGTGAAGCTAAGACAGAATCGTCTGATTCATACCCAGGAATAGACTTAACATCATATTCTTCATCTAACGTTTTCCATAACACATGCTGGGCTCCATGACTCTGTAACAAAGTGAGGTTATGATTTCATTATTGCCCAACGTGACTTCAGAGAAACGGATCCAAATTAACTCATAGCACATGCAATATTTATAGTTACATGAAATTCAGTGTTTATAATGAAGAATGATACATTTGTCACTAAGTATTTTTGTTTCTTAAAAAATGACAATAGTATCACTGTAAATAATAGCTAAACTTGCACCAGCACAAGAAAACGACAAATGACTGCAGTCGAACAGCTTCCTGGCCATTGAAATTGCTACACAGACACGAAATTTGACCGACAGGAAGAAGATGCTGTGATATGCAAATCCTTCAGAGCATTCACACAAGGTTGTCGCCGGTGGCGACACCTACAACGTGCTGACATGTGGAAAGTTTCCAACCGATTTCTCATACACAAAGAGCAGTTGAACGGCGTTGCCTGGAGAAACGTTGTTGTGATGCCTTGTGTAAGGAGGAGAAATGCGTACCATCACGTTTTCGACTTTGATAAAAATAGGATTGTAGCCTATCGTGATTGCGGTTTATCGTACCCCGACATTGCTTCTCGCGTTGGTCGCGATACAATGACTGTTAGCAGAATATGGAATCGGTGGGTTCAGGAGTGCAATACGGAACGCCGTGCTGGATCCCAACGGCCTCGTATCACTAGCAGTCTAGATGACAGGTATCTTATCCGCATGGCTGTAATGGATCGTGCAGCCACGTCTCGATCCCTGAGTCAACAGATGGGGACGTTTGCAAGACTACAACCATTTGCACGAAGAATTGGACGACGTTTGCAGCAGCAAGGACTATCAGCTCGGAGACCATGGCTGCGATTACCCTTGACGCTGTATCACAGACAGCAGAGCCTGCGATGGTGTACGCAACAATGAACCTGGGTGCACGAATGGCAAAATGAATCCAGGTTCTCTTTACTGCATCATGATGGTCGCATCCGTGTTTGGAGACATCGCGTTGAACGAACCTTGAAAGCGTGTATTCGTCATCGCCATACTGACTATCATCTGGCGTGATGGTATGGGGTGCCATTGGTTAAATGTCTCGGTCACCTCTTGTTTGCATCGATGGCACTGTAAACAGTGGCCGTTAAATTTCAGATGTGTTACGACCCGTAGCTTTACCCTTCATTCGATACCTGCAAAACCTACATTTCAGCAGGATAATGCACGAACGCATGTTGCAGGTCCTGCACGGGCTTTTCTGGACACGGAAAATGTTCGTCTGCTGCCCTAGCCATCACGTTCTCCAGATCTCGCACCAATTGAAAGCGATTGGTCAATGGTGGTCGAGCAACTGGCTCGTCACAATACGCCAGTCACTACTCTTGATGAACTGTGGTATCGTGTTGAAGCTGCATGGGTATCTGTACCTGTACACGCCATCGAAGTTCTGTTTGACTCAATGCCCAGGCCAAGGCCGTTATTACGGCCAGAGGTGGTTGTTCTGGGCACTGATTTATCAGGTTCTATGAACTCAAATTGCGTGAAAATGTAATCACGTGTCAGTTCTAGTCCAATGAATACCCGTTTATCATCAACATTTCTTCTTAGTGTAACAATTTAATGGCCAGTAGTGTACATTATTCTCTAACATTTTGTGCATATAAATATATTTTTTTTTTCTACAGGAAATAATAATTTGGGGAATAGAGGGTTAAGTGTTAGTCATTTTTTACTGAAGGCAAGTGTGTGGAGTTTTGCCTTGTAGGATTCTGAAACATAGACGATAAATAGACAAAGAGGTAGAGGATAGAAGCTTTTGAAATGTGGTGTTACAGACGAGTGATGAAAATTAGGTGGGTAGATCGCGTAACTAAGGAGGAGGTACTGAATACAATTGGGAATTAAAGGAATTTCTGGCATTCCTTGACTAAAAGAAGGGATCGATTGGTAAGACACACTCTTAGACATAAAGGAATCGTGTCTTTAGCGCATTAGAGGGAAGTGTGTCGGGTAAAAATCGCAAGAGACCAAGAGACGAATACAGTAAGCAGGTTGAAACAGATGTGGGTTGTCGTTCTTATGGGAAGATGAAGAGGCCTGCTCAGGATAGAGTAGGGTGGAGTCCTGCATCAAACCAGTCTCCGGACTGAAGACCACAACAACATAGTTTTCTTCTACTTCGGTGATTGTGGTTATTCTAAAATATGTGATATGTTGTCGCTTGCGTGGAGGGAGTTACTTCTTCACTCTGAGTGTGCCCGAGAAATGCATGAAGTTCTGCTAGGGATATCTATTACTGTCTGAGGAAGAAGCAAGGACTGTTGACTGTTGGAAGGAGAATTTGTGAGGTTGGCGAAGAGAGCAGACAAAATTAATTTTCAATGTACGGAACATAGATAAGTTGTGGCCTGTTGGATTCGGAACTACACTTTAGAAGAGACTGTGTCGGAGTCCGGAGTTAACAGTTATGGACTATGTTAGTTGTGTAAACAAGTTTGTTACATAAACCTGACTAGCAACAGTGTTCCTATAGGACAGGTCTCTCCATCTTCGGTGCTTGGTGAGTACCGGCAAAGGCACCGGTGGTGTGGGGCTTGGGAGCGTGACATACCACCGCTGTTGTCGCAGTGGTAGCAGGGGGACGTGTTGTCGCGACACAGTCGTTTAGTTGTTTGTCACTTACTAAAACCAATAGTAACTATGCCAGCTTCTGTGTACAGGCAGGAAGAATACTTTTATTGCGCTCCTTATTATGTACTAATTTCAACATTCTTTCCTGATCTTTGGTATCAATTTGAAGCCGCTAATTTTCTCATATTTGGAATGTTTTGGCAGTTGCATTTTCCGGTATTGCTTTCAACGAAGCATCACACTTGACGTTGTTTTCGTTTTGTTAATGTTCATAATTGAAAACAAGAAATAATACATTTCCTTGAGATAGCGATGTCTCGTCATACCGAAGGTATTAAATATAAGGAGAGACATCGAATTTGTGTTGTGGCCGGGATTCGAAGCCAGGACCTCCTACTTACTGTGTAGGCGCTTTAGGCCGCTGAGATAACACAGCGTTGCAGACAAAGCGACTAATGGAATGTCTTACGCACGTCTCCCTCCCCACCACATACTTTAATTCTCCCGCATGTTCCCTGTGAAATACGTATCAAATTGCCAGGGCTATACTGGAATAGCACCCCAGCAAAGAATGCGAATGGGAACACTCTCGCCTTGTTCCTCAGTCCGAGGTGAAATAAATATCAACAATAATATATTTTCATTTTAATACGCATTTCACAAGGAACATTGGGGCAGAATTAAAGTATGTAGTGTGGAGGGAGGCGTGCTTAGAGACAGTCCGTGTAGTCACTTCGTCTGCAACGCTGTGTTAGCTGAACGGTTCGTCTGCTTTCGGCGGGCGAGCTGTGTGGTTCGTGTTTACGTCCTCGCTGCGGCCGGCCGCGTGTTGACACTGTGTGGTGAGTTGGACGCTCTCGCAGCGCATACAGTAGTTATACTTCAACATGTATAGATCATAACGATGAATCAACCCTTAAGACAAGATACCTTGAAGTTCATGTTTAACGAACAGTTCGTAAGACCTAGAGCTCTTGAAGTAGAAAAAAAATGTTCAAATGTTTGTATTGTTTATGGGACTTAACTACGGGGTCATCAGTCCCTAAACTTACAAACTATTTATGAACTACTTACGAACTAGGACGGCACAAATATCCATGCCCGAGGGGGGATTCGAACCCCCGACCGTTCTTGAAGTAGAAGTGTTCTTAAGAGACGTAGTTAAACTTAATGTGAACGAAATAATGGGGATCCATTTATCGATCGTTAGTAGCACGGTCTATGTTAAAATGATCAGTTCTGAGTGCTGTGATAAAGTAATTGAGCGTTGTAGAGGACATCTTAAATTTAATCACTGCGACGGCAATGTTGGCGAAGTACAAATTGATTACGCTGGTTTTGGCATTAGAACAGTCCGCATATTTGAACTCCCATTTGAAATAACTGCGGAGCAGATTAATTCAGTTCTCAAAACATACGGGAGAAATATTAGTAATATTGCGGAAAAGTGGACAACTTTTAAGACGTTTCCAGTACTAAACGGTGTTCGACAAGTTAAAATAGAATTACAAAAACATATGCCTTCGTATATTTACGTATGCGGATATAGAGCTATTGCAATGTACGATGGTCAGCCACGCACTTGCTCAGGATGTGGACAGTCAGGTTATGTTAGATCGGAGTGCGTACAACGTAGAGTGACGCAGCTGCCGGTAGGGGAACCAGTCGCTCCTATGACAATGACGTCACTGCCAGTGACTTACGCCACGGCCCTCCGCGTTAATACGGCCACCACGTCGAGCGCCGCAATGGGCGGAAACGATGACGTAAATGAAGACGGCCTGTCACTAGCAATGGATGTTGGTGCCGCGGAAAAATCGACTGTCGCTTACTCCGGCAAAACAGAAACAGCCACTAAAGAAGAACGTCAAACAAACCCAGAAGATAAATCTGGAAGAGAAGTACGGAGAGATGAAGACGATGGTGCAGCACAAGACCTTAGCACGACTTCAGAGACTGAGGATAGTCAGGAATCTCGATCCTTTCCTAAAAAAACATAAGAAACGGCGTTTAGCTCCCCCCGACGCCAAACAAAAGGCACAGGCAACGCGTGAAAAAGCGAAAGAAATTGCTCGGAAATTAAATGAAAAAACACCTGCAGTTTCGGAACGTAGACATCAGACGACAAACTCAGCGACCAATGACAATCTGAAAAATGTAAAAATGACACCCCAACAGGATGTGGAAGTGGAACTCTCTACAAGGGAATAGTTGCAGAACAAGACCCCACCTAGACGTGCTCCCGAAAAAGAAATGCACCTTCGTAATGAAGGAAGAAACTGGGCAGATGAAGTAAATGATTTCCCCAAAGATGAAGATATTAAAGAAGTTACGAGTCCACAAAGAGACTCGTTTTCCATACCGATGGGCGGGAAAATGAAAGGGATACCGCCCGCACCACCGGTACAACAATAATATAAGGCGTCATGCGCGTGTTATAACATCTAATATATAGTCTACATCTCAAAATTGCATTACAGTCCTACAGAATTGCGACAATAAATATAAATAAGATTCGAAGTCATTTAAAACTAAGGATCTTACAAGACATGTTATACGATGCCGACATCGATATTGCTATGTTACAAGAAGTAACAAAAATTACACTTGAAGCAATATCAGGACATAATGCAATTGTAAATTCAGGGGACGACCATGAACTCGGCACGGCAATTTTAAGTAAGGAAGGCATAATTGTAACAGACGTGGAAAAACTGCCAAATACCAGGGGGATAGCCGACACCGTCAACAATACTAGGTTAATAAACATCTACGCACCCTCAGGCACAAGTAACAGGAGGGAAAGAGCTGAATTTTTTAAAGAGGATACAGTCCCCCTTTTCTGCGGCCGATATGATCAGATAATTTTTGGCGGTGACTATAATTGTGTCCTGTCGGCTAAAGACCAGAAGCCAAATTTTAATTACTGTGCCGAACTTGACGCCATTGTTAAACAATTGATCTTAACTGACACCTGGGAGCACAAAAACGGTGCATTACCGGGGTTCACCTATATCACAAATCACTCTGCCAGCCGCACTGACAGGAGTTACGGGTCCGCCAACCTGAAGCAACATGTTCTGCATACAGAGTTGTGGCCCACCATCTTTTCAGACCACATAGCGTACATCTGTACCATTAACTTAACAAGGCAACAAACATACAGGGGACGAGGGTTGTGGAAACTTAATAAAGAACATCTTAAAGATCCTGAATGTCATGAAGTATTTCACAATGTATGGAAAGAATGCGAGAAGCGATTCCCAGCCTATCCCTCGGCACTCACATGGTGGTTGCAATGCGCCAAACCGAAGATAAGAAGAGCGCTCATAAATTACTCGCGGGAAAAAATGGCCTGGCAGAAGCAGACGATTGAATTCTACTTTCAAGTGCCGGCCGCGGTGGCCGAGGAGACTAAGGCGCTCCAGTCACGGTCTGCACGGCCACTACGGTCGGAGGTTCGAATCCCCCCTCGGGCATGGATATTTGTGCCGTCCTAGTTCGTAAGTAGTTCATAAGTAGTTTGTAAGTTTAGGGACTGATGACCCCGTAGTTAAGTCCCATAGACTATACAAACATTTGAACATTTGATTTGATACTTTCAAGTCCTCCGAGATTTGTATAGATCTGATACACCTATAATTAACAAACACCTGGAGATAAAAAGAATTCAAGCTAAGGTCATAGCTTTACGACGGAAACAACTTGACGGTTGCAAAATACGTTCACGACTCCAACATGATATACGTGGAGAAAATACATCAATATACCATGTTATAAACGAAAGGAAGGGACAGAGAAGGAAAATAATAACTGAAATAATAACCGTGGATGGCCGAGTATTGACACAGCAAAGTGACATTAAGACTGAAATTCAAAACTACTTCGCCGAGCTATTAAGCAAAGCAACAACGGATGCAACAGCGCAGAATAAATTTACAACACGACTCACCCGGAAGCTCGACCAGGAAGAAGCTGCCAATTCGCTAACAGAAATAACAGAGGAAGAGGTTGAGGACGCAATCATAAAAAGCCCGAAAAATAAATCTCCTGGACCTGACGGGATTCAGGATGAACTCTATCACACTTTTAGGAGACAAATGATACCTAAACTAACACGTATTTGTAAAGAACTGAAGAATCCAAACACTAATATACCGATTGACTTCCGAGAAGGAACAATAGTTCTCATCCCGAAAACATCTGCAGGGAAATCAGTATCAAATTTTAGACCTCTCACTTTATTGAATTGCGATTATAAAATATTTTCACGCATCATCAATGAGAGGTTAAAATCAGTCCTGAACATTGTCACTGGGGCTTATCAATCGAGCGTTGGAAAAGAGCGATCTATCCACTACACAGTGACCGACTATAGAGACATTATTTCAATTGCTGAAGTCTGTAAAATTAAATGCGCGATGGTCTCATTGGATTTCGAGAAAGCATTTGATAGAGTTAGCCATGATTACCTTTTCCACGTCATGTGCGCCATGAATTTTCCGCAGCATTATATCGCTATTATTAAGAACTACTTAAACCAATCTACATCAAGAATCATGGTTAATGGCCAACCCAGCAGACTAATTATAATAAACAGTTCAGTGAGACAAGGATGTCCTCTGTCTATGTCATTATTTGCGATAGCCATTGAACCGTTACTTTTAAGCTTAAGCCAAAATCTGCAAGGCATACTAACGAATGGCCAGGAAGTTGTTATTAGGGCATGTGCTGATGACGTCATGTTTCTGGTAAGAGATAACAGCGAGATCATAAAGGCACTAGAGATAATACAAAAATACGAACTCGCATCCGGCGCAAAGCTGAACAGAAAAAAGTCTGCAGTAATGAACATCGGACGTGGAATAGGAGCTCCCATCCAAGGACAAATTAAGGAGGCGAGTATTATAAAATGCCTTGGTATAGAATACACGCGAAACATTCGGCACACAATTGCAATAAATTACAGGAGGATACTGAACACTATTCGTGCCAGCATACAACAACAAAATCTCAGGAAACTAGATGAACTGCAGAGAGTGGCATTGATAAATATTTATTTAACATCTAAAATAAATTACGTAGCACAGATCTTGCCAATGCCACGAGATGTCGCCAACAGAATTTTGGCTGCCTTTGGTCACTTTGTCAACCGTGGCCATATATTTAAAATAAAATATGAAACATTGACGTTACCAACCGACAACGGTGGCCTAAATCTTATAAACGTATATAACAAGGCACAGGCACTGTTCACCAGAAAAACGTACAAGCAGGGACGACATCATGGAATAGCGTAGTAAAATTCTTACTGAATGAAATAGCGCCGCCCAACCACGACGCTCCAATCGACGTTCACCACATTTCCAACGAACTTTTCCACTTGAAAGATTTCTTAATAGAATACAGTTATATCCAAATGTGTCTACCAGAAAAAGATTTGATCAGAGTGAAAGAAGTCTACAAAACTTTCATGAAACACCACAGCGAGAACATCATTGAACAAAAGTATCATCACTTTAATTGGCAAAACATATGGAGAAACATCCATCATCCGCAATTACCAACTCACGTGAAGGCACGGTGGTACTATGCCGTTAATAGAAAAATCCCGACGAACTCAAAACTCCACGCGATTCATCTGGCAGATTCCGCTTTGTGTACTGCCTGTAAAATCAACGATACTGATGAACACCAATTTATTTGCGGCAATGCTAACAATATATGGCAGTCAGTAAGAAGAATTTTAGCCATTATCCAACGAACATCGCCGCACACAATAACTCCAACAAACTTCTTACACCCGGATGAAGCGCTATACCCTAACACGAAGAAAAACGCCGTGAACTGGTTGAAGGGGCACACGGTATTTTACATGTTATCAAACACGGAAAAGAGCGAAGGTGACTTTTGGACTTATATCGCGACCCAACATCAAACACTACTCCAGATGAATAATTACCATAAACATTATGCAAATTTCCTCAAAAGGACCATCATGTGAACTCCTCTATTCACATTGATATCTTGAAACTGTGACTGAAATTGATTTGAAAATAAATAAATCTACAATTATTTAATGAAAAAATAAGATCATGATCAAACAACGAACAAGTACTCAAAAGTTTATTTTTTATTAAAAAAATTATTTTGGAAAAAGTCCTAGTTTTTTAAAAGAGACATTTCATTTGTATCCCCTTCTAGACTGATCTCGCGACAACTAACGCGTTCAGAGTTAGAGAAGATGAAATAAGAATAGTAATTCAAAAAATAATGAAAACGAACATAGGAACGGACAAAACAGTACATGGAAACACTCCATTGGAACTCTCGCGAAGACGAACTCTGAAATCGTTGGTGAGCAGAGATTGAAAAGAAGGATTTTATTTATTTATTTCGTTTGGTAAAAATTTATATTTATGTTTCCAGCCGAATAAGGTACTGTTACGTTTCATGTGTTATATTTTTAAATGGAAAAAGGAGGAGACGACGCAATTAAGCTGTGGAATACAGCACTCATAAGAAAATCTTTCAGTTTTGAAACCAACCAAGAAGGGATTACTTGTTTTTATCAAACTTTTGTTATGGGTGACCAACGTCAAGTAAGAAGAGAATTAATGCCATTACAAGAAAGAAGGAAAAGAGATTTTTTAAATAAAAAATAAATAAGTAAAAAAAGCGGTTTAAAGCGCATACCTAGTAAGTAGGAGGTCCAGGGTTCGAATCCGGGCCACAGTACAAATTTTAATTCAATGCCTCTCCTTATGTTTAATAATTGAAAACATTTATTCACAAATGAACGTTGTATAGAACATTGCAACACATTTCACGGCGAGGGCATGAATTCTCGAGAATTCTTATTATTCAACGCCTCTATAAAGTGAAGTGAAATCATCATTGTAATGGTAGTAGTGGTGTGTCAAAATTTAATATCACTGTAGTTTTATCAACTCTATTTCGAGACTTGATGGGCACCTTCTGAGCGCACGGAAAATAGCTTCATATAAACTTTTGAGTGTAGCTTTAGCTATTTTATTTCTTAAAACCTATCTTCAAATTCATAATAGAATGACTGTAAAGCTTTCGTGCACTCCCTGATGTGTCATAAGTACTTTAATTCAAGTAGGTTAGAGAGGGGAAATTATTCAAATTTTCTTCTTGAAGATGACATTTAAAAAGCAATAGCTGCAATTTCAAACTTTCTATACTGTGACACATAGTACCGATTAATTAATTTTCACCTTGCAATGTTTTGTTTAAATCCTCGTGATGTCTTTTATGAAAGCGTGGTCAGCGATCCCTTGCTCATCTTCCTAGAATGACTGTGGACAATATTTCATATCAGTAGGCAGATCTAATTATTGTCTCAAATAGAAAAAGACAGAGTAATTTTTAACCGATCCTGCAAAAATCCTTTAAATTATTGAAGATTCAAGCTTGCTTTCTAAAGAAATTCACAACTTTTCTAATGTTATCCATGATGTACATAAACGTGTGGAAAATTTTTACACATAGCTGGTTTTGATGTAAATGGCAGTGCAGTGTCAAAATTGGGGGAAGCGCAGGTTTGCATCTTTTTCTTTTTTTCTTTTTCGCGTGCTCTACAAAACCTAATCATTCTGATAACATTGCAGAGGCCGCATCAGTTGCAGTCCTGTTCAGGGTTCTAGTAACAACTGAAAAAGTTTGAAATCTCCTCTGCTGGTACTGAAATATCTTTTTAGTTTTTGATATTTTTCAAATTTCCTCGGTAACAGTGAATTTTTTTCTTTAATTATTAGTTTTTTTGACGCCCCTTATGAAAATTATAAGTTGAGTTGAACACATCATGAAGCATTCTCTGAAATTTGTTTCCTATGAGTATCTCTCAGTACACACCCAAAAATATAGAAAGACTTTGTAAATCATTAAAATCTTCAATTAAAGAAGAGGCGACCAGAAGATAGAAATGATTTGTACCTCTTTCAGTAAATTTATTTTAATTTTTTACTAACCTGAAAACATTGGAAGTGGTCTTGCCCATACAGTAAATTAGGGAGATGTGAATTATTTAATTCCTGACTAAGCCACGGCGCAACAACTGCATGTCCATTACATTGATTCTAGTCAATGCGCAAGGGCTCTATTAACGCCTAACCTAATGATAAATGACTCAGGGTCGACGTACCGTTCTTCCGTATAAATATGATAATTGAAATTTATACTGGTATCTCCACAAGAATGTTCCAAAATAGGGGTAGGAGAAGGAGTTCTATTTCAAACCCTAGAGTTTAGGAATATAATTTATTTACTAAAGACAACATAAAAGTTAATAACACGAATTCAACAGCTCATGATGATGGTCATGTGTCATTTATGGCTGTTAGACCCCAACTGGGGTCGTGTTCAGCCTACCTAGTGCAATTTTTTTTAGGTGACGCCACATCGGCGCCATGCGGCGAAAATTTCCGACTCAACCAGGAATCGAATACGGGACCCGTGCGTGGCAACTCACTGGACTACAGGGGCAGACTATTCAACTGGTGACTGATACGTAGAACATCCAACTAGAGTATGGCAAAGGTAACATGGGTTGAGATGGAAAGATTAATTAAGTAGCCTATTCCCGCATCTCGATTCAATACTGAAAGTCAATCCTGAATTGATACACACTACGACCTTCCTATCGGTAATCACCAATAACATTTGGACAATACATAACTCAGGGTAGTAAAAGGTTTATGGCTCGTTGTCTCTGTTCATAGGGGTGAGTTATGTATGTCAGCTTCTATGTCTTAAACAGCTACCTAAACTGTCTACATAAGATCAATAATTAATCTGTAGTTTAGCCAGTCGATGAATCTGCAGATGATGACGCGTTAAATGTATTTAAACAAACGTAAACTAAAGCTCTGAATAACCAACAAAATGGATTCTAAGATAATGTTCAGAAGATTCACTTATGAAGTAATTTTTTATAGATGGAGTTTATTACTCTGTTTGGACATGAAAATGCGGAGGTGGTCCTACTTTATACATTGGTAAATAACTGAATATTTCCCCAACTATTATTCATGAGAGCCACAATAAGTATCACACGCACTTGAGAGTAAAAGTTCCAAATTATCACTCTTAAATTAATGAAGTCCATCAAACACTGCAGATCCAAATTAATCCGAGATTAATTACAGTATTTGTTACAAAACACAGTTTGTCATCAACCGAGTACACGATTGCTGAATTATCACAGTTCCACATCCCTACTACCGTCCATAGTTTACCACTCTTCAAGCAGAGACTAAGTTTTGCAGTCACAGTCCAGTACGTTTTCTAAGTCCACACATGCCTCTCTCTTCAAATCACAAGTTCGTAACACGGATTCAAACCACCCAGAATCATAACTTTCACCACCGCATCCAAGTTACGAGTACCCTCCCAAGCGTTCGAAAGCGTGCTCTACTTGCTCCCAAAACTATATCTTTCCGCGCATCCTAGCGCCTCATCTTTAAAATACAATTTTCCTTCCGAAATATTATACATTTGAATATCACAGAATTAATTACTTTGACCACCTCCCTACAAATGTTGTTTACATTTAACAAACAAATACATATTTAACAATACTAAAGTAATGCGCTTTGCTGGATTCATGTTTTGTGTTTTTGTGGTGGAATCTATGTTCTGACACAAGAATACTACTACCTCAACGAATAGAAGAACAAGAGAGTAAAACGAAGTTTATTAAAAGGATATAGAAATAATATGGTGCGTCTTTTAAGATAGGTGGCGTGGTGCAATGCTGGTCATTTGCTTCTTAAACTGTAACTGATAAACACTATGTATAAATAATTGTAAATCTAAGTCTTATAATACCATTAATATAGTACTGAAATTTATCGGCTTTTTATATGTAAGGGATATTGAAATTGTAATTACGGCGTTTGTCCCTAGTCTCGTGAATCCATTCATATAATTATATTTGCCATATGATCATTCCCTTACTTTACACAGATTTTTAGAATAATGTGTGTGGCTATATTGTATTTCAGCTGCCGTTTTCTGTTTCCGAGCAGATTAGGGTTTCGCTAACGACCTGTATTTCATTCACTAGGTCCAAACTGTTAGCCGGCCGGCTGGAGAACCCAACAGTTTTTCAAAACCTGCTTTTCACATGGAAACAATCAGTTTCCCCCTTTATCTGTAATCTCAACAACACGATTGTAACATTGCCGATCTAACTACTTCTTATTAGATAAGATTGTGATCAGCGGCACTGATCAATCAAACTGGCAAATTAAGTTATTTAGACAGTGATCTTAGCTGCGAGTACGCCGTCTTTCTGATGCTGATGTAGAGCAGCGAGAGGCAGCAAAGTGAGAAGACGTACTATTGAGTGTGCGTCGGCAAGTTCAGAGCGGCGTCTAAGTTGCCCTCGGGTTGGCTCGTCGAGCCAGAAAGAGTCGCGTTCCACTCCTTTGGCGACAGCGACCAGAGTGGTGTTCGCTTTGACCGCTTTAACCCTTCTGTGCATCATCCACGTGGAATGCGCGCGCAAAAAAAGAAAACGGAAAAAGTGTTTTTTCGTTGCAAAAGCAACGCCAGTCACGTATTTTCTTTTATGTGACAAAGACCCCAAGAAAGCGTCTATCGTCAAGAGTCTATCACGCCGTCTCTTCCATATGACATTAAACCGCCTGACGTTCAGCTAATGAGCATCACTGATAGTTAGAGGTCAACTTGGCAGGGCAGTGAACTCTGAGGTTCGTGGCCGATGTTAGGCGGTAGCGAGTCGCGAGGTCCTCAAACACACGTCTCAGCAAGACTTTATTCCTTTCCGTCGTCCGAAACCACTTCTCCCTCTACTTCCTCCCTTTCTCTGGAGGAATCGGAGCCTTCTCTGGCGCACAATAAATTCCACAAACTGCCCCCAGGCCGGCACACAGCGGCGTTCGGTGCCAGACAGATCGTCTGCCCATTCAGGGAAGGCGAACAGCCACCGATTCGCATGGTTCCCAGTCCAGTTCATTCGTCTCCGCTGACCGAGTACATTGCTGGCTGGCTCACAACATTTGGTACATGCTCCCCTTGATAATTGCTAACTACGTCTCGCTACTGTCACAATGGTATGAACACTCCGACTGTGTCGTATAGTAAACATTGAAATTTCCATAATAAACTAAACGAAACTGCACTCATTTCATCTTCCTGTCACCAGTTTTCATGTTCCACTCTGCTATGAACTTTTTCTCCGTTATATTTTCTCAATAAAGTGGAAACGTAGCTAGAGGGGGAGACTGCTGCCTTCCGGCATCGCACTTCTCACACCTCGCCAGTTTTCCTGAGAGACAATGCGAAAGTGTAGCCAGGTTCAAATGTTCAAATGTCTGTAAATCTATCGGACCAAACTGCGTGGTCATCAGTCCGTAGCTTACAAACTACTTAAACCTAGGTAAGCAACTAACCTACGGACAAACACACACACCCATGCCCCAGGGAGGACTCGAACCTCCACGGCGAGCAACCGCGCGCTCCGCAGCGAGACGCTTTAGACCGCTCGGCTACTCCACCGCGGAGGTAGCCAGGTAATGTGGAAAAAAGGAATACTGCCCGTTGCATATAGCACAGGTGGAGTACGTGATGTCTAATGTAAATGAAATTTCTCGTGTAGTTAATAAATTTCATAAAAAAAGTACTAGAGCTGTACAGTGCGAGCGATATGTATATTGCACGGTCCATGGTAAATTATGTTATTTTAAAATCTAATATTTCATCTCAGCGTCGGTATCAGCAACACAGATCAGCTGTTCCGCCATCTTAGTTTCCCGTCACTGCCTTCACACCGAGAGTCCACATGCGGTATGTATCGATCGCACTGACCTTACTCGGAACTACATACTTCCCTTAACTACGATATTCTTCATAAAACATGGGATGCCAGTGGATTTTAAATTTATTCTTCCAACGTTTATACCTGCTCAGCGAAATACACAGATCTAAGCGATACATTGGACATCAGTCGCTTCCTAGTAAATTAGCAAATAAAGACCATATGCCGCATTTATAGTTCGATTAAAATTACTGACTATACCTGGCGTCATACAAGAAGGCGCTTCCGCACACAGAGACGGAGCGAAAGGGTAACTGTGGATGGGAGGATCTACGGCCGAGCGCCGACAGTGGAGCCTGCAGGAGAAACATTGCGTAACTCGCGGCCAGCCACGCGCCTACAGAAAGAACGTTATTGGCTGCCAGTGCGGTAATGGAGGGTGATGCGCAGAACGGCTCAAAACTGGGCCGCCTTCGTAGCTGACGCCGACTATAGTTAACGTTTGTCAGGTGGCGCCACAGTGTTGCCAAATCGGCTGTCGCTCTTCCACGGCCGTATATAAGGGGGGCGGGGGGAGGGGAGGGCAGGGGAATTGCGCCCATCCACCAAAATAATGATTATGAAGAAAAAATAGCTATTTTCTTATCTAATGTCAACAAGAAAAAAGCTTGATCTCGGTAAAGTATAAGGGGCTTCACCGCAAATTATCTTTGGAATATGAGAAGCAAAACGGATACAAAATGTCATGTGGTGTCTACTTAATGTATCTTTACACTAATCCTACCATTCCCCTCTCCCCCCCTCCAAAAAAAACCAAATTGTTATATTCACTATTGTGCTTGGCTATAGGCGACACATAAACACAGCGGCACAATTGACAAGCGCTGTCAACATCTACACTGTATAAAGTGGAATATGAAGTGGAACAGTGTTGCAAGCGATCGCTGAGAGTCAAGTTGGGAATGCGACAGCTGATTTCAAGTGACCATTGATTAGGCTCTGGCAGAGGACCCTTTTTTTAGTCCTGAATTTAAACTCGCTTCTTGACCTAACCAAAACCTCACGATGTGCCATGCATAAGAGAAAACGGCGGTCAAGAACAGGCGGCAGAACTGAGATTACCATTGCCGAATTTCTAAGCTCAGAGACCAGACTTATTGAACCAGGATGTGTAGAGATCATTGGCTTCATCTGAAACCGTTATGTTCTTCATTATTGATATGTTTAATAGCTAAGAATATACAAAGTCAACTGAGTCTTTAAAATCAGTGTTCATTTAACGACAGAATGTCATGCTAATTCTGTCTTTGTTATTTCTTCCAGGTACTTGGCTGCAGGAGATCTTCAAATATCTTTAAGCTTTAGCTACAGAATATCGCCAGCAGCTGTAAACGGCACAATAATGTTTATTTGCAGAGACCTGTGGAAAGTATTGACTCCGGTCGTAATGGCGCCCGATGAAGCTTTTCCCCTGAAAAGATATTTACTGAGACCCTACGCAAAAAAAAAAAAAAAAACCTCTACACTGCTAAGAAGTCATGCAATTTATAACTACAGACTAAGCCGTACAAGAAAAGGCGTAGAAAAAATATATAACAGACTGCAAGGATCTCCAAGGATCTTTGTTCTGGCTTGCATAGCACTTCATAATGTAGCACACAATGTAGTAGTACATGAGCAGTGGAGTGAAGACATCCCAGAAACCAAAGCTTTCGAACCACTTCCAAACATTGATACTCATGCAAGTAATACTGCAATTGAAGTCAGGCACAAATTCCGTAGATTCTTTTGTGGTGTCGGTCAAGTACCGTGGAAAAAGGCAGTCATCTCTCGAGGAAGAAAAGAGTAACATAAGTGCTTTTGTAATCAATGTTTTTGTAGTTAAATTAAATAAAAACTACCACCCCAAAGAAAAAAATCACCCAAAAAAATACTAAATGAAGACCACACTCTTGAATCTGGTCACGTCATGTACGATTTGGCAGGACGTGGCGTGGTCATTTATGACCATGCAGCGTGTGGTGAGGTTATCTATTGAACGTGAACACCACGCTTGAATTTAGATATTTCTTGGGGGGGGGGGGATGGTTATATTTATTGATACAAATATTACCTTACCTCCTACAATCTTTCTAGGTTAGGAAATAAAAAGATGAAAAACTTAAAACTATAATTCTCTAAACATTAACATTTCTACACATTTTGACTGTAGGTTGGCTGTTGTTGCGTATTATAATCAGGCTGTTCATTATGGTGCGGTTGATTTTAGTAATTTTCATCATACACAGGAGTATTGGTTGGGATTTGCATGTAGTTATTTTGATAAATCGGGATTGGTTGGTTTCCTGAGTTGGTAGATGGGTTGTCTCGAGTTTGAATCGTTTGGCGTTGTTTGTAGGCTGCAGAAATGTTTTACTTGAACACTGCTTTCTCTTTTGATTAATTTTTCGATCTCCTTGTCGTTGATAATGCGAAAAATATCTCTCTTTATTTCTGCTCTCTCCCTTTTCGAAAACTTCAAAATTGATTCTGCAATGTCATGGAGAAAACGATAAGTGCCTGTTTTTCAGACGAAGTTTCGCTGGAGGTGCGTGATGATGTAAAAGACCGCGGTGTTTGCTCTAGGCCTTGGTCAGATTGAGAGCTGGTCGCTTTCTTCGTCTGCTGCCGTGCATATCTCGGCCTGACAGACAAAGCTGATGCAGGGGAGACGAGGGCTTTCGATAAAGTACTCGTCGATTCCTTCGCGTTTTCTGTGTCATCCTCGAGGAATCGTCAAGATCTGTCTTCATTACATTAGACTGAGTTAAGCGGTCCTGAAAAAATGGAGTCAAGAACTGTATTTGATCCTCCAAAAGCCATTTTGTCACCTTCTTCTGTGCTTGGCCAGAAGTACTCTGCTTCTAACCGTCACGAAATAAGAACGCAATAACACCCACTTAGACTTGCACTCTTCAGCTGGGGTAAAACAATAAAAGTTATTTTATATTTGGGGCATCCGCAGCTGAGTAAATACATTTTCTTTTATGAATTTATCAATTGTTTTAAAAAATTGATTGTATGACTTTATATAATAAAAGAAACTATTTTGGAAATTGAAATAGAAATGTCCTCTTATGAAACAATCAATAAATTCTGGAGCCGCTTCAGCTGTTTTTATTGAGATCCTTTTATGTACAGGTCCACAACCGGTTTCGCGTCAGTAGAGACGCATCTTCAGGTGTTACTGTGTTAAATAACAAAACAATAATTAAAATTACAGGACCAATAACTTAATAAACGCGATACATGAATTGAACAAGGTATTACTTACAACTTTTTATTCTCTCGTCATAATTCGCTACTGAGTCCCAACATTCTAGTTGGTTTCATCCGTCAATTGGTTAAAAATTCAATAGGGCCAAATACATGGGTCCAAGTCCAAAATCAAATGGTTGTCTTTCAGGATAAAAAACATGGACTTTAAAATGTGGGATATGTAGTCGCGTGATTTTGATCACCGTATTTTCGATAAAACCTGAAGGTAAAAAGAAAGAGACACGTGACAATTTTGTGTCTATAGTCATAAAATAAATCATAGGGGAAGAGTAGTTGATGGGGGGGAGAGGGTTGCACCTATGTCAGTTGACAAAATAAAGTAATCGTTAGGATATGGGGAGCATTAAAACTTGTTAAAATGACTTACCCGTAGATTGGCAATGGAGTGAAGGTGGCCATTGTAAAAATAAACTGAAGGTCTGTAATTAGAAACATCAAGTTGTAGCAGTCCTATGGAGGCGTAGAGGAATGCACTGCGGAGTGGCGAAGTAAACTGAACGCGGGCTGTGGTGCGGCGTGATGGAGGAAAACAAACTTGCGCATGCGCGCTGTAGTATGGTACCTGGACTGTCAGTCAGAGAAAACAACTGAAGGTTGGGGCTCGTATTACAAAATTGGAACACATGAACTGGCGTGTAATTTAATTGTTAGGAACATGTAGGTTGGGGTAATCTTTCTGGCGGTAAAAATCTTTGTAGAAAAATTCTCGAAAGACCCTGAATGTCATTCGGTAAAATTTGTAAATATAAAATTGAAGATGTTCATTCTGGCATGGAGCTGAGTGAAGGGACATTCAATTTAGATTCAGATAATCAAAATTAGCCAGAATGGAACGGTGTTTTAACTCGGTTTGGTTATTCAGTGTTTGAGCAGCTGACTGTTTTAAAGATCTTATGATCTGCACTTCTTCCAGAATATTTAGGATGTTACCTTTACTCTCTTTGTGTAGAATAGTTAGGTTGTTTTCTATACTGGATATTGTGTGTTTGGTTTCCCTTAAATGTACGGTGATGGCGGACTTTGAGTTAGTCAATTTTGTATGTTCTTTAAAACGGACGTCGAAGCCTCGTCCTGTCTGTCCAATATACTTTTGTGGGCAGTCATTACAGGTGATTGAATAGACACCTGTTCCCTTATACGGATTAAATTTTGACGTTTCTTTGTGTCTGTATCTGGCTCCGACATTTTTTGGAATGAAGAAGGCTGGAATAATGTTCTTCTTTCTAAGTTGCTTACCTATCCGGTCCGATAAATTTCCTAAGTATGGGACTCTATGGTAACTTAGTTTTTTGTCCTGATCTGCTGGTAATAAAGGTATGTGTGTTCTTTCTTCTTGCCTAGGAGAAATAGGTGGGGTTATCCGTAACTTTTTCATTATCTCCCTATTAATGTTATCTACGTAATCTGTACTATAGCCGTTTGAATATGCTAAATACTGGATGGTTTGGTATTCCCGTTTAAAGGCTTCCTCTGAAAGAGGCATGTTATGAAGTCGATACAAAAATGATCTAAATGCTGCCTTCTTGTATTTTTCCTGGTGGTTGGAAGTTTGGTGTATCAGTGTATCTGTGGTGGAAGGTTTGCGGAAAATATCATAACTGAATTTAGATTCTTCTGAATTTAGATTTTCTTCTTAGAAAGAAGAACATTATTCCAGCCTTCTTCATTCCAAAAAATGTCGGAGCCAGATACAGACACAAAGAAACGTCAAAATTTAATCCGTATAAGGGAACAGGTGTCTATTCAATCACCTGTAATGACTGCCCACAAAAGTATATTGGACAGACAGGACGAGGCTTCGACGTCCGTTTTAAAGAACATACAAAATTGACTAACTCAAAGTCCGCCATCACCGTACATTTAAGGGAAACCAAACACACAATATCCAGTATAGAAAACAACCTAACTATTCTACACAAAGAGAGTAAAGGTAACATCCTAAATATTCTGGAAGAAGTGCAGATCATAAGATCTTTAAAACAGTCAGCTGCTCAAACACTGAATAACCAAACCGAGTTAAAACACCGTTCCATTCTGGCTAATTTTGATTATCTGAATCTAAATTGAATGTCCCTTCACTCAGCTCCATGCCAGAATGAACATCTTCAATTTTATATTTACAAATTTTACCGAATGACATTCAGGGTCTTTCGAGAATTTTTCTACAAAGATTTTTACCGCCAGAAAGATTACCCCAACCTACATGTTCCTAACAATTAAATTACACGCCAGTTCATGTGTTCCAATTTTGTAATACGAGCCCCAACCTTCAGTTGTTTTCTCTGACTGACAGTCCAGGTACCATACTACAGCGCGCATGCGCAAGTTTGTTTTCCTCCATCACGCCGCACCACAGCCCGCGTTCAGTTTACTTCGCCACTCCGCAGTGCATTCCTCTACGCCTCCATAGGACTGCTACAACTTGATGTTTCTAATTACAGACCTTCAGTTTATTTTTACAATGGCCACCTTCACTCCATTGCCAATCTACGGGTAAGTCATTTTAACAAGTTTTAATGCTCCCCATATCCTAACGATTACTTTATTTTGTCAACTGACATAGGTGCAACCCTCTCCCTCCCATCAACTACTCTTCCCCTATGATTTATTTTATGACTATAGACACAAAATTGTCACGTGTCTCTTTCTTTTTACCTTCAGGTTTTATCGAAAATACGGTGATCAAAATCACGCGACTACATATCCCACATTTTAAAGTCCATGTTTTTTATCCTGAAAGACAACCATTTGATTTTGGACTTGGACCCATGTATTTGGCCCTATTGAATTTTTAACCAATTGACGGATGAAACCAACTAGAATGTTGGGACTCAGTAGCGAATTATGACGAGAGAATAAAAAGTTGTAAGTAATACCTTGTTCAATTCATGTATCGCGTTTATTAAGTTATTGGTCCTGTAATTTTAATTATTGTTTTGTTATTTAACACAGTAACACCTGAAGATGCGTCTCTACTGACGCGAAACCGGTTGTGGACCTGTACATAAAAGGATCTCAATAAAAACAGCTGAAGCGGCTCCAGAATTTATTGATTGTTTCATAAGAGGACATTTCTATTTCAATTTCCAAAATAGTTTCTTTTATTATATAAAGTCATACAATCAATTTTTTAAAACAATTGATAAATTAATAAAAGAAAAAAAAACAATAAAAATTAGTCAACCAATAATAAAACAACCTATAATAACCTATTTAAAAAAAAAGTAACTCAAGAAAAGTAACTGTATAAAAAGTATCCTATTACAAAACCTATTGCTTAAGTTATTTTTTATAAATCAGTAGAATACTTGTGAAATATTTCATTTTATTATTAACATCGAATTAAATCTATTACCTTAAATATTATAACTACTTAATGTATTTTAACGTTACCTGTTTTGTTCAGTGATGCCGCTATTTCTTTCCACATATTTTCCTTCACCAGGTGATCATCATACTTTGTGGGACATATCGAATGCAGGTTAGCCCTGGACCAAAATCACTAGTTATTCGTCCATTTCTTAACAAACGTCAAACAAAACAAACAAGGACGTGCGGACTCCAACGAGGAATGAACTCTAGTGAGCAATACGTGGACCCTTCGGGCGTTTCCGTGAGAACCGAAGAGTGCCGAATGGCCGTCAGGCTGACAAAGCAGTTGGTAAGGCGCCGGCTGACAGCTGATATTGATACCATGCTGCCTTCTTTCCCCTGCGGGCAACAGGTCACCTGTCGCGAGCGATCCGATGAAAACGGAAGAGGCACGGCAGGCTATGTGTAAATCCACCTTAAGGGCATCACGCTGCGAATTGGGCGGACGTTCCCGCCGGAGAGTCGACGTTCGAGTCCTCCCTCGAGCATGGGCGTGTGAGTGTGTGATGTCCTTAGGATAAGCTAGTTTAAGTAGTCTGGGGACTGATAACCATAGCAGTGTGGTTTAATAGATTTACAAACATTTGATCGTTCAGTGATTTATTTCGTTAGGAGCTCTGGATTTACTGATTTCGCTTTGTGTTTTATGAACGCAACGAAATTAGTTTGCCTTTTCCGATAAGTGGTTGTGGTAAAACAGAAGTACCATCATCTTACCTGTAAGAAAGATATAGATTTATTGTTCTAATTATAGATCAAGTGATGGAGAATCTGTTTACTCGACACTAGCCAGCGTAATATGCAATATCGGCGGAGAAGTTATTTTATTTAAATTTGAATATCACAGATCGTTCTTTATTACTGAATATAAAGCAGAGTGTCCATATGTGTGTACATGTTGCATACAAATCTACAGTTTTGATCCAATCTTTCTCAAATTTTGTACACGTAAGCTTCAATTCATGAGGACGATTTCCGTAATTGTAAGAATCACGTACGATATAAAGTTCACGAGATATGACGTCATAAACAATGAGATGCGCGGAAAACTGCTCATTTTCTCCTAAACTATTGGGCCGATTTCAACCAAATTTGGTACACACATTTGCTGCATGGTTAAGACTCACATACGGCACATGGTTCAAATATATTACGTCATAACTATTAGAAATTGCAAAAATGCCGTATAATGCAGCGAGACTTTAGAAATACACTGTATGAGAATGACAGTACTTAGCGACTTGCAACAAACTTTAAACATAATTTCAAACCTTTATTAAACTTATTCTTGCTGGCAACCATAGTAAAGTGTTGAAAGAAAAAATGTTTTTCGCTTACTACTTTTCCGCTGTTTGTTGAGTAGAACTACGGCATTCGGTATGGCGTTACAATTTATAATTTCTACACTACAAATTGTAGCCGCAGTAAATTTTACAAACAGTATACACGCATTTAGTTAAGTGTGCCTTCTAAATTGTATCACGGTACGACATGTAATTCACGAGACATGAACACATAAGCAGTAACGTTCACGGCAAACCGCCCCATCACGAATGACGTTTTAATCTGTTACTTCTTTACAATAAACTCTGTTTGCAACGGATTTTACCGACGTACTCATTTATACAAATGAATATATAGCTGCAAAATTATACAATTGTACAACATATTATTCAATAAATATGCGATCGTATGTACTTCAATGGGTATAAAGCTGTCGCATCATGCAACAAGCATTCCAGTCAGCTTAAGAAAATCCTGGAAAGCTGACAGCAGCAGAGATGCCCACTGGGGACAAGAAATATTGTCTACAGGAATTAAATGAAAATATGAATGTTACATATCATTTATATTTTGATTACTGTATTTCTTTGTTTGGATGCTGTATGTAAAGTTTAGTGTATTATGCAAGACAGCCTTATTTCTTAATTTTCTCCGATAAATATAACAAGTTTTTATAAAGAAAAAAGAGATGGACAGAGAGAGAAAGGGATAGAAGAAGTACTAACTCAGAGCTTGAATAAATAAGTAAATACCCGGGCAACTCCGGGTTTTCAGCTAGTTACTGAATATGAGCAAGTTCTTTGGAAAGATTTAGTTCATATCGACTTCTTACCTGCGAAACACGAACTTATTGACTAAATGTTGCTGAACTCTTATAGCTCGTTACGTATCGATTTTACTGTCGAATTTGCTAAGAGGCTGTGTGAAACCAAAGGAGCGCACTCCAAGCTGAGAAGTAGACACGATCGCAGATAACAGGCTGTACTGGACATATATGGGTAAATAAAGACCCTTCCGAAAGACGTAAAACATTGTTGTTTTTGACCATACTGGGCAGTATCGTCATGTTTTCTTTTCAGCTGAACTATGTTGCTACCAAGTATGGAGTTTGTTTGTACAGAAACCAGTCACATCCTCACCCATGGAGTGACGTATAAATCTACATGGGATACTCTGCGAATCACATTTAAGTAAGTGCTTGGCAAAGGGTTCATCGAATCACCTTTAAATTATTTATCTACCATTCCATTCTCGAATAGCGCGAGTAAAGAAACAACACCTTAATCTCTCCGTTCGAGCTCTGATTTCTCTTATTTTATTCTGATGATCATTTCTACGTATGTAGGTGGCAGTCAGCAATATATCTTTGCATTCGGAGGAGAATGTTGGCGATAGGAGATTCGTAAGAAGACCACGCCACAGTGATAAACGCCGTTGTTGGAATGATTCCCATGCCAGATCCTGTAACATTTCCGTAATGCTGTCTCCCCTGTATCGTGACAATACAAAACGAGCTGCCCTTCTTTGGACTCTTTCAATGTCCTCCGTCAAACCCATTTCATATAATACCACACTGGACAGCAATACTCCAAAAATGGACGGACAAGCCTACTAGTGTATGCAGTTTCTTTTGTAGTTCTGTTGCATGTTTTAAGGGTTCTGCCAATAAAACGCAGTCTATGGTTCGCATTTCCTACGACATTATCTACGTGTTCTTTCCAATTTAAGTCTGAAGTAATAGTAATTCCTAGGTATTTTGTGGAGTTTACGGCCTTCACGTTTGATTGATTTATCTTGTAAACAAAGTTTAACGGATTTCTTTTCGTACTAATACTTCTCATTATTTAGAGTCAATTGCAAATTTTTACACCATACTGGTATATTATTCAGATCGTTCTGCAGTTGGTCTTGATCTTCAGATGATTTTATTTATTTATCGTATGGTTTATATATATATATATATATATATATATATATATATATATATATATATATATAGAAATGTCCAAATTTAACAGCCAGTCCAGAGCACTTTCTGTCACTTGATGTAAACTCTGCAAGTAAACACTGCTTGACGATGTGCCCTACGGTTTGCTCCTATGGCCCGCAGTCACAGTCAGAAGATGGAAGGAAACCCCACTTCTTCATGTTGTAAGCACACCTCCCTTGACCAGCACTGATGCGATTCAGTCTCGACCAGGTTTTATAAAGTCTACCGAGTTTAGAAGTTTAACGGATTTATTTTCGTACTCGTATTGACGACTTCACACTTCTTATTATTTAGAGTCAATTGCCAATTTTTACAGCATACTAATATCTTATTTAGCAGAGGACCAATAACACTACCCTGTGGAACGTTAAAAGTGGTGTGTGTTTGTTTGAATGAATGCTAAATGTAGTATGTGTCTGGGGCGAGCGTGTCACTATTTGTGTTGACAGACCGTCCCCGCTAAAATACACAAATAAATGTTCGGTTGTGCTTTTGGTTACAAAATAACTTGACTAAGCAATGAGACTTAGTACCTTCCTTTGCCCTGTTAGAATAAATTGCAACTGACATGGGATGCAATGATCTTACGTAAATATGGTTCAGTTTGATGCGCAACGGATAACACTTTAAATTGTACAGTAGTTAATAAGTTGACAGTAATTAAAACTCGTAATTGGTGTACACATTAATGTCGTGTGTGAGAGACAATGTGAGCAAATAAAAAGTTCAGACTTGTTAGCGTGTACCATATACTAGTAGCGACTATACATGCACGATTCGACTGCGAGAGCCAACAAAAAGAGCGTGCTACTACAGTGATAATTTTGTTGCTTGTTTAAACAGGATGTCAAACAAAGATATGTGTTATTAATTAGATACCAAAAAACACTGCACTTGATAATGTGCCTATCTGAACAACAATTACCATACTGATTCAACGCAATAAAAAATGTCCTAGAAATCTGGTAATGGTTTCAAGTATCACTTGCTGCAAATATTTCTCATCTCTTTACGTGATCTTCTCTTCTGATCAGACAAATCACTTTAACTGTTACTAACATTGACGGACTTAATAATTTGAACTTTCATTAAGACTCAGAAAAACTATAAACTTTACTGGATTTATGAACAAACTACTTCCTGCTCTCATTAACAGACCAATTTATCATGACAAAATGCTTACACTGAACTGTTCTAATTAACAAATAAATTTACAAACACAATAATTAACAAAAATGAACAGAACGGATAGCAATTCAAATTGGTGAAAGGAACGAGGAACTGATAAAATGACTCAGGGTTAAATGATAAATGCAAGCTGCACTAAACAGTATTCATTACCAAAAAAGACAAACACCAACAACAATAGTACAAATACAGGCTAGCATACTTAACAATAGAAAAGTACAAGTTTACCTTATTTGTGACAAACTAATTTCCATACAAAAATTACAATCTACAGACTTGGCAGCGACTCTTCAAAACTGTCTGAATTTTTACTCTTCAAGTCTAGCACACAGACAGACTAACCCGACAGTTTCACGACTAAAACTCTACCATAATCAGCAATCGACTCTCCTTCACAAAGGTCACACACCGACTCTCCTTTAAACGCAACAACTGCGAGTGCAAGACACACTCCAAAGATGAAACAAGGTCTTTGATTTACAGCAAAGATTTGAAATTAAGTACAGTATGTAATATCGATTAGTGAAATGGTACAAAATATTACATAAATTTGTTTTATACAGAATTATAGCTTAGATTTTTGTAACAAAACATGCTCAAGTCTGTATGACAGGCAAAAATTGAGTGAAAATTATTTTGCGTACTCCTTTCAACGTCCGATATCACCTCTGTTTTATTCGATGCCTTACCAGCAATTACTACAAACTGTGTCCTCCCTGACAGGAAATCCCCTACCTATCAATAGATAGCAATAATAGAAAAGAAACAAATTTAAAATGACCAAGTAAACATCAACGACCAAACGTTATTTGAACTAATAAAACATACAGCAGACAAAGACAAACCTTCCCCCAACCCCAACGCACCACATAAAACGACCACAAAAACAAAACAAAACAAGAACCCTCTACACACCGGAGCGCCGTCTTCCGACTGTTTACAGACTCTTTCTTTGCATACGCATGCATGAACTAGTTTTTTGGCTCTTCATTGAATCTTTCCAGTAATTATACATTCTTCCCTACACTTGCATTCGCCCTCTAGCCACTCTTATATAGCCAATATGCACTTTGTGTCAACGTAATTCGTATCCGCTTGTACTCCCTTTTCCCTGGTTAATTCACTGTATTTTTATAAGTTCTTCTTTCATCAATTAAGTTCAGTACCTCCTGTGTTATCCAAGAACTTCTATTATACCTTGTCTTTCTACCTATCTTATCCTCTGCGGCTTTCACTATTTTATCTTCCAGAGCTACCCATTCTTCTTGTACTGTATTACTTTCTCCCTTTTAGTCCAACCCTTGCCTAATGCTCCATTTGAAACTCTCAAAAACCTCTGGTTGTTCAGTTGATGCAGATTGCATTTATTTATGGTTATACCGTTTTCCAGTTTCTTAAGTTTTAATCTACAGCTCATAATGAGTAAGTTATGATCAGAGACTTTATCTGTCTCTCGATATGCCTTACGGATTAAACGTAATTTCGAAATCTGTGTCTCACCTTTATAAATTTGTTACCGTCCGGCGTCTCCTCGTCACTTCCCTGTATAACCATTCTTTCATGGTTCTGAATCAAGTGTTCGTGATGTTTAAATTGCGCTCTGTGGAAAAATACACCAGGCGACCTCTGTTTTCATTCCTTTTCCCAAGTACATTGTTCACATACTAGTTTTACTTCACTTCGTTTTCTTAATACCGAGTTCCAGTTCGCCATCACAACCAACTTTTCTTCTACCTTATATTTCTGAATAACTTCTTTTATCTCATACATTTCTTCAACCTCCTCAGCGTCGGCAGCGCTATTTGGCATATAAGCTTGCACTACTGTGGTCAGTTGACTTCGTTTACATCTTTGTCACGGCAATGCGTTATTTATGCTGTCCATAGTAACTTACCCGCATTCCTCTTTTCTTATTCATTATCAGATCTAATCCTACGTTACCCTCAACTAATTTTGTATTTATATCCCTGTGATCCCCAACTAGAAGTCGCTCCACCGAATTTCAGTAATCCCCACCATATCTAAATTGAATATATCCATTCCTCTTTCCAAATTTTCTAATTTACATATCTGATTAAGGGATCTAAGATTCCACACTCCGATCCGTAGAATCCTTTGTTTCTCCTTGTGACCACATCCTCCTGAGTAGTCCCCGCCCAGCCGTACGAATGGGCGACTATTTTACCTCCGGAATATTTTACGCAAGAAGATGCCATCATCATAAATTCATACAGTAGAGCTGAGTGTCCTCGGGAAAAGTAACGGATGTAGTTTCCCCTTGCTTTTAGCCGTTCGCAGTACCTGTGTGGCAAAGCCACGTTAGCTGATGTTACAAGGCCAGCTCAGTCAATCATCCAGATTGCTGCTCCTCGTAACTAGTGAAAAGTCTGCTGCTTGGCCTCTCCACAGATACCCCACCACTGTGGTTGCACCTGTATGGTCCGACCGAGCGAGGTGGAGCAGTGGTAAGACACTGGACTCGCATTCGGGAGGACGGTGGTTCAAATCCACCTGCGGCCATCTAGATTTAGGTTTTCCGTGTTTTCCCTAAATCACTGCAGGCTAATGCCGGGATGGTTCCTTTCAAAGGGCACGGCCGATTTCCTCCCACATCCTTCCCCGAAAATCCCAGCGTAAGCTGCGTCTCTAATGACCACGCTGTCGACGGGAAGTTGAAACTCAGAGCTTCCTTCCTTCCTATATGGTGCGGCTATATGTACTGTTGCCACACGCAAGTCACCCCGACACGGCTGTTCTGTAGTTCGTGCGGTTGGAGTCAATATTTATAAAAATATCCAAAATTTTGAAAAATTTTAATTAAGTAAGAAACTACTGCTCCGATCGAAAACTGTTAAATAGCTAAATTGTAGGGTTAAACCGCTATATCTATTTATTTTTTATATCTTGATACTTGTAAAAAAGAAATCAATAAAGCGTTTTAAGACCTACAACTGTCTATCATAACACTTTTAGAGCGGAGGAATAGGTTTTTACTTAATTAATAAAAGCCCTTCCTTTTTTTTTGGGGGGGGGGGGGGATATTTTTGCCTCGCTCGCCATAATGCATTCGTCAAACAAAATTTCGCTTAAAATTTAAATTCCTATATGTCATATTTTTTGTTGACAGGTAATAATTTTTACATATAGGCTACATGGTGTGATCAAAAGCGGACAAGATGTTGCAATAGGTTATTTTCGTCAGATTTGCATACCGTATGTTCGACAGAAGCTCGGCTTATTGTGTTGGACGTAGGGATTGATCAAGGTCCAATCACAGCCGAATGTTTTTTTTTTTTTTTTTTTTTTTTTTTTTTTTTTAAGGTGAAGTAGTCAACAATCCGAAGATTGGTTTGAACGCCACAGTGCTTTACTAGGCATGGTCTTGTGGTATGCCATTGCCTTACCCAGCCAGTTATGAGGGGACCAACAGTCTAACGTGGGTTCCGAACCACGGTACTACTCGGTATTTTTCACATCAACAATACTGCCAGAAGTGAAATAAGTGGAAAATGACAGATAAAAGTACTAGGGCCTGGCGGGTATTGAACCCCCGACCTTTGGATTTGTAGTCTGGCACTCTAACACTATGCAACCGAGGCGCACAATACATCGAATATATCCCTGTGATGCAGTAAAACTGAAATGGATGCATTTGATATGAATGAAGGGGTGACGAATTTTGAAAGTAGGCACTGACCTTAATGAACGCCGCGGAATGTTTTGTGTCCCAGCCTCGTCACAGCTTTTGTGTCTCGTTTCCGTCGTAGGTGTCGGAGGCCGAGTAGAAAGACCGACACAGGAATAAAAGAATGCACGCTTATGCAGGTAGGAGGTGACCAGCCAGTGGGACAGCAAAACTAGAAACACTAGAGTAAATTAGAACGAGATCTGTATTTCTTAGAGACTTAGTAATACTTAACTTTTACATAGCTCAGTACTGCAGAATGCTGATACATAGTTGAGCTAGAGGCCTGCCTAATGCCTATCCGATAGCCAAGTCTTCACTGGTGCCTATCTGATTCCGAAGTGTTAGCTGGTTCCTATCTCAGTCCGAAGTGAACGAAGTCGTTCAGTGGTGGCCACGAGCGGAGTTGTAGCAGAGGGCGCTCGTGGCTGACGTCGTAAGAACGCCGCGCCGTGCGTGCATGGCGGCGCGCGGCGAAAGTAGGTGGCGCGCACTTTGGACTCATGCGACACCACAGAATGTCTACAGACTTATAATCCCTATGAAAGTGGTACACGGAAAAACTTCATTGATCGCAAACTCTGCTTTTCAATGGAGAGAAGTCTGCAAGGTGATCATGCAACAACTAAGTCTTACCCCATCCGTCCGTTACGTCGGCAAGTTCGTGTTACACAAAGGGCCGGTACTTTACCAGGAACCTTACGGTCCGCTTGGATCGCGAATAATGCAACACCTGATGAAACCGCAAAATCTGATTCAAGTTGCCTCGAAGGCCGGCTTCATCGAGAAACTAATCCTGATGCTATCGTTTCAAAATGTAAAGTTACCAATCATTTGATGCAACACAGAGGTCGGTGTCTTTGAAATTGAGAGGTCACAAGGAAAGAGGAATAAGTACCCTTCTAGTAGTTAAAGTTCACAACGTTACAGACTTGTATTGAGATTACAAGATGAAACTTCAAAATTGTATGGGTATATTTGATATTAAAATACTTTGTAGCATTTTCCATTTGCAAGTCAAATCAACGGATTAGTATAAATGATCGGTTTTATATTACAATTCGTAAAAGTATTTATGTATTAGTTTTCCTTTGCGAGATAAATATTGTGAATTAAGATGAATGTCATTTTTTCTGGTCATCCTTTCACTTGTGTCGGAGGTATCAGATGTAACGTATTCCTCTCCACTGTCTTTCCGAAAATATCGGATACGACTGAAAGCACAACGAATTAGAAATAAATCAAATCAGTACATAAACACACAAAGTCTCTAAGAAAACGCTAGCGTTATCAGATGAAATACTGTTTGTATTCCGTAACCTATAAAAAGTGGAGCATCATCAAACAAAAAGAGTAACGAAAATTGCATAGTTTAGTTGCTCATCTCGATATTTTAAACTTACTGGACACGATAACATTCACCTTTACACCTGGGAAATTCTAGTATGCGCAGTGGTGGACCTTGGAGCCCTCAAAAGAAATATTTACAAGTATAAGCCCTCACAGCATTTATTGTCGAAAATACTACAGTTGTTTCTTAATTTGTTAATAACAATTCTGCTTTCAAAATACTAACGGGTAAGCAGCTAAGTATGAAACTCGACATTGGCCTATATTTCGGCAGTTGCACACCCTGCTATTCTCAAGGCAATACTGGAGCGAAGGAGCAATGTGCAGCGACGTTTAAAACCTCGGTTCTCAGTGGCAACATAAAGACGACACACACCGAGCAAGCAAGCACACATTAGCAACACACGACCAAAGATGAAAACCAACAGCAAAAAAAAAAGTTCAAATGTTTGTAAATCCATCGGACCAAACTGCGTGGTCATCAGTCCGTAGCTTACGAACTACTTAAACTAGGGTAAACTAACCTAAGGACAATACACACACCCATGGCCCAGGGAGGACTCGAACCTCCGACGGCGAGCAACCGGGCGCTCCGCAGCGAGGCGCCTTAGACCGCTCGGCTACTCCACCGTGGCAAAACCAACAGCAATATCGATAATAAACGTCAATATTCAGCAGGTGAGGTAGCATTAATTTTGTCCCTCTGTTTCCGGACAAATGAGAAATCAGGATTCCAGGCAGAATTTAAGCAAATGATTCCATCCCTTTGCAACAGGTTATATGCTAGTTTGATTTTAATCGCTTCCTTGATAAAACAATCACAGTAGCTGGAAGAGCATGCCAATATTTGTGATACTCACAATGTATGACTAAACAACAAACTAAAGAGCCAAGAACGTAAAATTCGCGTGTTGTCGCAGTAACATAAAAATCTGAAATCATTAATATCAGAAGAAAGTAAGACGCCTGATATGGAATTATTGCTGGGGCAAATAAAAAAATGTAATAAAAAATCACCTCACTGGAGTGAGTAACAGCACGTCATTTGGCAATACCGCTTACCGAAAGGTCAAAAATATGACATAGATTTTATTCTGAATTTGCGTAGTAGGACTACTTGTTCTCGTTATGTTGGTGATGTTTCACAAGGAACAAGATAAACTAAAGACAGAAGCTACCTGTCTAAACATTTGTGATTCCAAAGGTTTTTCTGGCGTATGGCATATTAAAAAAAAAAAAGTACCTTACGGGTTTCCAGCTAAGAACCTTGACATAGGTCGATATTTCGGCGCCAGCAAATCCTCCCATTCTCAATGCAATACTGCAGTGAGAAAGCAATGAGCAACGACTTTTAAAACTTCGATTCTCAATGACAGCGGGAAGACAACACAGACGGAGCAAGCCAGTAACAGCACCATCACACGACCAAAGATGAAAACCAACAGCAATATCGATAAGAAACGTCAGTTTTCAGCGGGTGAGGTAGCATTAATTTTGTCCCTCTGTTTCCGAACAAATGAGAGAGCAGGATTCCGTGCAAAATTCAAGCAAAAGTCTTCATCCATATTCAACAGGTTATCCGCTAGTTTTATTTCAATCGCTTCCTTGATAACACAATCCCAATATTTGGAAGTGCATGCCAAAATTTCCGTGTTCTTGTATTGCATCAGGTTACCTATGTCCAAATAGTGTTCGGCAATGGCAGACTTTTTAGGGTATTGCAAACGTGTGTGACGTTTATGCTCATTAGTCTACGTCTATCCTCGACGGTCCTGAGTGTTTGAGCAATATATTACACGCCATGGCTGCATGGGATACGGTAGACAAAGGCCTTGCGCAAAACCCAAACCATTCTTAACGGGCCCTAACGGCGCTTTAATTTTAGATGGCGGTCGGAAAACTCACTTCACGTCATATTTTCGTAACATACGAAAAATCTTGTTAGAAATGCTGCCAACGTATGGCTGAAATGTGACGCCTCTGTGCTATCATTTCTAGCCCGCTGCACATCTGGATGATAGCGCAAAGATCTTCTAATCTGCCTTTCACTGTAACTATCCTGTCGAAAAGTGACCTCCAGATGAGACAACTCTGGAGACAGATTTTGCGGGTCTGAGATGACGTGCGCAGAGCTACTTAGAACCCCTTCACACTGCCCTGGGTGGTGACAACCATGAGCGTGAGGATACAAATCAGTGAGAGTTAGCTTCCTACAAACAGCATGTCCAACGTAGCATCCACCTACCTCCTAAACAACGCATCAAGGAAGGGTAGGCAACCATTCCTTTCCACCTCCATGGTGAAACGGATGTCAGAGAGGATTGAATTTAGATGTTCCAAAAACTTATTCAAGTTCTCACTACCATGAGGTCAAATAACAAAACGTGTTGTCCTCGTATCTGGGAAAAAAAAAAAAAAGGACAACCAGGTTACAACGCCACTGGCGCGATGCACTGTCTTCAAAGTCCTCCAGGAGTAAATGATAGCTGACAAGGAACTTCCCAACCCAACTCCATCTGTCTGTTCACAGAACTGGTCATTAAACGAGAAGTAGGTGGAAGGCACGCCGTCGGAGGTTACAGTCCTCACTCGGGCATGGGTGTATATGTTGTTCTTACAAGGGAGGCCTTTTACCTCGAACGCTTGGAACCGCAAGAAACCAAGCTTAGAAAACAGACAATCGTAAACAAAAGAGTGCCGAGCGTCATTTCCATACAAAACGCGGCACTGAACTAGCGCCACTAGACGGTGGCATAGTGCAGCTGCACTGACCAGTGCTCCAGTTGCGTGAGTGCTACAGCTGCAGTGCGTATTTGTCTCTTGGAGTGTTCGCAAGCGAGTTACTGTGTAAACTGTGCATAGTGCAGTAGTCCATATATGGCATTGGCATGTTGTTGTTGTGGTCTTCAGTCCGCAGACTGGTTTGATGCAGCTCTCCACGCTACCCTGTCCTGTGCAAGTCTCTTCATCTGAGAATACGTTCGGCAACCTACATCCTTTTGAATCTGCTTACTGTAGTCGTCCCTCGGTCTCCCTCTACGATTTTTTTCTCCACACGCTTGCTTCTAATCCAAAGTCGACAATTCCTTGATGTCTCAGAATGTGTCCAATCAATCTAACCCTTCTCTTAGGATATGCCAGAAACTCCTTTCCTCCCCGATTCGGCATACCTACATCATAATTTCAATATGTAACTAGTGTATCATTTGATATTGGTCTGCGTGAATTGAAAAGTGATTTGGAATGTGATAACGTTGCTATAGCGAGATGTGCTCGTGATTCTTTCCCGCTCTGTTTTAACCACTTCATTGAAATCCCGGATCTGGACTTTGAGGTCTAATATACGCACTTTTAGGCGTGTGGTACTACTGCATATATGTGTTTTGCGCTATTATAAGTACTTTAAGCAGAGAGTTTTTGGAGTTGCTGATTGAAAATGTAATGATACATTGACGACATTAAGTTAAATAGAACTTCCTACATATGGTATTGATATCTTGTTACTTTGTTTCTCTCTGTTAAAATATTACTTTAGATACAATGCAACGTTTTGCATAGAAATGACGCACTCCACTGTCCTGTTTATGATTGCCTGTTATTCCAAGCGTTCCAGGTCAAAGGTGTCCCTTGTTAGTGGAAGAAAGGGAGCTTAGGGTTTAACGTCCCGTCGACAGCTTGGTCATTAGAGACGGCCGTACCCTTTTCAGAGGAACCATCCCGGCATTTGCCTTGGGGGAAATCACGCAAAACCGAAATCTGGATGGCCGGAGGTGGATTTGAGCCACCTTCCTTCCGAATCCGAGTCCAGTGCGTTACCACTGCGCCACCTCGCTCGGTCCTTGTTAGTGGTAGTTAGTTTCAGTAGTTTCTAAGTCTAGGGACTGATCTCCATAGCAGTTTGGTCCAATAGCTTTACAAACATTTTACCATTTGATGTCAGGACATGTAGAAGTAAATTCCTTAATTCATTACCTAACCTAGTCTCAATTAACTGCAACGAATCAGACAGAAGAACGCGAGTAAAGAGAGAAATCTCATTAAAACTGACCAGAATATCAGAGACATTGAGATGCAATCCATCGAATCGACTTAGAGAATCTGCATAGTTGTTAATGTGATGATCAGAATGTCCCACAAGTGGGCTCAAGAAACCAGCAAGATGTTTTGCTACACTCTGACGGTTTATTTTCGTTAAAAGAAATATGTGGGAGCACCTATGTATGATGCAATGGGTCTAAGAGGACGTCCTTCCTTTTGCACCTTAGGAAGTCCATATGACCTAGGAGGTGCAGCACAATAAGAATTAAGACCCTTGATAGTCTGGGAACTTTTCTTTAGGAGATTGTTAATCTTCCTGTCAACATTTTTGTAGGGTCAGCAGCAATCCACCGATATGCTGAATCAGAAAGTAAACACTGCCTGTTTAAAACAACAATATCATTTCGCAATTCCGCAGGTAAAAATAACAATATCAGGATCAACCCTAAGCTCCACTTGTGGGACGTTGTGAGCATCACAAATATTGGCATGCTCTTCCAGCTATTGTGATTGTGTCTTCAAGGAAGCGATTAAAATCAAATTAGCATATAACCTGTTGCAGAGGGATGGAATTTTTTGCTTAAATTCTGCGTGGAATCCTGCTCTCTCATTTGTCCGGAAACAGAGGGACAAAATTAATGCTACCTCACACGCTGAAAACTGATGTTTCTTATCGATATTGCTGTTGGTTTTCATCTTTGGTCGTGTGATGGTGCTGTTACTTGCTTGCTCCGTCTGTGTTGTCCTTCCGCTGTCACTGAGAACCGAAGTTTTAGAAGTCGTTGCACATTACTACCTCCCTGCAGTATTTGCCTTGAGAAGGACAGGATTTGCTGCTGCCGAAATATCGACCCATGTCGAGTTTCGTAGCTGGATACCCGTAAGTTTTTTGAATACGCTACAAGACGGCAATAATTATGGAGCCACGAATTGCGCCTTGTCTAGGCAGTTAGCTTCTTTCATGAGTTTATCATGTTTCTTGTGAAACATCACCAACAAAACGAGGACAAGTAGTCCTACTGGGAAAATTCAGAATAATATCTGTGTCATATTTTTAATCTGACGGTAAGCGGTATTCCCAAAAGACACGCTGCTACTCACACCAGTGAGGTGAATTTTTATTACAAGTTTTTGATTTGCCCTAGCAATAATTCCACATCAGGCGTCTTACTTTCTTTTGGTATTAATGATTTCAGATTTTCATGTTACTGCGACAGCACGCGAATTTTACGTTCTTGGCTCTTTAGTTTGTTGTTTAGTCATCACGTTTCCGTTTTCTGTACAGTTATTTTTCCAAGGATCTGAATTTCTTTATTTGAAGTGTCACCTATATGCTGCTAATGCTGGTATTTTTTGGTGAGGATAATTTGGAAATATCGGGAAAGACACCAACTTTGAAAATCTTTCTCTTGGAATCAGATTTATAATCTGCATCGGTAAAGTGTTCACTGAAAACCACTGATGAGTTTCGTAGTTCACTTCGCGTGAAGTTTTCTCTACAACTCAAGCACAACCACGAATTTCTGAGGTTATTATCAACCATTGATTCGTGGTAATTAATGTCAATAGTTTTTCCTTTTTGACTGTTACGTAAGCCACACAGAAGTAAGGCATATCTAAGGCTGTGGTCACAGTGGCTCCGATAGCGGCCGATTTTACAGACGACCGACATCGTCGGAAAACGGCAGGTCTTTCCACTATGGGCACGGTCTCAGTGCAGCCGATCTCTTCGCCCGAACGTACAGACTTCGGACGACAGTCGGTGAAACTCAAACCAGTTTGTTTTTTTCGGTCAAATCGACTGACGTTCTCACACAGTAGATATGTAAAGTGAAAAAAAGATAGAGATAATGGCACCCAGAAGACGATAAATATTACAGTCGGGATATAGTTCAAAATCTGTGGTCTGATAGTAGAGTGTATTAGAAATCGCAAGTTGGTGAAATCCTTTATCAGTAATAAAAATAAATAAATAAATAACCTACGGACTTGGGGCGTATCTTAATGTTATTGTAGTTGCTTTCTTACGTTGTTTTTCTTTGTGATAATCGGGTATTATCTGTCAACTAATTATTCGGACTGGTTCTGGCGTTCTTTAACAAGGTGGTCATTCTGTTCCATGCCCTCTTACGTTGTTTTGCTTTGTGATAATCGGGTATTAGCTGTCAACTAATTATTCGGACTGGTTCTGGCGTTCTTTAACAAGGTGGTGATTCTGTTCCATGAAGCCACCCACAAATGTGGTGTACGTGTGTTATCGCTTTTCAGTGGTTTCCGTGTTCAAAATTATCTCATTCCTCGCTTCATACTTGTCTTTCACAAATATACTTAATGTTAGTCACTAATGATCAATGTAACTTGTTTTCGTTCATCGTAATCGGATGTTTCTGGATGGTCCATAATGTATTATTCATGGATTTAAATGCTGAAAAACTTCACCCGTTCTGTACTCGTATAGTTAACACAGTGCATTTCGAGAATTTTTGTCATTTTTTGTGAATTTGTTTACATAGGCGTAAATACAACGTGACATTTGCATGTGTGATTTTATGCAGCTCTTGCACAGATGTAGTCTTTTTCAGGTTACTATAAAGAGGGAAATCGTAGATTAAAAATATTGGTATGTATTTGGCTCACTAAATAGTATTTCTGTCTGTATTTGCAAGTATTGTGGCGGCTCCATTACACTGGGTATCACCACACAAAAACTGGGACTTAAACTGGTAGTTTTGTATAAATGTAGCCCTAAATCATGATTATTGTGTCTGATATTCTGTGTAATGGAGGAGGCACGACCCCTTTAATCAGACAGGTTGAAATACACATCTCAAGATTCATTATGCCCGATTTTCCGAACGTTAATAAACTAAAATAAAAAAATAAAAAAAAATAAAAATATAAATAAAAAAGCAACTGTAGTGCAAGACTGGCAGAAAATCACGCACTGAAACGTCGAAGACAGTACCGTACTTAAGTAAACAAATGCAAAAGACGATGCGAATAAATTCTCGAAGCTCGGTGTGATAAGCAACAAACTTACCTAATTGATGTAGTTTTTCACTATTTAAAGCATGGAGGTTAACTGGTTTATTTATGAATAGCAGTGTTTATCCATCTTTGAAACTACAATAAAAATGCGAATTTTCTCACCAGACGTGTTTCGTTTTAATAATAGTAAAACATCTTCAGTGGTGGAAATTTTGTCTTGTTTTCGCTTCACATCATGGAATTCCGGTCTGTTTCATGCAGTACCGCCGGTTCTTCATGCTGTATCGTTTTTTCCACTACTTCCACTGTCACTTTTGTACTGCCCATAGTTGTTTTCACAGCTGTGTTCGTGCAGGTGTTCAGTTGCCTTCGAAGTCAAGCCTGCTTCAATTTCAACGTGACAATATTAGGCAATGTTGTAAATGGAGTCGGTAGTAAATACGCAGTCAATTACAACGTCATGCTTATTAGGGCAAATTTTAATGTGTTTCATTGTCTTTGACGTCATAGCACCTGAACGATACGTCGTAATACATTATTTCGAAGGTACGTCTAGTGGTGTATATGTAAAATGTCTGCAAAATATGACGCGTATAGAGTTAGTAGGAAAGACGTAATAAATGAAAATGTCAAGCATGATGAGGCGGTTTTCATGAACCTAATTGTTTATGTGACTATATCTCATGAAGTGTGTGTGGTATTATGATAAAATTTCAGTGGTATGTGTGTATTCTGTCTGTAACATTTCTCGCGATTACAATTAATAATGTACGATTAATAAATTGTAACGTCCTGCCAAATGCCGTAATTTTACTGCATGAATGCCGAAACAATAGTAAGCGAAGAACATTTTTCCTTCCATTTTGCTGTGGTTGTCAGCGATGAAAAGTTTCCCATAGGTTTGAAATTATGTTTAAAGTTTGTTGCAAGTCGCAAGCTCTCGTAGACTGTCCTGGAATGATGCTGTCATTTACCGGTTAGTAAAGTCACCAGGAGATCAAAAGCGAATCCAAAATTATTTAGATGTGATATCTGAATGGTGCAAAAATTGGCAATTGAAGCTAAGTAATAATAAGTGTGAAATCATCAATATGAGCAATAAAAGAAAACCGTTAACCTCTATTTACACGATCAGTCAGTCAAATCTAAATGCTGTAAATTCAACTAAATATGTACGAGTTACAATTACGAACAACTTAAATTGGAAAGAACACATAGAAATGTGAAACCTTAACTTTTCCCGGCGTAGTGAATGTTCAAACAACTTACGGATATGCTGCCGGGTAACGTCGTCGACAACCGCCGATATTTCGGCTGGAGGACACCCTGCCATTCTCAAGACCATCAAGAGTCTTAATTCTTACTGTGCTGTACCACCTAGATTGCATGGCCTTCCTAATGTCCACAAAAACATCTTGCTAGTTTGTTGAGTCCAATGGTAGGCAGGTGTGAACACCACATTAAGAACTCGGAGGATTTCTTACGTCGATTACAGGGATTGCGTTTGAATGACTCTGATATTTTAGTGAGTTTTGGTGTGTCTCTCTTCACTCGCGTTCCTCTGTCAGATTCGTTGCAGCTAATTGAGATTAAGTTTGGTGTCGAGTTAACAAATCTTTTTCGACATGTGCTGACTTCCACTTACTTTTTATTCAATGGTCAGTACTATGAACAAACTGATGGAGTTGCAATGGGAAGCCCTTTGTCACCTATTGTGGTCAATTTGTTTATGGAGAATTTCGAGGAACGTGCTTTAGTGTCAGCGACTCTTAAACCTGCGTGTTTTTTCAGATATGTAGACGACACTTTTGTTGTTTGGCCTCATGGTAGTGAGAATTTAAACGTTTTTTTGGAACACCTAAATTTAATCCACCCGGATATTCAGTTCACTATGGAGGTGGAAAAGAATGGCTGTCTTCCTTTCCTTGATGTGTTGGTCAGAAGGAAGGTTGATGTTCCATTGGGACATTCTGTTTATAGGAAGCCTACTCACACTGATTTGTATCTGCGAGCTCATAGTTGTCACCATCCAGCTCAGCGTTGGTTCTCAGGGCACATGTCATTTCAGACCATGAAAGTTTGTCAGCTGAGTTGTCCCATGTCGAGAAGACCTTTCGTCAGAATGGTTATAGTGAGAGACAGATAAAACGTGTTTTGCGCTATCAGCCTTCTGTGCAACGGGTGACTGACGATAGTAATGAAGTGGCAGGTAAATCTGTGGCCTTTTTGCCTTACGCAGGAAGTATTTCCAACAAGATTGGCCGTATTTTGCGGAAATATGACGTGAAATGTGTTTTTCGACCACCTTCTAGAATAAAGGCCCTGTTGGGGTCCGTAAAGGATGATCTTGGTTTGCGTAAGGGAGGTGTATATCGTATTCCTTGCAGTTGTGGCATGTCATATATTGGTCAATCAGGACTGTGGAAGACCGGTGTATTGAACATAAACGTTACACGCGCTAACAACAGCCAAACAAATCCGCTGTTGCAGAACAGTGCCTTGGCACCGGACATCCTATGGAATACAACAACGCAGAGATTCTGGCATGCACTTCTACCTTTTGGGATAGTGTTATTAAGGAAGCTGTTGAAATTAAACTAGCAAGCGACCTTATAAACAGAGATGGTGGTTTTTGTTTAAATTCTGCTTGGCATCCGGCACTGCCTCTCGTCAAAAAACAGAGGGACAAAATTAATGCTGCTTCACCTGTTGATTAACTGTCACTATCGGTATTTTTGATGTTTGGTCATTTTTGGTTGTGTTGACTGTGCAGTGACTTGTACTGCGTAAGTTATCTTCCTTGTTTACCCTTTGAAAACCGAGGTATTAAATACGCTTGCACATTGCTTCCTTAAGTGCAGTTGTGCCTTAAGAATGGCAGGGTGTCCTCCTGCCGAAATATCGGCGGTTGTCGACGACATCACCAGGCAGCATACCCGTTGTTTGAACACATATAAAATATTGTAGGGAATAAGAAGCAAAGGCAATGTTTCATTGGAAAAACACTTAGAAGATGCGACATTTCATTTCTACTAAAGAAACTGCCTACACTACATTTGTTGTTAAGAGGGACAAGGATTTCCCTGTAAGTAAAACACGGAACCCTATTTCACCTGATACTGAACAACAATGGTGTCCATTTCGACCTGCAGTTTAGTTGTAACTAGTACCTGCTTAGACCCTAGACGATTTTCTCCTCCGGAGTGCTGCTACTTCCATTGCTCCTAGTGGACGGCTACTTTTGTTCCGCGCATGCGCGGCGGGCCGTAAGCAGTTGATAAAGGGGCCGCCGCTCCCAGCCGACGTCTGCGAATTTACGTGAGAAACTCGGGCGTCTAATGTTTGGTTGCCGGGACTGCAGTCGTACTATCCTGATTACGAAATTTTTTGTCTGGCACAACGTTCTAGACACAAGTTAAATTATTCCCAATCCTCCGGCTCCGAACGAGGTTTTTGGGTGGTTTTCCTTCTACATCTACATCTGCATCTACATACTCCGCAATTCAGCGTAAGGTGCGTGGCAGAGGGTACACTATACAACTACTAGGCATTTCCTTTCCAATTCCACTCCCAAATAGAACTGAGGAAAACAGAATGCTTATATACCTCCGTACGAGCCCTAATTTCTCTTATCTTGTCTTTGTGATCACCACGCGAAATGTAAGTAGGCGGCAGCAAGATCGTACTACACTCAGCTTCAGATTCCGGCCCTCTAAATTACCTCAACAGAAATTCACGAAAAGAACGTCGTATTTCCTCCAGCGATCCCCAGTTGAGTTGCCGGAGCATTTTTGTGACACTCGTGCATTGGTCTAACCTACAAGTAACAAACCTAGCTGCTCGCCTCTTAAATGCCTCTATGTCTTCCTTTAAACTGACCTGTTGCGGGTCCCAAACACTTGGGAAATACTCAAGACGTGGTCATACAAGCGTTTTATACGCGGTCTCCTTTACAGGTGAAGTACATCTTCCCAAAATTCTCCCAATAAACCGAAGTCGGGTGTCCACCTTACTCACAACTGTCCTTACATGTGGGTTCCATTTCATATCGCTCTGCATTGTTACGCCTGGATATTTGAACGACGCGTCAGCATCAAGAAGCTTACTACTAATGCTGTATTCGAACAATATGGGATTGTTTTTCCTACTCATGCGCATCACCTTACATTATTCTACATTGAGAGCTAGCTGCCATTCTTCGCACCAACTAGAAATTTTGTCTAAGTCATCCTGTATGCTATTAGAGTCAGTTAAAGGCGACACCATCCCATACACCACAGCATCATCAGCAAACAGCGGCAAATTACTACTTACTCTGTCCATCAGATCATTTATATAGATAGAAAATAATAGCGGTCCTTTCACACTCCCCTGGGGCACGCCTGACGATATACTCCTTGGTTGTAAGGCTTATGACGGAACTGGTAAGACCCTCCCACGTCTTCACAATTGGGATCCCCCTTTGCCCCATCATCAACTTGTCTCATAATCGGCTGAATAGGACCGCAACTCTTTATGGGCCGGATCTCATACAGCCCGCTTCACTCCTCAGAGCGGATAATGAAAAAATAAGGGTTTTATTCCATTCTAAACTCAGTTTCCAGCAAGTCAGTGCGTTCGGCTTGCACACCCGAAGATAGCATCCAGTTTGTCTGTTTAAATATTGTGTCATGATGACGACGTCATCCGGCTGCATACCCCGAGAAGAATACCATCCGTTAATACGCCGGGAAAGTCAATGGAGCCACGTTATGTCCACTTCTTCAAACCAACTGTGCACCACGATCAGATTTGCTCTATCATTTTTCCGTAACAGAAACAAAAGACTCCTTTAGCCCAACTCATCGACGTCTTAAAAGGAAAGTACTTGGGTTCGAACAAACACATATACACCAAAATCGTATGAGAAATAATGTAAAGATCCCTTATTGCACTAGTGACACTCCCGCATCTGCAAAACTCTGCAGTCGTCTGTTAGAGGCCTCTGCGTGTGCCTTGCCACATTGCACTTTGACCTGTCGGTTCGCCAGTAGGGACGGTGCAGTGTGCCTCCGAAGTTGCGTTTTGTGACGTTATTTGTATGTTTAAGCGTTAAATGGGGCGGCGATTGGCAGTCAATCCTGCTAATGTATTGCGATTGGTTGAGATGAAGTTACGAAGAACCCTTCTTCCTGAAGATGGTATTAGTGTAGAAGATCAATCATTCGCATGCTTTCTCGTATCTCTTATGGTACAGAAAAATGAGCATAAGTTGGATACTGTTGTAACACTAACACATAATGATGATAATAGGGATGATAATGACGAACAACTCATTGCAAGCGGTAGTGCTACGGTAAGTGCGGCAGGAGGCGATGTAAGCAGTGGCAGGAATACCAACAGTCTTCCGAGAAGAAGGTTAAAGTTGCAACTATCATCACGGCTCTTGATGACTATGCGCTAGAGAACATGTAAGATGATTATTACATAAGTTATAGTTAAGATATCTGCATTACGTACGACGTCTACAATTACATCTACAGTGCTATCTAGAGCATGATTACAAAGTTTTGCATAAAATCGACACCCACGAGCACATTGAGGTGTACGTAGAGATCCTGTAACCAAACGTTCATACAGATATGTTTGTTGGAGCCCAAGTACTTTCCTTGTTAGTGCATTTCCTGGTAAACAAACTGATGCTTGTACAAATATGCAAGGCTGTGTGCAGGCGTGAGGAACGTGCTCGCGCTTGTAGGGCCGCGCTTGTGCAAGCACTGCTGTCAAGCTTAAAGTTAGGTTTGTGGCCGCTAGAATTGGCCACTGTTTCATTGTTTCGAAATAACATTTCGATACGCGGAAATGTTTCCATGATTCAAAACCGCCATAATTCACGGTTTCGAAACGTCGTGTTTCATTCTGCCCGGTTTCTTATCACATTCGCGGCCGATACTGAAACTGTTACGTCCTGTCGGTTTCACTGTTTCAAAACAGCGGTGTTTCAGATGCAGCTCTCCACCCTACTCTATCCTGAGCAAGCCTCTTCATCTCCTCATAAGACCTGCAACCTACTTCCATTCGAATCTGCTTACCGTATTCATCTCTTGGTATCCCTCTGCGATTTTCACCCCACACACTTCCCTCCAAAGCTATATTCAGGATTCCTTGATGAGTAAGAATATGTCCTATCAGTCGATCCCTTCTTTTAGCCAAGGTTTGCCAGAAGTTCCTTTTGTTCCCAATTCTGTTCAGTACCTCTTCATTAGTTACGCGAACCACCCACCTAATATTCAGCATTCTTCTGTAGCACCACATTTCAAAAGCCTCTATCCTCTTCCTGTTTGCACTGTTTATCGTCCGTCTTTCGTTCCCATACAAAGCAACACTCCACACAAATACCTTCATAAAGTAATTCCTTGAGCTTAAATTAATATTCGATGTTAACAAATTTCTCTTTTTTAAAAACGCCTTTCTTCCCATGTTATTTTACTGCCCAAGTAACAAAACTCACCTACCAACTTTATTGTTTCGTTACCTAATATAATTCCTTCAGCATCGCCCGATTTCCTTAAACTGCACGCCATTACCCTTCTTTTGCTCTTGTTAATGTTCATTTTATACGCACCTTTCAACACACTGTCCATTCCGTTCAATTGCTCTCAGGTCTTTTGCTGTCTCTGACAGAATTACAATGTCATCGACAAAACACAATGTTTTTATTTCTTCACCCTGAACTTTAATTCCTTCTCCAAATTTCTCCTTGATTTCCTTTATAGCTTGCTCAATGTACAAATTGAATAGCATTGGTGAAAGTCTACAACCCTGTCTTACTCCCTTTCAAACCTCTGCATCCCTTTCATGACCTTCAACTCTGATAACTGCTGTCTGGTTCACTCCTTCTAATTTCAGAATTTGCAAGAGAGCATTTCAATCATTATTGTCAAAAGCTTTCTCAACATATACTAAAGCTAGAAATGTAGGTTTCCTTTTCTTCAATCTATCTTCTAACATAAACCGTTAAGTGAGTACTACCTACCGTGTACCTACATTTCTCCTGAATCCAAACTGATCTTCCCCAGTGTTTTGCCATAAAGTCAGCGCCACACGCCAGACGTAGAGAACGATCGTGAAGAAGGCAGCGATCGACCGAAAGCCAATCGCAAGCAGGCGCCGGGCATCCTTGAGGGAGTAACCGAAGATGCGCGCCCTCTATAAGCGGCTATATCTAGGCCGACATACGTCTGGACGCCCGTCAGTTTCTAGTGAGAACTCTAACAGTTACTATCAGCTACGAAGTCAGAAATAGGACAGTACTAAGTCTGAATGCGGCTATGAACAGAGCAGTAACTAGGTCTCAGCAAAGCTAGTATTATATGGACGGAGCCTCGAGAAGCAAGAAGAGAGAAGAAACAGACATATGTTCTAAAGTTGAGTATTATAATTTTCAGTAAATAAAACTTGTATTATTAATCTGAATAGTTGTTATAGTTGAAAGACAACCGTACATCGTCTTCCATATATTTTTTATAAAATTGTAATTTATTTTGATGTTGCTAGATTAGCATTTTGTTGAAACTAGAACGCCACCCTTTTCGAGGAATGGGGAGTAGCATTTTTAGTTCATGTTTTAAAATATTAGTTTCTGAAATGTTAGATAATATTGCTAGGATTATGTTATTTTAATAATTTATTATTGTGTCTATGAATGTGGCAATAAGTATGGCTTCTCTGCTACGTCACTGTTCTTGTGAGAATGTGAACTTGTTTTATTTTTAAGTGTATGTGCGAGAATCTAATGGCTGTCTGAATGTGGCTAGTAATAGCAAGCTTTGCATGGTTCTCCCTGGCTCAGAGTCGATATTTAGTCGTTACCAACACCTGCTGCTGATGCTACCAAAGAGGTTTCTACACCCTTCGGTTACAAGCCCTCTCCAGGGCGAGTCTCTCCCCCACCACCTCGTTTTTAGCGGGTTTCCCAGTTTCCGGTAGCTTCACTTCGCGCCCCAGCAGTTGAATTCCATTTAAACACCCAACAACAACAACATCATTTTGTGCAGGGATAATGGTGAGGTAAGGTTAGTGTCCGCGGAGGTGGTAGCGATTCGTTCATTTTTCTAAATATTTTTTTTTTTTCTGATCGTGCGTGGAAATGTGTTCTAGTTTTTCAATCTAGTGATTTACAACAGATAAACGCGGTGTATGTGTTACTAGTTGCAGTTTGATAACGGCCTGGTATATCCAAACCTTTTGTGACTATGTGGTGGTGTACGAACTCTGTGTAAATTCTTTCAAGCTTTGTGGGCCCCGATTTCTAACAGACGATATGTTCATTTTTGTACAGTGCATATAAAATCTTTCTTATCGTTTCCTTCCGTGAGTGATGTGTGTTCCACAGGTTCATTCTTAGAACAAAGCATTCAGCGTCCACTATTGTATGTTCCTTGTCCATCAGACAAGTAACTATGCGTGTATCCTTCTGATTTCCCCTAACATTTCGTGATCTTCTCTCCCCGCCTATCTTAATTTTGCTGTTTCTTCTCTAAACTTGTAGTATGCACTCAAGTCTTTGGCAGTAATTCTCTCCGTGCCTTGTACAACCACCTTCAATAGCTTGCTTATGAAATTCTATGTATTTCTATGGGTTACATGCCGCAGTTTTTATTTTTATTTTTCCGACTTTGTAATTATTTCACTTTTCCGGGTTTTGAGAGTGGACTTCTCCCATCTCTGTGAACGCTCCCAATCGCATGTTGCTGCATTGCAGTATCTTCCTTATGAAATTCTACGCAGTTCTAGAGGTTTCATACCGTAGTTAATTTTCTTTGTTTTTCGGAAATTGAATTTATAGATTTTTATTGGTTTTCGGAACCACGTGGGTCCGAACTCCGACATCAGGGGTTTGCAGCTAGTCACCTGAATTCACGCCACTTCTCATAAACCCAGTGCCTAGATAGTTTAATCTCAGATTTCAACTTAAGAGTCCGCCGTGATTTTGTGTAATGAATCCGATTTTTAACCACTTCACCTTCAGTGCAGTGCTATCATGTAACGTAGTCGTGTCTTGTCTCGCCGTTAGCGTGTTTGCTCGCGGTCTAATCTAAATGCAACTTAACTTTGCTATACTCACATACCATCTCAAATCAGGCACGACAGACCAGAGCCATCTTCGCAGTTTTATTGTATATTGTGTTGTGTGGTACCTCCGGGTTTGCTGAATTTCGCCTACGATAGCGGCGCCTGCTTCTGCCTCGCTTCAGCACGCTGATTTTGGTGAGTTTCGCTGTTGCATTCCGTGTGTGTGAGCGAGTGAGTGTTGTTTGTAAATCCTTCCCCTAGTAGCGTTAAGTTGTGTGTAATTTATGTTAACTTCAATGCTGGGCATCGTCAATGTTAGACTATGTAAATGGGATGCATTTTTATTGTATTAACAAAATTGGTTCCCCATTTTTGCTTGCGTTCGATCTGAATAAACAAGTTAAGTTCAGTATACTTTTGCCTTGCCTATAAATTGTAGTTTTCGAGCACCTTCCCCCTTTTATTTAATATTGTTTTCACCAGTACTGAGAACAAGCTCAGATGCAATTTTTTTATGTTTACGTTCCGTTGCGCCATAAATATTTTTCTTTAGCCACCTTTATGAAATAACTTTAATTGTGATGGCTTGTTTATTAATACCTGTGTGTAATTTCGTGTGAGCTGCTACGTATATTGACCACTGTATCGTTAACTTGCTGTTATTAGAGTAATTTGAACCAAATCAGTTCTCAATTTTGGACAGGGAACAAGGTTTTACAGCAGGGAGTAGCCGGTAGTTCACACGGTCCTTTTACTTTTTTTTTTTTTTTTTTTTTTTTTTTTTTTTTTTTTTTTTTTTTTTTTTACTGCTAAAATTGAGCTTTCTTACAACAGTAAACTCTTATCTGGGAACCTCCTACCACAATTAAGCTTTTATTTCGTACAGTGGCCTACTTTTATCTGGCTTACCGCTGACAGGATTCGCTCTTCTAGCGTATATCTGTTCAGTGAAATAGTTTTTTTGCTTTAAATGCGTGCGGGAGTATTTTTTTTTTTTTTTTAATTTTCCCTCCCAGTGGGTGAATGTGTGAAATTAGCAGCGCACATTAATCTATTTCATTTTATAATTTCAGCACTGGTGTATTTCCGTGTAATTTTTATGTCATTTTGGATGGGTTATTTTATTTAATTGTTTTTGTAAAAAGAGCACAGCCACAGTGCACTGCGTGTGAAGGTTTTAGCTCGTGTTTCGTTACGCGGTTTTTGTTAGGCTAATCTTGTGTTTGTTTCTTTTGTTGTTCTAAACTACTTTTGATGATGGAGAATAGTGCTGCCTTGTCCGTTTCCACTCGCTCTAGGCGATTAAACCTAAGTGATGACCGTGTTCACGTTTTCCTCCTAACGTTTCTCTCCTTGCACTGCGTTTGTTGTTCTATAGTAATACTTACGCAGTGCATGTCGGTGGTAGAATAAGCAGGCCATCGGGATCGGTGCTCACGGGGTAAAGACCTCGACTGGAAACGAAAGGGTCGCGGGTTTGAAACCCCGTCAGATAGATCAGTGGCGGACTAAGGGGGGAGGGAGGGGGTCGGAGGGGGCGGACCGACCCGGGCGTCACATCTTGGGAGGCCTCCAAATGCCTCGAAACTACCTTTTTGTTTTAATTTAATTTTTTTTTTAATTTTTATTCTGACTGTCTCGTGCTTCTCCATCTTGGGGGCCTCCAAATCTCAAAATTTACTTTTTTTATAGTAAAACATGTATTTGCAAGTGGACTGGGGCCATCATTTTGTTTTGCCGCAGCCCCGGGCCTCCGACAGCCTTAGTCCACACTGTGTCAGATATTGGATTTTTTTTCTCACTCTGTGTTTTAACCCAACCTTCACCTCTCAACGATGTGAGCAGTCACCAGAAACGGCACATGGTTCGGATTCCACGCTAAGCTGCAGGAACTCTTTCCCCAGTTGGATAACTATTGTAGACCAGGGACAGACAAGTCACCGAAGTGGCGTCCAATTAAAAGTCTTGCACCAGGCCAATGAGCCACGCGAAATTATTATTATACTAGCTAAAAACCCGCCTTTGCCCGGGTATTTATTTATTTATTCTTGCCTTGAGTTAGTACTTCTATCACTTCTCTCTCTGTACGTCTCCTCTTTCTAAGATGACCGTTACGAAAGGACGTGGTGCAATCGGTCATACAAGACAGGAAAGACGAAATACAACTAGAAAATCTGAGAAATATTTAGCATACTCGTGGATACAGACGCGATGCGAAAATGTTAGTTAAAAAAAAACAAGAAAATTTAAACACACTAAGTTTACACCAAGTTTGAAGGCAACACACTATTATTCTAGCTTGAGAAGAACCGGACACAAAATCATCACTGGAATGAAAATGCAAATACTAAATTTACACCGAATTACTCAAGTTCTGTAAATTAAGAAACACTTCGCCTTGCATAGCGAAAGAATCACTCAAGAAAACTATCACTGATCACAAAGAAAGAAAAGTTCTAACAGCATGCCTTCCCCTCAGCATGATTCGACGAAGTACTTACTTTTATGGTCGCAGCAAGAGTGAAGCCCTAAGGCCACGCAAAAGCCTTCCCCACCACACACCGGATGTAGAGCGCGCTAAAAACCCATACAGAGGGTGTTCAGAGCATAGTGTCTACCAACCCTCTCTAGCTGAGGAAGATAATACCCTCTTCAACAGCTCCCAGAGAGGTCTCTTGCCACCTCTTTCGTCCTAGATTAGGTTGGCACCACACTGAGAACACACGGCCACCTCTCCATCTTGTCAAGTAAGCTTGTCTCTGGCCAGCGCAGAAGAAAACAAACGAAGCCATGCGTTCTTAATTAAAGTAAACGAGGCCCTAAAGCGCGAGGCGGCGACTGTAAGCCATTGCACGACAGTCAGTCAATATTAAAAACAACCTTCTTCCACATTCACATGAACACACAATTTCAATCTCACGGGTTGGAAACATATATAAACATGGAGCATTGATCATTAATAAACGGAATAAAAATAATTATCATACTGATAAACAACATTAATTGTTCAGAAACACTTTAGGTTAATGAATAACTCAAAAATGGAACACGACCACTCATTCAGTGAACGTGTTTCAATATCTTGTGAACAATGTGTTGTACGTGATCCTAAGACTTAAGGCGACCGTCCTCATGGGTTGAAGCTTACGTGTGCAAAATTTTATAAACATTGGAAGAAAACTGTAGATTTGTATAGAATATGTACACATACGGACACTCTGCTTTATATTAGAAGATTAATAAACAAAAAAAAAAAGTTCAAATGTTTGTTAAGCTTAAGGGACTTAACTGCGGGTTCATCAGTCCCTAAACTTACAAACTACTTATCAACTACCTTATACTAAAGACGACACAAACATCCATGCCCGAGGGGAGCCGAGCAGAGTTGTGACTGGCGCGCCGCAGACTGCTCGGCCACTGCGGCCGGCCATTAATAAACTGGCCCATAATATTACAAACCACGCACTGTTTCATGGTTTCGAAACCTCACACTGTACGGTTTCAATTGTTCGGAAACCGTCAGATGTTTCAGTTTCCCATCTCTGGTGGTGTGCTGCTGAGAGACCTGCTCTCGCCGTGTGACGTCACGCGTGTAGGTACGAGCTGAAGCATCCGCCATTTTCATTCCTGTAGCTCGTAAGTTAAACATACTGCGATGATATAGGATTTGCGTCACGGCACTTTAGCACGACATTATGGGTGGTTGTGTTGCCATAAACTGCTCAGATCATTCCAGAGGTGGCTACAGAATGTTAAGTTTCCCGAGAGATTCTGGGAGAATAAAATAATCACTCATTAACTGTCGGCGCAAAAACTGGGAACCAAACGGAGCCCACAGTTATGTATTGTAAGTAAATATTACTTATTATTATAACTTGAAGTAATATTTAATAGTAAAGCTGCATTTCGGGAGTTAGCAGCCGCATAATATCATAACACAGCAAAACATCAAAGAACACACTGTTTTTAGAGTACAATATGTGTGTATTATGTAGTATATTGAGAAATACGCCACATCAAAAGGTGTTGTACTGACATTGCACAAATTGTTGAAGATACTTCTATTACGTTATTGCGAGAAAGTATTACAAACACTAAAACGGAAACTATAAATATACCGGGCAAAGTTTAGTTACGGCTACGCAGCGTACTGTGCTGGTACAGACAACTACCGTTGAATGCTATTTGTGGTATTTCGATGTTTTATCGTCATAACTTGTAGTATGCAATTTGAAAGAATGGTTCCTGATGTTTTATCACAAAATACACCCTTAATTCAATTTCTCATTAGTAAATGCCAATATTGACGATTATCTATAAGAGACTTATAACGTGACTGACAAAAATCCTGGGTAAATTTTATTTACGGCTGCGGCGGTGTGGTGTGCTAATGTTGGCAATGAAACGTTTGCTTTACAAGGATTATTAAATTTCAGGGAAAAGAAGGGTATGTTACATTCGAAAACTTGTCAACCTTAGGGAAGGTTCAAGACAAAGGATTATTCCCCTCATTCTATACGATTAGCTTTTCAAATAGCATTCATCGGTTGTTGCCAACATCGGCACCGTGTGCCTTTCCGACCTTAAACTTTAGATCGTGTACACTAATATTCTTTTTCGTTTTAGTGTTTGTAATACGTTCTGAAACTTTTTCAATAACGTAATAGAAGTACATTCAGCAACGTGAGTACAAAAATCTGATGTGGTGAATTTGTCACTGCAGATAACAAACACTTATTGCAAGACGGCAAACAAACCTCGCATATTGACAGTCATTATTCAAATACAAGCCGAGATTGCTTCCAGATGACCAGTTTCGGAAGAATTAAACGTAGTATGCGATTTTTATCACAGAAATATTTATTGAGATGTGGTTCAACAGCCGTAAGATATTTTAGGAAATGCATACTGTAAACCATCAGCTGTTTATTATTTTTCAAACTTCTACCGGTTTCAGTTATAAACCATCTTCACGGAAGAGAACTAGACAGACTGATTAAATAGGTGCATTATATGCCTCCTTATGCATACTGGCACGCATGTCACACAATAAAAATAAATAAGACGTCACTAGGCATCAAGTCTTGTTTAAAAACATAAAGCAATGCCAGGCTGTGTGATGGTGAACCAAGGTCTTTTACCAATAGACCTTGGTTCACCGTCACACAGCCTGGCATTCCTTATATGTTTTTAATCAAGAGTTGATGCCTAGTGACGTCTTATTTATTTTTACTGCGTGACATGCATGTAATGATTTACAGTCACTGGAAGAGGAATGGTCAAGGTACAGGGATACACTACTGGAAGCAGCTAAAGAATGTCTTGGAACAGTAGTGTGTAAAGGTAGGAAGAAGAAGACAGCCTGGTGGAATGACACAGTCAAGGAAGCCTGTAAAAAGAAATGGCTCCATACTAGAAATCAGGCAGGTAGAGAAAGTTATGTTGAAGAAAGAAACAAAGCCAAACGGATAATTGCAGACTCCAAGCAGAAATCATGGGAAGACTTTGGAAATAAGCTAGAAACTCTGGGTCAAGCGGCGGGAAAACCATTTTGGAGCGTAATTATCTTAGAAAGGGAGAGAAGAATTAATTAATAAGTATTTTGGACAGGTCAGGAAAGCTGCTAGTCAATCCTGTGGATGCCTTGAGCAGATGGAGGGCATCCTTTGAAGAATTGCTCAATGTATGTGAAACGTTCAATGATGTGTCAGATTTTCAGTTAGAATGGGATAGGAACGACGATGGAAAGAGGATCTCATTTGAGGAAGTGGAGAAAAAGGTCAGAAGATTACAGTGCAATAAGGCGGCTGGTGTGGATGAAATTAAGCCGGAACTCGTCAAATACAGTGGAATATTAGATCTCAAATGGTTACACAGGATAATTGAGAAGGCGTGGGAATCGGAACAGGTTCCGTCTGACTGGACGAAAGCGGTAATCACGCCAATTTTCAAACACGGAAACAGAAAAGATTGTAACAACTATCGAGGTATCTCTTTCATTAGCGTTGTAGACAAAATATTCTCAGGTATTGTTGAAAGGAGAGTGCGAGTATTAATTGAGGACAAGTTAGATGAAAATCAGTGTGGGCTTGGGCTTCTTAGAGGCTGTCAGGACCAGATCTTTAGCTTACGGCAGGTAATGGAAAAGTGCTATGAGTGGAACAGGGAATTTTATCTATGTTTCATAGATCTCGAAAAGGCTTATGACCGTGTTCCTAGGAGGAAACTACTGTCAGTTCTACAAGATTATGGTTTATCAGGCAAACTTCTGCAGGCAATTAAAGGGCCTTACGTAGACTGTCAGGCAGCAGTTAGAGTAAATGGCAAATTAAGCTCATGGTTCAGGGTAGTTTTAGGGGTAAGAGAAGGCTGTAACCTGTCACCACTGTTGTTCATACTATTCATCGATCATATGTTGAAAACAGTAGACTGGCAGGGCGGGATTGAAATAGGTGAAAACAAAATAAGCAGTCTCGCATATGCGGATGACTTAGTTGTAATCGCAGATTCAATTGAAAGGTTGCAAACTAATATTTCAGAGCTCGATCAGAGGTGCAAGGATTATGATTTGAAGATCAGCATCTCCAAAACAAAAGTAATGTCTGTGGGAAAGAGATTTAAACGGATTTAAACAGTTTCAAGTACCTGGAATGTATTTTCTCACAGGATGGCAACATAGTGAAAGAACTGGAATCGAGGTGCAGCAAAGCTAATGCACTGAGTGCTCAGCTAAGATCTACTCTCTTCTGCAAGAAGGAAGTAAGTACCAAGACTAACTTAGCAGTGCACCGCTCTATCTATCGACCTACTTTGTTGTATGGGAGTGTAAGTTGGGTGATACAGGTTACCTTATTCATAAGGTAGAGGTCACAGATATGAAAGTAGCAAGAATGATTGCAGGTACTAATAGATGGGAGCAAGGTTACCTAAGAGACTCATGAGCTCGGCAGCGGAGGGTAAGAGGAGTCGAGGTAGACCAAGAAGAAAGGATTTAGATTCGGTTCAGAATGATTTTGAAGTAAAAGGCATAACATCAGACGAGGCATCAATGTTAGAATTGAATAGGGGATCATGGAGGAATTTTATTCGAGGTATTATGCTCCAGACTGAACGCTGAAAGGCATAATCAGTCTCTAATGATGATGATGATGATCATGATGATGACATGCATGGCAGTATGCATAAGGAGGCATATAATGCACCTGTTTAATCAGTCTGTCAAGTTCTCTTCCGTGAAGATGGTTTATAACCGAAACCGGTAGAAGTTTGAAAAATAATGAACAGCTGTTGGTTTACAGTATGCATTTCCTCAGAAATATATATGTTTCTTGCGCCTTTTTTTCTTTAGTTGGACATCAAAGAAAAGCAGCAATAACTAAAGAAAACTCGAGATTTTTGTGTCTAATCAACACATCGATGTAAACAAGAGCGGAATGCAAGCTCAAAGTAGCACGATCGAAGGCTCTATGCCGGACGCTTCTAAAATATTTCACTAAACTTGAACAAAAGAAGACTGTTCGTATAAGCTACGTGTTGTGTATAACATTCGCAGGGAATGAAAATGGCGGATGCGCCAGCCTGTGTGTGCCCCATTCTACCCGGCGCGGCGCGCTGCCTTACGCACGGAAAGGGGAAGCACCCGCCGCGACAGGTGCAGTCGGTCGCCCATCACAGACCGCATTCCTCGTTGCGGCAGACCGCAACCCGCCGTGCTGCTCGGCCGTGTTATACGTCACATCTCGCGAAATCGCCACCTCCGATCGCGCCTTCGGTCGCCCAGAGACGTAGCGCCTTCTGAGGACGCTACATCCACCTAGCTGTGGGCAGATTGTTAAAAGATTCCCCACAAATTATATTAGCGTTCAAAACAGAGACCGATGTTATACAGGAAACTCATCGCTCTTTCAATATATCAGTCGATGTAGTTGTCTTTTTCAGTCCGGAGACTGGTTTGATGCAGCTCTACACCCTACTCTGTCCTGAGCACGCATCTTCATCTACTCATAAGAACGGCAACCCACACTGACCGGCAACAACTGGGGAGCTCACCCACAGGTCCTCCGCACATCTGCCCTTGCTTTGTGTTTCTCCACTGCTGCTTCTTGAATAGCAGAACTCCAGCCATGCCAAACAGGTAAATATTGCCCTAAATGAAACACGACGAATTGTAAACGGCAGCTTGCGGGCAGCCCCGGTTGACAAAATCTACCACCTCAAGGGCGTAGCACCTCTAGACATTCGCAGGAGAACAGCAGCTGAAGTGGAATGAAAGAAGCAGGAGACGGATCAGAGACACCCCCTTGTTTGGATGCGAACATCAAACACTAAAGGCCATTCCACACTGCACGTGGCGTGCGTGTCTGGATGCACGCCACGCTAGCCACGTACCATTTCACACGGCGGCCACAGTGGCGATGCTATACCGGCCACGTTTTTTCCTAGTATGCAGAAAGATGTCAACTCCGACGGTTCCGTGGTGTAAGTCTGGATTTTCGTGTGGCTTACCTTGGTTTGATGACACCAGCAGCAGCGACAGTAGTGTCGATGAGCTGGTTTTATTGTATTCTTTGGCTTCAATGATTGACATTCTTCTTATGTACAGCCTACTTGATGTTAATATGCAAAGTGAAAGTTTTTGTGGGCCCACAGGGCTTGGATTCTAGCACTGAGGATGGTCAGACACTGACCGAAATCGATCTGCATTATATATAAAATATAAAGATTTCAATGCGGCCAAAGCTGGTTCTTCCAATTTTAATAATTTGAATGTGGTAGCTCTGCACCAGATTCCGGTTGGAGTCGCCTACACGACAAATATTATTAATAAGTACAAGGAACAATTATGGTGACTGGATACTTACTACATTTATCAATATTGCCGGTTTAATAAAAGATCGTGATATGTATGTAGTTACTGTCTTTTGATAACGCTTCAGCAATTTCATCCAATGCTTTTTCTTTCAAAGTTATATCTGTGTAGATTTCCAATGTTGAGTCCCAAATGACAGGATGAGAGCGTACTTGTTCAATTAACTGCTCCATTTTGAGCCTAAAACGTTACTGGAACACACAATGGCACACCAACTACTTGTAAATCATCAACAATAAACGCAACAACTCAGACAACAAAGATGACGCGCCGTTTAATGCTCTAGGGTTGGCTTGCACGACGTCTTACCTTCGATCTGCGCATGCGCGGACTGAAAACGTGGCCGGCCTCGTTTAGAAAGATCGCTCAGGGAGCGAACGGAAGCCACGCGTGTCCGGCGTGGCTGGCGTGGCGCGTGGCCGTGGCCTGCAGTGTGAACAGCCCCATTTCATAACATTGGAAGGCACACTTTTAAACGTAGCTAGCGTACTTCCGGACACGCACGCCACGTGCAGTGTGGAACGGCCTTAGACCAAACTAGACATCACCGCCGGCCGCGGTGGCCGAGGGGACTGAGGCGCTCCAGTCACGGTCTGCACGGCCACTACGGTCGGGGGTTCGAATCCCCCCTCGGGCATGGATATTTGTGCCGTCATTAGGATTAGCTAGTTCATAAGTAGTTTGTAAGTTTAGAGACTGATGCCCCCGTAGTTAAGTCCCATAAGCTTAACAAACATTTGAACATTTTTTTTTTAGACATCACCTGCAGATCATAGGATACAACTCTGGCATAGCTCATCATCAGGCACATATAGGGACAACCCCAACGAAGAACTTGCTACAGGTCATCATCTTCCATACGCGACATGGAAGGTACTCAATATACTGTGAGAACTGGAGTATCTCGGTGTAAAGACAACATGGAGAAATGGGGATACATCTCAGGGGACGAACTATGTGAGTGTGGTGAACCTCAAGACCACCAGCACCTACTCAACTGCAGGACACTGTCGGAACCTGTTTCCATGGACGGTCTGATTATCGCCAATGATAAGGCAATCTGTCCAGCGGAATTCTGGGCAGCAATGCAATATAAATATGCACATTTTCTATGTAATAGTAGTAATATATATGTATGATATGCCATGTATGATACGTTATATTTCATACGTTATGTTCTGGACAGGTATAAATAAATAAATCGATCCCTTCTTTTAGTCAAGGTATGCCAAAAATTCTGTACAGTACCTACTCATTACTTACGCCATGTACCCACCTAATCTTCAGGATTCTTCTGTAGCAAAACATTTCAAAAGCCTCTATCCTATTCCTGCCTCAAATTTTTATCATCCATGTTTCACTCCTGTACAAGGCAACACTCCACACAAATGCCCTCATAAAATACTTCCTTATCCATAAATTATTCGACTGGCCATTAAAATTGCAACACCAAGAAGAAATGCAGATGATAAACAGGTATTCATTGGACAAATATATTATACTAGAACTGACATATGATTACATTTTCACGCAATTTGGGTGTATAGATCCTGACATATCAGTACCCAGAACAACCACCTCTGGCCGTAACAACGGCCTTGATACGCCTGGGCATTGAGTCAAACAGAGCTTGTATGGCGTGTACAGGTACAGATGCACATGCAGCTTCAACACGATACCGCGGTTCATCAAGAGTAGTGACTGGCGTATTGTGACGAGCCAGTTAATCGGCCATCATTGACCAGACGTTTTCAATTGGTGAGAGATCTGGAGAATGTGCTGGTCAGAGCAGCAGTCTAACATTTTCCGTGTCCAGAAAGGCCTGCAACATGCGGTCGTGCAATATCCTGCTGAAATGTAGGATTTCGCAGGGATCGAATGAAGGGTAGAGCCACGGGTCGTAACACATCTGAAATGTAACGGCCACTGTTCAGAGTACCGTCGATGGGAACAAGACGTGACCGAGACGTGTAACCAATGGCACCTCATACCATCACGCCGGGTGATGCGCCAGTATGGCTATGACAAAGCCGGCCGCGGTTGCCGAGGGGACTGAGGCGCTCCAATCACGGTCTGCACGGCCACTACGGTCGGGGGTTCGAATCCCCCCTCGGGCATGGATATTTGTGCCGTCTTTAGGATTAGCTAGTTCATAAGTAGTTTGTAAGTTTAGGGACTGATGACCCCGTAGTTAAGTCCCATAGACTCTACAAACAGTTGAACAGCTATGACAAATATACCTTTTATGTGCGTTCACCGCGATGTCGCCAAGCACAGATGCGACCATCATGATGCTGTAAACAGAACCTGGATTCATCCGAAAAATGACGTTTTGCCATTCGTGCACGCAGGTTCGTCGTTGCGTACACTATCTCAGGCGCTCCTGTCGGTGATGCAGCGTCAAGGGTAACCGTAGCCATGGTCTCCGAGCTGATAGTCCATGCTGCTGCAAACGTCGTCGAACTGTTTGTGCAGATGATCGTTGTCTTGCAAACGTCCCCATTTGTTGATTCAGGGATCGAGACGTAGCTGCACGATCCGTTATAGCCATGCGGATAAGATGCCTGTCATCTCGACTGCTAGTGATACGATGCCGTTGGGATCCAGCACGGCGTTCCGTATTGCCCTCCTGAACCCACCGATTCCATATTCTGCTAACAGTCATTGGATAGTGACCAACGCCAGCAGCAATGTCGCGATACGATAAACCGCAATCGCGATAGGCTACAATCCGACCTTTATCAAAGTCGGAAACGTGATGGTACGCGTTTCTCCTCCTTACACGAGGCATTACAACAACGTTTCACCAGGCAACGCCGGTCAACTGCTGTTTGTGTATGAGAAATCGGTTGGAAACTTTCCTCATGTCAGCACGTTGTAGATGTCGCCACCGGTGACAATCTTGGGTCAATACTCCGAAAAGCTAATAATTTGCATATTACAGCATCTTCTTCGTGTCAGTTAATTTTCGCGTCTGTAGTATGTCATCTTCTGGTGTAGCAATTTTAATGGCCAGGAGTGTAATATTCAATGCTAACAAATTTATCTCTTTCTAAACGCTTTTCTTCCTATTGTCATTCTGTATTTTTATATCCTCTGTATTAACAGTATCGTATATTATTTTACTACCCAAGTAACAAAACTCATCTAACACTTTAATTGTATACATACTTTAAGAAACGTTTCAGCGTCGCCGGAGTTTTATAGACTGCATCCTATTACCCTTCCTTTACAATTGTTAATATTCACCTTATACGTTCCTTCCAAGAAACTGTCCATTCCGTTGAATTGCTCTTCCAGGTCCTTTGCTGTCTCTGACAGAATTACAATGTCATCAGTAAAACGCAGTGTTTTTATTTCTTCATCCTGAATTTCAATTCCTTCTCCAAATTTCTCTTTGCTTTTCTTCATTGCTTGCTTAATGTACAAATTGGAGAACATTGGGGAAAGGCTACAACTCTGTCTCACTCTCTTCCCAACCAATGCCTCCATTTCGTACCCTTTGATCCTTATAATTGCTGCCTCGTTTTTGTAAATTACCTTGTATTCTCTCTGTTTTACCCCTGCGGACTTCAGTGTCTGTAAGAAAATTTTCCATTCAACATTGTCCAAAGCTTTTTCCAAATCTACAAATGCCAGAAATATAGGTTTGCTTTTCCTTACTCTGTCTTCTAACATAAGTCGCAAGGTGAGTAGTTCTTCCCGTCTACCTACACGTCTCCTAAATCGAAACGGATCTTCCCCGAGTCGGCGTCTACCAGATTTTCCATTGTTATGTAAACAATTTGTATTAAAATTTTGCGACCATGACCTCTTAAACCGATGGTTCTGTAATTTCCACACATGTCAACGTCTGTTTTGGGATTATTAAATTTTTGTTATAGTCTGATAGTATTTTCCTTGTCTAATACAACATACACGTCAGGTGAAAAAGTTTTTTCATGGCTCTCTCACCCAGAGACCTCAATAGCCCTTCACGTACTTCCTCTTCTCTTCCTACAATATCGTCTCGAAGTTCATTTTCTGTCTAGAGTGCCTCTATATATATTATTTCCAGTTTTCCTTTCTTTGCTGAGAACTGGTTTTTCAACCTAGTTCTTGATGTTCATAAAATTGCTTTTCTTGTCTCTCTTTATTTCCTGTAGGCAATTCTCTAGTTAAACACTCTTCCAAAACTTGCATTTGTCCTCTAGTCACTCTTGTTTAGCCATTTTGCACTTCGTGTCAATTTCAATTGTTAGTCATCTGTACTCCACTTTGCGTGCTTTATTTACGGCATTTTTATGTTTTCTCCTTTCATCAATTAAAATCATTATTTCCTTTTATATCCAAGGATTTTTTTGTGGTTCTTGTGTTTTTTCCTATTTGGTCTTCCGCTGCCTTCACTAATCCATCTCTCAGAGCAATCCATTCATCTTCTAATGTTTATTTTCCCACTTTTCTGTCTGTTGTTACCTAAAGCTCCTTCTGAATTTCTAAATAACTTGAGGTTTCTTCAATTTATGCAGGTCCCGTCTTCTTATATCCCTATCTTTCTGCAATTTCTTCAGTTTCAGTCTACAGTTCATCACCAATAAGGTATGGCCAGAGTCAATATCTGCCCCGGAATATGTCTTACAGTTTAAGACCTGGTTCCCAAATCTATGTCTTGCAATTACAAAATCTATCTGGTGCCTTCCAATGTCTCCTGGTCTCTTCCACGTATGCAACCTTATTTAATGATTGTTAAACCAAGAGTTTGTTATGATTCAATTATGTTCTGTACGTTCTACCAGACGGCATCCTTATTCATCCCTTATCCCCAGTCCATATTGATCTACTATTTTTCCTATCCTTCTTTTTCCTAATACTGAGTTGCGGCCCTCTTCCTTAATTGTCTGAATAATTTCCTTTACCAACTTATACATTTCTTTGATCTCATCATCGCGGAGCTAGTTGGCATATAAACCTGTACTACTGTGGTCGCTGTTGGTTTCGTGTCTATCTTGACTATGATAATGCGATCACTGCGCTGCTCGCAGTTTACCCGCATTTCTGTTTTCTTATTCATTATCAGACCTACTCCTGTAATACCCCGAATTAATTTTGTATTTATAATCCTGTACTCACGTGAAAGGAAATTGTGTTCATCTTTCGACCGAACTTCACTAATCCCCACTATATGTAACTTCAACCTATCCATTTCTGTATTTTTTTTTTTTTTTTTTTTTTTTTTTTTTATTGTCTAACGTCCCTACGCGATTAAAGGCTCTGACATTCCAAGCGTCGATTCGTAGAATGATAGTGTTGTCTTTCCTGGTGAACACATTCTCGTTACATGTCCTTGGGAAAGGTATCGGCTGTAGTTCCCCTCGCTTTTAGCCGTTCTTAGTAACTACATGGCAAAGACACGTTAGCTGATGTTACAAGGCCAGCTCAGTCAATCATCCAGACTGTTGCCCCTGTAACTACTGAAAAGGCTGCTGCCCCTTTTCAGGAACCACACGTTTGTCTGGCCTCTCCACAGATACCCCTCCGCTGTGGTTGCACGTACGGCACGGCTGTTTGTATCGTTAAGGCACGCAAGTCACCCCACATCGGCAATGTCTGTGGTTCATGAGGGTGGTCGTGAGGGTAGTAAACACAATATTTACGAAAGTAGATATCATGAGTAAAATTACAGAACGATCAATTTAATAAGTCATGGTTGCAAAATACTAACACGAATTATATATAGACGAATGGAAAAACTTGCGGAATCTGACCTCGGGGAAGAACAGTTTGGATTTAGGAGAAATGTAGGAAGACTGGATGCAATACTCACATTACGACTTATTTTAGAAGATAGGCTAAGGAATGGCAAACCTACGCTTTTGGCGTTTGTAGATTTGGAGAAAGCTTTTGACAATGTCGACTGGAATACACTCTTCCAAATTCTGAAGGTAGCAGGGGTAAAATATAGGGAGCGAAGAGTTACATTGAACCCATACAAAATCCAGACAGCAGTTATTAGAGTGGGAGGGCAAGAAAGGGATGCAGAGGTTGGGAAGGGAGTAAGACAGGGTTGTAGCCTTCCCCCAATGTTGTTCAATCTGTACATTGAGCAAGCAGTGGAGGAATGGAAGGAGAAATCTGGTGAGTGAATTAAAATTTATTGGGAAGAAATAAAAAGTTTGCGCTTTGCCGATTTGTCAGAGATTGCAAAGGATCTGGAAGAGCAATTGCATGGAATGGACAGTGTCTTGGAAGGTAGATATAAGATGAACATTAACAAGAGTAAAACAAAGGTAATGGAATGGAATGTCAGAAAATCAGGCAATGCTGAGGGAATTAGATTACGTAATGAGACAATAAAAATAGTAGATGAATTTTGTTCTTTGGTTAGCAAGATAACTTATGATGGCCGAAGCAAAGAAGATATAAAATGCAGAATGTCTATGGGGAGAAAAGCGTTTATAAAGAAGCGAAACTTGTTAACATCCAATATTAATTTAAATGTTAGCACGTCCTCTCTGAAAGCATTTGTCTGAAGTGTAGCATTGTATGGGAGTGAAACGTGGACGATAAGGAGTTCAGATAAAAAGATGATAGAAGCTTTTGAAATGTGGTGCTACAGACGAATGATGAAGATTATATGGGTACATCACGTGACTAATGACGAGGTGTTTAACCGAATTGGGGAGAAAAGGAGTTTCTGGCATATCCTGACTAAGAGAAGGGATAGATTGGTAGGACACATTCTGAGACATCAAGGAATTGTCAACTTAGCATTAGAAGGAAGTGTGTGGGGTAAAATCGTAGAGGGAGACCGAGGAACGAATACAGTAAGCAGATTCAAAAGGATGTAGATTGCCGTACGTATTCTCAGATGAAGAGACTTCCACAGGACAGGGTAGCGTGGAGAGCTGCATCAAACCAGTCTCCGGACTGAAGACCACAGCAACAACAAATTTCATGAGGGTAGTAGACAAAATATTTTCTATTTAGTAAGGAGTTGAGGCACCATTGAATTTGAGAACAGCTGCAGCTCTTCGAGGAACAAATCGTGGAATGTCTTTATGGTTGCAAACATAACATTATCCTTTCTTGTACCAAAATATCCTCCAATTATTTCAAAAATGTCACAGCAGTAAAGGTCTTCATTCTCTGCTCTAACCCCCCCCCCCACCCCCCCACACACACACTCACAACGGTTAGACTACGTTGAGACATAGCGATTTTGCTGTACAGGGGAGATGTTTGACAATTTCCTGATGCAGTTCAAAGCGCGCTTAATAACTTTGGCTGTGTTTCTGGCCGCATTATCGTTTTGCAATGTGGCAGTGCTTGTTAGCAATAGCCTATGTTGGTGGCAGTAATCAGTTTTCTGTCGAGACAGTCAGGATATTGTAGAAACGGTTGAATACCACGATATACGCGTCCAAATCCTGACGGAACATACCCTATACGTGACTATAGAAGGCAGGCAAATCGTATCGTAAGCTTCTTTCCGGGTTGTCGATACACAAACTCTGTTGTTTGTAGGAAGTAATGTATACTGTGATTTGGCGGACCATAGCACGTACTTCCAGTCACTAAGTGTGCAGGTTTTATGATCGCTGCAGCACATCTTCGCAGCTTTGCTTTGGCTTCCGCTATTAATATTTTAGCAACTGCATCTCTTCCATGGATGTTAAGCTCCAGCCGTACTGGTTTTTTTTTTTTTTTTTTTTTTTTTTTTTTTTTAAATCGATACAGTATAACTCAAGTGTGTGTTGAATTATTGCAGCCGCGGCGGAGCGGACGAACGCATTGAGGCGCTATGCTACGATGCGCGAGGCCGTTCACCGTCGGGAGTTCGAATCCCCCCTCGGGCATACATGTTTGTGCCGTCTTTAGTATCTGCTAGTTAATAAGTAGTTTGTAAGTTTAGGGACTGATGACCCCGCAGTTAAGTCCCATAAGCTCTTCAAACATTTGAACATTTTGAATTTTTGCATTCGCTTTTACTGTGCTAGATTTGTGTTATCTGTCTACATTCGTCATGAAGTAAGAAACTACAGATTATGCACACGGGACTTTATCTGAAATTGATCGTAAAATTGGCTGTTACATTAGACACAGAACTGCTGGCAATTCCAGATTGTGTAGTGGATTATCCGTTCGGTGCAGAGGGACTCATTCTCGAGACTTTCTCTCTTGTGCAAAAAATGAATTCAAGGTCTACAGGTTCACACAATAGCAGTCCATGAATCAAGAATCTGCGAGCTACATCGACACCACAACGTCTAGCCTGCGCTGGTAAGGAACAAAGAAATTGTTCACTACTTCGGCGGCTTGCCCACCGCTAGGAGCGCTAGTGTCGCAGCATCTGTCAGTTGGTAACAACTTTTAGAGCAGTGAGTGTCGCGACTGTATATTTTAGAATGTGGTATGACTGTGAGAGGGAAGCTGTCATCGAGGCTAAGAGTGAGCCAACACCATACAGAATTACAGCATTACCAGTCGAGGCGCCACCAACTTGTAAATAATGTTCAGCCAGGAGTCCGGATACTTTTGGCGGCATAGTGTAAAAATCATTTCACACTGGCGTAGCGTATTTCGAGGTACGTCTTCGGAAGACGTTCCAGTACATAGCATGTATCCTGACTAGAAATGGAAATGAGCGTATGGCCACAGTCTAACACATACAGTCAAGACACTTCCGCAGATTTTTGTTATACACTACGACTGCAGCGCTCCAAGCGGCCGGGAAACTACTTTTCTGAATACGGTATTGGATAAGTGCAAATAGTATCGTTTGTATTGATTTTTACAGATTTTTCACACTAGGGAACGAATGTAGTGCCATAAAAATAGGTAATAATTTAAGATTAGCTCCACTTTTGTTTATTAGGTTTACTGAGATCCCTGATGAGGTACGAAAAAGTACATTACATGACAGTTTATTTACAATTATCTAGTAACCTACAGGATTTTGCTGAATAATATCATTTTCTATTAAAAATAAGAAATGGCTAAGAAACACCAGAAGACATGACCTTTGGCAGAAAGGCGTCGCTTTTATACTTAGTTACGTTAAGGCTTCTTCACTACAATTCGAGTAAAATCAGTGTGGTTGGAAAGTAGGAAAAGCATATAGAATACAATAACTACATTATTTAACGTACCAAAGCAGCCATCACAGCTGTAGCTGAAGGAGAAACTTCACAGACCCGGCAATATAACGGAAAAAGCAATCAAACTGTTTTCAACATAGAAGAACCCAATTCCAAAATTGTTGCTACAACTAAACCACAAACGGCAAGAATCTTCAAGACATTGTCTTCTTCAGCTAAAGTAATGACACTCAAACGAATATGCGCGTATTAGAAACACGAGTGAAGCCTAAAAATGTGAGAATCATTAGACTACACACCGAACTGATGCGTGTCAAAAAACTCTTGTCATAGTAAGAACACAGCATAATAGAAATTTATGTTTTTCTTATGTTTATATTCTACTTACTTTCAGCGGAATAAGCTGCAAAATAACACAAATTCGTAAGTATTTGTTCATGATGAAGTTGATAATTACAGCTCTGAATCATTTAAATTCGGCTGTTTTTACATTAATGTCCGTGTTATGTATATCTCTTAATATTTTACTAGTGCTTGTAACGCAAAAATTATACCAACTATTTCGTTAATTGCGCGCACAAACAATTATAAACAAACATCACTTCTACGGCTGCTTTCCCACCACTAGGAACACTAGTGTCGCTGCAACTGTCAGTGGGTAACAACTATCACAGCTGTGAGTGTCGCGACTGTATATGTTAAACTGTGGTATGGCTTTCCTGACCGGGAGATCCCTTGCGAGATTGTTCGGCCACCTTAGAATAAGTCTTGTTATTTGACGCAGCGTGGGCGACTTACATATCAATGATGATGAGATGATGATGATTAGGACAACACACAACACCCAGTCCCCTGCCGGGAATCGAACCCGGGGCTCCTGCGTGGTAGTCAGCTACGCTACCGCTGAGCTAAGGAGGCGGACTCCTGACTAGAGATAAGTACCCTTCAAACCGAAAACTACGTATTAAGAGCTATGTTTTCTATCCCATCCTCGTATTCGCTCAGTTTCTGAGGTGGTGTGCAAACTTCAATACTATTCTTAGATAGTACCAGAAATGGCGTTCAGTGCCGTGGTGTGATCCAGATATCAACTTCAGTGTGCCGTGGATGGACTGTAGTTCAAGTAACGACAGTGATGACGAACTGTTGTTGTTGCTGTATTCAGTGTCAAATAAATCGAATTGGCTTCATCCGATAAATGTTAGAACAGCGTATGGCGAATACCACCACAAAAAGCAAGATTTACAGCTTGACGATGAAAAATTTAAAACTTATTTCAGGCTTAACGAAGAACATTTCAATAAAGCTTTCTCCCTCATCGGCAGTGACATAAAAACAGGATACAAATTACGAAAAATAAATACTTCCTGAAGAACGACTAGCTATTTGTCTAAGGTAAGAATTCCTTACCCGCGTCTCGGTTGCACAGTGGTAGAGTGCCAGACTACAAATCCAAGGTCGCGGGTTCGATCCCCGCCAGGTCCTAGGATTTTTATCTGTCACTTTCCACTTCTTTCACCTCTGGCAGTATTGCTCATGTGAAAAATACCGAGTAGCACCGTGGTTCGGAACCCACGTTAAACTGTAGGTCCCCCTATAACTGGCTGGGTAAGTCAGTTCGAAGGTCGGAGGAAGGCAACGGCATACCACCTCCAAACAGGGCCATGCCTAGTAAAGCACTGTGGTGTTCAAACCAATCTTCGGATTGTTGACTGCATTACCTTATTATAATTTCAAAATAGAAACATATTCCATTTAAGGATAGTCCCCCACAGCACTGGATACTTTCGCTCTCGGTAAATTAATGCAGATATTTTACAAAAAATGTTCAAATGTTTGTACAGCTTATGGGATTTAACTACGGGGTCATCAGTCCCTAAACTTACAAACTACTTATGAACTAGCTAAGACTAAAGACGGCACAAATATCCATGTCCGAGGTGGGCCGTGCAGACCGTGATTGGAGCGCCTCAGTCCCCTCGGCCACCGCGGCCGGCCGATATTTTACACAATAAACACAAACACGCAGAAATAGAGCTGTTCAGCACAGAGTACGTAGTTTGTGGAGCAGTGTAGTGCGCATGCGCGAGCCGAGCGATGCTACGCGAGCAGACGTAGCTGGAGAGACGCGTAGAAGGGCCAACACACGAGCGACGAATCGCAGCAATCCGTCGCATGCGATGTCGCTGCAATCCTTCGCTCGGCCCCACCTCGCCACACACCAGCGATTTGTCAAGCAATTTCTACTATAATTACGAGCGCGTACCTGTATGCAAATTCTGAAATGGAAAAGGCTGTTTGATTTTTACAGCACTCACAACTGATTTTTGCATCCTGACGAGTAATATTTTTAAATCAAAAATTTTAGGAATGGGAATTGTAATTTATTAAACTTGTTTTCCTAGAAAGTTTTGGTTACGTTACACTATTAGTGCTTCCAAGTTGGTTGTATACATGTTTCTAGTGTAGTAATGCTTTTTGTTTTTCGTTTATTAGTCGTCAATTCCGTTTTATTTTTCGTCTTATAGTTTAACTTCAAGTGACTACGGTATACAATTCATTTTTCAGTCTCGACTTGTCTACAGAAGTGTTGTAAATAGCCGCACTGCTGACTACCATGACTATAAATTGTGAAAAAGAGAGCTAGTTCCTATGAAACGATTAGGGTCTACACTACGGCTTTGTTGATTTGCCCTGAATAATTAAATACTATTTTAATATTATGGTACGTATTAATCATTGTTTTGAAGTTACAATTTTAATGAAATCTGCAATTGTTTAACAAATAAATAAAAAACATCAGATGGAACTTAGATGTTTCTTGGCTATGGGGACTGGTAACCAGTGCAGTTTAGTTGCTTCCAAAAATCAACAACAACCGGTACTATGAACCTACTATCAATTCCAGTGCTATGAGCACAATTTTCAAAACGATGATGAAAGCAGAAATTCTAGGTTGCACTTTCTATTGCTTCTTAATTTAAGCGAAAAGGCTGGCCTCCATTGCTCAACGTAGTTCCACATCCACATCCACATCTACATCTACATGCGATACTCTGCAAATCACATTTAAGTGCCTGGCAGAGGGGTCATCGAACCACCATTATACTATTTATCTCCCATTCCATTCTCGAATAGCGCGCGGGAAGAAACAACATCTGAATCTCTCCGTTCGAGCTCTGATTTCTCGTATTTTATTCTGATGATCATTTCTACTTATGTAAGTAGGAGTCAACAATATATTTCCGCATTCGGAGGAGAATGTTGGCGATTGGAGTTTCGTAAGTAGCCCACGGCGCAGCGATAAGCGCCGTCGTTGTAATGAATCCCATCCCAGATCTGTATCATTTCCGTAACGCTGTCTCCCCTGTATCGTGACAACACGAAACGAGCTGCCCTTCTTTGGACTCTTTCGATGTCCACCGTCAAATCCACCTGATAAGGATCCCACACTGGGCTGCAATACTACAAATACGGACGGACAAGCGTAGTGTATGCAGTTTCTTCTGTAGTTCTGTTGCATGTTTTAAGGGTTCTTCCAATAAAACGCAGTCTCTGGTTCGCGTTTCCCGCGACATTATCTACGTGTTCTTTCCAGTTTAAGTCTAAAGTAATAGTCATTCCTAGGTATTTTGTGGAGTTTACGGCCTTCACTTTTGATTGATTTATCTCGTAAATAAAGTTTAACGGATTTCTTTTCGTACTCATGTGGACGACTTCACACTTGTCATTATTTAGTCAATTGCTAATTTTTACACCATAGTGATATCTTATTCAGATCGTTCTGCAGTTGGTTTTGATCTTCAGATGATTTTACTAGACGGTAAATGACGGCGTCATCTGAAACAACCTAAGAGAGCTACTAAGATTTTCCCTTAAATCGTTTTTGTAAATACGTAACAGCAGAGGACCAATAACACTACCCTGTGGAACGCCCTATATCACCTCTGTTTTAGTCGCTGCCTTACCATCGATTACTACGAACTGTGTCCTCTCTGACAGGAAATCCCGTATCCAATTGCTAATTTTGGGCGATGTACCGTAACTACGCAATTTGATTAAATGCCGTTTCTGAGGTACGGTGTCAAAAGTCTTCTGGTTCCCCAATAATAATTCATTGTAGCGTTAAGTTATTATTGAACGTGGAAAAGCGAAACGAATCATAAACACGACTGATAACCAGAGAAACGAGTCACAGGCGTATTGGCGCATATCGTTGCTAAACAGCCAGGCAGCCATGTTGCATTTACGATCTGCCAGATTGCCTGGGATTTCCATGCGATCGATGATCGGCGACCGATCTCTGCGATTTGTCCACACACATGGCGTCTACGAAGCAATCGGTCGCCCGTGCGACAGATTGCTGCGATCCGTCGCTCGTGTGTGGGGCCGTTTACTAGTCTTGTGTAGTTCGCGAACGAACTAGTTCGGAGAGCGCTCCCACAGGCGAATTAAGCGTACTAGTTCGCAGATTCCTCGCCTCTTAGTTCGTCCGCTCCTTTTCCGAAGACTGGCGGGGAACAGCGAGAGGACGCGAGAGCGAACAGCATCGCGTGATTTGTAGGTAATGTTTCCTCAGTGACCTATTAAATAAATAAATAAATCCACTTTAAAAACAAAATACTACGAGCACTCTGTGTGCACAGTAGTTGAATATCATTGTATCACCAATTTGTGTAAATAACTGGTTTATTTGCTTAAGTATTTCATGTGTAATTGCCCAAAAATACGGGTAATAGACACGCTTGGGCAACACTGATCATTATATAAAAAAGCTTTCATAAGAAAAGAAAGAGCTCTTTTAGTAGCGGTAGCAAAAGCCAAAAAGAGCGGACGAACTAAAAAGAGTGGCCTACTTCGCGGCCGAGCTGCGAAGTAGAAGGAGAGCTACCGGTCGCGAACTAAGACGTGCGCGATCGGTCGTGAACTAAAATGTGCGCGATCGGTCGTGAACTATTACGCCAAACGTATCTCGCTTCTTAGTTCGTTGGATTCTTTTCCAAAGACCGACGGGCAATAGCGAGAGGGCACGCAGCAGAATTAAAAATCACGTGTTTGCCTTCTGCTTATGAGAGCCATTTCGAGGTGAGCGTCTGCCTGCTAGATTACATAGTTCAGTGCTACAAAATTTCTGTGTTGAAGTATTCTGCACTTTACAATATCTGACTAAGAAATTCCATAATGCGAAGATATAGAGATAACTCTAAACTTAAAAGCGAGAAATTATCCACAAACTGTTTTTCTTGGACTACTAGATATCGTTAGCTGGTCAAGTAGCAAGCGCATAAAGCAGCTAGGTGGGGGGACTTCTCCCTCCACCTGCTTCCGCAGACCACGTCGCTCAGCCGTCAGTGGGAACAGTCGAACTAAAAGAACGAACCAGTTCGCGGCAGAGCCGCGAACTAAAGTGAGCGCTCCCGATCGCGAACTATTATGCGCAAGTCTACTTTCTATTAGTTCTTAATGTAAGCTAAAAGGCTGGCCTCCATTGCTCAACTTAGTTCGTGGTTCCCCAATAATAATTGATTTTAACGCAAAGTTATTATTGAACGTGGAAAAGCGAAACGAATCATAAAGACGACTGATAACCAGAGAAACGAGTGACAGGCCTAATGACGCACATCGCTGCTAAGCAGCCAGGCAGCGATATTGCATCCACGAATCGCACGCGGTCTGCCAGAGTGCCTGGGATTTCCATGCGATCAGTGAGCGATCGTTGCGGTATGCCATCTACGAAGCGAGCGGTCGCCCGTGCAATGGGTTGCTGCGATCCGTCGCTCGTGTGTGTAGTGGGGCCTAACGGTAGGCCGTGCACCTGGATGCAGTGAGCCGCTGGTCTTCGGCGCAGAGAGACCAGTCCGGCTCACGGCAACCTGTCTTCGGCTCTCAGAGCTGATCCTCCCCTCCCCTGGGAGGTCAGATGGCAACTAACTCCTGCTGTCGGTGTGCAGTTTCTAGAACCAGACAGTAACAAAATGTTTCTTTTAGGGGAAGTAGTTGTTGTTGCTGCAGCAGTTGTCATGAAGAAAAGCTGAGTACGGTAAGTAAACCAATGGTGCCACCAAAAAATTACTTCTAGTTTAAGCTTAGGAGCTTTCCATTGCCTTCACAGGACAATTCGAGTAGATTCTGAGAAATTTTTCATTTTCTCTTGAATTTCAGTAACTTCTTTTGATGAGCAGTGTGCAATACAGAAACCATTTTTTCGGTTGGTGGACCAACATGGGGAAGCATATAACAGTGAAAGAGAGGGTGACTGTGACCCTGATGCAGGTGCAAAACAAACTTTTTTGTGACAAAAGCATGGAACATTTTATTTTAATTTTAACAGGCTAGATACAAATATATCAATGAACTTAACAGAATTTTATGTCATGGAAGTTTTTTCCAATAGTACGACATTATACGTATGATATATATTACAGAAGTACGATGTCTTCTCAGATACTCCAGATTGCTAAATTATCAGATTGGTTATCGATATCTGGTTGGGGGGGGGGGGGAGGAGGAAGAGTTGGGAACGAACATCATCCTGTTGCGCCAATGTGTGCTGCAAAATTGGGTTAACCTGGCTGATGCAAGGTCGTAGAATTTTTAGCTTATATTTATCCACATTTTCTTGAAGTTTTCTATGTTCTGTAATCGCTTCCAAATATTTCACCAAAGGTAATAAACAAAAGTTTGTGCTCATTAGACGTTGGTGCCCTCTACTTCAAAAATCAAATGTTCAAATGTTTGTAAATCTATCGGACCAAACTGCGTCGTCATCAGTCCGTAGCTTACAAACTACTTAAACTAAGGTACACTAACCTAAGGACAACACACACACACACCCATGCCCCAGGGAGGACTCGAACCTCCGACGGCGTGCAACCGCGCGCTCCGCAGCGAGGTGCTTTCGACCGCTCGGCTACTCCACCGCTGTCGCTCTACTTCTGAACACACTCTGTTTTCTCCTTAGTTACAGAGGCACACGGCAGACATTTGCTAGTGATATACACTGGGAAACAATAGAGACGCTGAACCAACAATGTGTAGCGAAACTGGGCGTGGAGGGCGACAAGCGCCTCCCTGTATCCGGTGTGAACGCTGCCACAAGGCTCCGTGTAATGCGAGTAGCAGGCGATTCACCTGAGAAGCGACGAGGTATGTCCACAAAGTAATTTCCATTTGATTATATAAAATAAACGAGAACAGGTACAGAAAAAAATGTATTGTGAAAAAATCCACAACTGTTAAAGTGCTTTTTTTTTTATATAGGTTCCGAAAGTTTGTAGGCTCTTCATCATTTCGCCATGTGACACTTTTTGACAGATACCCTCGCCCCTTCTTCTGTATTGCGCGGCGCAGTCTCTTAATGGTCTCGCAGTAACCATGTGCAGTAATTTTTTAGTCTGGTAAGAAATCAATCAGGAAAATGCCTTTTCTGTCCAAAAAACGGTTCACATGAGTTTACGACGTGTCAAGATTTGCTTAGGTTTAACCTTCGTTGGGGATGAATTGTGCCTTTACTCCATTGATTGCCATTTTGTTTGAAGGGTGTCGCACGATACCCAAGTTTCATTCTCTGTGACTATTCATTGTAGCGTGTCAAAAACTGAAGTGCACTGCCCGTCCTTTGTTTTTTGTGTACTCAACGCGAGAAAAGTTTTCGAAATTTAAGTTTTTCAGTAACAGTTTCATGAATTAGTGGTCGGGAGTTTTGCGGAACGTCTATAGCAAGGGCATTGAGTGTAAACTTACGATTGTGCTTAACCTTCTCTTCAATTGTATGAACCAATTCATCAGTAACCACAGACAGTGATCGTGCACTTGATCACGTCCTTCATTGAACAGTTTGAGCCATCTTCTAACCATTGAATCACTCATAACATTTTGTCCGTAAACCTCGCATATTTTCCTTAGGTTTAACTTCTTTTGCCTTTAGAAAATGAATAACAGATCTGTTTTCACACGAGGCGGCATTTTCAATTATGGTTGACATTATAAAGAAGTACTACACAGCACGCGTCGGCAGAAGCGATCTGAAAATGGCGTACATGTCTTCCTCTTGAGTCATAGTAACTGCCGCGCTTTCTCGGAACCGGGATCGTAGCTCTGCCGCAGACAGAAATGGAAACGGAACTTACTTTGTGGACGACTCTCGTACACTGCCGCTCAGTGAGCCGAAGTCGAAGCTCGCCGGCCGCGGTGGCCGAGGGGACTGAGGCGCTCCAGTCACGGTCTGCACGGCCACTATGGTCGGGGGTTCGAATCCCCCCTCGGGCATGGATATTTGTGCCGTCCTTAGGATAAGCTAGTTGATAAGTAGTTTGTATGTTTAGGGACTGATGACCCCGTAGTTAAGTCCCATAAGCTATACAACATTTGAAGTCGAAGCTCTGCGTCTGTCGTGTGAAAGGCCGCATAAGGCCCAATGTAACGCGAATCGCCTCAGCTCCCTGCAGCTGGATGCACGGCCTCTCCTGTGAAAGGGGCCTTACTGTATGTATCCCCGGCAGACGCGACGCCAGCTACGTCGGTCTGAAACGCCCCATCTAATTACATTACAAGATACGTGTGTGATGTCTTCCGAAGACGTAGCTCGAGATACGCTGCGCCGGTGTGAAATGACCTCAAGGAGCAGCAGTGAGGGATATGAGTGCAGGCAGTGTAGTGGGTCGGCTTGTTGTGTCTGCGGCAGCGGTGTAGACGGTGTAGAGTGTCAGGCAGACGGACTCGGCGGCAGAATCAGAGGCCGCGGACGCACGCCCGGAAGCGCCACTTATTGCCGGGGGGGCAGAGGGGGCAGAGAGGGGGGCAGGGGGGCAGGGGCCAATTAAGCGGCGACCTGCGCACGCGGCAGCTGGCTGTATGTACCAGCCGGCCGAAACCCAGCGTTTGTAAAGCGACACGACTTCACTTTGGTGGCTATTAGTGGCTAGGCTGACAAACTACTTTCAACTAACCTAACGCCAACACACAAACCCGTGCTCGAGGGACGACTCGAACCTCGGACGGCGAGCAATCGCACGATCCGCAACAAGGCGCCTTAGAACGCTCGGCCACTCCACCGCGAATCTCCGTTACCCCCCTCACTCCTCCCCACCGCCGGGTAGCTGTCGACTTAGCCTCGTCACCTGACAAAGGAGGTTCCTACATAATTTAATCACGCTCCTACGAGGCGTCTTCAATGAAGAAAGATCGTGATCGTTTTTGATGATATATCTTTACTCATAAACGATTTAGGGGAAAATCTAACAAGAGGAGGCCGCCAATTGTGAAATTCTGATTCCATTCATATTGCGCATAATGAAAGCTTAGGGCCAGAGGTGTAATTTGGCAAAGCACCAAGATGCACTTCTCAGCCGCTGTCGAGATAATCGACAATTAAAAAAAGCCGTTGCGGTGAAATACTCTCTACGTTTAGTAATATTGTACAGAGGCGTGGCGTAGCGGTAAGCGCTCGGGTTGGTAATGCGAAGGTCGCCGGATCGAATCTCGCGCATGTAACTTTTTTCTTTATTACTTGTTTCTTTGTAATCGTACGAACGAGAGTGATAGTTATCATAGACATATGGAAAGCAGAAAACAGCACGACATCAAGCACATCTGATAAACGATGTGTTTTAAAAAGAACAATTGTTTTTAAATTATCTGTTGGGAAACACACTTGATTAACATTCTGAAAATTGTTATTAATCAAATGTTATTAATTGTCATATATATATATATATATATATATATATATATATATGTGTGTGTGTGTGTGTGTGTGTGTGTGTGTGTGTGTGTGTGTGTGTGTGTGTGTGTACATTTGAATTACAAAACACAAATAATAAAAAAAAAAGTTGCATTCCGCGAGATTCGAGCCAGCGACGTTCGGATTACGAACCATAGCGCTTACCGCTACGGCACGCCTCTGTACAATATTCTTACTCGTAGAGATCGTAGAGAGTATTTCACCGCAACGACTTTTTTTAATTGTCGATTTTCTCGACAACGGTTGCGAACTGCATCTTGGTGCATTGCCAAATTACACCTCTGGCCATGAGCTTTCATTATGCGCAGTAGGAATCGAATGTGATTTTCACAATTGGCGGCCTCCCCTTGTAAGCAGCTCTCTTAGGTTGTTTGTAGATGACGTCGTCATTTACCGTCTAGTAATATCATCTGAAGATCAAAACCAACTGCAGAACGATCAGAATAAGATATCACTATGGTGTAAAAATTGGCAATTGACTCTAAATAATGAGAAGTGTGAAGTCATCCATATGAGTACGAAAAGAAATCCATTAAACTTTCTTTACAAGATAAATCAATCAAAAGACAAGGCCATAAACTCAACAAAATACCTAGGAATTACTATTACTTTAGACTTAATTTGGAAAGAACACGTAGATAATGTCGTGGAAAAAGCGAACCAGAGACTGCGTTTTATTGACAGAACCCTTAAAACATGCTACAGAACTACAAAAGAAACTGCATACACTACGCTTGTCCGTCCTTTTTTGGAGTATTGCTGCCCAGTGTGGGAAAATTATCAGGTGGGTTTGACGGAGTCCATCGAAAGAGTCCAAAGAAGGGCAGCTCTTTTTGTATTTTCACGATACAGGGGGGACAGTGTTACTGAAATCATACGAGATCTGGGATGGGAATCATTACAACAACGGCGCTTATTGCTGCGGCGTGGGCTACTTACGAAACTCCAATCGCCAACATTCTCCTCCGAATGCGAAAATATATTGTTGACTCACACTTACATAGGTAGAAATGATCATCAGAATAAAATACGAGAATTCAGAGCTCGAACGGAGAGATTCAGGTGTTCTTCCCGCACGCTTTTCAAGAATGGAATGGGAGATAAATAGTATAATGGTGGTTCGATGAACCCTCTGACAGTTACTTAAATGCGATTTGCAGAGTATCCCGTGTAGATGTAGATCTAGATCCTCACAATTTTTATGGTCCTTTTCAAAATAGTTTCCCGTGAATGCGATGCTCTTGTCCCAGCATTTCTGCCAGTCTTCAGATACGTGCTGGAAACCAGATATTGAGAGGTCCTTCACCATTGCTCCTGATGACGGATAATGCCTCGCACGAATGAGTTTTTTCAAGTTAGGGAATAGAAAAAAGTCACACGGGGCTAAATCCGGACTCTAATGAAGGTATTCAGCCACAACATGGGCAATATGCGGCCGTGCATTATTCTTTTGATACCGAAGGTGGTAGGCGACGTGACGTTAAGATAGAGAGGGACGTTTAACATACAAAAACATACAATAATTCATTACCAAAAAAAAAAAAAAAAATCATTTTCAAACATTTTGTACCCATGGCTTCACTACAATTTTTTATGATCTGCACCTTCTTACAGTAACATGCCTTTGAAAGAAATGACATAATAACATCACAAGGTCATATAAAATCAACTAACTGTCAGATATGATAGCTTCACAAGGGTACAACACCTTGTCAACCAGTTTTCCTTGTCCTCATTGTAAGTGTACTGGAAATTTGCTGACTATGAGGCAGTGTGCTGTGCCACAGCGGCCGGCCAATCGGCTAGCGATCGCGACGGCTCGGAACTACCTTGCTTACGTGGCATGACGTCTGCGCTGGGGCCTGTCTTTCTCGTTGGCCTCAGACGTGGCGCAGTGACGTCACACAGCCATGGCACGTGGCGTCCACGGCGCGTAGCCTCTAGAAATGGGTCGTACGCGAACGAAAGGTTCCAAAGGAACGATACACAAAAGTGACCTGAAGGACTGAGAAACTACATAGGAGGAACTTTGCCGTTCACTTACGTACTCCTAGCCATTCGGCTGTCCTGGACCGGAACGGTAGCGTAAACGTCTACTCCGCTCAAAACAATTACAGGATCAGTGGCGGACTAAGGTTGTCGGAGGTCCGGGGCGGCGGCGGAACGAAATGAGCCCCCCCCCCCACCCTCGGTCCACTATGTATTACTATAAAAAAGAATTGGAGGCCCCCCTCCCCCAGGACGGGAGGCACGGGACAGTCTGAAAAAATGGCTTTTTCTAGTTTTGGAGGCACCATCAGACGAGATGCCAAGCGCGCTCAAAAAAAAAGTAATAAATAAATAAATAAAAATTAAAAAAAATAAAGTAAAAAACAATGCTTTCGAGGTATTTGAATGCCCCCCCCCCCCCCCAAGACCGGAGGCCTGGGGTTAGGAACCACGTGACTGTTGGCAAATACATGAATAACTATAAAAAAGAACTTTTGAGATTTGGAGCCGATAAAAAGAGAGGAAAGAGAGAGAGAGAGAGAGAGAGACAGACTTTCGAGATATTTGGAGGCCACCTGAGACGAGAGACCCTGGCCGATCCGCTCCCTTCCCTCCTAATCCCACCTCCCCCCTTATTTCGCAACTGTATGTTGGTGCCATGAATATCAGGTCATGCCAAGTCAGTATAGAGATCAATGTGTCCAGTCTACCACTATCTATGGTCGATGGAAACAACGTGTTTCATATTTCCACCCAGCGCCATTTTCCATAGAGTAGAGATATCTCTGGAGTGAGCATAGCATTCTGCGCATGTTCTCAACATTAAGCTGGAATTGTCACGTTATCTACGGGCGACGCTGTTCGTTAATTCACATTAAGCATCACGTCAGGTCACGTTAGTGTTTCTCGGTAGCAAAGTTTTAACAACATCATTGTCTGGTGACATCGAAATTTATTTTCGTCGGGCTCTGTACTGTGATAGTAGTTGATTTTGTGCTTTTGTTGTTTCTTAATTTTCCATTTAAGATTGTTTTGTTTTAATTGTGATCTGCAAATGTACCATTATGAATTGATTTTTTTTCCCATTGAGTGTTGTTCCAGAAGAGATGTCAGAAGGTCAGATACCTCAAAATGAAAACTTACTGAGCTGAAGAGAGCTTAGTTTTGGTTTATGTGTTTGAATATTCGTTAATGGTTTCGCTAGAAAATTCATGTCGATAATCTGAAATGATGTTTTTTCTTCTCAGCACTTTCCTACATACAATTGATCAAGATCATGACCTTTACTATGGTCATTGAATAATTTAATCGTTATTTTCTAAAATCTGACACTATACTCCAAATTTTATAATGGATGATAGTTATACCTCCACTTCCATTGCTCGGTACATAAATAAGCAAGTTGACATGACGTACAACTTGACGTGACAGCCATTGTGAATTAGCGTCTTGCTTTCCGCAAAGTTTAAAGGTCATCGGCAAAGTGCAAGGTGTTTATTTCTTCTCCCTGGACTTTCATCCCCTCTCCAAATTTCTTCTTGCTTACCTTCATTGCTTGCTCAATGTACAGATTGAAAAACATTGAGGAAAGGCTACAACCCTGTCTTACTCCCTTCCCAAATACTCGATCCTTTCATGCCCTTCGACTGTAATAATTATATTTTACCCCTGCTAACTTCAGAATATGAAAAAGTGTATCGCAGACAACATTGTCAAAAGCTTTTTTCCAGATCAACAAAATAATGCTACAAACGTAGGTTTCCCTTTCCTTAACCTATCTTGTAAGATAAGCATCCGCACCGTTTATGTCAGGAGGGCTCTCATCAAGGGGAGTTCCCGGATGTTCCGCAGTGAACCAAAGCGACGTTGTTGGGACGTGGAGGAGGTAAATAGATCCGGGAAATGTCGGTGTTTTGCCTCGCTCTGGCCGCCCCAAGGCCACCACAGCATCTGGTGACCGCTACTTACAGAGGAACCCTGAGGAGGGGAACGCACTGCACTGAACAATGCAACCACAGGACGTCGTGTTTACACTCACACTGTATGTAACAGGCTGCACGACATACAACTTCACTCCCGACATCCATGACGAGGCCCAGCTTTGTCGCTTACAGCCCACGTGGCTTGGTACAAATGGGCCCAACAGTTGAAAGACGTCTGTCTGCCGTCTTCCCTAGGTTTTTAACTTTGCAATTTATCTAAGTTCACTAGACGGGCTTTTATGCTAAACAAGAACCCGTTTCGTTCGGATGCATGAGGAATAGCATTTAAATTATCATTGCGTCTATGAATGTGGCAATATGAACGGTTTCTCCGTGACGCCACTGTCCCTGTGAGACTGGGTACTTGCTTTACTCTGTATGTGCATGTATGAGCATCTTCTAGCATGGCAGTCTGACTGTTTGTATGAGAATTTTCGTCGTCGGCTGCTGGCTGCGCGCATTGCGTCTCTGCCTTCATGTCATAGGTAGTCGTTACCAACCTCTGCTTTTGATGCTACCAAAGAGGTTCCTCCACCCTGTGGTTACAAGTTGGGTTGGCAATGCCCAGTATCGAGCCTCGATAGGACGCACGAGTCTAAGCTCTTCCCACCACCTCGTTTTCCTTGGGTTTTTACTGATTTTCGGCGGTGGTGGCAGGGACTGGTTGGCCGTCTTGGACACTCAGTGGCTGCGCTTCCTCCTGGTAAGACGTTCAGATTTTCTTTCCTCACTTGAAATGGTAGCGATTCTTTGTATGGTGTTCAAGTTGGACTTCAGACCTTAGGTTTATTTTTCGGAATAAGTTTCTCCGATCATCTACGGAAGTGTATTCAATTTCATTTCGGTGATTTTGCGTAGGTAAACGCAGTGAATATGTAACTAATTCGGTTTGATAACGGCTGAGAATCGGTAACCTTTGTGACACTAACTGATGGTGTACGAACTCGATTTAATTTCTTTCTAGCTTTGTGGGATGCAACTAATGTGCGGGAATATTTTTATTCTGTGTAGTGTATGTGAAATATTCTTTTCCATTTACTCCTTCTGTGAGTGATATGTACTGTGTTCTTAGAATAAAGCCTGCTGCTATCCCTGTGTCTATTCCTATGCTCTTCAGGCAAGAAATTATGCATGATTTCCTTTAGTATATCGCGATCTCCTCTCCGTTTATTTTAAATTGCTGTTCCGTTTCCAAGTTTTAATTGGCATTCAGACTCCGTCAGTAAATTCTCTTCTAGCATTGTACTACCCCCTTTATTAGCTTGCTTATGAAATACTACGTATTTATAGGGGCTGCATGCCGTATTTCTTAGTTGATTTACTCCGACTTTGAATTTATTCCACTTTTCTGATTTTTGTAGAGTGGACTTCGTCCATCCGTGTAAACCCTACCAATCGCGTTTTACTGTATTTCTTTAGCTTCCTTATGATATCCTTCGCATTTCTAAGGTTTGTATGCTGTGGCTATTTTTCTTTATTTTTCGGTAATTGAATTTTGTATTTTTTACTGGTTTTCGGGACCACGTGGTTCCGAACTCCGACTTCAAGGGTTTGTAGCTAGTCACTTGAGCTCTCGCCACTGCTCACATACCAGCGCCTTACTATTGTGTATTCTTGCTTCGTAATCTATGATTCCGTTGATTTTTGTTGAAATGATTACGACCTTTACGCACTTCGCTTTCAGTAGAGTGCGAATGTGTAATGTAGCAGACACGTGCCGTGTGTCTCAGTAGGTCTGCATGGTCACGGTTTGATTTAAAATGGAAATTACTCTCGCTATTATCGCGTACCATCTCAAGTAAAGAATGACAGACCAGAGCCAGCTACGAAGTTTACTTTTTCTTGTGTTGTGTGGTACATCCTGGTTCGCTGAATTTCGCCTACGATAGCGGCGCCTGCTTCTGCGTCGTATCAGCACGCTGAGTTGGGTGAGTTTCGCTTTGCTTCGCGCGTGTGACTGGCTGAAAGGTTGTTGATTGTAAATACCTCCTCCGACGATGTTCAGTTCAGATTATTTTGAATTTATTTGAAATGGGATGCATTTTTATTGTTTAAAAAAATTGGTTCCCTCATTTTCTCATGTTTTAATAAATAATGTATTGTCATTAATTTGATCCTTCTTATGAATAGTAGTTTATGAATACCCTCCCTTTTTTATTTAATGTTGTTTTTCACCAGTGCTGAGAACAAATTCAGATGCAAATTATCAAGTTTTAATTTCGTTGCGCCATAAATGTTCTCACAGCCACCTTCATGAAATGGTTTAGTTCGGGGTGGCTTGTATATTAATGATTGTGTGTAATTTTCGTGATCTACGACTTGTGTTGGCCACCGTCTCTTTGTCTTCCTGCTGCTAAAGTAAAGTTTGAGTCAGTTGTAATTATAGGCTAGGGAACAAGATTCTGTTGCAGGACGTAGTCAGTAGTTCACCCGAATCGTTTAGCTGGTTTTACGGCCAGAGTTATATGTTTAAACTAGACTTTTTTAATTGGCTCCTTTCAGCTAGAATTAATTTTACAATTAACGGTGGTCTTTCACAGTAGGCTAAATGGACTCGTCGAAATTGGTATCGAGTGTCATCCACGGATGAGACTCGTATCTGATTTCAACTAAACTATCGTCAGAGACGCTTCTGCAGGCAGCCTGGTGAGCCTCAACGTCTCAGACACGCCGTGCAGTGAGGCGTTGGGTCCCTGATGTTTTGGGTGGCAGTCAAACGGCCATAGGGTACAGGGGTGACATCTTCTGACATGTTACCGGCTATTACGTGTACTGGCGTGTGCCGCAACACGCTGTGTGTGCGGACACAATGCCATTTTGGAACGTGGCAGTGTTTCTTAGCACCATCTTGGTCACAGCAACCAGATATTGTCGAGGATGGTGAGATATTCATGCACAGTATTCCGAACAGCCAGGGTGATGATATAAACAATTGAATACCACGATATAGACGCCCAAATCATCATGGAACCTTCCTCGTGCTTGAGTGTCATAACCTTCTTTCCGGTTGTCGATTCATATACCCTGTTGTTTGTAGAAAGCAATGTACATGATGATTCGTCGGATCGAATCATATACTTTCTCTTATCACGTATCCATGTTTTATGCACACTTCCTTCGCAGCGCTGCGGTAGATTCCATTATTAAGGAATTAGCAACTGTAGTCCTCCCATCACTATCAAGCTATAGTCGTACTGGTTTAATTTAAACGGTGTCGTTCTTGTGGTCTTCAGTCCACCCTACTTTAACCTGAGCAAGCCTTTTCATCTCCTCATAAGAACAGCAACCTACATCTACTTGAATCTGCTTACTGTATTCACCTCTTGGTCTCCCTCTGCGATTTGTACCCCAAACACTTCCCTCCAACGCTGAATTCACGATTCATTGATGTTTAAGATGTGCCCTACCAATCTATCCCTTCTTTTAGTCAAGGTTTGCCAGAAATTTCATTTCTCTCCAATTCTGTTCAGTACCTCCTCACTAATTACGCGATCAACCCACCTAATCTTCAGCATTCTTCTGTAGCACCACATTTCAAAAGCCTCAATCCTCTTCCTGTCCGCACTGTTTATCGTCCATGTTTCACTCCCATACAAGGCAACACTCAACGCAAATGCCTTCAGAAAGGACTTCCTTATGATTAAATTAATATTTGATGTCAACAAATTTCTCTTTTTCAAAAACGCTTTTCTTTCCATTCCCATTCTGAATTTTATACCCGCTGTACTGCGCCCCTCTTATGTTATTTTACTGCCCAAGTAACAAAACTCATTTACCGCCTTTATTGATTCGTTACCTAATTTAATTCCTTCAGCATCGCTTGATTTTCTAAGACTGCATTCTATTACCCTTGTTTTTCTCTTGTTAATGTTCATCTTATGTGCTCCTTTCAACACACTGTCCACTCCGTTCAATTGCTCCACTAGGTCCTTAGCTGTCTCTGACAAAATTACAATGTCATCGGCAAAGCGCAATGTTTTTATTTCTTCACCCTGAACTTTAATTTCTTCTCAAAATTCCTTGCTTTCCTTAATAGCTTGATCAATGTACAAATTAAATAGTATTGGAGAAAGGCTACAACCCTATATTACTCCATTACCAACCTCTGCATCCCTTTCATCCCCTTCACCTCTGATTATTGCTGTCCGGTTTTTGTGCAAGTTGTAAATAACCCTCCATTCCCCATTGATTTCAGAATTTGAAAGAGTCTCTTCCAATCAACATTGTCAAAAGCTTTTACCACATCTACAAAATCTAGAAATGTAGGTTTGCATTTTCTTAATCTATCTTCTAGGATAAGCCGTAAAGTGAATATTGCCTCCCTGTTTCTACATTTCTCCTTAACCCAACTGAACTTCCCCCAATGTCGGCTTCTACCAGCTGTTCCATCCTTCTGCAAATAATTCGTCTTAAAATTTTGCAACCAAGACTTATTAAACTAATGGTTCTATAATTTTCACGTCTGTATGTGCCTGTTCTCTTTGGAATGGGGATTATTACATTTTTCTTAAAGTCTGAGGGTATTTACCCTGTATCGTACATCTTACGCACCAGTGAAATAGTTTTGTCGTGGTTGGCTCTCCAAGACTTCAGTAGTTCTGAGGGAATGTCATCTACTCCAGGAGTCTTGTTTCGACTTACGTCTTTAAGTGATCTGTCAAATTCTTCTCTCAGTATAGTACGTCCTATTTCACCTTCATCTACTCCTTCTTTCCTCGCTACAATATTGTCTCTAATTTCATTTCCTTTGCAGAGCCCCTCTATATACTCTATCCACCAATCAGCTTCCCTTCTTTGCTGAGAACTAGTTATCTATCTGAGTTCTTTGTATTCATACATCTGCTTTTCTTGTCTCCAAATGTCTCCTTCATTTCCCTGCAGGCAGTATCTATTTCCCCCCTATTTAAAAATTCTTCTACTGATTTGCATTTGCCTTCTAGCCACTCCTCCTTAGCTACTTTGCACTTCCTGTCAATCTCATTTCTTAGTCGTCTGTACCCCATTTTGCCTGTTTCATTTATTGCATTTTTATATTTTCTCCTTTTATCAATTAATTTAGTATTTCCTGTGATATCCAAGGATTTTTTGTAGGTCTTGCCTTTCTACTAATTTGTCGTCTGCTGCCTTTAAACGGAACATAGTCAATTCTAAGTATGATATCCGCCTGATAAGCAAAAAACTATTTTTCTTATTATCCAAACTTGTTTCGGCACCTCTGTGCCATCTTCAGTGTTTCTTCTTTATATTCAAAGCTGTGAAAATCAACATACATTATTTCACTACTAACCTATGTGTGAGAATTAGTCCTAAACTCGTATATCTTATTTTTGGTTATTCCCTTTCCTTTACACTGTGCGGTGAATAGGACCCTTGTTAGAAAATCAAACTTTGGTAACGTTGTAATCTGCAACCTAATAATTCTGTGAGCTCATTTTGCTTAGCGAGAATACGTAAATTTGGTGAGCAGGGATATTTCGATCATTTTCCTGTATTGTCTATTACTTACGATTCGTTTACGAGGACATTTTCTCTTCTGCGTTTCTGTGAACAATACACATATTTTGCAGACTCTTTGTTTTCACCGTGACTTCAATCTTTGGAAAAATCGACTGTTTATACTTTTTTATTATGCTCACCTACTAGGAGATCTCCATTTGTTCTCTGGTAGGAATGGCGGTGGATTTGAGTTTTGTTTACTCTCTCTCTGCCTGTGTGTGTATGCTGGAAAGTGTGGAAGGTGTGTGTGTGTGTGTGTGTGTGTGGTGTGTGTGTGTGTGTGTTTGTGTATGTGTGTGTGTTGTGTGTGTTATCTTTTCTGTATAGTTCCTTTAATGTATTAATTAGTGTGTTTTTGCATAGTGTGGTATATTCAGTCATAACTAATTTTCCTTCTGCTGTTTGTACGTGGTAGCTTTCTTCTACTGTTAGTTTGCGCTAAAGGCTGTGGCCTGATTTTAATGTTTTTCAATCTGTTTCTATTTTGGTTGGGTGGTGGTTGTTGACTATAGGTGCCTTGCAAATGTGTTGGAGCGCCGTGTTGCGGTGTTCATAAGTAGTTTGTAAGTTTAGGGACTGATGACCCCGTAGTTAAGTCCCTTACGCCTTATAATCATGCGAACATAGTGTGACCATTTTCTATTGCTATTTGTTTTATTGTGTTCAGTTCCTGTGTGTACTTTTATTTGTTGATGGGTGTTCTGTTTAGTCTGTTGAGCAAGAATCTGAAGCTTGCCTGTTCATGCGCCACCTGGTCGACTCATAAACGGTAGATGGTGGCACTCGTGGTGGTTGCTTTTCTGAATATTGTCAGTTCAAGACAGAGTCGTTGAAGACGTATCTGGAGGGAGAGTGAACGACTCAGACACAAAACAGAGTATTGACTGTTTCTGTTTCCAATGTGAAGTGCATTTTTGGGTGTAGAGTGTTTCTTTGTGATGATGTTTTATGTGTGTGTGATTCATTGATCATACATAATATTTCAGCGACATAACGGTACTACTACAGGGTGTCCAGAAAAGGACCCCCTGATTTCAAAATTAAATATCTCGAAAACGAAGATCGATAGAGGAATGCAGTAAACGGTATGTTTATTGTGAAAGCTGTAAGAAGTTTATACAGCAGTTTGAAATAATAGTAACAAAAGCTGCTAACAGATGGCGCTGGAATCGCCATACGTAATGCCTAGTATAAATAGTGATCCGAAGCCCAGAGCGATCACTTCCACTATTGAAACGCGGAAGGAAGTTAGCGTACCGAAGGAAGAGATTAAAACCATGTACTCCATAGAACAACGCGTTTTTCTGATGCTAGAGTACCACAGGTTAGAAGAGAGTCCTACGGCAACAAGGCGAAGTTTTCAAGCACGATTTAATGTTCCAAATGGACCCGATGCGAAAACCATTCCTACGCTCTTCGCAAGATTTCAACGAACATGCAGCGTAACTGATGATCTAGTGGGGCATGTTGGCCGCAAGCAAACCGCAGTTACGCTTGAAAATATCGCCACAGTTTCTGGAATTATTCAGCGAAATCCAATGTCATCCGTCCGTAGAATTGCATCTGAGACTGGTTTGAATCGTTCCAGAACGCAGAAAATACTGGGAAAGAGCCTACACATGTTTCCATTCAAAATTCAAACGCACCAGGCCATACACGTACGACTGTGCAACAAAGGGTTGCCTTTGCTAATCAGATGCTCACAATGATTGATACTGAAGGATTTGATGTTGGCTGCATCTGGTTTAGAGATGAAGCATACTTCCACCTGAATGGATACGTGAATAAACAGAACTGGCGATTTTGGGGTTCCGAAAAGCCATATTGGTGTGAAGCGAAACCCCTGTATTCTCCTGAAGTTACTGTGTGGGCTGCAGTAGGCAGTAGAGGCATTATTGGCCCTTTTTATTCGAGAAACGGTCACTGGTGCACGTTACGTTGCAATTTTGGAACAATTTGTCGCCACACAGCAAGCGTTAGAGGATCGACCAGGTACTGAATGGTTTATGCTAGATGGAGCCCGACCACATCGGACCGAACAAGTGTTTCGATTTCTTGAGGAATACTTCGGGAATCGAGTCATTGCTTTGGAATATCCCAAATTTACTGGTGCAGGCATGGATTAGTCTCCATATTCACCGGATTTGACTCTCTGTGACTTTTTTTGGGGGGGGGGGGGTGGGGGGGGGCATTGTGTAGCCGAGCTTGAATCGGCGATTTCTGTGGCATATGAATCCATTTCGCTTGAGACACTACGAAATGTGATGGCGAATTTCATTCTTCGTTTGCGCCACCTCTGTAGTACCAATGGTGAACATTTTGAAAACATTGTGATGTGATTGTTTGCAAAGAGCGTTTCCATACGATTATTTCACTTACGTGTGCTAATATGAGCTGTACAGCGTACAGCACCATCTGTTAGCAGCTTTTGTAACTATTATTTCAAACTGCTGTATAAACTTGTTACAGCTTTCACAATAAACATACCGTTTACTGCATTCCTCTATTGATCTTTGTTTTCTAGATGTTTAATTTTGAAATCTGGGAGCCCTTTTCCTGGACACCCTGTATATAACCCTGCATTTCTTTGGTTGTATTGTGTACTTTAGGATTTTGTTTTCCAAGTCGTTTATGAAAATGTTAACTAGAAGGCCAATAAGCGGTGATCCTTGAGCCGTGTCACGGCTCATGTCTCTCAAATCTCCCTCTTGTCGTGGACAGCTACGGGCTCGCGTATACAGAGGTCGCGTATGTGCGAGAGGGCGCGTGCGTCGAGTTGCTGTGGAGCGCAGCGAAGTCGAGGGCAGCAGGAGGAGGAGAGACACGTGCGGCCGTGGTTGTGGAAGCAGTACGTGGGCTACGTTGTTCCCTGTCAGAAGATTACGTATCTTACATCTGTGAGTTCGTTCGCCCCGAGTGTTGGGGTGGGGGGCTTAGTGACTTGGTAGCTGCGTGTGTGTTCTCTTGCAAGCCTGAAAGGTTGTACACTCGCTTAAGCCAAACGGTTACCCCTGTATGTATATCACAGACATGATATAGTAGCTGTAAGACGGAAGAGTAACTTATTAATGTGGCTTCTTAGAGTGTTAATGACCTTAAACTAATATGCATTTGTGTTTTAGTTCTAGCTGAATCTAAGATCATTACCTGTTTGATGAAGTGGAATGTGGTTGAGATCATGAAACTGTTTGGATTTGATGTGAGACGGTTTCGGATTGTGTAAAACTTCTACCTGACCGCCCCAGAACAAAGTTGAGTGACATTTAAATACCTATTTCTCAGTGTACACTTGTTGTAGGTGGCGACATTGTGGCAATTGTGGGCTTTAATGTGGCACGAAATATGTGGGGCGAGCGGATGTTGTGCACTCGTTGCGGATGTCAGATATATCGCATTTCTGGCTGGTTCGCTGTACCATCCTTGTTCATTGTTCGTGTGTCGTGGTTACGGCACCGTGTTGTACGGAATATTTAACTTGTATATTTAATTGTATTATTTAATTTTCTCATGGTGAGGACATTTACGTGTTTGACTTGATAACACAAGCTACATGATTAATGAGTCTCGCATGTGCGGGAGCTAGAAATTGTTTGACATTACTGATTGGATGTGTGGTATGGCTCTGTTATCACATAGAGCAAGGGATTAAACTTAAGTTGTCAATTCTCGGTAGGAGTATACAGCGCCGGCCGCGGTGGCCGAGGGGACTGAGGCGCTCCAGTCACGGTCTGCACGGCCACTATGGTCGGGGGTTCGAATCCCCCCTCGGGCATGGATATTTGTGCCGTCCTTAGGATAAGGTAGTTGATAAGTAGTTTGTATGTTTAGGGACTGATGACCCCGTAGTTAAGTCCCATAAGCTATACAAACATTTGAACATTTTTTTTTGAAGGAGTATACAGCAATATTGATATTTTAAAGTGGAACTGCCACACACTGTTGTTAGCAAATGCGCTGTACGTGCTGAGTGTGAACATTGCCCTGTTTACCTGTGTGTGTTTGAGTCTGAATTTGAAAATAGTTCACACGTGCGTGAAACTGTCGAGTCTGGTACTGAATGGTATTGTGTGGAGCGAGGGGGTGCCTCCTTACGCATGTGTTTGTCTCTGTTAATCCTTGTGGCCCTCACGTTGAAACTAGTCTCATTATATGATTTACCAGTGATTTAAGTGGTACGAATAATTGTCACACATGGATAAGAGCAGTTACTGTCTCGGTGCCACTGGAACATAATGATAAGTTTTTAAATTTTTTTCCTACCATAATCTTAAACTTATTTGTTGAGAATATTTCTAAGTTTTTCCCTGTTTTAAAAGGAATATTGTTATTTAGTTGAGTGTATTTTAAGATTGCTTCCTGTTTAAAATATTTTATAACGGAGTTGTTCTTTCACACTAGCTTGACGCATACGTATGTTATGATATTCGAAGAGGTCGTTTGGTGTGCACATAAGACAACAAGTTGGTGTTGTTATATTGATTTAGCGTAGATGTTCATTTGTATCACGAGGATAAATTTATTGTCATTGATTGAAAGGTTGTGATACTTCACCTTGATTAAGAAAGATTGTTGGAGAAGACATAGTAAGAAAGGTTGAAGCAATTATCTTGGAAATATCCAGTGTCTGAATTGATAGTATTATATTTGAAGAAATTGTAATTTGCATTGTGTAAAAAAAATATTATTTTCCTAAAGGAAAACGAAGACTTTTGCTAACTGATTGATCTCTTTAAACATTTTTAGGGCGATGTTTCTAATTTTATTGAGACTGTTTAATAAAGTGTTGAGCCAACAAGGTTTGCCAAATGAAAAAAAAAAAAAAAAAAGGTGTTACACATTTCCACGCATCCTTTCCTACCAGAGGTAACTAAACCCTTACCAATCCTGTACTGTACGTGTAGACTGTCCCTCTACGCAACGGCGATTCAGTGTAGATCTCCCAGATTGGTTGGTGTGTCATCAAAGCAGCCTTTTACAATGTATTACAGGCGTTTACGCTAGGGCTTATGTCTGGAGAACATGTCTGGAGAATATAAAGTCGAGTCCCTCACCGAAATGCTGTGAATATGGTAGCACTGTAAGTCGGAGGATGTCATCCCTGTACTGTAGGGCCGTTTGACTGCCTTCTACGACCACCAGTAGTGTACTGTGGCCCCACATAACGACACCCAAAACATCAGCGAACCACCATCTTACTGGACAGTGTGTCTGAGTCGTTCAGTCTCCCTCCAGAAACGTCTCCAACGACTGTCTGACTGAAGGCAGATGCGTGTCTCATCTGTGAATAGCACTTGCTGGCAATTCTGACAAATCCATTCAAATGTTTCAAATGTTTGTTAAGTTTATGGGACTTAACTACGGGGTCATCAGTCCCTAAACTTACAAACTACTTATCAACTACCTTATACTAAGGACGGCACAAATATCCATGCCCGAGGGGGGATTCGGCCGTGCAGACCGTGACTGGAGCGCCTCAGTCTCCTCGGCCACCGCGGCCGGCACGAATCCATTCACCATGCTGTTGGACCCATCTGTACCGCGCTGCTTGGTGTCTAGGTGTCATTAGTCGACCTTGCCATGGATGTTGGAAGTGCAGTTTAATGTCATGCAGCCTGTTATGTACAGATTGCAACCACGTGATTCAAGCTCTCTTGGATTGTATGAATACACGATGAAAGGAAGTAGTCTGTCCCAGTCTGTGTGACTTCAGTTTACATTCTATGACAACATTTTGAGAACAGACCTACTATCCGACCATTGCATTTCGTTGTGGAATGGGGTAGTTCGCCACATTTTGATTTCTAACAACATACAAACCTGTGGGAAAAGAGATGATTAGAAGTTACTTCCTATGTCTTTTATGGTGGCTTGAGGTCTGCAGAATGGCAAAGCAAATGTGTCACGAAACCTTTAGCCAGTGGTTCTGCAGTCATATCTGATAGAGGCACCATAATTAGCTGACTGGGGAAATTGTCTATAATTAACAGAGCGTATTTATGATGTTTAGGTGAAATTGGAAACTGGCGAAGATTTTGAGGGTGAACACAATGAATGGTTTCGTGGTTCCAGGAAGAGTCTGAAGGGTAATTTTTGGTTTTACATATATAGTGCCCTGAATGCACAGGGTAAGCAACATCCTTCTTAAGAGTGACCCTCTCCTCTAAAAATCTATTTATTCATTTTATGTCTTAGATGACCAATTAAGGCGTTATTTGCATCAGAGACCGCAGTCGCTTGCTAGGGCTAATCTCTAGAGCCTCTGCTTTCTTACAGATACCCTGCCTGGAGTCCCCACCATCTGTCGCCTGCGCCTGCAGCTGTCAGAGCCAAAATCGACTGCCACCGACGCCCAGGGCAGTAGCAGTAGCAGCAGCTCAGGCCTGTCGCCCAGTGACCGACCTGGAGACCCCGCCGCTGCCAGTTCACCTCACCGCCACAGCTGTCATAGAACGTCTAGACCATCACTTCTTCTCCTTCGTGTCTCTGTCCCCTGTCCCCTTCGTTTGCACAATGGAGTTACCACCAGTCAACACTACTTCAGTATTATACACTACTCCATCACAAGCATCCACCACCATAAAACAAAGCTCCTCTACCGTCCCCCCTCCCCATATCCCTCTTTAACTTATTCTCTCTGTCAGCACAACCTCCACCTCCCACCTCTGTCATCCACCCTTTCCCTCTCCACTGACCCCACTCACCCTCAGCCATTCCTCAACTCCCCCCTCACTGCTCCTCATGAATATTTTCCTTTCTCCCCAGCCAGAATCTCCAACAAACGAGTCACAGTGGCAGAATCGTTGTTTGGAGCCTCAGTGACCTGCCCCACCCCTGACGATGTCCCATTCAGCTTATCCCTCAATCCCTACCCGCCCCTCCATTTCTAAAAAATCCTCAAAATCCTCAATCAAACCCCCTAGTGTGGAGCCTCACCAGTCATACCCAAAAAGACCTCCACACCACCCCTGCCTCTCCTGCCCATCCAGCTCTCCCCATGGACATAATCCCCATCCCTGCCTCCACCTCCTTCTCCAAATCTTCGTGTAGGTCGTCTTCCTCCCAAACCCTGGTTTTCGGATATTAAGACCGTCTTCCTGCAAGTACACAAGTACTACTCATCGATTCAGCATGGAAAACCAAATTACTTTCCTGCATTTAACTTTAACAAGATTATATTTACCACTGCAACTTCTCACTCTTTAATAAACGTGAAAAACTTGTGGGTCGTACTTCAGTTATACTTATAATATGATTTTTGTTTTGTTTTATCGCTCCGATTACTGTAATTGAACGCTGAACAAACTGAAGGCATGTCTGCTCCATAATTTGTCACACTAATGTTCAGAAATATTTAATATGGGAATAATATCACAGACAACGCTTCAAACGCAAACAGCAGACACTCTTTCGCGATGTTTTGACTAAGAAAAACATGGCAGCCGAGTTACTGTTGGTTGCCACAAGGAGCGCTGTAACCAGTGTCTCAGCCACTCTATGAAATTTAAGCTCGTTGGAAAAAACCACACCTCATCGCTGGGAAATACTGTGCCCCATGTCTCGTGTGACAACTGTAGGACCACGTTCAATCTCATTTAAGTCGTAGCAGCAGTGACCGATCTAATGCCTGATCCAGACACCTGTTTTCTTACATAGGCGTTGCCCATCGCAGCGGCGTTCTCTGAGCGAATACATATTTCTTTGTTTGCATACGTATTTCTATGCCAGTTTCTTTGGCTCTTTAGTGTAACTGTTTAACGTATGGTTTTTAGAGATCATTTTTGCTGGACGCTCTGAAATACGGACGCAGAATGCTCGACATCGCTGCGGCCGGATAAAGATCCTGCGAGAAAGGGACGAACGACGACTGAAGAGAATCCTGCCCGACGGAAGTGCAGCCCTCCCGTAAACTGCTCGAGATTTCAGTGCCGGGCCGTCAACGTGTGTCAGCGTGCAAACCATTCACCGATACATGATCGATATGGGCTTTCAGAGCTAAAGGCCCACTCGTGTACCCTTTCTGAGTGCACGACACAAAGCTTTCTGCCTCACTTGGGCCCATCAACACTGTCGTTGGATTGTAGATGACTGGAAATTTGTTGCCTGCATTGACGAGTCTCGCTTCCAGTTGATCAATTGGACGGACGTGTACGGATATGGAGGCAACCTCATGAATCCACGGACGCTGCATGTCAACAGAGGACTGCTCGAGCTGGTGGAGGCTCTCTAATGGTACGAGTGAGTTGGACTGATATTGGGGCTCCTGATACGTCTAGATGCGACTCTGACCGTCATCTTGGCTGACACCTGCATCCGTTCGTGCCCAATGGGCATTCCGATAGACATAGTCAATTCCAGCAGTACAATTCGGCACCACCGACGTTCAGAATTGATGCAGCTCTTCTGGCAACAAGTCCCTTCAAGACATGAACATTATTGAGCGTATTTGACATGTCTTGCAACGTGCTTTTCAGGAGAGACCTTAGCGATTGACGGACAGGCCTGCAGGATGTGTGGTGCCAGTTTCCTCTCCTCCCCTCCCCTCCCCTCCCCTCCCCTCCCCTCCCCTCTCCTCTCCTCTCCTCTCCTCTCCTCTCCTCTCCTCTCCTCGTCCCCTCCCCTCCCCTCCCCTCCCCTTTCAAATTGCGATCACTGTAGTCTTTTAACTTCCTGCTGTAGATAGCTGGTCGCGTTTCTGCTTCTTAATTAGTCTTTCTGGATCGACAACACAAACTACAATGTCATCAGTAGCACGACTTCCTTTATGAGACATGCTACTGGCGCACTGAACGTACGTGTATGCAGCACAGAGCGGGAGCGACAGAGAAATAGGGATTGGAAAAACCGACCGGTTAAAACCGATACCGGTATTTTAGTTTTGAATAACAGGTTTTTTTCGGTATTTACTTAGTGTCGGTTGTAACCGGTTGTTTTTAGTTATTGCCAAGAACCGGGTAAAAAAAACCGGTATGACTACTTCCTGTAGCAGTGGTTCAATATGTGTTTTTTGTAATAATTTAAAAAAATTAAAACTAGTAGACCGTAATATTAAGGGCTATTCTTAAAATTTCCACTGCTGTGAAATATTAGGTCATCGCAGAAACTAAGAAAAGCGATCAGTGATAATTTAAGAACAATCCCGACAGTCAGAAACGCGTGGCATTAAGAACTTACGAACTGGTGCAGCTATCGAGGCATCGATGCACCTGTTGCCGTGTGGCACGGCCTATTAGACGATGCTCGTGCCCCGGCAGTGTACGAGACTCGCCTCCGTTTGGTCATGCGGCAGTTCCTTGCTGTCGTCGCCAGACATCGGTTGTGTCTTAAATGGCACCATTCCGAGTGTGGAAGTACTTCACGAAGTACGGGAGCAGTGAGGCACAATGCTCCATTTGCTTTAAAAAGCTGAAAACGGGTGAAGGTACTACAAACATACTGTGTCATTTAAGGAGAAAGCATCCAAAATGTTCCTTGGAAGAAAAGGTAAATTCGATTCATATACCTATTATGTAACTGATGTACTATAAGCTTGGAATAACAACTTTTAATGTATTATCATATTGTTATGCTAACACGTTTTATTAATGTGATTCCTTGAAAGCTAGGCGCTTTTTTAATAACCAATATGGGTTTAGGTAACATTGATCATGTGGTGCCTCGCGAGGTAGCCATGCGGTCTGAGGCTCCATGTCACGGTCTGCGCGGCTCCTCCAGTCGGAGGTTCGAGTCCTCCATATTCCCTCGGTCATGGATGTATATGTTGTCCTTAGCGTAAGTTAGTTTAAGTTAGATTAAGTAGTTTTTAAGTCTAGGGACCGATAGGCTAAGCATTTAGGTCTCATATGAACTCACACCCTTTTGAACATTCTTTGATCATGTGGACAGAACTTTCATAGTTCAATTTGCATAAATTTACACTGACAAAAATCATACTGTTAGTCGGAACTGTGATTTTATTTTTCGAAATACTTCTGCAGCACTGATTGAAGTTTATTTACTGACTATAACGTATATATATTGTGTATATAACGATATATTTGTATACGCTGGCTCACAAGTCCAACTTACGGAGTGGTTGGCTCAATATTCGCAACTGCCGGATGGAAATACTAGGCCAGTAAATCTGTATGCTTTGTGTACCGTCTTCTACGGACTGCTGACTAGGCTTACACACACTCAAGAAGGCGTAGTATTGGGAGGGGATCTAGCAAAATATGGAAAGACTAGGGATTTGTCGTATAACGTAAATTTACCTAAATTTTAACTAAATTTCACAAGTTTCGAACATAACGGTTTCTGTTTCGGCCGCAAAATACGTTTCGGTCGAACTCTACTGAAAATAATAGCAATAAAAAACCGAAAACCGGTTATTTAAAAAACGGTTATCTTGAGCAATTCTTACGGCGCGGTTAAACTGGAGATGAAAAGAACCGGTATAACCGAAAACCGGTTGTTTGACAGATAACCGCCATCCCTACTGAGAAATCGCGTCGCTAGTACGCGCGGCCCCATGCTGTTGCCTGTGATTCATTCCACACCTGTGACAATCGCGTCGCGCGTGAAATAGGGCCGGTTGCGTTTTTTTAAATCGCCATTACATTTTTGTCGCACTTGCGCGCGCTCATATTTGAGCCACCGTGTTCCATTCTTGCGACGAATAAATCGCGCGACGGAAAATCGCCAGTGCGCACCTGGCCTAAGACGTCTGCATCATCTGAACTATTCTTCAAAAGGAAAGACGTTTACATACAGTTTTCTGATGGCAGTAGTAAATATTGTCGGTAGCTAGTAAGAATCCGCCTGCTTCACGTGTGTACGCCATGCGCGCGTTGTGCCTACTGCTATGGCTGCGTCGTGTTTATGTAGCTGCTCTCAAGGTAGACCCCCCCCCCCCCAGCCACACCAGCCGCACACACTCCGGAGCCTCAATGAAGCGCTTCCTGGGCGCCGAGTGTCCTCGTGTCTGCCTTGCGCAGTGTGTGTAGCCAGATCCATCGCTGGACGGCTGACCCAATGACGGGAGCCGGCCTTGCGTGAACAGAGGAAGCGAGGGAGGCGAGTGGCTATGGACAGACCAAAACATTTGGCACCGGGTGCGAAGTCGGTCACGTGACCACCCCTCTCCCCACATATGTTTACTTTTCAGTTTTCGTAAATTCCGCCATTTATAAGATCTGAATCCACCAGTTAGTTTGTTTTTGTTATTACTGATTTCGAAGAACAACGTGAGAACTAAAAAGTAGAAATTATCCTATCGGTAAGTAATACCTAAGAGCTAGAGCAAGTAATTATAATTTTTTAACAATCGATTATTATTTTCAAATATCCGTCAGATTATGCTTCGAAGTTATGTCGGAAGTTTGAAATACAGACAAATATTTGTGTATTGTATATATTCGATTGGTAACAGCAATATCTATCGCTTGTTTCAGGTCGGCCGCGGTGGCCGAGGGGATTGAGGCACGCCAGTCAAGGTCTGCACGGCCACGACGGTCGGGGGTTCGAATCCCCCTAGGGCATGGATATTTGTGCCGTCCTTAGTCATAGCTAGCTCATAAGTAGTTTGGGGACTGTTGACCCCGTTGTTAAGTCCCATAAGCTATACAAACATTTGCATTTGCTTGTTTCAGATATTAAAAATATCGAGGTGCTGATGGGTTATGAAGAACTAAAGGCAAAGTGGTGGGAAAATTCACACACTAGCTGAAGACTGCAATATTCTGCAGTTTACTGAAGAGACCATAGTACTAATAAACCACCTGAGTTTAAAAGTCGATGGAAAAGCAGGCACCTTTTTAAGACTTTATCGAAAACTGGTAACATATACAGTTTCGTCGATTTTCCATAAGTTTCGGCTATACATAACAACAGCCAGTGCTTCATTCAGAAAGTGATTATTTTGAAAATGAAACAGTGTTGTGAACTACTATAACTAAACAAATGAGACTGCAGTGTTACATTGATAAATGTGATGTAATACCTAAATTTTAGCCCTACATTTAACTGTTGACAATGCTCTTGAGTACCCTCTGTTTTTAGAAAGTATAAAATTCGCTAGTAAAAACTGCACAACGAAATTACCAGGCACACATGTTAATATACTTGAATAAGTTGAGACAGTAGTTTCTTCTTTACTTGAAACAAGAGTTTTGTGTTTCAAGATATGATGAATTTGTTAAAGGTATTATTCCTGTGATAGACATTCGCAGCTGCAATTAATAGTTAACAAATCCAGTTTATTACTAAATATAACAAGTCATAGACACAGTAAATGTTGTACTGTTAATTTTCAGTGAATAAATGTGTGTAAATAACATGTCAGTTTCATTCATTCTCACCCATATGTCCATAAGAAGAATATTTCACTGTGTTGTTTGGAGAATTTTGCAATAAAAAAAAAAAATATATATTGCAGTTCAATTTTGTGTGTACAAGTGGCCTTAAGGTTTGATACGTGTTAATCCTTTCAATGTGTTTAAGCAACTGGAGCGGATTCTTATTTATTGAATCACAGTTGCAGAATTTCACAAAAAACTTTTGTTGCAAAGTAAAACAAGATCTGAAAGAGAGAGTTTTTCTAGTTACTTAAAAACTGAAGTAGGTTAAAAAGCTATTCTACTTTTTGCCTCAAAAGAAAAATTAATCAACAAATTAGCTACTTCAATTTACTTAATATAGTGCAGCGGAAATAAATAGTGTACTACAAACAGCTCTAGCTACTTTATTTTACTTAGGTGTCTATATAGATACAGAACTACCTGGCCAGGCTCTGTGTAACAAATATGTCAACACAGTGGTTTCCACAGGCTTATAGCACATAGTATTAGGCGGGAGGCTGAGCTGTTGGCCTTGACAGTCAGTGGGCGCGCATCAAGTATGTGTCTTACTGTAGCCACATGGCAGTCAACAGGGTAAGGAAAAGGATTTGGGTTTGAGAAATCTCGAATACGGTGACAGGTGGTTCCATTGCTTTGATTGGAAGACAAAAGATGTAATTATGAATTATTAATCAAATGAATGAAAGATTAGCATCTATGAGATATAGGTATCTTCAGAAAACTAATGAATATATTGTAATAATCCCAACTTACTCAGAATTTGTAATCCTTTAATAGACAAATACTTCATTTTTGGAAACTGTATAATTATGATCTGATATGTAACTGCAGTTCTGGCAATACACGGTCATGTAATGATGAAAATTATACTGTCTCCATATCTTTATTTTCTACTATTAGGGGTGCTAATGCAATTAACTGAATGGGTCAACTGACGTCCAATATACGACCGGTCGCCTTTGAACAATTACGTCATATCTGAGTTAAAGACAACAGTTTGTTTACAACCAGAACATAGATTATGATTTTGTGTTTAGAAAGTGATCTGTAGCATCTCTCTGATAGTTAGGTATAGGTTAACGAAGTGTTGCCTTCATTATAATTATTGTTACACATGTGTGTGTCGAAGGCGCGAATTTTTGGGCTGAGACCTGTGATCGATGGGATATTCTGTTGTTGTAATCTGTAATTTACGAGGATAGCCACACATTATTTATTATCTACAATACGTAAGTATTACAATATTAACCCACATTCATTCATTCATCCAGGAATCATCTCTGTGATGAGAACCAATCGAGGTGGCGCAGTGCTAAGACACTGGACTTACATTCAGGACGGTTGTTCAAATCCACCTCCGGCCATCCAGATTCAGGTTTTCCGTGATTTCCCCAAATCACTCCAGGCAAATGCCGGGATGGTTTCTCTGAAAGGGCACAGCCGATTTCCTTACCCTCCTTAACCTTCCTATTGTGTTCGAAACAAAGACACACATATTGTTAATGGGTCAGTTAGACCCGCAATTTAAAAGAAATATATATTCTTCGATGTTACTTGAAAATATATTTTATATGTAGTTTTTCATGTGGAAAGACAGATATTGAAGCTTTCCAGCATTTATTGAACGTAATTACTGTAAAAAATTATTACATTTTTAGATTGTGGAACAATGTTCATACAAGTTTTTATAAGTGAATTGTTGCATAAAAGTGCAAGCTAAAGCTTAATTTTTGTCACTTATTGCAAACACTAATTAACCTAAAAGTACAATGAAAACTGATAATTAATTCTGAAGAACAATAGTTAGCTTCAATATATGCGTGTTGTATTAGCTTACACAATTATTGCATGATATTGGCATAGGAATGATTGACAAATGTTACATTTCTTATTAGTCTTTCGATCTTTCTTCGGTCCACACTCTTTGTACTGGCCCCTTTTCTGTTCCTTTGCTCCAGAACTCGTTCCTGCAATATTTTCCAAATTTACTTTTATCTTTTTAGGAATATTTTTAGACATTCTGTTTTCTCGCATGAGTCTTGTTAGCTCTCTTAGAAAAAGGCATCTTTTGTACAATTTATTTCAATAGTAGCCTGGGTTAGTGTGTACATGCAACACATAAGCATTTATCGCAGCAATGTCTAGCATGTTATAAAATAAACAGGCCATCGCTTAGTACACCTTTTACAGTAATACATACTGGCGAGTGTATCTGTCATGTCGACTCCTCCTATCGTTTTGTTGTAAAGCAGTATTACCTCCGGCTTCTTCTTATGCTCTTCTGCAGACACGGTAGAGTCATGGTGCATGGTAGAGAATAATACATTTCTTTTGGCACGTACGAATCCAGTGGTACATACTTCTGAAATCCAAAGATGGTTGAAAACACTTGTCTACTTTTGTTTGTCAGCATTTCTTTTGGAATCTCAGCTTTGTTCTTTCTGAGGATTCGACAAATGTTAAAATTTTCTACAGAAGTTGTTTGGCCAGAGTGTAGCTCGTAAAGAAATTATCAGTGGTAGTGTTTCGCCCAGTTTTCTCAATTCTTTCCACAAGCCTCAATACAACATTTCTACCTTGATTTACTTCTCGTGGTCCATTTTCCGGCTTTCTTCTATAGACTTCTGCTGCACAAACATATGCTGTTTTCACATCAGATAGCAACCATAATTTTATGCAATATTTTCCTCTTGGTTTTGAAGTCATGTACTAACGGAAGGGGCACCTTCCTCTGATTGGAACCTGTAACTCGTCCACTGTGACATTTTCATAAAGAATGAACATTTTAGGAAACTGTTCCACAATCATTTCGAAGACAGCCAGTTTATCAAGGCGTAGCCTAGCTGGTCGATCTTTTTTGTTGTAAATCTGAGAATTCTGATTGTACAGAAACGCTGAAGTGACACGCGAAAAACTGGCCGACCATTCATGTTGTCCCATAGCTGTTGGAGAGATTCTCCAGCAGATCTCTATACACCAGCTAATATAAGAAGTCCCAAATAAGCCTTCATTTCCTGATTTGTAATAGAAATTTATTGTGCCCATCTTGGTTTTAACACAGCTGGAGGATTTGTAGACCACTATGCACCACTGCGCTACGTATATACATTTCTAGTTACGCTGGTTTCTTTAGACAAAACCACGCTTTCGTCTCCTTCGATCACATCACTCTCCTCACTTCTAATCGATACATTAGCAACATCACTTGAACTGTCAACAGTATCTTGATCACTGTCAGTATAATATTCTGTTTCATCTTATGACTCATATACAAGCCTTTCTAAGTGTTCATCACTTAGAAACCGACAAACAAAATCAGACTGTACGCCTGTACGCCCCACAGCAATGTGAAATGCCTCTCAGACATTTTAGACCAATCACAAGTATTTCTTACAATTTAATCGTAGAAATTAAATAAAAATTTTCGCCTGGGTCTAAAAGACCCATTCACAATAAGTGTGTCAAAGCTACGTATCTCCGAAAGTATTTTAGTTTTTGAAACGAAAATTGAGGATAACATAAATAATGACGTATTTGAGGAATACATAATGTCATGTTGCAAAATAAGTAACATTTAGGGGTTTACGTTAATTTTAGTAAACGAACTGGGTCAGTTAGACCCATTCACAATAGGAAGGTTAAGGCAAATGTTCGAGCGTGAGCTCCGTGTCTAATGAACACACTGTCGACGGGATGTTAAACCCGAAGCTTCCTTCCTTAGGTGATAAGAGGATTCATCACCATAATTTCTAGGAAACCATTGAGTTTTTATTGTGTAAAATATGAATCATTTTTTACCTTTATTCAACCACATTTATATTTGAATAATGCAAATCTTGTGGAGGAAAAATAATCAGTGAGATTACATAGTCTCTGTAATAAATGCATTGTGGTAGTTTCTGTGATATTAGCTGATTTACTTTTTGTGACTGCAGTTACTTGAAGACAAATATTTGATATCCTTGGCTGTGGGTTATATTATTTTATTTTATAAATAACAGCAACCAGCCACTTTTTTAAACAATGAATTTATTTCGCCAAAACGCGTTTCAGGTTTTCACCCATCATTAGATAGCGTTCTTTTTGTACATCATTCTTCAGTGGGTACAATTTTGAGGCGTCAACATCCGTTTGGATGTTGCAGCTTGCCAGTGCAAGATAATTAATTTCATTATTTATTTTGATTTTCGCGTGTTTTATCCATAAGATTTCATAAACAAGAGTACATACATTCTCCTGTGTTGGTTGTTTAACGCCATTTCTTCGTAATTTGGGTGGTTCTTACTTTTTTAATGTTATATTGCACACACACACACACTGTAGCATCAGCCATTGTTGTTAAAGATCGTAGTATATCTATAATATCTGTGGTCAGAGTTATATTTTATTTATAATTTACTAACAACTTCTGCTTCCGGTTAACCTATTGCTTTTTAACATTTTAATTGTGCTAATATCATGTTCAATTACTTACAGTACTCTAATTTGATAAGCATAAATTATAAATTAACATATTACTTTATATACATAGGAAGAATATTACGTATTCTACATACATTGGGAGTGTTTACAAATGAATAATACATGGAGGAAAACTACATTTGCACTTTGTTGACTGGTTATGTTTTAACGTGAGGTTTGGTGAGTAAATTGTGGTAGTTTTCTCTTTAGAAAAATTCTGTTGGACAGTTGTGTTTGGTCATTCAGTAAGTCAGATGGGGATGCACACTTATGAGTATAGATTTCAATTTCCTAAAGAAGGCTCATCGTTGTCCCTTTGTTGGCTTACTCTATGACAACTGCTTTATCGTATATTTTCTTTCGCTCTGTATTATTTTCTTTTATAGAAATCGTTCCTACCAGATCCGAAGATTATCCAATGCAGATCCGTGATTTTAAAAGCCTATATAACGAGGGCAGTGAATTAATATCTTTGGTCTATGATTTACATAGAGCCAGTAAATTTTAGTTGTAGCGACTTCATATGTTAGTTATAATGTTTTTTTTATCCTGTTGCTATCACAACCAACGATCAAAAACATATCAGTTTATTTATACTGCCCGAGCGGTAATAGTTTTACTGTCAATTTTATAGCAATTACGTTTTCTGAATAGTCTTTAGATTTCACTAACAAGTCTCTTGGATCTAAGATTAGATTTCAGTTGATAACTATTTACTTCGAAATATATTTTCGTGAAATGTCAACAGTCAGAGATTCTTTTACCTTGCCTTTTAGCAGTCACGTTATCTCTGGTTTCTTTACACACTGAGTTTTTGAAATATCTTCAATTAGTTTTAACCAGTTAATTTGTAAAATTAAAACTTTTAGACACACTTCTGTGTTAAAAACTAGCAATCCTGTAAGTTTGAATCATCGAATGCAGTCACAAATTAATACGACAGAAATTAACTTTTCGTTAAGTCCATTTCAAAGATATTACTATCCCGACTGTTTTCACAAAAACTTGAATTTTTAAATCCAAGTCACTTTTCAAATAATCCAAGTATGTCCAAGAATACCATCACAATTACAGAAGAAATTATTAAAATCTTCTATCTAAAAAGTCACAAGTCTTCATAGTTCGTAGAAACAGTTTTAACCGAACTTTTTTTTATTTTTATTTATTTATTTATTTATTTATTTTTTGCAGCCGTCGACTGGATGTTTATGTCGACCAGATCTCTAACAGATTTTCAATCTGCTGCTTCTGGTTGAGGACTGCCATCGTTGTCGAGTCCCTCGTGCGATACACATGTAACAAAGAAAATTACATTTTGCAGCAACAAAACTTTTAACATAAACAATACAATATTTTAAAGTGCAAATGTAACACGTACCTATCCATCACGATCCGTGTGCCTTTTCGCGGCCTCTGGAAACCATGCAATGGGATCTTAGCAGGGCAGGCAGAATCACTTTCAAGGAGCGGCGACAGTTAGGCGACGTGGGAGGGACGCTGGTGGCGAAATACGCTCGCCAGGTATCCCAGTCGACACATTCCGGCTGCACACGTGCTGATGATTCGCTGTCACCAAACAATCGGCGTTTTTGCTTACTACCCTACAGATGGTTGTTGTGAAAGCTGAAGATAACACTCTGCGTAAAGGTGGCCTCATCTGTGAGTAGGTTGGCTGACACAAATCCCGAAATCGTAGTTCCCTGGTGTAAAGCCAGTGACACAAGTGCTCCCGATGTGGAAAGCGCAGCACGGAATAGGCACGTGGTACAAGGCGTGGTTCTACGGATTGTGTGGCCGCTCCCTGTCGGAGGTCCGAGTCCTCCCTCGGACATGGGTACGTACGTTCTCATTATTTGTGAGTCTAGGGACCGATAACCTCATCATTTTGGTTCCATAGGAGTACAAACATTTGAAACTTTGATGTGAAAAAGTGTCGCTAGAGGGACCAGCGAAGGCTGTAAATGCTAAGGATAGTACCAGCTGTCATGCAGAATGTTTCGGACGGTCGCCTGGCTCATCTGTACTGACGGGACAACTGCCTGCTACTGACACGGCGGTCGACGTCCACACTGTTGATCACATTTTCTCCAAATCTACAAAAGCTACAAATTGAAGAAAGCTTTTGACAATGTTGATTGGAATAAACTCAATTTCTGAAGCAAGCAGGAGTAAAATATAGAGAACGGAATGTTATTTACAACTTGTACAAAAACTAGACTGCAGTTGTCAGAGTTGAAGAACATGGAAGGGATGCAGTGGTTGGAAAGGGAGTAAGACGGTGTTGTAGCCTCTCTCCAATGTTATTCAATTTGTACATTGAGGAGGGTATAAAGGAAAGCAAGGAGAAATTTGGAGAAGGAATTAAACTTCAAGGTGAAGAAATAAGAACATTTCCTTTTGCCGTTTGCCCGAGACAGCAAAGGACCTGGAAGAGCAGTTGAACGGAATGGATTGTGTATAGAAAGGTGGGTATGAGATGAACATTAACAAGAGCGAAACAGTGGTAGTGTAGTGTGATCTAAACACTTCAGGCGATGCTGAAGAAATTAGATTAGGTAACGAAACAATAAAGTTGGTTGTTGAGTTTTGTTACTTGGGCAGTAAAATAACTTATAGTAACATCGAATATTAATTTAAGCGTAAAGAAGTCCCTTCTGAAGGCATTTGTGTGGAGTGTTGCTTTGTATGGGAGTGAAACATGGACGATAAACAGCGCGGACAGGAAGAGGATGGAGGCTTTTGAAACGTGTTGCTACAGAAGAGTGCAGAAGATTAGGTGGGTGCATCGCGTAACTAATGACGAGGTATCAACAAATAATTCCTTGACACAACACTGTCTCGTTTTACCAGAGGGACTAAACATAAAGAGAGGCATTAAATTAAAATTCGTTTAACGAGGAGGTACTGATCAGAATTGGGGAGAAAAAGAATTTCTGGCATACCTTGACTAAAATAAGGGATAGATTGATAGGACAAATCCTTAAACATCAATGAATTGTGAATTTAGCGTTGGAGGGAAGTGTGTGGGGTAAAAATCGTAGAGGGAGACCGAGGGACGAATACAGTAAGCAGTTTCAAAAGGATGTAAGTTGCTGTACGTATTCTAAGATGAAAAGGCTTGCACAGGACAGGGTAGCGTGGAGAGCTGCATCAAACCAATCTGCGATCTGAAGACAAAACAAGTGAGTTTTGACGAATTGAGGATTACTAACACATTTTATAACAGATAAATTCTTCCTCTTAAGGTGAAACATGTGCATGAAAATGGGCGCTGGACATGTTATGTGTTAATTGAAGCGTTGCCTCAGCGCTATCTTCCGTTGCCAGTTTAGCGTAAAGTTCTCCGTTTCTATAAATTTCTAATACAAAGTCGCCACCAAAATGTTTGTATAGCCTATGGAACTTAACTATGGGGTCATCAGTCCCTAAACTTACAAACTACTTAGAAACTAGCTGACACTAAGGACGGCACAAATATCGATGCCCGAGGAGGGATTCGAGCCCCCGACTGTAGTGGCCGTACAGAACGTGACTGAAGCGCCGCAGTCCCCTCGACCACCGCGGCCGGTTAGTCACCACCAGCCAGCACTGCATCTTCGACGTCCGGACCTACCAGCAAAGTACTCATTCTGCACTGCTGTATACATGGTGTTCATTTTAACTGAAGACGTTTAATTATCGCGGAAACTACACGTCGGATAAAAAATGCAAAAATGAAAAAAAAAATTGTTTGTATTCGAGGGCACTTCCAATGATATTACAATGCCTTTCCTCACCACCCAACTCCTTGCATGGATGGCTGGGAGAAACTTTGAAATCTTCAAGGAAATTATGCGGTTTTTCTCACAGATTACGATTGTACGGCAAAAAGTGCATACGTTTCGTCTTAAACATTTTTATGTTTCGCAACCGATGGCGCTGTAATCAACGGAATCTAAATTAGTCCACAACTGTAACTTACAACATGCAGCTCAACCTTCATTTAACATTCAGTCCATGCTTCGACGGTAGGACAGGCCAAGTACTTAACGGGTTTCAATTTTACTCTCCACTCACAACGTTGTATGCCTCCGACAAGTCGTTTAGGGTACTACCTAACGCGCCTATATGTCCGAGGCTCGAAGCAAACGTTGCCCTGCCCTGCTTTTCCATTTAAAGTAAATGTTGAAATGTAGCACCTTCAACTGCAGTACACGCAGTGACCTGCTCTTCAATTGATTGTCCAAAGGATATAAGAACATTTGTGGAACTGTCTGCTGAGGCGTTACGCGTTTGCTGAACCACGCGTTCAAGGCCTGTTGGCATTTGCTGGCACTCCTTTCCTTTTAAATATCCCACAGGAAGAAATCTAATGGTGTCTAGTAGGGTGACCTAGCAGGCCAGTTAATAGGGCCACCTCTGCCGATCCACCGACCAGGGTAAACATGGTCAAATACTTCGCCTACGTTACTAGTGTAATGCTCTGGGATCCCGTCGTGCTGAAACCAAATACGTTGCCGGACGCTCATGTCGTCATCGTGTAGTGGTGTCGATGGTTCCTGTTCCAAAAACGTTCCATATTTGCGTTCCTTCAACGTGGCACCAATAAAATATGGGCCAATGGGTTTGTTACCCATGGTGCCACACCGTACGTTAACCGACCGCGGATGTTGAAAGTCCACTTAGCGTCACCAGTGGGGATTGTCTACGCTCCAGTAATGCATGTTATGCCGGATAACGCTACCATGGTTGGAAGACTTATCGGAAAACAGTACCTCGGGAAAGAACATAGGGGTCGTTCGAATTTGTTGAAGTGCCTATTCACGAAACACTATTTGGTTATGGAAATCGTCTCCATGCAGTTCTTGATGCAAGTTTTTATTTGTCCGAGTCCACAAGGCACTACTTCACAATACAATTTTGAATATTAACATACTATTTACTATAAACAAATTAATAACGATATCACACTTTTTTGGTCGAGTACTCTGCCACCAGAATGGTATTGTCATTGGTAGCGAACAAGTCTTGAACGTTACAATGTACACAAAGATTCTTGCACACAAGCAAGTGTTCAGAGTCCTGTCTTTCACCACACTCACAAAGTTCATCGTCACTGACACCCACTTCTTCATATTGCTTTTTCACTTTGTCATCCGGTTCTCAGCCTGTTGAGGGTCTTCCAGGTCGCGTATGGTAGACGGCCTCCTGTTGGTATCTTCTCTCAGTCCTCTTGGCGAATTGGCTCCCCACAGCTCATGTCGACGAGCTTCTGCAGATGTTGGAATTGATGGAGTTGTGAGAAGGAAGCTTTTCCTCGATTTCAACCTTGATGGGAGGGGCTGGATTCCAAACATTGGGTGCCTCTGATCTTCTTCTTGTTTTCTCTTTTCAGTCTCCGCTGCTACCTGTCTCATTACATCTGGTGGTGCTAATCCGATGAGTGTGAAAGTATTACTGACGGGAGTTTGTCTTAAGCATCCTGTGCCTATGCGGCCTGTCTCAGTTAACGCCTCGTCAACGTGCTTAGCACGCGCAGAGTTCCGCCATACTGGGGCAGCGTACTCTGCAACAGAGAAACGCAGGGCGAGAGCAGACGCTGGGCTGTGCTCCCCACCTGGTGTTCCTGAGTTTGCGAATAAGATTGTTCCTAGCGCGTATTTTCTGTTTAGTCTCCATCCAGTGCTCTGTGAAAGTTAAAGAGCGATCCAGCTTTACTCACAAGTATGTAGGGGATCACTGTGATGTAAATTGCGTCCTTTCCAGGTGATGGACAGCTTTTTTCCTTGCTTCCTTATTGCGCCACACACCACGGTTTTATCAAGATTGGATTTCAGATAGTTGTCATCGTAGTAGACAGCGAGTTCTTCGAGAGCAGATGTTAGCTTGGATTCTACTTCTTCGAATGTTGACCCTTGAGCAGCTATAGCTGTGTCATCTGCATAGCTAAATGACTTGCTACCTGTGTGGAGTGGCTGAACATTAGTATATATATATTGTATAGCATTGCGGCCAGCACACTTCCTTGGGGAAGCCCATTTTTCTGAGTCCTTCAGCGACTCTTCTTATTATTTAGGGTGACACAAAATCGGCTGTGCTGCAGTAGGCACGGAGTAAATTTTGACAGGCGGAAGTCCTTAGTTATTGTGTACAGCTTGTTTATCAGTATTTTGTGATTCACAGTATCGAAAGCAGCACTTAGGTCGACGAAGGCAACGCCTTTCATCTTCTCTCTTTCATAGCCTTCCTCAATGTGATGGGTTAGATTTAGTACCTGACTTATGTATGACTTTCCTGGTCTGAAGCCGAACTATTATTTAATTATCTCCTCGTCTATAAAGTCAGAAATTCGATTCAGTATCATTCTCTCCAGGATTTTAAACAGATGGCACAAGAGTGATACAGGTATAAAGTTCTTGGGGTTATTCGCCTCTTTGCCTGGTTTAAGCAATGCCACGACTTTTTCCTTGCACCAGATCTTTGAAATGTTCATTTCCTTTACACAGTTGTTCATCATATTTAGTATCCAGTTGATAGTTACAGAACCGAAGTTTTTCATTTGCTCTGGTCTCATGTCGTCCAACCCCACCTTGATGCAGTGACACGTGATATCGATAGTACATATGGCGATGCCTTATGTTGCAAATACTTCTGATGGACATACCAGAATCGTGGTGTAATTGTCTAACACTTATCTGTCGATTGTAGTGTACTGCTGTTTGATTAGATTCCCCTGTAACCGGTTTGCTTCGTTTCCGCTTGGCAGTCTGTACACTGCCAACAGACATACAGGCGTTCACAACCTGGTAATAAAACGTACGAGAGCGAACATTCTCTGGAAGATGTTCAGCGTACATGCCAATATCAGCGTCAATACATCTCTTACAGACGCCGTAAGTCAGAATCATTTCAAGTTTTTCTTCTGTGGTTGCAGCGTGCATTGTTTATACGCTCGTCTCGTCTACGAATGATAGGTAGGTGTCCAAGAAGTAAACACTGCCTTCTGTTGCGCGACTGCTAGTTACATGAGCTCCGCTCACAGTGTACTGCGTGTTATGACACGCTGTAATTCCCTATACCGCCACGGTGGTGCGTCGAATAGTCCCATGTTCTATAGGTCAAAAGGATACAACGTTGCGGATGGGCTTTCCAAGTAAACTGTATCAGTTACTCTACTTTGCTCTCGCAGTAGGAATGTGAGGTTCCCCGTGCCATTGAATATTCAAATATCCAAATGTTTGTGAATCTACCACACTCAACTGCTCGGTTATTAGTCCGTAGCTTACAAACTACTTAATCTAAGGTAAACTAACCTAAGGACAACACAAACACTCATACCCGAGGGTGTACTCGAACCCCCGACGGCGAACGGCCGCGCGCTCAGCAGCACGGCGACCCAATGCGTGCGGCTAATCCGACGCGGCCATTTAATATTAAATGGACGTTGTAAATTACAGCGCCATCTGTGGCAAAACGGAGACATAAGGTATTGGGTTGTATAGTTGAATATTAAATAAAGAAATTTTATAAATGGATTCTTCCGTCGCTTCATGGTATAATGCTTCCATATTTTATGTCGAAAACAAACAAACTGTTTCTGTTCTACTAATTTTTTTTTGTTTATTTACTAACTAGTTTTCGGCTTATTAGGCCATAATCAGGTAAACTGTTGACATGCGTCGACAAAGACGCTAGTGCTTCGGTTCTCAAAGATGGTAAAACTAAGATACAACACACAGATTACTCGGTCTTTGCATATGACATTTGTTGGAATTGCAAACAATATGTGTTGCCATGTAGAATTATGTTCGCGTAATCAGTGGCTTCCTTAACATTTTTACATTGTAATTTGCGAGTGAACAGGGTGAAACACATTACATATCAAATATTGATGAATTAAAAACTATGTTAACATTATTGACACTGTAGCATATGTTGAGATCGCCACTTTTCTACACTGATTTTACAATTTACTTATTTGACTGCAACTGGCAATATTCACATTTTTAAATTACATTTCATATTACTGTGCAATATATTATATATATTGTCATCACTAAGACCAACTGGTGTTATCATACCATATTTAGGAAAATTATCTACCAAAATAGCCAGAATTCTCAAATCATGTAAATACAGAACATCATTTTATGTAAGAGGCACTGCAGCTAACATCCTATTCAACAGCAAAGGCACAAGAGATGCATTAACAGTGGGGCTTATAAAATCACATGCGATGACTGCAGCAAACTGTATATAGGTCAAACAGGCAGGGCAATAGAAATTAGACTGACTGAACATGAACGTAGCTGGAGATTAGAGAAAGCAGACTCCACCTTTGCTGATCACGTTCTGAATGAAGGACACAACTACCACGTCCACACAGAAGTGCTTCACATAGCCAACAAAGGCAGGAAACTAAACCTTTAGAAGGACTGGAAATAAACTAACATTTAGCCAAAAATCCCCAGCTAGTGCTAAATGACCAGGTACAGTTGAACACATCCCCACTGTTAAGCTTCACATAATGTAAAGAAAATAGCTACCTACCACAGACCATCTTAATGTCACATGTAGAGTCACCATTCCTACCATGTTTACTTTTAGACTTTAAGATAAAAGAATATATATAATTGCACAGTAATATGACATGTAATTTAAATATGTGAATCTTGCCAGATGCTGTCAAATAAGTAAATTGTAAAATTAGTGTAGAAAACTAATTTAATGTACACCTTAAGTGACGATCTCAACATATGCTACAGTGTCAATAATGTTAACATATACTTATTAATTCATGAGTATTTGATATGTAATGTGTTTCAAATTACAATGTAAAAATGTTAAGGAGGCAACTGATTACGCGAACATAATTCTACATGGCAACAGATATTGTTTGTAATTCCATCAAATGTCAAATGCAAAGACCGAGTAATCTGGGTGTTGTGTCTTTGTTTTACCATCTTTGGGAACCGAAGCAATAGCGTCTTTGTCGACGCATGTCAACAGTTTATCTGATGATGGCCTAATAAGTCGAAAACTAGTTAATAAATAAACAAAAAATTAGTAGAACAGAAACAGTTTGTTTGTTTTCAACTTTAAATAAAGATTTTTTTTTTTGTTTAAGATGAAACGCGTGTGCTTTTTGCCGTAAAATCGTAATCTGCGATAAAAACCGCGGGGTTCCCATTGAAGGTTTCAAAGCTCCTCCCCGCCACCCACGCACGGGATTGGGAGGCTGGAGGAGCGCTGTAGCATTATTGGATGTCCCCTCCAGTACAAAGAAATTATTGTTGTATGTATTTTTCATTCTAAGTGTAGTTTCCGTGATATCTGAAAGTCTTTAGTTAAAATGAACACCCTGTATATTACCACCCCGGTCAAGGGAGATGATGAATGGTGGTCACTTTCGACATGCGCCACAGCCTGGCCAGTACTGTATTTCCATTCCCCTGCTGTGTCTTTCGTGTCCTAGAACTCTGTTCTCTGGGAGACTGCTGTTTGTCCCGCTGTGTATAAGGGAATTTCGATCCAGATTATTAAGAGAAAAAGCTTTTGTGAACAGTGGATCATACTCTATGCAAGAACTATTACTGTATGTTTGTTATCTATATTTAAAAATCTCTGTGTAAATCTTGGCTGACGTACGTTTGTTTGCTATTGTCTATAACAAGTGGACAAAATTATATGAACACCTAACATAGAGACAATATTCATTTTTTAGCAAGGATTTTAGAGCAGCTGCAACTGTATGAAGAACAGATTCGGAAAGTGTGTTTATAATTTCCAGAAGTACGTTATCGATTTTTGTGTACCTAAACGTCCATATCACACGCATTGGCGGGTCTGCGCCCCTATTACACAAGGCGAGGCAGTGGAGCCGAGGGGAATTGTGACAACTCATTTTGTTTTGTTTTGAGAGTAGTTCTGTTTTGCGGTCGCTGACTATGAAAGGTACATTTTTTTTCAATTGTTGCCTTTCATTTTAGAAAAACAATTCTACCCGTTTTTGTGTTACTTACGAATGAAAAATACAGAATTCGTATTGGTAATTGGCCGGTGGATTCAATATCGATCACAAAATTTTATTTTATTTTTCTTTATTTTTTTTTCTTTATTTTTTTTTCTTTGCTTTTCCTACCTTGGAAAAAGAAACGTGGCACAATTTTTGTTGCAACTACTATGGCCCAAATGGGCAGTTGAGACCGTAGCTAGAAATTTGCCAGGATGAACAGCATACAACACGTTGAGAGGCACAGAGGACGCGCAATTATACACTGATAGAGTGGTATCAACTTTATTTTCTTCCCGGCGCGCCGCTGAAGCGGCCACGACACGGCCGTTGAAAGCTACTGCTAGGCTGCATGGCGTGCGTTGAGTCAGCAGCCGTGGCGCTTGTGTACGAGGCAGATATGCGTACACAGCACTCTCGTTGAGCAGCCGTGTGCTAAGTGTTGTGGCGTAAAGTCAACGCCACACGCCAGACGTAAGAGAACGATCGTGGACAAGGCAGCATATCACAAGCAGGCGCCGCGCATCCTGGAGGGAGTAACCGAAGATGCACGCCCTCTACAAGCGGCTATATCTAGGCCGTCATACGTCTGGACGGCCGTCAGTTACTATTCAGAACTCAGGCAGTTACGAATCAGCAACGAAGTCAGAAACAGGACAGTACTAAGAACGCGGCTACGAACTTAGCAGTAACTAGGTCTCAGCACAGCTAGCGTCCTATGGAAGTCACCGTGAGAAGCAAGAAGAGAGAAGAAACAGACATAAGTTCTAAAGTTGAGTATTATAATTTTCAGCCAATAAAACTTGTATTAGTAATCTGAATAGTTGTTACAATTGACATCAATCCCTGCAGCAGCGCCTTTCATGACAACTAGACTGGGACGAGAAAAACAAAAGGCAATGAGGTCACAACAAATGCCAATGAGGACAACGAAGAACCAGATTGCGACTTAATATTAATGTCTGAAGTACGCTGCGCTATTAATTTTGCTGTATCACAGGTCTCGGCGGATCCAGTAAATAATCTTTTGATTCTATTGCAGGTCATAGTGTCACTTTCTATATTTTTGCACTATTTGTTTATACTGATTTTGCACCATGGCTGATGTTACTAACCCTGCCACTGCCACTATGCCACAGCTTCCTGCGGTCGATGCACAGCAGCTAATGCAGATGTTTAACTATCAGAGCCAACAAATTGCATCTCTACTGCAAACCGTGCAACAACTTCTGGCTGCACCTGCGTCTCAAAATACGCCAGTACCACTGCAGCAGCCACCACCTCCAGTAATTCCGCCATTCTGACAGTATGACGAAAAGAAGAGGACTGGTTGGACTGACTCCAACAGTTTGAAGGCTACGCCACAGTGCATCGGATACAAGGTACTGTCAAACGTCATTTTTCAGTTAGGGCCCCCAGTGTTCTGTCTTGTGAAAAAACTGTTTCCCACCGTGGAGCCTTCTGAACTTCCTTATGATTCAGTTATAGGAGCCCTCACGGCATATTATGAATAGCAATCAATGTAGTGGCTGCAGGGTATCAGTTCTTCAGATGTAGGAAAAATCCGAACCGAACATACAGGCAGTGGATAACAGATCTTGAAGGTCTCACTAGGAAGTGTAAATTTAAATGTTCATATGAAGCTTTGTATTCAGATGTTATGTTGCACGACGCAATTGTCTATAATATTCCTGGCGGTAGGCATAGTTAACAGACTATGAAAATGTCAAGCCGGCCGCGGTGTTCGAGGGGATTGAGGCGCTGCAGTCATGATCTGCACGGCCACTACGGTCGGGGGTTCGAATCCCCCCTCGGGCATGGATATTTGTGCCGTCCTTAGTTGTAAGTAGTCCATAAGTAGTTTGTCAGTTTAGGGACTGATGACCCCGTAGTTAAGTCCCATAGACTGTACAAACATTTGAACATTTGAAAATGTCAGATCCGTCTTTCCATCAAGCAGCACAGCTTCTGAAACACTACAATACAGGTGCCGCAGCAGCGAAAAACTTTGATTCTATTCCTCTGCGTAGTGTCATGTCACGCATCGGCGAGCGCCAGGTCAAACGCCGTGTACTTCTGCCTGTCCACTCAAAGCGTAAATACGTTGCTAGACACAGAACCTTGCCAAATAAGTAAGTGAAATCCTGGCCGCGATGTTTCTCACGGCATAAACAGCAGAAGTGTCTGCCCCTGTCAGCAAAATGCCATGCATACGGCAAGAAAGGTCACATACAAGCAGTCTGCTTACAACAAAAGAAAAGAAATTTGCCCTCTAGGCCCAAACAACGAAAAGGCAATAGTTATTTAATAAATGCAGTATTTTCCAAACCAGTGGCTGTCTCTCGTAACATCAAGGACACAGAAGTATCACAACTTGTACGTCAGGTCAGAAAAATGTATGTCAATTCGCGTGTGAATGACATTACTGTAAAGTTTCAACTAGACACAGGCGGATCAGTCACATTTCTCAATTGCAAAACATATGAACAGTTAGGATCGCCACGCCTTTCTCGCGCTAAAACAAAGTTCACAGCCTACAGTGGCAATGAAATTCCTGCACTAGGACAGTGTTCACTACTTGCAGTATACCGCTCAGAAAAAGCATAGTGACATTTCAAGTGCTTCAGTCTTACGAAGGAGATAATATTTTTGGTTTAGATTCTTTTGATCTTTTTTGTTTTACTGTGGAAGACAATGTTGTAGCTGTGAACAATTTTGATGCTAAAGACAGTGTAGATAAGTTGCTGAAAGACTATCCAGATTTATTTACTGCAGGACTAGGAAAAGCTAAACATTTTGCTGCACACATTACTCTCAAGGAAAATGCCAAACCAAAATTTTGCAAAGCTCGTGATGTACCGCTCGCTTTACGCAAAAAAGTAGCACGAGATCTTCGCACATTGAACCAATACAAACTAGCCAGTGGGCGAGTCCCATTTTTGCCGAAGCCGTCAGGTAGCATTCGCATTTGTGTTGATTTCAAGGCTACAGTGAATTCACAAACGGTTGTAGACAATTATCCTTTGCCGAGACCAGAAGATTTAATGGACAGATTAGGTGCAGGAAAATATTTCTCAAAAATAGATTTAAGCAATGCCTACCTTCAGCTGCCACTCGACGAAGAATCACGGAAAATTTGTGTTTTCAATACTCATCTGGGCTTGTTTAATTCTTTGCCGTTACCATTTGGCAGTGCATCCGCGTCCGCAATTTTTCAAGCTTACCGTTCGGGTGCCTTGTTGTTCAAACTACTTGGACGACATAGTTGCCATGCCGTACGCCAGAAGAACACATTGAAAATTTGAGGAAATTGTTTCAAGTCAGATGCAGGTCTAAGTGTCGCTTAGATAAGTGTGACTTTTTCAAACCGGAGCTGCAGTATCTAGTTCACGTAATAAACAGTCTAGGTGTGCACCAAATGCAATCACATTTGCTTGCCATTCGCGACCTGCTAGCACCAAACGATTAGAAGGAATTACAGTCCGTCTTGGGGAAGTTAACGTACTTATTCCAAACGCAGCACAAATTGCAGCCCCTTTGCATCGGCTACGCCGTAAAAATGTTCGTTTCGTTTGGACCGAAGAAAGCAAACGCGCGTTTCAGCAGTTAAAAATGCTATGCTCGGTGATCGATGTTTGGTGCACTTCGATCCAGAAAAACCAGTTTTTTTGCAAGTGGACGCGTCATCGATTGGTCTAGGACAGTGGCGTAGCGAACGTAACTGGCGCCCAGAGCACGACACTTTATTGGTGCCCCCTACCCCCCCACCCCCACCCCAACCACCACGCTCCCTTCAAGGTTCCCGTGGTTCAGTACTTTAGTACATTGGCGCCCTCTTTTTCCAGAAATACATATTATAATACATAGAATGTACTCCTCTAATATTATTATAAAATTATAGCAGAACGATGTACCTTCCTTAAAATATCTGTAAAACTACAGTCACTACTTAGCTGCGCTTGTACAAAATACGAAATTTTCGGGACAAATAGCGACAGACGTTAAAGTTAGGCCTTAGTTTAGTTACTAACACTAGGATTGGATTCGGTAATGTATCTTAGTCAGTGGAAAAATCAAATATATTATCATGTTGAATTAATTAAAAAGATAAATTTATTTTATACTAGCTTAAACCCGCGGCTCCGCTCGCGTCTTGGTTGATGTTGTTGTTATGGTCTTCAGTCCGGAGACTGGTTTGATGCAGCTCTCTAACCTACTCTATCCTGAGCAAGCCTTTTCATCTCCTCATAAGAACGGCAACCCACATTCACTTGAATCTGCTTACTATACGCGTCTCTTGGTCTCCCTCTGCGATTTTTACCCCAAACATTTCCCTCCAATGCTAAATTTACGATTCCCCGATGTCTAAGAATGTGTCCTACCAAGCGATCCCTTCTTTTAGTCAGGGTATGCCAAAAATTCCTTTTCTCACCAATTCTGTTCAGTACTTCTTCATTAGTTATGCGATCTACTCACCTAATCTTCAGCATTCTTCTGTAGCACCACATTTCAAAAGCCTCTATTCTCTTCCTGTCCGCACTGCTTATCGTCCATGTTTCACTCCCGTACAAGGCAACACTCCACACAAATGCCTTCAGAAAAGACTTCCTTACCCTTAAATTAATATTCGATGTTAGCAAATTTCTCTTTTTCAAAAATGCTTTTCTTCCCATTGCCATTCTGCATTTTATATCCTCTGTACTGCGACCATCGCATGTTATTTTACTACCCAAGTAACAAAACTCATCTACCACCTTCATTGTTTCGTTACCTAATCTAATTCCTTCAGCATCGCCTGATTTTCTAAGACCGCATTCCATTATTTTTGTTTTGCTCTTGTTAATGTTCATTTTATATGCTCTCTTCAACACGCTGTCCATTCCATTCAACTGCTCTTCAAGGTCCTTCGCTGTCTCTGACAGAATTACAATGTCATCAGCAAAACGCAATGTTTTTATTTGTTCTCCCTGAACTTTAATCCCTATTCCAAATTTTTCCTTACTTTTCTTCACCGCCTGCTCGATGTACAAATTGAATAACATTGGAGAAAGGCTACAACCCTGTCTTACTCCCTTCCCAACTGATGCTTTCCTTTCATGCCCTTCGAGTCTAGTAACTGCGGTCTGGCTTTTGTACAAGTTGTAAATAACTCTCCTTTCCCTGTATTTTACCACTGCTGACTTCAGAATTAGAAAGAGTGTATTCCAGTCAACATTGTCAAATGCTTTCTCCAAATCTACAAAAGCTAAAAATGTAGGTTTGCCTTTCCTTAATCTATCTTCTAAGATAAGACGTAAAGTGAGTATTGCCTCCCGGGTTCCTATGTTCCTCCTGAATCCAAACTGATCTTCCTCGAGATCAGCTTCTACCAGCTTTTCCATTCTCCTGTAGATAATTCGTGTTAAAATTTTGCAACCATGACTTATCAAACGGATGGTTCTGTAATTTTCACACCTGTCTGCGCCTGATTTCTCTGGAATGGGGATTATTACATTTTTCTTAAAGTCTGAGGGCATTTCGCCTGTCTCGTACATCCTACACACCAGTTCAAATAGTCTTGTCATAGCTGGCTCTCCCAGAGACTTTAGTAGCTCTGAGGATATGTCATCTACTCCTGGGGCCTTGTTCCAAGGTCTTTCAAGGCTCTGTCAAATTCATCTCTCAGTATAGTATCTCCTATTTCATCTTGATCTACTTCCTCTTCCCTTTCTACAACATCGTCTCTAAGTTCATTTCCTTTGTAGAGTTGCTCTATGTACTCTTTCCACCTTTCAGCTTTCCCTTCTTTGCTGAGAACTGGTTTCCCATCTGAGTTCCTGATATTACACGACAAAAATACGAAAACTTTCTTGTCCCCAAATGTCTCTTTTATTTTCCTGTAGGCGGTATCTACTTTTCCCCTTGCTATACATTCTTCTACAGATTTACATTTGGCTTCTAGCCACTCCTGCTTAGCCATTTTGCACTTCCTGTCAATCTCATTTTTTAGTCGTCTGTACTCCATTTTGCCTGTTTCATTTACTGCATTTTTATATTTTCTCCTTTCCTCAATTAACTGTAGTATTTCCTGTGATACCCATGGATTTTTGTAGGTCTTGCCTTTCTATCTATTTTGTCCTCCGCTGCCTTCACTATTTCATCTCTCAATGCTACCCATTCCTCTTCTACTGTTTTATTTCCCCCTGTTTCTGTCAATTGTTGCCTAAATCTCCCTCTGAAATTCTCCAGAACTTCACTTTCCTTCAATCTATCTAAGTCCCATCTCCTTATTGTCCTACCTTTCTGCAGTTTTTTCAGCTTCAGCCTACAGTTCATGACTAACAAGTTATGGTCAGAGTCTATATCTGCCCCTGGGTATGTCCTGCAGTTTATAACCTGGTTCCGGTACCTATGTCTTACCATTATAAAATCTGATACCTTCCGGTGTCTCCTGGTCTCTTCCACGTATACAACCTTCTTTTGTGATTCTTAAACCACGTGTTTGTTACGATTAAATCATGTTCCGTGCAAAATTCTACCAGGCGATTTCCTCTTTCATTCCTTCTTCCCAGTCCATATTCACCTACTATTTTTCCTTCTCTTCCTTTTCCTACTACCGAATTCCAGTCTCCCATCACAATTAAGTTTTCCTCTCCCTTAACTGTCTGAATAATTTCCTTTAGCTCCTCATATATTTCTTCGATCTCCTCATCATCGGCAGAGCTAGTTGGCATATAAACCTGTACTACTGTTGTCGGTGTTGGCTTCGTATCTATCTTGACAATGATAATGCGATCACTGTGCTGCTCATAGTAGTTTACCCGCATTCCTATTTTCTTATTCATTATCAGTGCTACTCCTGTGATACCCCCAACTGATTTTGTATTTATAATCCTGTACTCACCTGACCAGAAATCCTGTTCATCTTGCCACCGAACTTCACTAATCCCCACTATATCTAACTTCAACCTATCCATTTCCTTTTTTAAATTTTCTAATTTTCCTACTCGATTAAGGGATCTAACATTCCACGCTCCGACCCGTAGAATGCCAGTATTGTCTTTCCTGATGATCACATCCTCCTGAGTAGTCCCCGCCCGGAGATCCGAATGGGGGACTATTTTACCTCTGGAATATTTTACCCGAGAGGATACCGTCATCATATGTTCATACAGTAGAGCTGCATGTCCTCGGGAAGTGTAACGGCTGTAGTTTCCCCTTGCTTTCAGCCGTTCGCAGTAGCTGTGTGGCAAAGCCACATTAGCTGATGTTACAAGGCCAGCTCAGTCAATCATCCAGACTGTTGCCCCTGTAACTACTGAAAAGGCTGCTGTCCCTCTTCAGGAACCACACGTTTGTCTGGCCTCTCCACAGATACCCCTCCGCTGTGGTTGCACCTAGGGTACGGCTATCTGCATCGTTGAGGCACGCAAGCCACCCCACCTCGGCAATGTCTGTATTTCATGGGGGTGGTCTTGGTTGATTATGACAGATAATGCGCGAAACGTCAAATCGAGTTTTTAAAGAGATCTATTAAAAGAAAATTCTTTGTTACTGCTTTATTTATTTATTCTTATATTTCCTTGTTCGCGTGCTTATCCTTACAGAGAAAGATGTGAAGACATTGTAACACGCATAGACCAAAGATATGGTCTGTGGCATCACGTTTCGCTGTATGTAACCTCCTTGCTATAGAGTCGCAAACCTCATCGATGGCCTTCAGTCCGAATTTTTTTTATAATTTGACGACTTTCAACCACTATATATTCCACCCCCTTATAGCTGTCGGCAAGGAACTGCTATGGTGTACAACGGGAGACTTCGGACAACAATTACACACAGATCATTCGTTTGCCTTCTGTAGTATTCGATGCAGAGCGAAATATTAAAATACACGTAGAATTTCATATACACCGATAACTTTCCATCCCAATATACTCCACCCTTTTATCATTATCAACCATCAAGAAACAATGCAACGAATAAAACCATTTTCAAAGAGTAAATATAATTTTCAAAGAGTAATTATTGTTCGACATTTCGCGTTATATTCTTCAAATTACTAAATATTTATCCGATCGCCATAAAACCGTGCCTAAAGCCTTCCCCGGGTAGACATTAGTAACTGTACAAATTTTTAGCTCTTTATGTTTTGTGGTTCAGACGTGATAAACGTACACCGAACAGACATTCACATTTATAGATATAGATATGTACAAGTTTTGAAACACAGTTTTTGAACAAGAAAACAAAGTTAAAACAGTTAGACATAAATATCTTGTTTCACAATCGTAATGCTATAAAACATTAATACAGATAAGTACTATGTATAAATTTATCTTGCCTTTTGATGCAGCAAAGTTATCAATTACTTCATCAAAGTCGACCAATTCAAATTTTTCTCTTTCCACACTTAAAAATTCTAGGTCACTTGTGATCTTGTCCCATAGTTGATCGCAGATATGCGATAATTAATTTCAGTTTGCTGAACGAACGTACACAGCTAGCAACTGACAGTGAAATAGTAAGGTGTAATTGAAATCGACTCTCAGGTTTGGGAAATTATCTTCTCCATGTGAGATTATAAAGGTAAGAAGCTCAATTGGTGTTTTAGGTTCACTCTCTTTTCTACTGCGGAGTGACATTTTGCAGTCACGTATTTCTACATAGAGTTCTGTTCCATTAAAATCTGTGCTATAAAATTAACCCAGATTTCTACAATTCTTTTCGAGTCTCTTATCATCATTAGCCTCCTTTAATAAAGTTTCAACGTCCAGAAAAAATTGAAATTTGGAATTAAGATCACATAGTCGTGTGAAACTTTTACTTATTTCTTGCTGCAGCCAATCAACGACGCTTTCCATAACACGAAAAACTTCACTTTCTGCAAAATGCCAACATCACCTGCCAATTCTCCAGAGATTTTTCGACGTCTTCTAATACGGGTTGTTGCATCAAGATCCCACTTTTCACAGAGGGATTTAGCCTTTTCTATTGCCTGTTCAGACCTATTCTATAATTTCGGCAAGTTCAGTCGCTGATTCATGCCAGGAGTAGATTAAAAGATATGAAAGTGAAATTCAGTATATTTTACAAGAAAACTGTAAGTTTTGTCACTTGTAGCAGTACTGTTCTCCACAATTTTTTCTAATAGTTCTACTAATTCTTCCAGACCTTCGACAATAAGCTAACAGCTTGTCCCTGGCGCTCCATCGTGTTTCAGTTTCATGTTTGACAGATTTCTTTCAAGCATTTTTTAATAGATCCCATTGTAGTATTCAACCTGTGAAAAAGACATTATATTTTTTCAAGTACTCCAAAACACGTTTCAACCATTGGATCTTGCTTAGCTGCAGTAACAGCTACCAAACTTTAGGATTGATTATCACAATTTACAAATAATGGTAGCGTCGGAATAGCCGTGCGCACTGAGGAGCCGTGCTGCGGTGGAGGTTCGAGTCCTCCCTCGGGCATGGGTGTATGTGCTGTCCTTAGGTTAATTTACCTTAGTTTAAGTAGTTTGTAAGCTACGGACTAATAACCAAGCAGTTAAGTCCCATTCTTTTACAAACATTTGAACATTTGCACAAATAATGCTTTATTATTTTTTCCCAGAATTCTTTGTTGAATGCCAGTTATGTGACCTAACATCACGGTAGCATTATCATAACATTGTGATCTACAGTTTTGTAATGAAATCTGATCGTAATGTAATTTTTCTAAAATTGTATTTTCAATTGAGTGTGCATCTTTAGCATGCATTTAAATAAATCTCAAAAAAAGATCTTTCGATAGAAACTTTTCTGTTGGTAAAATCAATATCAAAATACCTAAAGACATGTTACATTTGCTCTCGATGAGTAACATACGGAGTTGAATCAAATAATAGTCCATATTATTTATTAGTTGATTTCGGACTATGGATGACAGTAGATGAATTAATTAATTTTGAATTTGTGGTGATAGGTATGATACACTTCTTGGCGTTTCCGTGACATTTTTAAGATGATTTGCTAGTAGTGGATCAAACTGTGCTACAAGTTTAAGTAAAGATAATCGGTTTCCCACATTTGCACCCTCTTGAAGTGCTGGATTTTCTACATGACCACGCAGAGGAAGATTTTGCATAATCTGATACCTCATGAAACCTAATATTCGATGCAGTATATTTCGCCATTTTTCTTTTTCGGACGGTATAATTGCCTCCAATGATGCATCAAGTCCCGTTTTATTATAATCAGATACTACCTAAAATAAAGAGTCAAAACGCAGTTTCTGGGTACACGGTTGCTGCTTCACGTGTAGCTGGCACGATAAAAGACTGGAGGTGAAGGCAGCAATCAGGAGTGGCGTTCCAGTAAGATTACGTCTTTCATGTCTATAATTAAATTACTTGTGAATATAACGTTAACTGTATATAACACGGCTAATATGCAGCTTTTAAACAAATAGTGAAAGCACAATAATGTTATTTGTGAATATATTCCGCTCGAATTCCAGAAATTAAAGAAAACGTAAATCCCACTTTCTGCTTCTCTGTATCTCCTGAGAGATATAAACGCAGGTTGCTGCGAGAGAGACAAAAATGCTTAAATGAAAAACATATAAACAAACGTATAAGACAAACAATAAGTGTATTCCCTCTCTCGCTAATTTAACATACGTTGTGTGATCTGAATTAGTGATTCGTAAGAAAATCAGTCGAACATTGGACACAGTTTTTAAGCAAGCACTATAATTTGCACTATTAATTTTCGGAGACCACACAAAAGTAACGTTACAAGCTTGAAGACAATTTCTAACTGTAATACTTGTTTCATCAATGATCGCGCGAAATATTAATAAGAAAATTATTGTTCCATATACAAGTCTGGAATTGGAACGGATAACGGCTTGCACGAACCGGTAGCCGCCATAGTCGTTTAGTGTCATTGATCAGTGGACCTATCACCGTAACATTTTGAAACGAAACCTGAAAATCCTGGTGCCATGATTGCAACAGGAAAATTTACTTTTTAAATGCAGTTCTTCTGAGAGACTGCACATTTTGTATACAAATATTTTTGATTGATTTTGTGCAAATATTATTTACAACGATTTATAAGACAAGTCATGAAACAAAAGAATTAATTATATTAAATTATTATCAATTTAAAAATGTTTTGCAGCAAACGATCAAAATAACAACTGAAATTATGCGGAAAATCTAGTTTGTCTTTGAGACCATTTGGCGTCCTCTGCTAGAGTAGACCCCCTTGCCGCCCGTCGCTACGCCTCTGGTCTAGGAGTAGTGCTGTCACATAGACATAGAGATACGGACCGTCCGATAGCGTTTGTATCCAAACTTTTGACAGACACACAGTGCCGTTATTCTCAGATTAAGAAGGAAGCTTTAGCAATAGTGTATGGTGTCACAAAATTCCATCACTATTTGTATGGGAGAACATTTTATTTAGTAACTGACCGCAAGCCTTTGCAGTCATTGTTTCATCCAGCCAAGTCAATTCCTACGCGCACGGCACACAAATTGCAACGTTGAGCACTGCTATTATCTCAGTATCAATGAGAGATTGTGTACACACCTACAACTCGCCATGGAATTGCCGACGCACTTTCCCGTCTTCCGGATGGCCAATGACAAAGTATTTGATGCGTCTGAAATGTCTTGTTGTCAGATAGATGCACAGGAGGATAGTTTGTTGCAATCCTTCCCTTTGGACTACAGAAAAATAGCTCGGGCCACAGAAACAGACCCCGATTTACAAATCTCGCTGTGCTACATTCGCACACAATGGCCTCGTTCACAACGCGACATTCAAAATTCACTGGTGCGTCGTACTTTCAGTACATAGAGGTGTGATTCTAGTATCAAATGACGACAATTCCGCGACGTTTGCTGAAGGAAGTATTGAACTTACTTCGTCAAGAACATTGGGGAATGGTTCGCACTAAGCAATTGGCACGACGACACTGTACTGGCAGGGTATGGACGCCAAATAGAAAATATGACGTCACATTGTTCAGTGTGTGCCGGCCGCGGTGGCCGAGGGGACTGAGGCGCTCCAGTCACGGTCAGCACGGCCACGACGGTCGAGGGTTCGAATCCCCCCTCGGGCATGGATATTTGTGCCGTCCTTAGTATTAGCTAGTTCATAAGTAGTTTGCTTAGGGACTGATGACCCGTAGTTAAGTACCATAGACTATACAAACATTTGAATTTCAGTGTGCGCTACCAATCAATCAGGCCCATCTCAGTAATTTTTTGCGTGGGCAAAAGCAGATTCGCCTTGGGAACGAGTGCATATTGACTATGCTGGTCCGTTCTGGAACACTAAGTGGTTAATTGTGGTTGATCCTATTAGTGGTTACCCGTTTGCAGTGACAATGTCTTCTACGATTTCTAGTAGCGCGATTAGGGCGTTGTCTTCAATTTTTTGTCTGGAAGGTCATCCCGAACTGATAGTCTCTGACAACGGCCCACTGTTCACATCGCGAGAATTTCAATACTTTTGTGAACGCAATGGAATTAATCATGTCACCAGTGCACCGTTTCACCCGCAGTCAAACGGCGCTGCGGAACGCTTGGTCCAGACATTTAAGCAGCAAATGTTAAAAGTCGACCACTGTACGCAAAAAGAGCCTTGTTTTATCACTAAAATTAGTAAATGAGGTCCGTACGAACTACTGGTTATTCCCTGCTATAAAGCCTTGTTCCCTGGCCCAAACTGAGAACTGACTCGTTTGAAATTACTTCAATAACAGGATGTTAACACTGCAATGGTCCATATACATAGCAGCTCACACGTTACTACTATCATTATTTGTATTAAATTGATATTTACACCACAATTAAAGTTATCTTAGAAAGGTCGTTAAGAAATCATTTATGGCAACGGACTTTAGATATAAGAAAAAATTGCATCTGAACTAGTTCTCAGCACTTGTGAAGAACAATATTAGATAAAAGAGGTAAGGTGCTCTAAAACTACAATTTATAGGCTACTTACCGGTTACGCTGAACTTAAACTTTTTTTTTAATTTTTTTTTTTTTTCAGATAGAAAACAAACAAAATGGGGAACCAATTTTGTTAATACAATAAAATGCATTTCTTACATGGATTAATGCGGACGGTATCCAGTCTCAATTATACATAATTTAACGCTACTGGGGGGAAGGATTCACAAATAACATTCATTCTCTTACACACACGCAATGCCACAGCGAAACTCATCAAAATCAGCGTGCTGAGACGAGGCGGAAGCAGGCGCCGCAATCGTAGGCGAAATTCATCAAGTGTGGGGTAGCACAAAACACAATATACAAAAACAACTTGAAGCTGGCTCTGGTCTGTCGTGCCTGTTTTGAGATGGGGCGCGTGTATAGCCAAGTTAAATTACATCTGAATTGGACCGCGAGCAAACACGCTAACGGCGACACACGGCTACGTTACATGAACGCACTCCACTGAAGGTGAAGTGGTTGAAAATCGGATTCATTATACTAAATCACGGTGGATTCTTAAATTGCAGTCTGCTAGAAATCGATCTAGGTACTGGTTTTATATGAGAAGTGGCGTGAACTCAGGCGACTAGCTGCAAACCGCGGAAGTCGGTACTCGGACCCACGTGGTTCCGAAAACTGATAAGATTGAATAAATTCAGATTCCGAAAAAAAAGAGAAAATTAGCTACAGCATGCAACCCATAGAAATGCTTAGAATTATATAAGGAAGGAAATGAAATGCAGCTATATGCGACAGGGGGCGATTACAGAGACGGATGAGGTCCTGTCTCAGAAAAACCACAAAAATGAAATAATCACAAAGTCGGAAAAATAAAATGACGGCTTGCAACCCATAGAAATGTTTAGAATTACACAGGGAAGCTATTGAAGGAGGTTGTACAAGGCTCAGAGAGAATTACTGACAAAGACAGAGGACGTACTACCGGTCGGAGACAGCAAAATTAAAATAGGCGGGGAGAGAAGATCGCGAAATATTAGTGGAAATCAGAAGGATACCCGTATAGTTACTTGCCCGATGTGCATGGAACAAACAAGAGTGAAAGCTGAAGGCTTCGTTATATCAACCAACCACATGGAACACATATCACTCACGGAAGGAAACGATGAGAAGATTTATACCTGCATTGCACAAAAATGAACATATCACCTATTAGAAATCGGGACCCACAAAGCTAGAAAGTATTTACACAGAGTTTAGGCACTGCCACATGATCACAAAAGGTTTTAACATACCAACCCGTTATCAAACTGCAACTAGAGTCACACACACTGCGTTTATCTACTGGAAATCGCTGAATTGAAAAACGAGAACACATTTCTGCACACGGTCGGAGAAAATATTCCAAAAAATGATTCTAAGTTAAACGTGCTAGTCAATGAAACGCTATCACCTCCAGAAATAAGAGCAGAACCAACTTTACCTTGCCAGACGCCCAGGATAGAATGGCTCGACCGAGTGGCCACCGGGGCGCAGGAAGCGACCGGAAGCCGGAAAATCCTTTAAAAAGCGGTGGTGGGAACGGAGAGCGAGTACACTCGCACTGGAGTAGGTCCGCTAACTAGCTCGCAACCAAAGGGTGTGGAAGCCTCTTTGGTCACCTCAGCAGCTATCGACTCTGAGCAAGAGAGAACGATGCAAAGCGAGCTATCATTCCCCATATTCAGACAGCCATAGATTCTCGCACCCACTTAAAAGTAAAACAACTGCACATTCTCACAGGGACAGTGGCGTAGTGGAGAATCCGTACTTACGCCACATTAATTAATATAATGATAAATTATTAACATAACAAAATAAGAAAAACCTAGCAATATTAACTAATATTCTAACACATGAAATAAAAATGTTATTCCTCAAGCCTTGAAAAGAGTGGGATTCAAGTTTTAACAAAATGATAATCTATCGACACTAAATACATTATAACTTTATAGAAACTATACAAAAATATAGGAAGACGACAGACGGTCGTCTTTCAACCTTCGACGGCGAGCATGGCGCCTTAGAGATCTTGGCCAAACCACCGCGGCGCAACCTTTGAGATACTTTAATAGTTTCTTAACAGGAGACATGGAGACAACACATACTCCCACACAGAAAACAGTGTAAAGTAACTGCAATAAAAAATGCGTTTGTTAGTGGTACACAACGGGCTTATCATTAATTTTGCTTTTGACTGATTTAAAAAAATAATAACAGGAAGCACATTCGTTTATTAATAGGAAATGACTTAAAGTCAACATTACTCTAAAAGAAATCATTCTTCCAACAGTAATCTTTCATGAGAGAGTAGCTGTAATAATATGTTCTGACTCAGCATCAGCCGCGATGGAGTGGCCGAGCGTTCTGAGGCGCCTAGCTGCGGAGAGCGCCGCTTCTCGCCATTGAAGGTTCGAGTTCTTCCGTGGCGATGTGAGTATTTGTTGTCCTTAGCATACGTTAAATAAGTAGTTTGTAAGGCTAAGGAGTAATGACCAGAGTAGCTAAGTCCCATAGATTTACCAACTTTGGTTTGAACTCAGCATCTGGAAAGTGTTGACCAGCAAATAAATGACTGTGGTTACACTACAACAATGTTAAGTGAGTTACCTCGCAGAATCTTTCTCAAATCGGGAGAGTAGATTGAATGCACATGGACACCTAACATGGAACGCTAAGGACTTTTGCGTTAACTTCTGCTTGATCGCTTTCTGCATCTCACAAATCACTCTTTCACTGTAGAAAAGGTACGTGTTCTCTTACGACGAGGCTTATCATTAGCCGCAGCTCACACATTGTATAGCTACTATGAAGTCTGGATTGCCTGGGAAAACACAGAATAGGACTAAATGCATTGACCAGACTGATGTTCTGCATGAAAAATCACAAACCTAATCGGCGAAGTAGGGACTGTAAAAGTAGGCCACTGTACGAAACAAAAACTTAATTCTGGTAGGAGATACACATATAAGAATTTACTGTTATAAAAAAGCTTAATTTTAGCAATAAAATTAGCAGAAGATCCGTGTGACCTACCGGCTACTCCCTGCTGCAAAAACCTTGTTCCCTGGCCCAAATTGAGAAGTGACTTCGTTCAAATTACTCTAATAACAGGAAGTTAACGACAGCAGCTCACACGAAATTACACACCGACATTAATAAAAAAGCCAGCACAATTAAAGTTATTTCATAAAGGTGGCTAAGAAAACATTTATGGCGCAACGGAACTTAAACATAAAAAATTGCATCTGAGCTTGTTCTCAGCACTGGTGAAAAACAATATTAAATAAAAAAGGGGAAAGGTGCTCGAAAACTACTATTTATAGGCAAGTCAAAATTATACTGAACTCAATTTGTTTATTCAGGTCGAACACATGCAAAATGGGGAGCCAATTTTGTTAATACAATAAAAATGCGTCTCCTTACATAATCTAATACTGACGGTGCCCAGCATTGAATTTAACATAAATTACACAGAACTTAACGCTACTGGGGGGAGGGGGGTAATTTAGAAGCAACACTCACTCTCTCACACATACGCAATTCAACAGCGAAACTCACCAAAATCAGCGTGCTGAAGCGAGGCAGAAGCAGGCGCCGCTATCGTAGGCGAAGTTCAGCAAACCCGGAGGTACCACACAACACAATATACAATAAAACTGCGAATATGGCTCTGGTCTGTCGTGCCTGATTTGAGATGGTGCGTGAGTATAGCAAAATTAAGTTGCATCTAGATTAGACCGCGAGCAAACACGCTAACGGCGACATATGACTACGTTACACGATAGAACTCCACTGAAGGTGAAGTGGTTAAAAATCGGATTTATCACACAAAATCACGATGGACCCTTAAGTTGCAATCTGAGAGTAAACTATCTAGGCACTGGTTGTTATGAGAAATGGTGTGGCTTCAGGTGACTAACTGCAAACCCCTGAAGTCAGAGCTCGGACCCACGTGATTCCGAAAACCAATAAAATGTATAAATTCAATTTCCGAAAAATACAGGAAATTAACTGCGGCATGCAACCCCTAAACTATGCAGAATTTCATAAGGAGGGTACTGAAATGCTGCAACATGCGATTGGGAGCGTTCACAGAAATGGAAGAAATCCAGTCTCAAAACCCGGGAAAGTGAAATAATTAGAAAGTCGGAAAAATAATAATAAATAACTATGGCATGCAACCCATAGAAATGTTTAGAATTTGATAAGCAAGCTATTGAAGGAGGTTGTGCAAGTCTCAGAGAGAATTACTGACAAAGACTGAGTGCATACTACAGGTTCGGAGAAGAAACAGCAAAATTAAAAAATAGGCGGGGAGAGAAGATCGCAAAATGTTAGTGAAAATCAGAAGGATACACAAATAGTTACTTGCCTGATGGGCATGGAACAAACAAGAGTGGAAGCTGAAGGCTTTGTTCTAAGAACCAATAACATGGAACACATATCACTCACAGAAGGAAACGATAAGAAAAATTTTACATGCACTGTACAAAAATGAACATATCGTCTGTTAGAAGCCGGGACCCACAAAACTAGAAAGAATTTACACAAGAGTTTGTACACCGTCACATAATCACAATCATAGTCACACTCCTGGCCATAAAAATTGCTACACCACAAAGATGACGTGCTACAGACGCGTAATTTAACCGACAGGAAGAAGAGGCTGTGATGTGGAAATGATTAGCTTTCCAGAGCATTCACATAAGGCTGGCGTCGATAGCGACACCTACAACGAGCTGACAGGAGGAAAGTTTCCAACCGATTTCTCATACACAAACAGCAGTCGACCGGCGTTGCCTGGTGAAACGTTGGTGTGATGCCTCGTGTCAGGAGGAGGAATGCGTACCATCACGTTTCCGACTTTGATAAAGGTCGGATTGTAGCCTATCGCGATTGCGGTTTATCGTATCGCGTCATTGCTGCTCGCGTTGGTCACGATCTAGTGACTGTTAGCAGAATATGGAATCGGTGGGTTCAGGAGGGCAATACCGAACGCCGTGCTGGATCCCAACGGCTTCGTATCACTAGCAGTCTAGACGACAGGCATCATATCCGCATGGCTGTAATGGGTCGTGCAGCCACGTCTCGATCCCTGAGTCAACAGATCGGGACGTTTGCAAGACAACAAACATCTGCACGAACAGTTCGACGATGTTTGCAGCAGCGTGGACTATCAGCTCGGAGACCATGGCTGCGGTTACCCTTGACGCTGCATCACAACAGGAGCCCCTGCGATGGTGTTCGAAACGACTAACCTGGGTGCACGAATGAAAAAACGTCTTTTTTTCGGATGAATCCAGGTTCTGTTTACAGTGTCATGATGGTCGCATCCGTGTTTGGCGACATCGTGGTGAACGCACATTTTAAACCTGTATTCGTCATCGTCATACTGGCGTATCACCCGGTATGATGGAATGGGGTGCTATTGATTACACGTCTCGGTCACCTCTTGTTCGCATCGACGGCACTTTGAACAGTGGCCGTTACATTTCAAATGTGTTACGATCCGTAGCTCTACCCTTCATTCGATTTCTACGAAACCCTGCATTTCACCAGGATAATGCACGTCTGCATGTTGCAGGTCCTGTACGGTACGGGCCTTTCTGGACACGGAAAATATTCGACCGCTGCCCTGGCCAACACATTCTCCAGATCTCTCACCAACTGAAAACGTCTGGTCAATGGTGGCCGAGCAACTGGCTGAGTGACGCCATCACTACCCTTGATGAACTGTGGTATCGTGTTGAAGCTGCATGGGCATCTGTACCTGTACACGCCATCCAAGCTCTGTTTGACTCAATGCCCAGGCGTATCAAGGCCGTTTTTACGGCCAGAGGTGGTTGTTCTGGGTACTGATTATTTATTATCTATGTACCCAAATTATTAATTATATTTTATGCCACTTGCAAGAAACGGGTTTCATTACAATTAGGACTGAAACAGGGGAATATTTTATCATTCAAATTATTTGATACGATGTAAAATATCAGTAATTAATTCAGGGTCAGCCGCTTCTGTCTTCCTACTGTATTAACCCACATTAACCTTCCCCAGCCGGAATCAACCCAATCCATTTCATTTTTTCACCACCACACCTTACATTTGGCGGACCTTGCCACCGATGTCTGAATCGTGGGGTTTTTTGAGAAACAGTCGGATCGCGTTATCCGAAGAAAGTCTCCACGCGCGGAATAAGTTTTAAAGTTTATACCGTTTAATTTATATTACGCTACACATAGTTGTAAGATAATTATAAAATTTTTCTAGCATTCAAATGTTTCATGTTAGTGGTTCCTGTCCCACTATACATGAATGTCTGTAGTGATCTCTGCGTCACAACAGCGTTGATGACTGCGTTGTAAAATACGGCGTTGAAAACTTTTGGATCGGGAATATTTTTGTGTTTGTGTGATTTTTGAATTAGGGCTATTTGCACGTTTCTTAATTTACGTGGGATTAGCATCTGTTTCATTCACTGGATACGTTAGTAAGAAGTGTGCTGAGTGGAGCTTATGGCATGAGATAGTATTAGATGAGGCATTTACAACTAATTTAATTAGGTTAATTAATGTTGACGAGAAATAGAGCTAGGATTTTATGTAATCAGGTTTGTGTTCTTTCTGAGAATAAAATGGAGAGTTCTCAGAATATCAACATAAAGTCAAATGCAAATGAAATGTCCGACATCGCTCGTCTACAAAACTAAACGTAGATATGGACGAAAGTGTAAGAGAGTACGATACGTTACGGGAGTCCGATGTGACTATTAGAAACATAGAAAGTAGTTCTGCGTTTGTCAGGCAAAGAGGTATTGATGAAGTAGTAAATGTAACTGAGGAAGAGTATCTTCCCTCTCAACAATCAGTTGTAGAGAGAAGGGTTACTTCCGATCCTGATGATGACGTTGCGACTTCGTCACACTCGCACAGAGTAGAAGTACGATCGAAAGAATCGGGTGGAGCACACAAAACTGCGCCACCATCTGATATCATGCAAATGGTGCAACAGCTATTACAAGAAAGCAGAAATATATTACAAGAAAGCAGAAATAATAGCAAACAAGTAGAGATAGTGATTGCACAGGAAAGTAAGAAAACTTGTAAGCAAATAGGGGGGATCAAACAAACACTAGCTGAGGGCTTAGCATCGGTAAGAGCCGAGATCTCTGGTGTGAAAGTGGAAGTAGATAATGTAAAGTCTTCCGTAACCGTTGTGAAAGCCACGGCGGAAGATGCAAAGAAAGATGCGAGAATTGCTAGGTTAGAGGTGATCGGAGCAAGAAAACTTGCATTAGTTGCTAACCGCGAGAGTAAAAAGATTCGTAAAGAAGTGTCAGGAATTAAAAATGTAGTCGAATCGCTAAGAGAGCAAGATATTAAATAAATTAAATAAAAATAGCAAAGAAATAGACGAGCTCAAACAAAAGCAAGCCGAAATAAGTGAAATTAAAGAGTAACAAACACGGATTACTCTAGGGCACAATGAGTTGGCTCGAGACGTGCAAGAAACACAGCAGACGTTTCTGCAAATTAGTGCAGGAACGTCGCGAGTCACACGTTCCGAAACGCGTGCGTGTTCTGAACAAAATAAAATTCAGACTCGACACACGTTACCGCAATCTGCGAACAGTAACCTTGACAGCGGTGACACGCAGAGTGTAGCATTAGAACGGGAAAGTTCAAATGCAACGAGAGATCGGGCAAGTACTCATTTTGCGGAAGTTGTAGCAGAAGATAACTGCTACCGTCTCCGTAGGACTGAAACGTGTTTACGGGAATCAGAAGTGACGAATAGCAATACACAGAGTGATTCTGCGTATGACAGGCAAATAGGGACAAACATTGGGTTAAGCTTGGCCAGAGAAAACCGCGCCGACGCGTTCCACTGGAAGCATTTTCTTTCGGTACAAAATTTCCATGTATATAAAGACGCAAATAACGCGCTGCACCCAAAATATTTCATAGCGCAATTTGCCAGTGTACTCCCCGCATCTTGGCCTTTACATTTCCGCTTGGAATTTGTTTGCGGACACATGCAGGGAAATGTGGCCGAACACATGAGGTCAGTCGCGGAAACCTGTGTGTCGTACGAACAATTTCGCAAAACCTTTATGTCCACATATTGGTCCGCGCAAGTGCAGAAGGGCATAAAAGAGGACATTATCATGGGAAAGGACCTTGGAGCGTCAGGTTTCGAGAGTCCCGTAAAATTTCTTGACTCCACGGCTAAGAAAAACAGATTTTTAGACAGCCCATACACTGAGAAAGAAGTTATGAGGCATTGTTTCCTAAAGTTACCATTAGAACTGCAAAGATCACTTGTTCGGGAAGTGCAATGGCACTATAGAAGAATTTACCTCGGCTCTGCGTGAGCCAGAATACATCACGGAGAGACAGGGAAACTTCAAAAGGTGGCAACCACCATATCATTCGGAAAGGAGTAACAACGGTGGATGGGGTGATGATGCCCGAAACCAACAGATGAATAACTTTGAGCAGGCTCAAAGTAGAAATTTCGCGCAGCAACCAAACCGACGCAGGGAACGTAATCAAGGTAATCCTGGGTTTCGTAACCAAGACAACAGAAACTGGGGTCAACCACGTAAGGAACAGTGGGAGAACATGCAAAGACCGCGTAGTCAGAATGGATCCAACAGCCCACAAAGACAGGACGGTAATCAACCGCCGATCAAATAGCCCACGTAGACAAGGACAAGTAGAAATTGTGGAGCTTCGTCCACCAAATCCCGCGAACAGGGATAACGTTGGAAGAAACGGTCATAATTGACGGATGAGTTCTGTGGGACACGCGCGAAGAAATCCCACAGAAAACATCGGAGGACGCGCGCTGTACATGCTAGAATATGAAGATATTCGTAGCTTATTAAATCAGGAAAGGCACACTACAGAGAAAACAGAAGTTCACCGATAATTCAGGTGACAATTGGAAATGAAGGACCAACAGAAATCTTGGATAGTGGCAGTCAGTTTTCGTCCATATCTGCTGCTGCGTTTTCTAGATGCCAAGAAAAACAATCGTGGCCGACTTTAAAATTAAGAAAGATGAAGGTAAAGGGATCATTACTTGGTAAGCAAGTTGATACTAAGGTACAGACACGGATGACGCTGAATTGCCAATGGCAACAGTGGGAATCTAATCTTATTGTGGTACCAATGTTAGCTTGCGATTTGCTCTTGGTAATGGATTTCCTGACTGAGCACAATACAATATTAGACATAGGTCGGGGGAGATCATTCTGAACAAAGATGGCAAAGCCACAATTAGGTTCAAAGATCAGGCGTTGTAAGGAGAAATATCGGCGGAATGTATGCGGTTATGTAGGTCTGACCACCAGAAGACCGAGGAAACATTATCCCCATCGACGAATGGGGATTTAGCGTGGGAAATAATGAGGTTCATGAAAAAGTAGCTCGTGCAATCATGGATTTAGTTAATGGACAGAGTGACATTTCCTCGGAACATAGGTCAGAATTGACAAACATTTTGACGGAGAATGCCGAGATATTTTGTCCCAAGACTGGTGCCATTCGCGATTTTGTGTATGCCTTTCGTGTAAAAACCGCACACGAAATTTGCCGTGCCTCCTTACGACATTCCGTTAGCTCATAAAGAAGCAGTCAAGTCAGAAATAAAAAGAAGAGGAAGGCGTAATAGAAAAGGCATCCTCTACTTATAATTCACCTCTTTTAGTGGTTGAAAAACACGACAAAACTGTTCGCCTGGTTCTAGATTCTAGGCAAATAAATACTATTATCGAATCAGAGACGGACCGTCCAGAACGACTTGAGGAACTTTTACAAAATTTCCATGGGGCCAGGATATTTACCACACTCGACTTACGATCTTGTTTCTGGCAAATCGTGTTACACCCCGAATGCCGCAAGTACACGGCCTTTCTCACGGTCGGCACGTGTTACCAGTTCAGGACGTGTCGTCCGCAGCTTTCATTAGGGGGCTGAACACGGTTTTGCCAGAGAAAATTAACAATAGAATTACAAAGTAAGTTGATGACCTGTTAATCGCGGAACCCAACTGGGAGCAACACAACATTGTTCTCCATGAGGTGCTGTCAGCATTCCGTAAATGTGGAGTGACGGTGAATATAAAAAAAAAAAACCTGTATTGGCACATCAGAAGTAAAGTATCTCGGGCACGTAATTTCGACTGAAGGGTTTACACTAGATCCTGAGAAAATAGAGGCCATTGTAAAGTTTCCCGTTCCAAAAACGAAAAAACAGCTGAGAGGGTACCTTGGGATTATTAATTTTTACAAAAGATACATATTCATCAGGAAATTGGCAGCCGCGCGTTTATGTGCTTTAACTAGTACGAAAACGCAGTGGGATTGGGACGAGGAAGCATATGAGGAGTTCCATAGTTTGAAGAAAGCTCTAGTAGAAGCACCTATTCTGTCACATCCAAATCTTGAAGAAGATTTCTGTTTGGCGACAGATAGTTCATATACTGGCTTGGGTGTGATGATCTTTCAGCGATATCAGGAACAGGGAAACACAGTTTTTAAGACCATTGCTTTCGGCAGCCGGGTGTTGAATAAGGCGGAGAGAAATTACTCAGTAACTGAGCTCGAAGCCCTTGCAGTCGTCTGGGGTTTCGAGAAGTTCCGCTACTTCCTCTACGGAAGGAAAACCAAGGTCTACACCGACCATGAAGCGTTGGAATTCCTGATGTCGGCAAAGTTGCGGAATAAGAGACTCACCAGGTGGGTGCTCACGATGCAGGAGTATGATTTCTCCGTTGTTCATGTCCCAGGTGTCGAAAACGTTATAGCGGACGCACTGTCACGTTCTCCGATAGGCCTGGAAGACGTGGATGCACTAACATTGGAGGAAGAACATTACAGCCTATATTACATGAGAGGGGTGGCTTTCGAAAACTATGTGACTTCAACTCTGAAAGAAATTGGGAGACAGCAAAATAAAGATCCGGCTCTGCGTGCTATTAGGGAAAAGATAAAAGATGAGCCGAACATCCGCAAGTTTTATATGCTTTGAAAGGGAGTTCTTTTCTACAATAGTCGGCGTGATGAAGCACTATGGCACGTGTGTGTACTAGAAGAATTAGTGAATAAGATTATATGGCACACTCACCTAAGCTATGGCCACTTTGGCCCAAGGAAATGTTACTTGAAATTAAGGTTCCTGTGCCATTTCAAAGATATGGAGAGACGGATACGGAGTGTGCTTGCAGTTTGCAAACCGTGCCAGAAGGCAAAACACAGTACGGTAAATACGCAAGTACCGCTACATCCCATAATTCCGGAAAGGTTAAAACAATTGACAGCCGCAGATTTAACGGGCCCTCCCGCTAGGACATCGTGAGGTTTTTGTTACATTCTCTTCGCGATGGAGCTTACCTCTAAGTTCGTCACCTTTACTCCATTAAGGAAAGCAACTGCGAAAACTGTAAGCAGTGCTTTCGGCCGAGACTTCCTGTCGCAGGTGGGAAAAGTAGACAAGGTAATCTCGGACAACGGTCCCCAATTCAAATCTGAGATTTGGAAGAGGACTCTAAGGAGACATAGAATTGAGCCAGTCTATACCTCCTCCAGACATTCGCAAAGCAATCCAGCGGGGACTGTGATGAAAAAGATCGGGAATATGTGTAGGATTTATTGCAACAAAAAGCATGCTACTTGGGACGATTTTCTGAAAGACTTTCAGGAGATCATTAATGAAATTCCGCACAGCACAACGATGTTAGCTCCCATAACTGTCCTGAAGAATATTCGGCCGAGAGAGCTCACACGAAAGGTGATTGATATTCCGCCACAGCGTAGGCTCCGACATGAAATGATTGTCGATAAGGCGCTCCAGCGCATATCAGCTGCCAGGGGAAGCGAAAATTAGCTGCAGACCGCAAGGCAAAACCGAGGTCATTCGAGCCGATTCAGAAAGTTCTTGTTAAGAGTTTCAAACTCTCAAATAAACAGAAACAACTGTGCCATAAGTTTCACTCGGTGTACAATGGTCCAGTCGGTGTACGAAGAATGGTTCATCCATGTGCGGCAGAATTAGAGACCATCAGGACAGGAAAGAGTCTCGGAATACATCATATGTCACACATAAAGCCCTTGATTGAGTAGATGAGTACATATTAGGAATACGAATAGAAATGTAAGAAGATTGTTAGTAGTAGACCTTGTATCATGTGTACAATAATGATTTGTCTTATTCTATTTGATTTATTTTGTGTCTAATTTAAGAATTTTTTCTGTGTGTAACAGTAATCTGTGTGTATTATGTATGTGTTTAAGTTTTTATTTCACTCTTATATTTCTCGTGAGAGAGCTTTGTATTGGGTGGTCATTGATTGTGGTGTTGCAGAATTTGAAATTTGTGTCTGTTACATCCTGCCAAGGGAAGGCAGTCACTTTTTGAAGTTGTTTCATTGTTTATACGATGTGTTGATTTTTTAATCCACTCGAAATGCGGTTGTGTTCGAAGTAAAATGCTGGTGTGCATCCATAAGTATTCTGTACTTAATATCACACACAGAATCTTGGAATATGATACAACAACCACTCTGGTGGCACGGAAAAAAGTGTTCCAGGTGTTCCATGATTACTTTTATCTTGTTCTTCTGGACGGGGGTGTCGAATCTGATTTTCGAGGTGTTAGTTTCCGGCCACGTGTAGGAACGTAATTGCCGATGTCTTTTGTGTGTTTCCGGCCACATGTAGGAGCGTGATTGCCGATGTCTTGTGTGTTCTCGTCCACGTGTAAGAGCGTGTAGACGTTTGTCTTCGTTAGTTTTTGTCCGTGCGAGGTCACGGTTTTGCCGATGTTTCGTGCCTAGAAGCACAGACAAATATATACAGACGGGAAACCTCCGCAAGGGCCCGTTCCTATGCTCAGGGGTGCGGGGAGGGAGGGTTTCCAGCAGTTTCGTAAGATGTCTCATGATGGCGCTGCGGTCAGAAGCAGCCCTTTAAACTGGTCAGAGCAGGTGGCAGGTAGCGGCTGTCCCCACCACCACCTCCCCTCAAACGCCAGCAAACCGGACACAGACATGGCCTCGTGGCGCTACCTTCTGACGTGCAAGAGGCACCCTAAGCCAGGGAACCGCCTGACACCTGCTAGCATCTTATGGAACAACGAGGGGAGCGTAGGGCAGTGGTTTAGGGGGGGGGGGGTTTCTCCTCTGTATATATTACTCTGTGCTAGAAGTCTGCGTGTAGGAGCGCATTGACTATCTGTGGTGAGAGATTAGGACGTTCACCTGTGGAGTGACAGTGTCCGGTGATTCTATGTTGTGTTGTTGTCTGTTCACACCAGTCGGTGGGACAGACCTGTATCATATTTTGGACCATCACATAAGGATTGGTTTGGCGTAAAAAAAAAATTAGAAAACTATAGAGTAATGTAGAGAGAGGCCTCAAGTAGCAAATAGAAAGTAGATAGCAGTTAGTAGGACTAGTAGAAAACCTAGTGCATGTCTTTACTATTCGCTCTCTCTCTCTCTTCATGTAACTTCACACACACACACACACACACACACACACATACATATATAACACATAGGTATAATAAGTTAAGGTTAGTTAAAATTAGAAATTTCATTGTAATATAATGGTGATCACCATGAAAATTTTTAATTTTTTTTTAAGTCACACTTTTATTGTTCTGTGTGATGCTAATTAGATTTCAATGTATGTTTATAACTTGTAAAACCGTGGCACTGAAAATGCTGGTACAGTTTGTGTAGAGGAAAGGAGGAATGGTGGCAACAGCTCTGGGGTCATCTGGTAGATCTCTGAATGGAGTGGGGCGTGCTGTGACATGACGCTTGCCAAACACGGCAGCTGAAGGGACGACCCACTTTCATGGAGCCGAGGTCCCGAGAGACCTGTTCCACTCGCCACGTGCCTTCGGCAATGCTATGGGGCTCACGAGGGTAAAAACACGGGAGCCGCAGGCCTCAGCTGACTACGCGCTGTGAAGGGGATGGCCGGCCTTGCCCGTCCACTGGAAAGGAAGAGTGCCTCCTTGACTCCGCCGAGCGCACTGCAGGGGGCCAGCTAACCGCGCGCGGCTCCTCAGGTGGTCACAGCAGGAGCACAGACAAATATATACAGACGGGAAACCTCCGTAAGGGCCAGTCCTACGCTCCGGGGTGCGAGGAGGGAGGGTTTCCAGCAGTTCCGTAAGATGTCCCATGATGGCGCTGCGGTCAGAAGCAGAACTTTAAACTGGCCAGAGCAGGCGGCAGGAAGGGGCTGTCCCCACCACCACCTCCACTCAAACGCCGGCAGACCAGACACAGCCGTAGCCTCATGGCAGGCGGCACGAGCTCTCCCCTCAGCCTCCCTTCCACACTACCGACGTGGGAGAGGCACCCTAAGCCAGGGAACCGCCTGACACCTGCTAGCATCTTACGGAACTACGAGAGCAGCGTAGGACAGTGGTTTAGGGTGGGCTGCTTCTCTGTATATGTTACTCTGTGGCAGGAGGCACCCTCCCTGCCGTAAATACAACCGCCTCCAGCGCAGACGCTCGCCGCTTCTGCGGGGCGTGACCGCTGACCCAGGCGACTGCCACTCTCAATCCATCACGTACGAGACAAACGCATTCAGTCGACGCCACTATCTCGCGCCGAACCTGGCTCAGGCTAGACGCACGCCTTGGCATGCAGTCCCACCTCAACGACAACAGCTAAACATAGGCGAGTCACTAGACCGCTTATGTCCTGATCTTCAGGACATCGAACCCCAGATCGTAGTGCACAATGTAACACTAGAGCATCAGCAACGCCAATTCTCTGAACCCCAGTAACAAATAGACCATTTGTGGGCACTATCAGCCGAGAGCATTACGTCGTGGTAATAGGTGTACCGAATATCACTCATGTGCCACCTACACCAAACTGAGATCCACTTTGCCAATTACATCATATTAATTTCGATGTGACACTCCTCATGCAGAAATTTGCAATGGGTGTGGGGTAATGAGAGATGGCAGCCCATCTCTCATCTGTATTATCGATGTTTATTGTTGACGTATTGTCGTAATGAGTCCTGCACCTTCACACACAAGTCATCAGTTTGGTAATGTATGGCAAAGCGCTCTTCTGCAACATGTAGTCGACAAATCAGGTTCTGCCTTATAGTGGGGATTGTGTAGTTAGGAAAGTCAACCCTGCACTGGTATTCCGACTCGATTATCCCGCTAAGAACATTATATTATTTCATGATAGGGGTTTCTGACTTGAAAGTCGCTACTAATTTCCAGTTTCCTAACAACTTGAGTAACTTCATATGCATTAGATTTTTCTTTCTTATTTGGTTATAAATGTATTTTTGTTGTTTATGATTTTAGTATTGGACTAATCATTGTGTGTTTTATCCTGCTTAAAAAGGTGCAGTAAATATTGTTGGATTTGAAAGATGTTTTTTTCAACATTATTAGTAGTCAGATGCCAGTTAGTTCGTTAGATTTTTGGTGGAGACAAATTAATTATATTTTATGCCACTTGCAGGAAACGGAAGAGTTTCATTACAATTAGGACTGACACAGGAGAATATTTTATCATTCAAATTATTTGATATGATGTTAAATATCAGTAATTAATTCAGGGTCAGCCGCTTCTGTTCAAAAAATGTTCAAATGTTTGTAAATCTTATGGGACTTAACTACGGGGTTATCAGTCCCTAAACTTACAAACTACTTATGAAGTACTTACAAACTAGGACGGCACAAATATCCATGCCCGAGGGGGGATTCGAACCCCCGACCGTAGTGGCCGTGCAGACCGTGACTGAAGCGCCTCAGTCCCCTCGGCCACTGATGCTTCCACCAAGCTCAACTTTGTTGTCTTGGATACTGCCCGATTCTGCGAGATCTTGGTGAGTTTGATCGTTGCGCCTCGGCCAGAATTATTCGTCTTCTTATCTCTTTTTTAGTTGATCAGGGAGCCTAGATTTACATAGCCACTCATTATTTCAAGATCCTTTAAACATCCTGTATGTTGGTCTTGATCCATGCCTTGGCGATTTACGACCACCAGTTTAGTTCTTTTCATGTTTATCCTCAGACCAAAATTTAAACTAATGCCTTTCACTCTTAAGAGCAGATCACCAAGTTCTTCCTCACTTCCTGCTATGAGTTTAATATCATCTGCGAAGCGTAAATTGTTGATGTTCCTGCCGCCAATTTAAATCAACCGTTCCACCTATCCCGATTATATACTCTGCAGAGATGCTGTAGAGCTGAGGTGACAGTAAGCAGCCTTGTCTAACGCAATTTGTCACATCGAAAAACTCGGAGCATTCAGCATCTACTTTTATGGTAGCGGTGTGGCTATTATACAGAGCTTTTAGTAAGGATATCAGATGTTTTGTAACCACATACTCGATGAGCACGTGTCACAACTCAGTTTGTTTTATTACAGAAGGCATCGAGCCCTGTGACCCAGCGGGTTGTTGGGTGAGGGCTTCAGGCAGTCACCTGTGACCAGGGTTGCCAACTCGTTCCTGCCAAAAGTCGCTAAATTCTATTCAAAAAGACTCCATTCTGAAGTGAAAATACCCTAGATTTTTTGAAAACAGCCGTAAAACAATTTATTTTGTCCCCTCTACTTCAAAGTGAAGCTTTGATTCATCCCAATGTGAGATAATTCTGGTAACTCCTGGACGTATCGACAATCATCGAGTGTCACAAACTTACCTCGCCTTGTCGTGTATTTCTTTTTGTGGTAGCTCCTGAGGCAAGAAGAGTCCCCCAAAATCGTTGCTAGCTGAATTCTTATGCTGAACTGGTAGGTACCACTTTAGCCCCCCAAACCCCCAAAATCTTATTCTAACTGGGCCTGCTGGGTCGGGAGTGGGTTTGTTGGTGGTGTAAGTGATACGAGAATATTTTATAAAACAAAATTACGATTTAATTATTTATGTAAAAAAATAGAAAATGAATGAATTTAAAGATTATGAACATATACACGAATTTCACACGCCTGTAGGCGCAGAGTAACAGAATAAGGTAAAGGATAATGTTACTGAACTTAGGAAAACGTCTGATCTCGTGTACCTGTCACGAATTAATCAGTAAATTACAAGTGGAGTCACAGAACGCGGGTGTCGCAAACGAGTGAAAATGGGCGAAAAACACGTCAAACGTAAGCTGAATTCAGTGGAAGGATGGGAGCTCTGAGAAATTAGGACACTGTACCGTGTGTGGTCTCCTCGTGGCTGCGACCTGCTTCCGATGGTGCTGCAAACCTTAAAAAAAAACTGTATAACTTTGCCAAGACTGTCGTCAAACAGCCGGTACGTATTAGTAATTTGGCGTGGTACATCGGCTTCCGCCAGTCCACCGTTGAGCCCTCAAAATATGCTCACAAGTTTTAACTACTAGAATCGACGTATAAGGTCCCAAACACGAACGGCATGTATCGTAGCCAGACGAGAAGCGTCAGACTCAGCACTTGATACCGCTAGGCTTACGGCTCACCCTCAGAGCACACGTAAGACTCGTTGATTATGCCGATCGCTATGCGTCGTTCCATAATTACGGAAGTACCGCATGTAATGTAGCAACAACTGTGCTAAAAAACGCCTGCAGACAAAAGGTCTATTTATCTGACGACGAGCATAAACTCGGCCACCGAGATACAGTGCAGGCGCTGAACCTCTAGAGAGAGAGTGAGCCCTCCACGACGAGTCGCTGGGGGTATATCTAGATGTTACTACGCCGTAGGAAATTCAGAATCACTTCCGCCATTGAGAGGATTCCACGTTGGCCGTGCTATGCACGCCCTCCAATCAGCATGCAGCAACTCCAGAACTCCTGTCGCCAAGTGGACGAGTCCACTGTGAGGCCTCCCCTCTAAAAAGCCAACGCGTAGAAGGCGAGTCCACCTCCCTGACACCCCTCGAGCCGCGCACCGTGCGGGCGGAGGAATGTGCGTTCTCTTGGCCAGGCGAAAAACTGACCAACATAGGCAGCCCCCACATGTTACCGTATGGATTTATCCCAATAAAATATTTGTGAGAGTGCTTGCTAACTTACAATCTGCATGGTGCAAAAAATGGCAATTGTCCCTTAATAACGAGAAGTGTGAAGTTCGATGAATTAAATTAAATATAAAGTCATTTCCCTTGATGTAAGGTAATTAAACAGTGTTTTATGACCGCCTACGTATGCATGTTACTCCTCCGAGTACGTGTTCTGAACTCACATGTTACTCTTCCGAGTGCCTCTTCTGAACTGAAGAGTGGCGGCTCGATGCAAGGCTGCCTACGCTCCGCGATTTGGCGCGTAAATATGGCCGCCGTGCATCGTCCGTCTTATATTAACTGTTTTGTTTATGTTTTTAGCAATTGTTAATATACAGAACTCATAGTTAAGTGGGGCGATCTATAATTGTTTAATAACGATTATGCAGCCAAAAAATTGTTACATTTCTGTAGATCACAATAGGTTACTGACATAGCATCTTACAATCTAAGACAAAGGGCAGAGACCATTATATAAATGTACATGTACAATCTTTGTACATAGTTTCCCGCTAGCCAGTTAGGGTTATACTGGACTCCAAGTAGTATTGTACTTAGACTTTGAAGTACCTCACTTCAAAACCGTTAGAAGATGGATATATATTTTTTACTTGTGACTACTAATTTTATGTTTAACGATGCCTCAACCTGGATGTACTCTTTTAGTATATAAAAATGACGTGAAATTATGTAAATTACGACAGGTATGTAACCATACAATTGTAATATAAGTAGTCTCTTGGCAATCATGTATATAGATCCACTGTTAAACTTTGTGTAATAGGTCTGAAGATGGCGTCGAGTATGCCGAATCCGGTCACATAATAAATGAAAAATGCGATCTTGGCTGCATAATCATTATTAAATTGTTAATATGTTTTACCTACTCAGGGCATAGCTCGGCTTTAAGGGGTATTTCTAAATTGAGTTTGACATTAAATAAATAATCATTTTATAAATTATAAATAAAAATATGATTCCGTTTTGGCGCGTGACCGCCAGTGCTACATCTAATCGGCGTCCAGTGCCTGCCGCTCGGGGACTTCCCTAGAATTCGGGGAGACTTGCCAGCGCTCTTTCTCATGAGAACCCGACCTTTTGTATCACCTGCCCTGGTTCTCACCAGCTTTTACCATATGTCGCCTACTGGTCCTAATCGGCTGCACTGAAGCAATACTTCGAACTTAATATGATGGCTTCAAGCCAGAAATATTACAAGAGACAAGCTATGTTCTGGTCACGTGAGACTGTAAGTAGCACCCCTTCGTAAACTTACGCATATGTGGCAAGTAACAATACAAAAGTCAATGTTTCCGTAACTGTTACTTGCATTCGGTCTCAAACCCACTACCTTCGATAGCGCTTGGCGATGCCGCTAACCCCTCGGCTATTCTTACTAGATGGAGGATAGTGACTTCATCATCACTCATGTCGAGCCCGGTGGTCTGTCGGGCGCCTTGGCTCAGCGCGCCCGGTTAGAGGACTGAACGCCCTCTGTAACAAAAAAGCTGAGCCAAGACTTCATCGAACAACAACAAACAAACACGATCAGCGAACGCAAGAAAAAGATCTACCCATAAGAAAGGTAGTTTTGGGATAAAGTGCTCGACTGGAAACTGCATGGTCGCGGGTTCAAAACCTGGCCGGATCTCAGATTTTTTAAGTTTGCATTTTGACCCATCCTTCATCTCTCGATGTGAGGAGTAGCCAGAAACGACATGTGGTTTGGATTACACGTTAAGCTGTAGGTTGGATAACTTGGGTAGGCTAGGGACACGCAAGTCGCCGAGGTGGTGTCTAATTGAAAGACTTGCACCAGGTCAACGAACCACACGAAATTATTATATTACAATCAGTATTCTTGATCGTATCTTCTTAAGGCTTTTACAGTTGTTGCATCTTTAATTATAGTTATAAGATATTTTACCTAATATGACGTATTTTTTATTAATCTTCAATGCGCGAAAAAGAAATATGATGGTCAAATGTTGCCTTAATGGAGGATTTGCGCACGCGCAAGGCGAGGTGCGTAGTAGCTCCGTTGTCTTCATTCGGGACCATTCGTGCGTAACAGCCAGAGCTCGAGTAGCCAGGAGCTGGCGTCTCTCCCAACTCCAACGCCAATGTTAAAGCGGCGTTTCCCCTCGGCCCTCCCTGTAGCGGGAGGGTCCATATGCTAACTCTAGGGGGTTCAGGAGAGAATTTGAACCTCAGCCGCGCATGCTCGTTGCAACACTGCGGTTACTGCCGCCTATATTAAGCGGCCGCTCTACGTCTCCTATACGTGCTGTCTCCGCGACGTAAATCATTTCTCATGGGACAAAAATACTCGGAATGTGTATATAAAATGATTTGATAGAAGAACGAAACGAACAATGTAGTTTTAAACACACACACACACACACACACAAATATGCGTCTCCGTAGCACAGTGGTAGAGTGCCAGACTACAAATCCAAAGGTCCCAGGTTCGATCCCCGTCAGGTCCTGGGATTTTTATCTGTCCACGTCTTTCACCTCTGGCAATGTTGCTGATGTGAAAAATACCGAGTAGCACCGTGGTTCGGAACCCACGTTAAACTGTAGGTCCCCCTATAACTGGCTGGGTAAGTCAGTTCGAAGGTCGGAGGAAGGCAACGGCATACAACCTCCAAACAGGACCATGCCTAGTAAAGCACTATGGTGTTCAAACCAATCTTCGGATTGTTGACTGCTTTATCTTTTTATATTTTCACCTCGAGCTTTTTTTCTGGGGGTTCACATGGGACGCGCCGCCACTCGTGTATCGTTAAAAAAAAAAAAAAAAAAAAAAAAAAAAAAAAAAAAAAAAAAAAAAAAACACCTTACTGCTTACCATTTTAGCTGAGGGACACGCGCATCAAATACCTTCAAAGTGAAAGCAAATCATAATTACATTTGGAATTAAAAGTATTTTATTGGAGTGCATATCCCGTACATTTTCCCCCCAAAACCTTGAAATGACCCTAAAGAAGTAGCTAATCCCAAAAATAATTTTTTTGGCGCTAAGACGATCTTCCAACCCCCGGATTTAGCGACTTTTGCCCCAAGTTGGCAGCTCTGGCTGCGACGCCACGGCAGCCGCTGAGCTTGTGGTCGGCTCCCACGGCGTCCGGCGTGCGGTGCACACGCGCTGTGCGCAGTTTCGCAACTCGCGCCGCGCGCAGCTGCCGTCGCCGATTCGCCTTTATCTGCCCTTCCTGTTTACCTGACGGCCTTGAACACTCCGCCACGCGACACTCGGCCTCCCGGTCTCGTATCGACAGGGGACAACCGTCCCACTGTGCCGCTGCCGGCAACTGCGTCAGGCGCAAACCGAAGTGGCTGAAACGAGGTCGCGAGTCTGTGTGTGCCACGCGGGGCCTGCCGATACGTCCGCGCCCAGTGTGTGCATGCGAGGCAGAGCTCGGCAAACAAGCCAGCACTCCCGGTGATGCGTCCGAGGCCGTCTGCACTCGCAGCGAGTGTTCAGGGTGCTGGCAGATGGCGAAGGCGAGTCCACTCCCCATGTTCAGAGACAGTTCAATTGGGGAATTTCTATTATTTCAACCGCCATTTACTATCCCAATTAACGCTGCTCAAAACAATTTAGTCAAATGTGCAAATGTTTGTTAAGCTTATGGGACTTAACTACAGGGTCATCAGTCCCTAAACTTACAAACTACTTATCAACTACCTTATACTAAGGACGGCACAAATATCCATGCCCGAGGGGGGATTCGAACCCCCGACCGTAGTGGCCGTGCAGACCGTGACTGGAGCGCCTGAGTCCCCGCGGCCACCGCGGCCGGCCAATTTGGTCAGATACTATACACAAAGACATATTGGTTACAGCTGTAATTTGTGTGTGATACATAAGATATTATGATAAGGACTCCCTGATTTCAAAATTAAATATCTCGAAAACAAAGATCGATAGAGGAATGTAGTAAACGGTATATTTATTGTGAAAGCTGAAAGAAGTTTATACAGCAGTTTGAAATAATAGTTACAAAAGCTGCTAACAGATGGCGCTGTAATCGCCATATGTAATGGCTGGCATAAATAATGATCCGAAGTCCAGAGGGATCAGTTACACTATTGAAACGTGGAAGGAGGTTAGCGTGCCGAAGGAAGAGATTAAAACCATGTACTCCATTGAACAGCGCGTTTTTCTAGTGCTAGAGTACCAAACGTTAGAAGAGAGTCCTACGACAACAAGGCGAAGTTTTCATGCACGATTTAATGTTCGAAGAGAACCCCCTGCGAAAACCATTCGTACGCTCTTCGCAAAATTTCAACCAACAGGCAGCGTAACTGATGATCTAGTGGGGCATGTTGACCACAAGCAAACCGCAGTTACACCTGAAAATATCGCTACAGTTTCCGGAATTATTCAGCGAAATCCAATGTCATCCGTCCGTAGAATTGCATCTGAGACTGGTTTGAAGCGTTCCAGCACGCAGAAAATACTGAGAAAGACCTACACATGTTTCCATTTAAAATTCAAAGGCACGAGGCTATACCCGTACGAGCTGTGCAACGAAGGGTTGCCTTTGCTAATCAGATGCTCACAATGATTGAAAGTGAAGGATTTGATGTTGGCTGCATCAGGTTTACACATGAAGCATACTTCCTCCTGAATGGATACGTGAATAAGCAGAACTGGCGATTTTGGGGTTCCGAAAAGCCTTATTGGTATGTAGCGAAACCTCTGTATTATCCTAAAGTCACTGTGTGGGCTGCAGTATGCAGCAGAGGCATTATTGGCCCTTTTTATTCGAGAAACGGTCATTGGTGCACGTTACGTTGCAATTTTGGAACAATTTGTCGCCACACAGCAAGCGTTAGAGGTTCGACCACATACTGAATGGTTTACGCAAGATGGAGTCCGACCACATCGGACCAAACAAGTGTTTCGCTTCTTTGAGGAATACTTCGGGAATTGTGTCATTCCTTTGGAATATCCCAAATTTACTGGTGCAGGCATGGATTGGCCACCATATTCGCCGGATTTGACTCCCTGTGACTTTTTTTTTGTGGGGCACAATGAAAGACACGGTCCACCCGAAGCATCCCGACACGCTGGACGAGCTTGAATCGGCGATCTCTGTGGCATGTGAATCCATTTCGGTTGAGACACTACGAAATGTGATGGCGAATTTCAGTCTTCGTTTGCGCCACCTCTGTAGTGCCAATGGTGAACATTTTGAAAATATTGTGATGTGATTGTTTGCAAAGAGTGTTTTCATACGGTTATTTCACTTATGTATGCTGATATGAGCTGTCAGCTTTTGTAACTATTATTTCAAACTGCTGTATAAACTTCTTACAGCTTTTACAATAAATATACTGTTTATTGCAGTCCTCTATCGATCTTTGTTTTCGAGATATTTAATTTTGAAATCAGGCAGCCCTTTTCTGGACACCCTGTTAAATGGTGTGCAATTACCTCGGACGGCCATTACAGTTGCACACCTGGGTAGCAAGGACAGTATGACGTTATCACTCAGCTGTTGAGGGATGTTTAGCCATTCATTCATGAGTGCAGTATCCAGCTCAGCAACCGTTGTCAGATGTGCTGGTTTGGCTGAAATGCGTCTGCCAAGTCCGTCCCAGACATGCTCGGTTGGGTTTAACCCCGTTGAACAAGCGCTGCCAACTCCATTCGTTCAGTTCCCTCAGCTTCAAGCATGTTGTCCACCAGTACAGCTCTGTGGGGACAAGCGTTATCGTCCACGAGAAGGAGCCCGTCTCCTATCCCACCAGCATAGAGCACAACAAAAGGTGGAAGGCTCTCGTCTCTATACCGCTGCCTACACCATTCATCCAACGCCATGATATGGTGATGTTTCCTGCACATAAGCAGGATTGTTCCAAGTTCCACCTTCTCTCCAGATGAGGGAACGACGATTGTTCGGCTGAACACAAAATCTTGGCTCATCTGTGAACAGAACCCGGCGGTATTCGTTACGACTTCAATGCTGATGTTCTTCCGCCCAGCTTCTGCGGGCTAAACGGTGTCATGTTCTTTAACGGGGGATCATACTATAACCAAATAGCTTATAAAGCTAATAGCGGAAACTCGGAGGCATTTACATGCGTTTGCCAGGCGTCACCGCTAGCAGTGCTATCTGTTGGCTCGAGTTGTATACTATACCTGGCTCCAGGTCTGCTACTCCGAATTTTATTTCCCTGCGAATCGCATTTACAGCGCAAGTTTTAAATTGTTGTGCCGTTTAAGAAATTATGTTAGATGCTAATACATTTAAGGTGTATGGTTAAAAGGAAACTAAAGCAATCAGTTCTTTACAGTTTATTTGTGTCGAATTCGAACTGAATATAATACAGTACATAAGTTTTTATGTACTTTGTGAGAATTTAGGACTATTTGTGTGTTACTTTCCGTAACATGAGGTTTCTCTTCTCTTATTTGTGATGCTGAGGAATCATTTCTCTCATTGGCAAATGCTTTAATTAGAACTGCAAAATATTTTTTTCCGACCACAAATAACTGTTACACGCGCTTCCTAATTCGCCAGATTCATTTATGAGAAAGGAAACCAACTTGCTTCTCACACCATGAGTCCTTTCAACAATGCACTAATCAAAATTTTGTCTAAAAATTTCTGACATTTTATTGGAAATACTCTCAGCACAATAATTGGGAAAAAGCATTTTCTTTGAGACATATCTCTTCATCTTTATATGGAAGTTAGCAACTTCATGATCAGTATCATTGTATGGTGCCAGAGCCATTTCACATTTTTATGTTCCAACCCACTACTTGCCCAGCACATAATATAATTCCTCGCGTTTGTTTCGATATATTTACGTTAACTGACTCTAATATCTGCATGCAGCGATACATTAACACTGTCTTCATCAGACATTTCACTCACATGCATTGAATGGATGATTTTTCAATTCATTTAATTGTACAAGGAATGCTGCTGTGTCTACTTCACAGTTACTGTCTTGAGAGGGAGACAGTAAACTATTGACCACTGCTGCTACTGAAGGTATCTTGCTGGTGTTTTACAGATTCGTCTATTCTTTAAATACGTAAAGGGATTATAATAAAACTTCCGATTTAACTTTGTTCTTATTTAAATTAATATCTGTTTTAAACACACGCAAATGACAAATTACAAGACTTATCCTTGGCTTAACAAATTCTTATTTCTAAAATCTTTTTTCACATAACGGTCTCAGCATACTACGTAGCTTTTCTTCAAATGCTCGTGACTGTTCTTTTTCAAAATTTCATCTAAGTCAGCTATTCGACTAAGAATAACCCACAGGCTGCATATATAAAGAAATTATAATAAAAATAATGTAAATCAGATCTATATTTTTTGGAAACCTGAAGAATGTTTTAAAGCGCTTTGATGTTTATAGTTATTACAGCTGTATATAGAAAATATACTTCCTCTTCCAACTATTTCTTAGTTCTTTTAACTAAGACGACGATCAAGAGTGTCTTCCGTGTGTAACAATGTAAAACGGCTGTTCATGCCCTGTGTTAGTTGCAACTCGAGCCGCTAGGGGGTGTTCAGGTGCCGTTTCACGGCTCAGTTTTCGCTATTATCTTATAAGCTATTTGCTATAGGTCTCTGTGCGTAGATGCAATCTTCCCGAAGGCGATTTCGGGCTGTTAATACTGCGCGTCCTGTTGCTGCCTGGAGGATGCGTTGCAGCTGAATTGCATTCAGCCTCCTGTCTCACGGGCTGTTAAGTGTAGGTAACGGTTCAAAACTATTGGAGCAAACTGCTGTGTTCATGAGTCCCTAGGCTTACAAAGTACTTAAACTAACTTACACTAAGGAGAACATACACAACCATGCCCGAGGGAGGACACTAACCTCCGATGGCGAGCAACCGCGCGCTCCGCAGCAAGGTGTCTTAGAATGCTCGGCCTCTCCACTGCGGTTGACATAACGGTCATCTCTTAATGATGTTACTCGTGGACGCCCTTGGCCTTGCCTTCTTTAACAGTTCCTGTCGTTCGAAATCGTCTCCAGGTGCTAGAAATTACACTCTGGGTCACTCCAATACCAAAACTCCTTCGTCTGCCTCTGTCCCGCTTCAACCTTGCTATGGCTCTCCGTGCCACAACTTCGGTGTGAACTACCTGCTCACTACACTGTCTGGTCCCTACTGCTTGTCTCATTCGTTCGGTAGAGTAAACAGACGTCAACACCAACCCACTATGCAGCAACTCTCTGTTATCACCAGCATTGTCCCGTCTCCGCAGAGCCGACAGAAAGACGTCGAAGCGTTTTAGTTCATTCTGCCGATGAAAATACTGCAGATACTGCACGTCTCAGCTGATCAACTGATTCTGACCATCGTATTTCTAAGCATTGGTATTACAGTACAAATTATCACCGGGTTGCTACTGCTTACGCAGTGGGTAGTTATGAAGGGCATTTCCCATGTTGCTATGTATTAACCATTCACTTTACAATTTCACTTTTGCCTGAGGGTGCTGCGAACAGTTGACGTGTGCTCCCATTCCTAACGCGACCAACTTTTTCAAAACTCAATGCGGGACATTTCGAGGATGTGAGGGAGGTCTAAGATATCGTGACTCATTGTGGCAGTTATTCTGAAACTAGGAAAGAAATTACTCATTTACTTTTAATGCAACATATCTAACATGAGTGACATTTTATTCTTAATTTTCAGCTTTACTTACAGTTCATAAATATTCTGTCAGGCTCCTATTTTGAATTTTAGAGTCTGGCATTTTTACATATTGTTTCTCCGTTACGTTTTTCCGATCACCTTAGTTGTCTGTACTACTTTTATTTGTCCCAAGTCTAGGAACATCGTGGTCCACACATTTTGATAAGTTGCCTACTCCGCTGAAAGAATTATGTTTTGCAAGAACCTCCAATTAAATTTGAAGAAAAAAAAACTACTTTTTAAAACGATTTGAACTACTCTATTATAGAACTTCTTTCGATAAAGTGCAGAGTTTAACTGTGCCTTACTACATGAAATTCTCACTCACTGTAGTTGTTGAATTTTCAGAATTTCGCCACCTTTTTATTCCTGAAGGAAGTAAGATAAATGCGGATATTGCATTTCTATGTCAGATTTTAAACATATTTATACAGACCGTGATAATCGGACATGTTTGCCACCTTGAGTACCGAAAAATATTCCATTACACTTATTGAAACTTACTAAAGAAGGCACAGAAAATTTGCCAAAAACAGAATTTTTTTAATAAGTCATTCTACCACCAAATACAGTAGCAGCTTAAAACAAAAACAATTTCCACAGCTAGCAAATTTGTCATTTTGAAATACTCAGATGATGTGTAGCGATTTCTTTCATTTTTTAATGTAAGAACGCTGTCATTCATTTGTAAATGATGCATTGTGAAGTTGACTTGTAAGCAGTATTACATAGCATGCCGTGCACAAATAGTTTCGGCTTATGCTCTTACACCAACAGTTTCAAAATTACTGGAATGTGGAACGCTTTTGCCATTTTGCGGGACATTTTCAGTAATGATCCCAATGCGGAAAACGAGTCCAAATGCGGGACTATCTGGCACAATCCGGGACGATAGGTCGCGCCGCGCGGGAGTAGCCGAGCGGTCTGGAGCGCCATGTCGCGGATCGCGCGGCCTCCCGCGTCGGAGGTTCGAGTCGTCCCTCGGGCATGGATGTTTGTGTTGTCTTTAATATAAGTTAGTTCATAAGTAGTTTGTAAGTTTAGGGACTGGTGACCCCGCAGTTAACTCCCATAAGCTTTACAAACATTTGATTTATTTATTTATTTATTTTTTATATTTTTGGTTTGCTGGATTATCCATTGGTTGTTTTGAATGACGCAGAGTGGTATAACTACTATTAATTAATATGAAACGCGGTTAAGTCCGGCTATCTGCACAATCTGGCACCGACATCGTGCCTCTGTGCCCCGACTGGAGAGTGTAATACACTTAATGCCTGCATTTCAAGATTACAAGGAAACCACCGTAAATATTGAAAGACGGCTGTCTGCCGTCTTCTCTAGGTTTTTTAACTTTGTAAATTATCTAAGCTCACTAGCGGACTTTTTTGCTAAACGAGAACCCCTCTCGTTCGGAAGCATGACGAATACCATTTCATTTCATGTCTTTAAAGGTTAGTTTCTGTAATATTGCTGGGATTTTATTATGCTAATAATTTATCATTGTGTTTGTGTTTTTAAATGTTAGTTTCGGTAATATTGTCGGTATTTTATTATGCTAATAATTTCTCATTGAATGTGGCAATATGAACGGTTTCTCCGTGACGCCACTGTCCCTGTGAGAATGTGTACTTGCTTTACTCTGTATGTACATGCTTTTGATACTACCATAGAGGTTCCTCCACCCTTTGATTACAAGTTGGGTTGGCAATGCTCAGTTAGCGAGTCTCGGTTGGACGCGCGAGTTTCAGCTCTTCCCCACCACTACGTCATCCTGGTTTTTGCCGATTTCCGGCGCTGGTCGAGGGGACTGCGTGACGGATCTGGTCATTCTCTGGCTGCACTTCGACCTGGTAAGATGTTCTGACTTTATTTCCTTCCTTGAGATGGTAGCGATTCGTTGTCTGGTTTGTTAGACTTCCGATCTTAGGTTCATTTTTCGGGATAAGTTTCTCCGATCATGTACGGAAATGTATTCAATTTCATTTCGGTGATTTTACATAGGTAAACACGGTGATTTTGCAACTAATTCGATTTGATAATGGCTGGGAATCGGTAACCTGTGTGAGACTAGCTGCCAGTGTATGAACTCTGTTTAATTTCTTTCTAGCTTTGTGGAACGCAACGAATATGCGGGATTATTTTAAATCTGTGTAGTGCATGTGAAATATTCTTTTCCGTTCTCTCCTTCTGCGAGTGATATGTACTCCACGTGGTGTGTTCTTAGAACAAAGCCTGCAGCTACCCCTGTGTGTGTTTCTACGCCCTTCAGGCAAGAAATTATGCATATATCCTTCTGATTTCCATTAGTACCTCAGGATCTCCTCTCTGTCTATTTTTAAATTTTTGCTTAGTTTCCAAACTTGTACTTTGCATTCAGACCGCCCAGTAAATTCTCTTCTAGCCTTGTACGACCCCCTTTATTAGCTTGTTTATGAAATACTGTGTATTTCTAAGGGCTCCATGCCGTATTCCTTAGTTGATTTACTCCGAATCTCAATTTATTCCACATTTCTGACTTTCGAAGACTGGACTTCGTCCATCCGTGTAAAACCTTCCCAATCGCGTCTAACTGTATTCCTTTAGCTTCCTCATGATATCGTACGCATTTATAAGAGTTGCACGCCATAGCTCTTTTTCTTTATTTTTCGGAAATTGAATTTTTGTATTTTTACTGGTTTTCGGAACCACATGGCTCCGAATTCCGACTTCATGGGTTTATAGCTAACCACTTGGGTGTTCGCCACTGCTCACACACCAATGCCTTACTATTGTGTATTCTTGCTTCGTAATCTGTGTTTCCGTTGGTTTTTGTTGAAATGAATACAATCTTTAAGCACTTCGCCTTCAGTGGGGTGCGAATGTGTAATGTAGCAGACAAGTGCCGTTTGTCTCAGTAATTCCGCATGCTCACGGTTTGATTTGAATGGAAATTAATCTCACTATTATCGCGTACCATCTCAAGTAAAGAAAGACAGACAAGAGCGACCTACGTAGTTTATTTTTTCTGGTGTTGTGTGGTACATCCTTGTTCGCTGAGTTTCGCCTACGATAGCGTCGCCTGCTTCTGCTTCGTATCAGCACCCTGAGTTGGGTGAGTTTCGCTATGCTTCGCGCGTGTGAGTGGTTGAATGCTTGTTAGGTTACTTTAAATTTATTTTAAATGGGATGCATTTTTATTGTTTCACAAAATTGGTTCCCCCATTTGCTCATGTTTTAAGCGAATAAATAATTTATTGACAATGAATTTTATCGTTCATATAAATATTAGTTTATGAATACCTTCCCTTTTTATTTAATGTTGTTTTTCACCAGTGCTGAGAACAAATTCAGACGCATATTATCATATTTTTAATTCCGTCACGCCATAAAGGTTCTCTCAGCCACCTTCATGAAATTGTTTAGTTCGCTGTGGCTTGTATATTAATGATTTGTGTAAATCTAGTGAGCTACGACGTATGCTGGCCACTTTCTCTTTGTCTTCCTGCAGATAAAGTAAAGTTTGAATCAGTTCTAAATTATGGGCCAGGGAACAAGATTCTGTTGCAGGAAGTAGTCAGTAGTTCGCGCGAAACCTTTAGCTGGTTTTACGGCCAGTGTTATATGTTTAAAGTAAGCTTTTAACTGGCTCCCTTCAGCTAGAGTTAGTTTTACAATTAACTGTGATCTTTCAATATAAATAAGATCATCTCACAACAGAAGATGGGTAGTCTTCGGGATTATTTGTATTGCTGTGATCAGGGCCGTCTGAATGATATTGGGCGCCGGGGTGCGAAAAATCAGCTAGCGCCCACCCCTCTCTTGCCACCAAAAGGTGAATAAAATTAATTTTTATGCGCCATTTTTTTAAATACTTACTTATAAATATAAATATATTTTTAGCCACTGAATTAAATTTTTCTGCCTTTTAAATCGGAAAACTTTTTTATGATATCATCTGTTTTATATCATCTGTTTTTAAATCTATATTTGATTAGATACTTATAATAGGTTCCCCTTATACAGTTATTATTAATTAATTAAATGAAAGTGACTTTAACACACAACTACTTTTTATATGTAGATATATAAAGCAATTGAATAATATGAATTTGAACAAATTCAATAAAGTTTCATTTACGTCAGTATGCAGTTTATATGTCACGAAACATCCAATGTAACACTTAAATGAGAAAGAAAAATTGTATTAGTCTTGGTTCTCAATAAAATTAAATTTTATTACGTTCTTCTCCATATATCGACATTTTCAATCTGCAGTAGACTCCTGTTATTTCTGATTTTCTCAGGGCTCTAGGTCCGGGATATTACGCCAGTACTTAAAGGAAATGCAACTTCAAAGAAATAAAGATCTCAACCCGTTTTGTTCATATGTTTGCATATTTTGCAGAACTTTTTAATACCGTACGTCTAGATACATCTGCACGTGCAAATGGCTAGTTACAGAAAGACGAAAGTTTTTTTTATTACTCTAGCTATCTTTTGTTCAAATGTTCAAATGTTTGTTAAGCTTATGGGACTTAACTACGGGGTCATCAGTCCCTAAACTTACAAACTACTTATGAACTACTTACAAACTAGGACGGCACAAATATCCATGCCCGAGGGGGGATTCGAACCCCCGACCGTAGTGGCCGTGCTGACCGTGACTGGAGCGCCTCAGTCACCTCGGCCACCGCGGCCGGCCTATCTTTTGTCTCTTGTCTTTTATTTTCTTAAAAACAAAGCACATCACAGATCCACAGTTTGTCTTTTTCTTAAGTCCATATAGTGACTAACACATCGTTTTCTCTGATTCATTAAAATTTTACTTCCTCTCACTTCTACAACTATATATATATATATATATATATATATATATATATATATATATATATATAGTTGTAGAAGTGATATATATATATATATATATATATATATATATATATATATATATATATATATAAAGAGAAATACAGAAAATATTCGAAATTGACAAGTAAAAAATAAATCAAATTTCGTCCCTTACCTCCTCTGGTATCATACCACTCCACCCCCACGGTAACAGTACATCTCCACCCCCTCTTGCCATCAAAAGGTGAATAAAATTAATTTTTATGCGCCATTTCTTTTATTTAATACTTACATATAAATATAAAAACATTTTCAGATACTGAATTTAATTTTTCTGCCTTTTAAATCGGAAAACTTTTTTATGATATCATCTGTTTTGAAATCTACTTTTGATTCGATACTTATGACAGGTCCCCCTGCAATACAGAATAAAACTCCCAACTACGACACACTTACAGGGAACGCCCGAAAGGGGGAGGGAGAAGTTACTACCTTGGGTCGTCGTTGATCATAAATAGTTTTTTATTATTTTCTGTTACGAAAATTACCTTTCGCCTGCTGCTACTGTCACAGGAAGTGTTAAAACCATGCGCAAAGGTGTTTAAACATTTGGGAACACAGACGTTAAATTAGTGGAGTAAATAAATTTAAGGTTGAAAACAAACAAACTGTTTCTGTTATATTATCAAAACAGCTACCTACCACAGATCTTCTTAAATATCACACATAGAGTCTCCATTCCTACCATGTTTACTTTTAGACTTTAAGATCAAAACAGTACCTATAGTAACTGTACAGTAATATGAAATGTAATTGAAATATCTGAACCTTGCCAGATGCTGTCAAATAAGTGAATGTAAACTCAATGTAGATAACGTATTTTATGTACACTTTAAGTGACGATCTCAACAAATGTTGGAATGTCAATAATGTTAAAATAGTTTTAATTCAGTAATATTTGGTATGTAACTTGTTTCACCCGGTTCACTTGCAAATTACATTGTAAAAATGTTAAGGAGACCACTGATTGTAAACATGAGTCTACATGGCAACAGATGAGTTTTTGCAATTCCAACAAATGTCATATGCAAAGACCGAGTATTATGTGTGTTTTATCTTTAAGAACCCAAGCGATAGTGTCTTTGTCGACGCCTGTCAACAGTTTACCTGATGATGGCCTAATAAGCCGAAAACTAGTTTGTAAATACACAAAAAAATTGTAGAACAGAAACAGTTTGTTTGTTTTCAACCTTAAATACGGAAGCGTTCTAACCAGAAGTGACGGAAGAATCCATTTATAAGAAATAAATAAAATTTAGCGAATGAAGTGGAGTTGTTTCTCTTTACAAAAAAATAAAGCAAGCAATTTCAACTCATTAAACAGCCCTTCCCCGTCAATATCCACTTTTTTTTCATGTGTTCACTTTTGTTCGAGATTGAGACAGTGTGGTTTTCTTTGCTCTCTGTCCAGTTCCCCTCAGATTTCAAGGTTTTGCAAGAATGAAAACATGTTGTTGTATTATCTGAAAAAATGGAATCTTTCATTTAATTGTAAGACGCCACGTCAAGTAACAAATAAAGTAAAAAAAATTACTTTAAACTTTGTTTTCGGGTCTAATATCGGCTCATCTAAAGTTTTTGTAAACGACTTGTCGTTTTCGAGGACGTGGATGAACAGTTTCTTTGAATTCAGGTTCACACTCTAAATCTTCAGCAATTAATTTTGAATAAACTGGTATTTATTCATATACACTGTATGTGTGGTATACACCAAAATCGTTTTTGACCATATCTGCCAGTTTGACCCCCTCTGAAAGAATAACGTCAGACTTTTGCAGAATTTTGCTTAGTGTTAATTTTTGATCAAATGATGTATCATATTGCAACTAAACGTATGAACCTGTAAGACTTTCATTTTGACATTAATGAACTTGCCATGTTCCTTGCGACACTGTCAGACTTGTCACAAATAAAAAAAACCGTAAGTGTTATCCATATTAAAGCGAAGAGCTTTTAAAACATTAACTCTGCTTTCCCATCACGTATTTAAAAGGGATTTTAGTGTCAAAGTAAGTATCTGGTTCATATTGACATCCCAAAGTGAAGCTGATGCCGAAAAACATACATATATATCCTGAACAATAGAAAAGAAGTTTGAGATTTCCAAAGACCTTATAGCAGCATCATTTACTACTAAATTTAGTGTCTGAGGTGCACATGGAAAGTAAAAAGCACGAGGATTCATGTCCAGTATTTTTTTTTCTTTGTTTTTGCAGGCCAATATTTTCTCCTCTCCTGTTTATCCATTATCATATATTTGGCCTTGTAAATCTTCTAGTTCAATATTCTATGATTTTAAGAAATCTAATAAACAAGTTGCTAATCCTTGGCCAGTAATTTTTGTTACAGTTAAAAAACCCAAGAAATGTTCTTTTACCTCAGCAAGTATTGCTGATAGGTTAAAATAAAGAAACCTTACAATAACAGTAAGTTGTTCTATGTGTTGTGAAATGTAAGCTGGCAATCTAGAATCCCAGAATAGTATTTAGATTGTTTTAAAGGATCAATTATAGTACTTTTAATTTTTCAGGAATTAAATTAATCAATTCGTTTCGAATGTTATGCCCAAGATAATGGAGCATGTGATGCTGAGCACTTTCAATTTGTACAATGTGTTCTGATAGCATATTATCAAAGTTAGAAATACATTCAACCAACTTTAAAAAATTTCAGTTATTTGATTCGAAAAATTTTTCAGTATCACGTCTAAAAAGTAAATTACACCCAGCTAAAAAACTTATAATCTCGATTATCCTTTCTAAATATGACGTCCTTCTCTTTTTCTCGTGATCTATTTGAGCTTGATTTTCAGAGTCTACTGTTCGACATTTTAGTGAGTCATTTTTAGATATTTTTTTTTTTTTTTTTACAGAAAGTTTGTGTCCTAAACTCTTTTCATGTCTCTCAGAATTCCTCGTCAAATGCCTGCAGTCTTTAAAACCAATCTGACCATTAAAAGTAACCACATTTGCATTAAATACTTGCAGTGGAAACAAAGTACTGAATCTGTAGATTCTGAATAAACAAGCGAATCACGACGGATAATTTCGTTATTTGGTAACTTTTTAATATAATATGAATTGTTAAACGACCTGTTGTTGCCATCAACAGGATATGTAGATATTTTGATCTAAATTGGTCAATTTTCTGTTAAAAATAACCCTATTTTATCAGGTAGTATTTGTAGGCAGAGATATTTTCAAAAATTCGAGCATCAAGTAGGAACTCGACGCTCCCGATAGTCATTTCCTGTCTCACGCCTTCTCTTTCCGCTACGGCAGTCAAGTTATTCCATTCACTCCTGTGCAAAACCGTCATTCTTTTTTTTTGTGTCTACATGCCACTTATGCTTGTCCATCGAACGTCAAAGCTGTGCCTGAAGTTCCACGAGGCGTGTCTGTAAATGATATCGGTGCCTATATTTTTACAGGTGTAATGAATGTTTGTTCACTAATTCTCAAAACTGGTAGATTTTACATGGTACAAGGCTCTCGCCAGACGGAATGTCAGCACTTATGGGCCGCAGTGGAGTGGCCGAGCGGTCTAAGGCACCTTGCTACGGAGTGCACGGTTGCTCACCGATGGAGGCCCCAGTGCTCCCTCAGGGAAGCTAAGGGACTCATAAACAGAGTAGTTAACTCCATACCTTTGCAAACATTTGAATTGGAGTACTTGGGACACAAACAGCTAAGGTCATCAGTGCCTGCTCTTACACACCACTTAAACTGACTTACAGTAACTTATTCACGAGACGATACAAACACACATGTTCGAGAGAGGACAGATTTGTCTGTGGAGAAAATAAATTTATATGGAAATGGTGAAGAAAAATCCTGGCTTCAATTTACAGAACAGCACCGCAACACATTTCTCTCATTTCGGTACTGAAACCTGTCGGAGGTTACTACCCAATCAGCAAGAACAACACGTGGACCTGGTTAGTAGGGCATAAACTACATTATATAACCAGTGCACAAAACAAGGCCTCATACTCAGGCTATTGTGTGTACCTCGCTATAAGAGACAACTTCCGGTAAAGGGTACTAACTGTAGGAAAAGGTTTGCGAATTACACTTCTGGCCATTGCTACAACACGAAAATGACGTGCTACAGACGCGAAATTTAACTGATGGGAAGAAGATTCTGAGATGTGAAAATGATTAACTTTTCAGAGTATTCACTCAAGGTTGGCTCCGGTGGAGACAACCACAAAGTGCTGACATGAGGAAAGTTTCCAACCGATTTCTCTTACTCAAGCAGCAGTTGACCGGCGTTGCCTGGTTAAACGTTGTTGTAATGCCTCGTTTAAGTCGTTTCCGACTTTGATAAAGGTCGGATTGTAGCCTATCGCGATTGCGGTTTATCGTATCGCGACATTGCTGCTCGCGTTGGTCGCGATCCAATTACTGTTAGCGGAATATGGAATCGGTGGGTTCAGGAGAGCAATACGGAACGCCGTGCTGGATCCCCACGCCCTCGTATCACTAGCAGTCGAGATGACAGGCAGTTTATCCGCACGATTGTAACGGATCGTGCAGCCACGTCCCGATCCCTGAATCAACAGATGGGGACGTTTGCAAGACAACAACCATCTGCACGAACAGTTCGACGACGTTTACAGTAGCAGAGACTATCAGCACGGAGACCATGGCTGCGGTTACCCTTGACGCTGCATCACAGACAGGAGCACCTGCGATGGTGTTCGCAATAACGAACCTGGGTGCACGAACGGCAAAACGTCATGTTTTCCGACGAATCCAGGTTCTGTTTACAGCATCATGATGGTTGCATCCGTGTTTGGCGACATCGTGGTGAACGCACATTGGAAGCCTGTATTCGTGATCGCCATACTGGCGTATCACTCGGCGTGATGGTATGGGGTACCATTGGTTACACGTCTCGGTCACTTCTTGTTCGCATCGACGGCACTTTGAACAGTGGCCGTTACATTTCAGATGTTTTACGACTCAAGGTTCTACCATTCATTCGATTCCTGCGAAACCCTACATTTCAGCAGGATAATGCACGACCGCATGTTGGAGGTCGTGTAAGGGCCTTTCTGGATATGGAAAATGTTCGACTGCTGCCATGGCCAGCACATTCTCCAGATCTCTCACCAATTGAAAACGTCTGATCAATGGTGGCCGAGAAACTGGCTCGTCACAATACACCAGTCACTACTCTTTATGACCTGTGGAATCTTGTTGAAGCTGCATGGGCATCTGTACCTGTACTCATCATCCAAGCTCTGTTTGACTCAATGCCCAGGCGTATCAAGGCCGTTATTACGGCCAGAGGTGGTTGTTCTGGGTACTAATTTCTCAGGATCTATGCACCCAAATTGCGTGAAAATGTAATCACATGTCAGTTCTCGTATAATATATTTGTCCAATGAACACCAGTTTATCATCTGCATTTTTAATGGCCAGTAGTGCATATCACGGAGCTACAAATAACGATAATAGAAGGGGAAAAAAGAAGAACGTACAAAGGACGAGAAGAGACGAATGTAGAAATAAAGGGGTGTGCGGTATCCAATATTCAAGATTTTTTCGCCCTTAATCTACTGATTACGGTTTCATTTAGATCCTTCTTCTTCAAATACTTAACAAGATCTTTTGTTTCACATAACCTCACCTCGACGGAGAGTGATGACTTACTTTTATTTTTTATTTCCATTTTTATTATAAAGAGAAATTCATTTCTAGTACTTAGGGAAAGAAAGAGAAACTTCAAATCCTTGCACATCAACAGGAAATGCGCGACTTTCGGTCACTTTCGTTCCCCGTCGGGGTTCGAATCCCCCAACCGGCATGGATGTTTGTGCTGTCTTTAGTATAAGGTTGTTCATAAGTACTTTGTAAGTTTAGGGACCGATGACCCCGTAGTTAAGTCCCATAATCTGTACAAACATTTGAACATTTTTGACATTTGACAAATCGGAAAACAGGAAAATGTGACCAGGCATACTGCTTGGGGAAACATAATAAAGCAAATATGGAGAAGAAAAGCTCTGAGTGCTGTCGATATGCTGAGGTTCGCGTAGGGGGAAAATAAAATAATAAAAAAAAAACAATCAGTTAATTAAGAGGTATTGAGGATAAACGTATTCAAGCTGTTTTCCCTAAGAAATTTCTTTTCGTTAATGTCAGTTTCGAAGCAGTGAATTCATTGACGGAAACCGATTCTGTATCTTGTTATATAGAGACGGAAGTCACAGGTTCTAATCTTGGTTCCGGCACACACTTTTTAATCTGACAGGGAGTGTCATATCAGCGCATACTTCGCTGCAGAGTGAAAGTTTCGTTCTATATCACAGAGCTCAGCGGTGCATAGTTATGGGAAGTGACTAATTCGAAGTACAGTAAGGTAGGTGAAGTTCATAGCTCATCTATGTTAATGTTACAGGAGTATTCACCGAATTTTATTGTTTGTTCGTAAATCTATCGGACTGCGTGGTCATCAGTCCGTAACTTACAAACAACTTAAACTAAGGTCAACTAACCTAAGGACAACACACACACACACACACACACACACACACACACACACACACACACACACACACATGCCATAGGGAGGACTCGAACCTCCGACGGCGAGCAACCGCGCGCTCCGCAGCGAGGCACCTTAGACCGTTCGGCTACTCCACCGCGGCGAATTTTATTGTCAGAGGTTGTATAAGGTGTGGGCGTAAGTAAGAGAGAGGGGAGGAAATGGGTTAAGATTGGAAGGGGAGATGGAGAGAAATAGGGCTGAGTTGGGGAAGAGGAGATGAACAGTGAAGTAGAGAAGGAGGTGGACAGGGAGAGAAGGAAACAGGAGAAGTACCAGCTCAAGACTCCAATAAATAAATAATACTCGCGAACGGTGCGTTTTCAGATATATAATATGGAGTAGAGGTCTGCACGTCGCTCGGTTGCTCGCTCGAATCGCGAGATACATGTCGTTCTATGACAGTCCGACAGGTGACGGTACTGCAGCTTGCGGCATGGCGTGTGGCTACGCTCGACTTCCTCCACGCTCGTTCGAGCGGGGCACACTCGACCGGCCCGACCGTCCACACTGCCCGCTCGCCACTCGGTCGCCCACCGCAGCGACACTCGAGTCCAAGGCGAGTGTCGGGAGCAAACTAGACGCCACAGAATACATCCTTACCTCGAAATTTGGAATTGTTTCCTTTCTCGGGTGCTTCGAAAGCTGTTCTCTCGATCCAGTTGAATTAGCCATTCAATTTCACATTTTATACTTTACCATACAGGTTATTATACGTGATTAATACAAAGTTTCTGTGCTAAGATCATGTACTAAATGAGTTTTCCAGGATCTTCTTTCTTTCTTGTTCCCATTTTGGGGACTGTTAGTACCTGTTTAGTGGTAGGTGTTACTTGCCGTCTTATCGAGGAAGTAATTGTATTTTATATCTCGACTCGATCTACAACGTGTCAATGATATTTTAACAATACATTGCAATTCCAATGCCACCAACGAATAGTTTGGGGATAATGTTGTTACTTTTCATGTATACTTCGTTGTACAGTAACATTCACTTTTGTGCATTGCAATGAAAACGTCGTTCGTTCCGTAGTTTCTCTTTGGATCCTTTACATTACTTCCAGATGTTGTAGTTGGTGAAAACAACCTTTTTGTCTCGTTTGCGGTATAATGATATTGCGGTTACATGCTACTATACAGGAATACACGTCTACAGCATAACTGATTTTTAGTTCCTTTAGGTAGTGGGGGTTCGTCAGACGCAACATCAGCTCAGACCTCAGAGCCACAGAACCGCTGCCGTAGCCACTGACAAAAAACCTACCCAAGTGTCACCGATTTTTAAGAAATTTGGACATCTTATAATACATGAAAAACTGTGGTACACATTTTTTATTTTAATTTTATTTATTTATTTATTTTTAGCGGCGGAAAAACATATTTAAGTGGGGAAACGGTGCATCCAAAGTTGTCGCTAAAATAGAAAAATTGCGATAACTTAGAGACTAGTGAAGCGATTTTAATCATTTTTGGTATGAAAGTATCTCTTGATAAGAGATCGGCCTAGGTACACTAGTCTCTAAGTAATCGCCATGTTTCTATTTTAGCGACAATTTTGGAGGGACCGTTTCATCCCTTAAATATGTTTCTCCGCCGATAAAAAGTTACGTGTCCCATAGTTTTTCACGTATTATAATGCAAATTTCATAAAAATCGGAGAGTGACACTTGGGTAGGTCTCCTTGTGAGTACAGCGGCAGCGCCACGCTGTGCGGCCTGTGCCCGCCCCGCCCCACGCAGCCTCGTTCGAGCGTCAACACGCTCGCTGCGAGCGACCACACTCGCCGCGCCACCGCCGAGCGTTGCGCACTCGACCGAGTAAGAGCGAGCGAAAGCGGCGATTTGCAGACCTCTAATATGGAGAGATGCATAAGAGAAGAAAGAGGAAGGTAGTAAATAGGCATAGTGATGGAGGAAGTTATGTGCAGGACGGTTAGAGGTAGGAGTGTAGGATGTACCAGTATATACAATTTCCGTGCATATATTGCGAACCGTTGCTGGGTTTATTGGATTTTATTAATTAATTAATTTTTATATAATAAAATTTGCTGTTAGCGATTTTAGAAATTCGACTTACAGACACAAAACTCGCGACGCTGGGTTCTGTTTAGGTGTGGACTGTGGAGTTTTGACGGCCGACTACGGGAGTGAGTCACTGGCGTTTACAACGCGGAGTGAACGAGGCATTGTCTCACAATGGCTGGTCGCTCTCAAAGGCTTAATGCCGCCTGACACGCAGCCACTGGCTACCGGCCTATCTCGATTTTGCCCGGTACGAGCCAACGACCGGAAACTGCCGAGTAGTCGGTTCTGTGAACGCGAGCCGAGGTGCTCACAGGCGAGCGATAACGCTCAGACGTCCAGTCACCCAAGTGACGGACGTAATAAGGCGTTCCAACACGAGGCGGCAACTCTCTGCGACCGCTACAGCACTCTTCTCGTGGGCAACCTCTATTACTTCTGACAAGGGACAGCTTCCATCTCGGAACCGCGCGAAACCATACTTACATTAACACTCCGCCATGAAAAGGAGTGTTTTTGGTCGTTTTCATACAAAAGTTGCATTCTACCATTCGTGTTGTTTAGGAATCCCAGATCCATATATACATATAAATGAATTGCTGTTCGTTAGTCTCGCTAAAACTAGAAAACAGCTGAACCGAATTGGCTAATTTTAGTCTTGAAATATTCCTGTAAGTACAGGGAAGGTTTAACTCTTCCAGTCACACTTTTACAATAGGAACATAATTACCAATGTCTGTCCACACTTGTATAATAGGAACATAATTATCAATGTCTATTCATTGAAGCAACTGTTACAACTGAAATATCACAGACAATATAGGAAACATAATATAGGTATTCAGGCTTTCGAGGACTGAGGTGGTCACTAACGCTAACCAACCTGACTAGACCATTTATTAGACGAATCATCATTACAAACATACGAAACTAACAAAAACAAATTATTTTTTTTTAATGAAAATATGCAAAACATATTTTACCTTTGCGTAAGCAAAGAGGCACTTTACATGTACTACACTGTCATACAGTATGCACGGGAGATATTTTAGTGCTACAATTGCAGCATCTTCTTGATGTGCTTCTTTCAGGTTGATGGCAACTGGATTCTAGACGAATTTCCTGCGGGACTGTAGGTTTGTGGCATTTTATAAATGCAGGTCCTGGAGATGAGGCCGCGGAATTACGGCTGCTGTTCACTGAATCCGGCCTGTGTTTGTCTGACATATGCTGGTGCCAGTAGGCCCCGATATACTTCTCTCCGGAAGTCTTTCAGAATCAGCTTGTCGAGGTCTGGGCGTGAAGAGGACTGCAGTTCTTCATAAATAAAAAAAAAACATTGACAACGCAACAATCAAGATAGTGAAAGAAAATCCTATGCCACCACTTATGGGATTTTCTGTCTATAGCACAGCTTCTTTGAGCTGATCAAATTTGTCGACAAAGTTCATGTTTGCGTTGTAGTCGATGACGGCCAGAGGACAAGACACTTCAGTACTGCTGCCATCACGCTCTCTGCGCTTTACGTTATCCCACATTCGTCGGATCATGGTAGTTTGACAGAATCAATACTGATCTCTTGTCTTTCCATTTCAGCAAACTTACGTTTGTGTCACTAACCCGGTAATCATTTTGACCTCTTTGTAAATGCTTGTCATCTTTTAGCGTTGGCAAGAACTTTCTATTTGCGTTCACGGTTCCACAAGCGAAAATCTGGTCCTCAAGTAGTTTCACCTGCAAAGGGTAACTATTGAAATAGTTGTCAAACACCATCGGATTTGGCTGATTTGCTGCCTCTTCTTCGTCATCGTCAGAGCTACAAATGCTCTCGTTACCTGAAGGGATGTCTTCAAACATGTATTGTCCAATCTCATTGTCTCCTAAGCAGCGCGTATGGCACGACGTACTGTAAAGAATGTGAAAAAAAAAATGACATTACATCCATAAGCTAACCCGCCAACGTCATGGTGGCTTCTAAGCAAACCACCACATTCCCTTTGTAACTACTCAGTGAAAACACAAAAGTAACAGTACCTGCAAGCCAACACACATAAAATAGGTCTATGAGAATACGTTAAATAAAATACATTACAGAAAACATGTTACGTACCCGTTGAATTGATGTTTTTATCAGACACTCGAGACAAGGTACGTTAACGCTATATTCAATGCAACTGGTATGCACTGACATTCATGCAATGTACCCAGAATCTGTCATTTGTTTTGAAGCACAATCCAACCGTTAATCGCTAGATGGCGTGGAATATAAGTACCGTGATCGAAAAGAGGTGGTTAGTAACACTAACCACAAAGACTGAATGAGTTAAACGGTGATAAAATATGGAAAAGTTGTCCGGAATAGAGGAAAATCAGGAAAAGCTGAAACAACTTTTTCCAGTGAGCTATCAATACCGTTCGTCCAATTGCGATAAAATTTTGTAAATTTCATGTTGAAAGAAAGAGGAAGCTTCGCATCAAATAAAAACTTGGAAAAGTCTACCGGGAAATAGGAAAATTGAGGAAAAACCGAAAGCGATTTTTTTCTATGAATAAAAATCAGTTGCCACATGGTTGTAAGGGCATCACTTGGGTTCGACTTGACAGGACAAGGTTTGTATGAAATATTTTTTTTGGAAAATCTACCGCAAAATTGGAAAAATTGAGAAAAACTGAAAGTGCATTCTTCAATGTGTTTTTGATTGAATTCAGCACTATAGCTAACTATTCGCACGACGGAGAGGGGTATTTTTTTTTTCTTTATAATGTTAAAAAGGAAAATCGCAAAATTCGAACCAAATTCCTTTTTTAAATGTGTTTGTAAATGTACTCAACACTATAAGTTGAGAACTGTTCATCCGATTGCGATAAAATTTTGATCATTTGACGTTCAATGAAAGATGAGCGTTCTTATGAACTACAAATTTGGGAAAGTTGCCCGGAAAGTTTGAAAATTCACGAGAAACTTGAAGAGGTATTTTTTTAATGGGATATCAATATCATTTGTCTCATTGCGATGAAATTTTGCATTTTTGACGTCAAAGCAAGAATAACGTTCTGAGGAAACAAATATTTGTAAACGTTTCTCGGAGAATGGAATATTCAGAAAATATAGAAAGAGATTTTTCTATGAAATTTCAATACAATTCTTCTGATTACGATAAAATTTTGCATACTCGACGTTCAAAGAGAGAGGAAGGTTTGAGTGAAGTAAAAATTTGGAATAGTTAACCAGAAAATATAAAATTTGTGGAAAACTGAAAGAGCTATTTTCCTTGGGATATCAAAATCATTTGTACGATTGCCATAAAATTTTGCACATTTGACGTTCAAAGCAAGAGTACATACATATTAGCAATTCCGAAACATTGCCGGGTCGACTAGTTTTTTTAAAAAAAGGTGGACACTTCAGTAATAAAGATATTACATTATCAAAAATGAAAAATTCCTAAGTTGAGCAAAACTACATTTGAGTTACTAGCCGGCTTCCGGTTTCTTAGGCCACCATCAGTAACAACTGAATGTCGCTTACATTTCTTCACAGATGTGCGACTTACAAACATGTTATTATTAAATAGATACAAACTTACTTCTTCACAGTAAAGTCTTACATTTTTATGGCCCTAAGTTTCATTTACTGAAATATATAAAAATATGATTCCATATGTAGGGGGTTCAAAGCTTGAATATTATCGTTAAAAACAGGGAGGGGAGAGGAAGGTGGGAAGGGGGGTTGTTACATTATGAAAAACGTAACACTGGATACATTTAACTAACTGATAACTTCTAAACTTCATAACTAAAACTTATTGTAGTAGAGGGGAAAAAGCAAACTGGGTTTGATCATTTAATACTATATTATTCCTAATTGTGTTATCTTTCTGCTTTTCTTGAGAGAATGTAAGGTTTCACAGTCAACACCGTAAGTGAGGTTTTCTGCGAGAAGATGTTCGGCAAAGGTTGAATCTTTTCTTTTTAACCTCGAGCTGCTCTCATCTGCTGCTAATGTAATACCTACACTGGAAATACTGCAAATCAATTAACGTATGGGTAAAGTCGCCAGTATAGTATACAATGATCAAAGACAGTTTCCTTCTTCGCCCTTTACTAAAATAATTTTTAGTCATCAACTTAAGCAGTTATCAGTTTGTTAAACGTATCCAATGTTACCATTTCAGTACTGTTACATAATGTAACAACCGCCCCCCCCCCCCCACCAAATTTCCTTTCCACTCCCTGATATTAACGACAATATTCAAGCTTTGAAACCCTACACACAAAATCAGCTTTTTATGTTTCTTTATGTTTTAGTAAATGCAGTTCAGTGCCATAAAAATGTAACACTTTCGTGAGAGCAAGTCAATTGTATCTTCTCTAATAATAAAATCAGTGTAAGTCGCATGTCTGTGAAGGAATGTTAGCGACATTCAGTTGTTATCTGATGATAGCCTAATTTTGCAGAACGTCAGGAATTTTTCCATTTTTGATAATATTAATCATGTTCTGTCAAGCATTGACGGGAAATTAAATTAATATAAGAGATATTATAATTTGCACTCACTTTTAGGAGGGCTGTATTGTAGAAGGTAATATTGCCCCCTCTGCTGGGTTTTCTGAACTGTATTTTCCAGATCCCATCAGTCAGGTCACAAATTTAAGCTTATTTAAAGAGAAGTGAAAGAGACCGACACTTACAGCCGTTGAAATGATTTTTTACTGTAATTACAGCTTTCATCGTGTCAATGTGGGCTATATAGAATATTGCTCTTCTGTTCAAACTGCGTTCCTACAGCAGCGTCGTTTCCTGCAATACAAAGTGTGACTACTGCTCAAGTTCTGGTAATATAATACTGTTGGAACGGTTTAATGCAGATTTGTCGAGGGATCGAGAATTCTTGCTCGGGGATTCGCCTTCACAGATGGAAGTACATGCACCGTGAAATAATCCGGGATTCAGTAATACCAAAAATATACCTAAGTGGAATATATTTAATGTTAAAATTACGGCGTTCCTTGTATAACTATCGCTATAGGCCTACATTTAATAAGTCATAGATTGTTTTATAATTGAGTGTGTTAATGGTCTGAAAACTGTTTTCGTGAACCAATCGATAGGTAAAAGAACATGATACAATATGTGATTCTGAAAAAAAAAAAATCGAAAAAATATTTATTTCTTTACAAATTGTCTCTACAGTCGACCTTCCTTAATGAGCCTAGTTTGCTTCTGAGTCTTGTCTGAAATGCGAAACAAAGTTTAAGCAAAATGTAAAAATAGGATAATGTGTTCCTTTCCGAAAAATAGGCAAAAAATCTTACTCCAACTATTTAAATGAAAGCTGAACCAAAGGAAAGAACATTAAATTTGTTTCCTTTCAGACAACATAGATTTGTTACGGTTAGCCGTGGATTCTTGCATGCGCTAACACCGACTAGGTAAAACATTGTTATCACGTATTCATTTGGAATGACACAGCAAGATAATGAATATTTTTGTGGCTGTTGCTATTTTCGAGACCTACGTTTTGCTGACCATGTCACAATTCGAAACAAATTTCTCAAGTAGCCATCAGGAAATGACAGTTAATGAAGGCATAAAGCAAAACAAAATTTAGTAGAAAAGCAACATTAAAAATCGGTACAAATGTAGGTCCCGCGATACATACAGTACACGGGACACAGGTTTCAAAATCGGCAATGTTCCGCTAAAAGCGACAGGTCTGGGATCTCTAGAGATATTTCAAAAGAGATAATGAAAGTAACGTATCTGTTCCATAGACGGAAAATAATACTTAATTCAATGACGTGGTATTTATTTACATATTCAATGAACTATGCCAAAACCTTCTTGCTGAAAAAAATTATATTGGGGGTAAAACACATCTGATGGTGCGTATACGGGGTCTGTTCGAAAAATTCCGGAACATTTGTAATTTCGCGCCATTGGAATGTGAAGCGAAATGCAGTCGGCATCACCGCATGTATAGAACATGTAACTGCCCCAAGTTTCACTATTACTTATTATTCGGTGCCGTATTGAGTAGAATATACAGTCGCGTGGTTTGCGTATCTTGAGATTGCAAAGGTAGGGAACAAAACTTCTTCGTCAACTTTTGCGTGAATCTTAGGGAATCCTATACAGGGAGACACAGTAAATGATGCAGCACCCTATGGTGGTCAGTGCTTAAACTGTAGTCAGTGTTATGAATGGTCCACGCAGCTTAAAAATTGCCAGTAGGAAGTTAAAGGCGAGCCTCGCACAGAACGACCTTCGACGCCTACTGAAGACATTGCTCATCCCAATCAAAGACAGACTGTTAGAGAGACTGCAAAACTATGTTACAATACAGTGGAATCCTGTCATGAAATCCTGACACATCCTCTTGCAACGGACCAAGTTGCCACCAACGTAGTCCTACGACTCATGAGGAAGACCAGAAAGACCATCGCCACGCAACCTGTGAAGTTGTTTTGGATCGCGCAGATGAGAACGAGATGTTCCTTATGAAATGTTCAACTATTTCTAAATCTAAGGGACTTAACTGCTGCGATTATCAGTGCCTAGGCTTACAAACTACTTGAACTAACTTATGCTAAGGACAACACACACACACTCATTCCTGAGGGAGGACTCGAAGAACATTTTTATTTATTTATTTATTTTCGACCTTTAACTTGCCAAAAACGCCTTCTTCGGTGAAAGATAAATAAACGTTCCCCGACGAATTTCGTATTTTTATATTTATCAAAAAAAAAAAAAATAATTAAAATAGCTTCCACCGTTGTTGACCAATTCCCAGATGCATGGTGGTTGAGTTGCTTGACACCTCCATGACGCACTCTTTGGGTAATGCCATAGTTGTTCGTTGTGTGCAGCTCTACTCTTCTGGGCATCAGCGATTGTGGTAGAAATAAAGCATTCCAATAAAACTGTGTTTGGCGGTCGGGGCGACGAATCACTCGTGAATTATAGAAAGAAAACTCCTTCTTCTAAAACACTAAATGATGACACTTTGAGACTCACTATAAGACATTAATTAAAATGATCTTTCAGCATTGCATTGTACTAAATAAGAACAAATAAGAACACTGGTAATAAATGAGACTAAGAATAAAAAATAAAATAAGAAAGCCGGCCGCGGTGGCCGAGGGGACTGAGGCGCTTCAGTCACGGTCTGCACGGCCACTACGGTCGGGGGTTCGAATCCCCCCTCGGACATGAATATTTGTGCCGTCCTTAGTATAAGGTAGTTGATAAGTAGTTCGTAAGTTTAGGGACTGATGACCCCGTAGTTAAGTCCCATAAGCTTAACAAACATTTGAACATTTTTTAAAGTAAGAAAAAACACGTCTTCACGTGCTGTACTCAAAACAACTTAAAAAGGATCAATCTTCCAAGTGTGTAGTATTGTCTCCTAAATTTTCTTTGAGATTACTTTAAATTTCATCTTCCAAGGACGTCAATGTAGTAAATCATCAAAAACTCGCTGCAGGGACACTTGTAAGCAGTTTGCAAAAGTCTCTCCGTACTTTCGTTTCTTCAGTTAGTCTTCTTGTTCCCTCCATAAGTAATCGAGAAAGTCGAGTCCGATAGAAAGTTTCATATTAAATATAGCATAGGTTGTATGCCCTAATGTCCAAATCGTTGCATTGTTGACAGTCCGGGGTTGTATGTCAAAATCGGGATATATAACGTCCGGCACCGTAAATACTTGCGCAGCGTCTCTGTTTATGTGTCGCAGCATCTGCTTTGCAGTGGTCTATACTGCTCCTGTCTTGTGACACACGAAGCGATGCGCGACGTTGTCTTCGGTGTCACACGTGGGGCAGCACCAACAGCGAGCAACCGCAAGGAGCCTTTTAGAGCGCACGGCACTCCACTGCGGCTATTCTTAAGAGACTCATAACTGGTGATGAGACGAGGGGCCACTGTTATGATGTTGAGACCGAGTTTCAGTCTTCACAATAGGTCGAGAAAGGTTCTCCAAGACTAGAAACAGCTCGTCAGGCCGTGACAAATCTCAAGGCCATGCTGATAATCTTCTTTGACTTCGAAGGATTACCGTATTCACTCGCCTATAGCCCCGCCTTCCTTTCAGTTCTTTTACATCCGAAATTTGGAAGGGTACTGTAGGCAGAACTTCGTAAATTAAATAGTGCATTCGATTGTTTCAGGATGAGCTAAATTTGTTGATCATTTTATCACGCTTTATATGCAATGCTTATTTTATTGAAACGTTTTTTATATAACATATAAATAGTACGTTGTAGAACGTGTCACAGTTTCCATCCTAAAAGTCCACCAATCCTTTGCTCTTCTTACGTGGCAGTTCGTGGCTAGTAGAAGCCACGTGCTGTTACATGTAAACACCTGAAATAGAAAAACTTTAGTTTCAAGAGCTGCCACACAGACACCATTATTCGTTGCAAACTCGACAGCTCTGAAGTTAGGCGATGTCGTAAGTCTAATTGTCCGATCACCGGTACTCATTTTAGTGTGTCGTTAATAGTAGGCATCTGAATACACACTAACAGCGAGAAAATGCTTGCTTAGCGATACAGAGTGAAGACGGGCTGTTCAGCTGGCGTTACCATTGTTCCAGGAGCCAGCGACAGGCATCGTTGCCGAATTTCGTGAAAACTAGTGGTGTCGAATTTCACGTAACTAACACTCATCCATTTTTGAGATTTTTTTTTTAAATTTTGGCATTGAAAATTAACCCTTTAATTCCTAAAATCATATCCCACAGTTCCAAAAAATTTTATTTCACCAAAACCTGTTATTATTGACTGTTTTTCATTCCTAAGTTTGAATGTGACATATTTGTCACATTGGGGAAAAGACAATATAAATATTTGACTTTCAGGACATGTTGTTAACATATTAATGTAATATAATTTATAGGTGTAATATGGAAATTATTTTTTTCTCACGTTTATGGAAAATTCTGTGTCGAACAATGAATATATTAATACCAGTGTAGTATGAAATTTATTTATAATTAGTACATATATATTGAAGTAAACGACCGATTATTATCATTCAGCAGCAAGTCACAAAATACATATTAGTGCTGCATAGTAAAAGCAATCATGATCTCATAGACACTGTACTGTTCTTGTGCAAATTCTTTCAAACCTTTTTTTCTTTTTTCTTTTTATTTATTTATTTATTTATTTTTTGTGAACTGGTTCAGGTATTGTCGAATTTTCCAGCTCTCATCAATAGTTTTAGTTTCACCAGTAGCTAATTTTTTTTTCATAGTAGAGGACACTCAACAATTTTTTAAATTTACTTCGTGACTTAACCTTAGAAACTAATGGGTGATCCATTTGGGTCTCCTAGTAGCAACGAATGCTGGGCATGTGAGCAATCTCCATTTTCAGGTGCATGCCTAATATTTTTTCCAGTTACGACTGGCTTGTGTTCACTGTTCTTCCGATTTTTTGTACAGTGTACTGATTTTGGTTGTTCTGCCAAGTGTGAAGCATATTATCTGTTTCCAGAGTTATTATATTATCTAGAGGACTCATTAGTCCAGTAGGAGCAGATACAGGAACAAATAGCTCAATGACTGGGGAGAAACCTCCATTCTTTCACTCTAGTCGACTAAACTTTTCTACGACATTGTCATCCCCCCGTAAGAACATGTCTGCTTCTTCAGCTAAACAAGGGAATATTGGGCATACCTGTTCATGTGATGGCAAGCTTCTTGTAGTAAGTGCAACTGTTACATCAGTCATCATCATCATCATATGATGATAATCTTCTATGTCACTTATTCAGGCTAATTCAGAGTAGAAAATATTACTTCAAAGGTTAGTCACAAACCCGACGAAGAGAAATTACATCATGATTTCATTATTATCTCATGAAATGAAATAATTTATGACTCATAGACAACTGTTTTACTCACTGCCCAGTGTGATATATGCATTTGCAGCCCCTATTGCAGCACACTAACGAATAGTTATACTATTCCCAAACTACATTTGGTATTTGCAGTATGGCGTCATAAAATAATTCAACAAAATATTCCAACAAACTGCAGTAATACGAAGACTATGAATGCATCTATGTTACCTGGTGTGACACGGCTGTTCACAGCAGTTATAGGGTGACGAAACTGTCTCGGTAACGAGGCCAACGAGAAAGACATGCCGCGGCGCGCACGTTATGTCACGTAAACAAGGTATTCCTGAGCCGGCGCGGTAGCTAGCTGAGTGGCCGGCCGCTATGAAGCAGCGGGGAGTGCCCCAGCGGCCGGCCACTCAGCTAGCTACCGCGCCGGCTCAGGAATACCTTGTTTACGTGACAGGACGTGCGCGCCGCGGCCTGTCTTTTTCGTTGGCCTTGCTCGGTAAGCTTCGTCTGTGCCACTGATTCGTATAAGCGCTACCAGAGATCGTTAGGGAGGCATTAACAGATGTGGCACACCAGCCATTAATCACGCTGCAGTTTCTGGACTACTTTGAACCCAGTGTGACATATGCAGGGCACTAAAGATATAAGGGGGGCACTATAGGTGGTGGGATACTATAGCCGAGTAATTCATCATCAGTTGGTATCACAGCGACAGTTGTTAATCGATGATACAATCAAGATGTGTAGCGACGCTTGTGAGAAAATGTAAGCAGGAAACGGCGTGGAATGTGGCGAGGCAATTCATGGCTCTTGCATCGTGATAACGCACCCACACATTCATGTTTGTTGATATGTGACTGTCATCCAAAAACTTGAATCAGTCTAGTTTCGTACTCTGCAGATCTGCTTCCTCCGCAATTTTTTTTTCATTTTTTTTATTTCCAAAGTTGGATGTAGAAAAGCCGAAGATTTGCAACGACAGGCAAGATGAGAGAAAATTCGCGGACAGCGCTTCTTGCGATCCAACGAGAGGCGTACCTAGGCTGCTTTCTGAAATGGAGGCGGCGTTGGCAGCGGCTGTCAACTGTAGAGGAGGCTACTCCGAAGGAGGAATCAGTTAAAGGTAAGCGCAGATAGATTTTGTGGACAAAATCAGTGAAAGTCTTCCAACAGACCTCAGATTTGTTCTCAATCTGCAGTTGTGTGATTTCGATAAGGTGGTTAAGACGGAGTGGAAGAAAACAATTTGAATACCTCACGAAAGCCTCGTTTTCGACTTCAAGTTTGTATATAAGCCCTCCAGTATCAAAAGACACACTAATTATAACTTCATATCATGATATGGGCATGACAGTATCATAAATTGGCTATCGTGAAGAGTATCACCAAACAGACTTTTATTTTGGTGTAGAAAATTGATTGTAAATGATAGAGTGAAGTTTGCTGATGGAATAACGATCGAATATCCGCTTTCTTTTTATCTAAACCCCACACCTGCACTTTGAGGATTAATACATAAAAACCACACATCGCTTTCGTTCTGCAGACTCCTGAACACTGACTTTGGATGTATACATTGCATAAAAAACTCAGTTCCTTAGATTGTCCATAGGTGTCACTCAACCAACAGAAAGATGTAAACAGCCACGCATGAGCAGTGCCATTGCAACGGAGTGGGTCAACCAGTTCCAGTCACGACAGCTGGAAGGCAGTGCACTGCTTGTGATGACTGTAGTTCTGACATGCCTACAGGTCGATTCCGAAGTTTGTTCGTATCCACATTGCTGCTTTGTCTCAAGAGGGACTCTCACCAAGCACATTTTCCATACGCCTCGTGTGAAGAAACTGATATTGTTCGCACCTGGAGGAGGTATAGCGATTCAGGTACTGTGGATGACTTGTTTCGCTCTGGCCGCGCAAAGGGTACCACAGCAGTTAATGATTGCTTCTTAAGCATTTCAACTCACATGAAGCCTGAGAGGGACACCGCCATACTAAATAACGTTATCTAATAGGCTGCATGACGTGCAACTTCACTCTCGACCTCCATGGCAAAGTCCAGTTTTGACACTATGCAGCGCGGTACAGATGGGCCCAACAGTGTGCTGAGTGAACTGGGCATAATTGGCGTCAAGTGCTATTCACAGATGAGACTCGCATCTGCCTATAGCCAGACAGTCGTCAGAGACGCTTCTGGAGGCAGCCTGAACATCTCAGACACACCGTCCAGCGAGTGCAACCAGGTGGTGGTTCCTGATGTTTTGGGGCGGCAACATGTGGAGCTACAGTGCGCCACGGGTGTCGTAGAAACGGCTATTCGGTACAGGGATAACATCCTCTTACGAATAGTGAAACCATATTGGCAGCGCAGCATTTCGGTGACGGTCCGCGTTAATGAACGACAACTCTCATTTTCGTCGTGTACATCTCGTGAATGCTTTCCTTCACAATAACGAAATGCCAAAATTAGAATGGTAATAAGAATGTTCTCCAGATGTGAATCCTATCGAACTGGACTTAGATACATCTAAAAGGGCTGTTTTGGAAGAGAGGACCCACCAACCAATCTGAGAGAACTACTACGAATTTATGTTGAAGAGTGCAAAAACCTGGGCCAACTGTCCCTTGATGACCTAGTGTACAGAATGCCACTTCGTATACAGGCAGCCATCAGTGCAACAGGACGTGTAACCGGGTATCAGGGGCACTGGTGTATGCTGCAATCCGGAACACCACCCATTCAGAATGTCTAGTTTCTTGTTGTGGTCTTCAGTCTGGAGACTGGTTTGATGCAGAAGATCTCCACTCTACTATGTCCCAAGAACGCCTCTTCATCTCGTCGTAAGTACGGCAACTCACTACATTCGTTTCTTGGTCGTCGTCCTCTTCGATTTTTGCCTCACACTCTTCCCTCCGAAGCTAAATTCATGCTTCCTAGATATCTAAGAATGTGTCCTACCAATCGATTCCTTTTTTTAGTAAAAAAAAAAAAAAAAAAAAAAAAAAAAAAAAAAAAAAAAAAAAAAAAAGTTAAATTGTTTGTATAGCTTATAGGACTTAACTACGGGGTCATCAGTCCCTAAACTTACAAACTACTTATGAACTAACTAATGCTAAGGACGGCACGAATATCCATGCCCGAGGGGGGGGATTCGAACCTCCAACCGTAGTGGCCGTGTAGACCGTGACTGGAGCGCCTCAGTCCCATCGGCCACCGCGGCCGGCTCTTTTAGTCAAGGTACGTCAGAAATTCTCCCCAATTCTGTTCAACAGCTCTTCATTAGTTACACAATCTAGCCATCTAATCTTCAGCATTCTTCTGTAACATCACATTTCAAAAGCCTCTATCCTCTTCATGTCTGAACTACTTATCGCCAACGTTTCACTACCGTACAAGGGAACAATACACACAAATGCCTTCAGAAAATACTTCCTTATACCTAAATTTATTTTCGATGTCACCAAATTTCTCATTTGAAAAATGCTTTCCTTCCCATTGCAATTCTCCTTTTTATATTCTCTGTACTACGACCATAGTATGTTATTTTACTGCCGAAGTAACAAAACTCATCTACAACTTTTATTCTTTTGTTACCTAATCCAATTCCTTCAGCCGCGGTGGAGTAGCCGAGAGGTCTAAAGCGTCTCGCTGCGGAGCGCGCGGTTGCTCGCCGTGGAGGTTCGAGTCCTCCCTGGGGCATGGGTGTGTGTATTGTCCTTAGGTTAGTTTAGTTTAAGTAGATTGTAAGCTACGGACTGATGACCACGCAGTTTGATCCGATAAAATTACAAACATTTGAACAATTCCTTCAGCTTCATCTGATTTTCTTAGACTGTTATTCCATTACCCTAGTTTTGCTCGTGTTAATGTTCATATTATACGCTCCTTTCAACACACTGCCCATTCTATGCAATTGCTTTTACAAGTTCTTTGCTATCTTCGACAGATTACAATGTCATCAGCAAAACGCAATGTTTTCATTTTTTAAGTCCTTCTCCAAATTTATCCTCGCTTTCCTTCGTATCTTGCTCCATGTACAAATTCAATAACATTGGAGAAATGCTACTACCCAGTCTTACTTCTTTCCAAGCCAGTGCTTCCCTATCGCGCCTTTCGACTCTACTAACTATTGTCTGGTTTTTGTACAAGTTGTGAATAACCTACCGCTGCATTTACTTTATCCCTGTTCAGAATTTTACCTGCTTTATTTACTGCGTTTTTATATTTTCCCCTTTCGTCAATTAAATTCACTATTTTCTGTGCCTTTCTCCCTATTTGGTCCTCTGCTATCTTTACTATTTCATCTCTCCTACTCATTTCCGCAAGTTTATGTCTATTGTTCTCTAAAGCCCTCTGAAACTACCAAGAACTTCAGGTTTCTTCATTATCTAGGTCAGTCGTCGTCAAATCACCGACTTTTACTTATGAATGTGAAAATATTTTGCTAGCACCGACCTACTTAGGGAGACATGACCATCCCAATAAAATAAGAGAAATCAGATCGAAAACGGAACGATTTAGGTGTTCTTTCTTCCCGCGCGCTATTAGAGAATGGAACGGTAGAGAAAAGTTATGAAAGTGGTTAATGAACCCTCTGCCAGGCACTTAAATGTGATTTGCAGAGTATCTGTGTAGATGTAGATGTAGATGTAAAACTGCGGCCCGAGTCAAACATTGGTGCGGCCCACGACGTATCCCGGGTTCGCACGAGTAGCATTCATTATCTGCTTGTCTGACGTAGCGATATTTTGTTTACGAGTAACTGCGTAGAACTGCACTTAAAATCGGGCAAGAACGTAACTAAACATCATCACTTTCATTTAAATGAAACGGTTTAAGTGGCACACACGACTTGCCGGCGTTCTGCCGCGCCCAAAGGCGTGGGCCGACTACGATACAAGCCAGGGCCGGATCTAGCGGGGGGCAAAGGGGGCAGTTGCCCCGGGCGGCTGAATTTAGAGGGCGGCAAATTTTGACCGACTCTTTTACAGAATGTATCTTTCTGGTATAATTTAATAAAATTAACTGACACAGAATTATTAAAAGTAAAATGACTGCAAGAATTACCGAAATCATTTAATAAAACTATAATTCCCGGTTGCTGACTTCAGTGTTACCCTGTCACAGGTACTTCAGCTAATCAAACTTTAAAAATGTACTAGATATTAGCCGGAATGAGGGAGATGTTTGCGTTATTGCATAAGTAAATGAACTATGTTTATTAATTTGCATAGATTTCCTTTTTCAGATAAATGAATATTCATATTTCATATCAAGGTAATATTTGTAGAACAGGTGAATTTGAATAACGTTCCAGTCCTTACATAAAAAAAAGTATTTCGGGTGCGCACACTTCTTATTGAAAGTCAAAAGCATTAAGGATCTACAGTCCTCACTCGGTAGCGGTGGAATTGATAGACATCTACACAGGATACTCCGTAAATCACATTTAACTGCCTGACAGAGGGTTCATCGGACCACTTTTATACTATTTATCTCCCATTCCATTCTGGAATAGCTCGCGGGAAGAAAAATCTCTGTTCGAGCTCCGATTTCACGTATTTATTCAGATGATCTTTTCTACTTATGTAAATGGGAGGCAACAATATATTTTCGCATTCGAAGGAGAATGTTGACGATTGTAGTTTCGTAAGTAGCCCACGTCGCAGCGATAAACGCCTTTGTTCTAATGGTTCCCATCCCACATCCTGTATCATTTCCGTGACGCTGTCTCCTCTGTATCACGACATTACAAAACAAGCCGCCCTAATTTCGACTTATTCGATGTCCGACAAACCCACCTGTTAAGTATCAAACACTGGGCAGCAAGACCAGATAAAACAGGAGGAATCTCACTGTATTATTGATGCTGTCCTTTTTCTAGCTAAGCAAGGAAGTCCTTTTATAGGAACAAAAGAAGATGGTGATTTTGGTGATCCACATAGCGGAAAATTTCTAAATACAATTGATCTCATATCATACTATAGTGTCCCCCTTCGTCTGCGTATTGAACGCCACAAGAAAGACCAGATTAGCTATTTTTACAAAAATATACAAGATCAGTTCCGTGACTTGATTGCTGACAAAATAAAACAATATATAATTAAAGATATTTTAGCTGCTAAATACTTTTCACTGATGTTTGACTGCACTCCAGATAGCCACAATGTGCAGATGACACAAGTAATTCGATGTGTCAAGTCGAATGAATCAGCTGGTAACTTGTGGAAACTTTTACTCACTTTCTTACAGTTATAGACAAAACAGGAGATAGTCTTAGTCAAGAGAGACTGCAAAAATTGGTACAAGATGGGTTGAACATTAAGTACTGCAGGGGGCAGTCTCATGACATTGTGGCAAACAGGGCTAGAAAGTACAAAGGGGTCCAGTGAAGAATACTTCAGAAGAATGAACTGGCCTATTTCGTACCATGTGCTGCTCACTCTTTAAATTTAGTAGGAGCGAATTCAGCAGACATTCAGCAAGACTAGGTGATCTGCAAGAGTAGATGCGGTTGAAGCTGTTTACAAGCATTTTCATAACATTTTGAAGGCCCTGGAAGAAACTGAAACTTATAAATTGTCAACACCAGAAACAAAATCATAGATAAGATCTATTTTAAAAAATATGAGAAAACTCAAATTCATTACTTTAACTTGTTTCTGGCATGCAATATTAAAATTAATTACTCATGTTAATCAGTTTCTGCGAAGTTAGTACTTTACAAATGATAAAGCTGTGCGAAACATTGAAGGACTTTTGAGTTTTCTCAAACTTCCCTGGATTCTTGTACCTCTGAAGCTATTTCTGAGGCCAGAGTGCTAGCAGAAGACAATGAGGTATCAACGGTATTCTCCGAAAAAAGGATTCGAAGAAAGAAGAAAATGGCCGATGACGACGAAGTATCCAACATTCTCAGAAAAAATAAGGAATAATTGACAGAGCTTAGTACCAAGTTTGCCGCACTTGAGAAAATTGGTGCAAAAATTAGTTTCTGTGTGGTGTGCAATTTCGAGAAATAGAAGTGGAGAACTTGAAGGCCAAAGCAGCGGAACTGGCAGAAGATCTTAGCGAGGAAGAACTTGAAGTTGAAAGTTTCAGACAACATGCGCCGGCAGTAGACAGAGCCTTGAAAGATTCCACTGCATCATCAACATTAAGTTTAATTTATAAAAATAAATTGGTAGAGGGGTATCCCAACCTTACTACAGCGTTAAAATATATATTACCTTTCTAGTTTCTGTTTCGTCTGGAGAAAGAAGTTTCAGCAAGCTGAAACTAATTAAATACATTTGAGGAGCACGACTGCTTAACAAATCTGAGTATATTATCCATAGAGCACAAACGAGCTGCTTCTCTAAATATGATGATATCAAAAACAGTTTTGCAGCAAAAAAGCTCGAAAAGCGAAATTTTGAATTGATTTTTGTACGATGAGTAATCTTGTAATATTTTGTATGTATTGAAATTGTTCTGTTTTCCTTTGATCTTAATTCAGTCAACAAAATAAGTTCATGTTGTGAGATTGTGACATTTATTTAGAAATATATAACTCAATCAGCGTCAAAAAGTCGATTCTTACAGGGGGGGGGGCTGAAAGAAGGGGCAGCAAATTTAAGCTTGCCCCCTTTGGCAAATGTCCTAGATCCGGCCCTGTACAAGCTAACAATGTGGGCCAAGCATCAAACGAGCCGCTCGTTTGTCGGCGAAGCGCCGGACAAAATCCGTTGCGTAGTGCGTGCTGCCCTATTTCTGCAAAGGATGTCTGGCCGTTTCGTGTCACTCCGCTCCGCTGCAGTGCAGTTCCGCTCAGTGCGGTCGTTTTAGACCACTTTCACACGGGAGGCAGAGAGCTGAGGCGATTCGCGTCACATTGGGCCTTATGCGGCCTTTCACACAAGAGACGCAGAGCTTCGAATTCGGCTCACTGAACCGCAGCGTAGCTCGGCAGGTGAATCGCCTGCTGCTCGCTTTACACGGAGCCTTATGGGAGAGTTCACACGGACTACAGCGAGCCACTTGTCGCCCTCCACGCGCAGTTGCGCTACACATTGTTGGTTCAGCGTCTCTATTGTTTGCGCCCATTTACCAGTATATATCACTAGTAAAGGTCTGTCGTGTGCCGCTGTAACTAAGGAGAAAACAGAGTGTGTTCGAAGTAGAGGGCACCATCGTCTAATGAGGACAAACGTTTCTTTATTACCTTTGGTGAAAGATTTGGAAGCTATTCCAGAACACAGAAAATTTCAGGAAAATGTGGATAAATATAAGCTTTAAAATTCTACGACCTTGCATCAGCCAAGTTAACCCAATTTTGCAGCCCACATTCCCGCAACAGTATGATGTTCGTTCTCAACTCTCCCTCCCCGTCAACTTCCTCACTCTTGGTTACAGACAACATCCCTCTCAGCCCACTCCAGATATCGATAACCAATCTGATAATTCGGCAGTCTGGAGTATCTGAGAAGACATCGTACTTCTGTAATATATATCATACTTACAATGTCGTACTATTCGGAAAACTTCCATGACATAAAGTTCTATTAAGTTCATCGATATATTTGCATCTAGCCTGTCAAAATTATAATAAAATGTTCCACGTTTTTGCCACAAAGAAGTTTGTTTTGCACCTGCATCAGAGTCACAGCCACCCTCCCTTCCAGTGTTGTATGCTTCCTCATGTTGGTCCACCAATCGAAAAAATGGTTTCTGTATTACACACTGCTCATCAAAAGACTTTACTGAAATTCAATAGAAATTCAAAACTTTCTGAGGATCTGCTCAAAGTGTCCCGTGAAGGCAATGGAAAACTTATTTTCCGTACTGAGCTTTTCTTCATAACAACTGCTCCAGCAACAGCAAGTACTTCCCCCAAAATAAACATTTTGTTACTGTTTGGTTGCAGAAACTGTACGCCAACAAGCAGCAGTTACGTACCACCTGACAGCTCCAGGAGGGGCTCAGCTCTCAAAGCCGAAAACAGGTTGCCGTGAGCCGGACTTGTCTCTCTGCGCCGAAGACCAGCGGCTCACTGCATCCAGATGCACGGCCTCCCGTGTGAAAGGGTCTTAATCTTGTGCTTCGTCCTGTCAGCACGCACTAACTGACCCTGAGCGTTCGTCGTGTTTTAAGTGAGTTTGCACTCATTCCTAGTGTGATCACCATTAGTGAAATAAATAATGTCTGGTGTACCATCAAAAGTAGGGACAAAGAGGAAAATAAGTGAAAAGAACAGAACTTTCCAAGAAACACGGGAATAAGAGTTTTGTTTTATAAGTGGATGCAAAGAAGGTACTGCTACTTGCTTCATATGCCGGGATACGATTGTGGGACTGAAGGGGTACAATTTATTTCGCCAGTATATAAGTAAGCACAATTCATTTACAGTAGCTTTTCCTTTGAATTCAGAAGAAAGAAAGGAAAAAATTGCCTATCTAAAGTCAACAATTAGTCGTCAATAAAACGTCATGTTGGCAGCAGTTGGGCAAAGTGAGGCTTTCACGAAAGCTTCATACCAAGTATATAATATTCTGGCAAAAAATACGAAACTATTCACTGACGCTGAATTAGTGAAGCAATGTATGATTTATAGAAAAAAATGACTCACCTACGAGGAAATTAATATCAGTGTGCACAGATGGCTGTCCGCCAATGACGGGCGTCAACAATGGTTTGATAGCATTGATTAAGAAGGAATGCAACGAAATTTACTCTCCATTCACTGCTTACTACATCTAAAAAATTTGGCATGTCAAATTTCAAATAGCAAATAGAAAAATTTTATGAAAACTGTAGTAAGCGTTATAAATTTAATTCGTGCAGGCGAGCTGAATCACCGGTTATTTAAAGAACTGATGGAAGAACTGCAAGCTTCCTACAATGTTGTTGTCTTACATGCTGCCGTCAGATGGCTAAAAGTGCTGGAACGGTTTGTCAATTTGAAATCTGAAATTATTTTACGCTTACAATAAAATGGTAAAATCTTTCCTGAATTTGACAGTAATGAATGGTGCATACTTACAGCTTCTTTGGCCGATAATACACAAAAATTCAACGCACTCAACTTGGAATTGCAAACACCAAACAAGATAATTGGCAAATGATTAACAAAATAATAGCGTTTGAAGCCAAACTGCATTTATACATAAATGAACTAGAAGAAAAAGAGTTTTTTTTAATTTTCCAACTGTTTCTCTGCTCCGGTCAGACTTAACTATTGCCGAAAGTATTTACCAAGACATGAAACAATATTTGGAAGAAATAAAAAACAGATTTGCAGATGTTAGAAATATTCGAAGCAGTTTCATTCTCGTAGAGAACCTTCGACATGTTTAACACGATTATCTCAAATTATTCTGCCGGTTTGATTTCCCAAATCCGATTTGATAAATGAAATAATCAAACCAATCCTAATATACCACTTTGATATCCGCAAGTAAAGAATTAATTCAAAATATTGTATCAAGTGGGGAATTTGCATACCGAGTACAGTCGCAGTTGACAAAACTCGCACACAGTAAAGAAACTCACCCACACTGTAAAAAACTTCAGCTTACAGAACCAATCCTGTCGTGAAGTGTGCCAGTGAAATATACTGCCGGATAAATAATTAGTCGGTACTTAGAGGTGCCCAATTCTCTCAAGATTAAAACAGTGCATCTGGACTACATGAA